>JAILYB010000129.1:1200000-1800000 GCA_021437785.1 Rhodomyrtus psidioides | reverse complement strand
TCAACCATGTATTGCCAACGGCCACCGTCTTCGCCAAGAGGTCCTACGGTCGGATCACCGTCTAGGTACCTTTGGTAAAGAGAATCTTTTTTCGTTTTCTTTTTCTTCTTCTTGGAGGACGGTCTGTCATCCTCATCATCTGGATTCAAACATGAGGAACAGGAATAGTCAACATCCCAAAAGCAGTGTCCGGAGGGATCCTTGTAATAATGGATGGGTCGTCCATCGTCATCAAAGGATTGGACATGGGCTTTAGGATCAGGGTCTTCCATACTGACTGGCTCGATTGGACACGGGGTGAAACACAGGATGGTGGGAAATGATGGGAAAACAGAGGAAGAAGTGTCTTCCTTTTCTTTGGTGAATTTGATAGTGACAGTACCATCTTTTTTCTTGGTGTACTGTGGCTCAGAGGATTGGACAGGTCTAGAACTCTGATAAAGTTTTTCATAGTTGGTTACCCAACTGTCAGGAAGGAGTTTGACAAGCTGATCTCTTGGAAGTTGACGAGGGACATGAATACATGAAGTCTGGTCATTGTCAACAGAGATGAACAAAGCGTCTTCGGCACTGGGAAGGTTAAGGTCAATTGCATGGTTTTGTACTTTATACACCATCGGGTAGTGAAGAGTAGCAATGATAGCAGATGTGGTTTGATTTGTAACTGGACCTTCAAAGCAGAGAGTAGGTTGGGATCTGCCAAGGCCATGTTGAAATTTGGAAAGAGAGTGACAAATACTGTGCCTGCGTTCAGAGTGGTCTGAACTGTGCCGATGCAAGCATGCTGGTATTCCAAGAAGCGAGTATCAAGGAGAGCAACCCGAGCAACTACGGGCAAGCCTTTTCGTCCATGCAAAGATAGGGCCAAACGGATGGCGCCGAAATGAAGGTGAGTGTAGCCTTGTTGAGCCCACTGAGTAGAGAACTCAGGTGGAATCTGGAGTTACAAACTATTTTGCTGCGTAGACATGATGGGGTGCTGGTCAAATTTAGTGGATTGGACGTATTCTTTGATAGAACGGGGAGTGTGTTTGATGAGGTGTTTGATGGAACGGATAGGAGAGAATAATGGTGGTTTGCAAAAAGCTGAGTAAGGGTTCATGAGTGGGAGCTGTGTTTCGGAGATTTTGCGATCATCATTTACATAGGGCACCTCATAGAGGTAATCCATTTTGGATGAAGTGATTTTGCGGAGTTCAGGTGATGGAGGTAAGGAAATGAGGGTTTTCAACTGGACAGGAGCTGAAATATCTGTAGAGGTTTCCATGAGAGTGTAAGTTTCTCCTTTCCCTTCAGCAGGTCTCGAATATAAGAATACTAATCTTAACTCAGTTTCGACGATGTATGGCTCTGATACCAGTAAAGGAAGCGGAGACAAGCCTGGGCGAGATGGGCAGGTATGCTATCCCCACAAACACGGCTCTCCAGGCCTTAAAAGGGGACTGCGAAAGTATGTGTTAGATTTATTAGCTGAGGTTGGAATGTTGGAATGTAAGCCCGCTGACACTCCTATTGTTCAAAATCATAAATTCGGAGAGTTTCTTGATCAGGTGCCTACTAATAAAGATAGATACCAAAGGTTAGTAGGAAGACTAATTTATTTGTCCCACACTCGGCCTGATATTACATATGCCGGAGGGGTTGTAAGCCAATTCATGCACGCACCGAGTGAAGAACATATGAATGTCGTAGTTCGGATTCTGCGCTACTTGAAGTCAGCTCCAGGAAAAGGGTTGTTCTTTGCAAAGAACAACCACCTTGAGGTAGAGGGATTTACGGAAGCAGATTGGGCAGGTAACATTTATGATAGAAAGTCTACATAAGGCTATTTCACATTTGTAGGAGGAAACTTAGTAACATGGAGGAGTGTCGCGACCCGTCCGGAAGCGGACGCGGCTAATGGATTACCGATCGCGGGCCTTGGATCGGCGCGGGCCCTTCCAGGCCCATACCAAATCGCGGCGGGAGTATTTTTCAAAGGATTCGACGATAAGAGTCGATCGCTTTCGACCTTCAGTGTGGTCGTGTGTCATGTGCAACTTGTGCATGCATTTGGAGTCGCCACCGGTCTTTCTTGGAGGGTAGACCGGAAACCTTACTGATCGATTGGGAGAGATCGATCAGTTCTGCAGAACCAGAGATTTTGGGTTCGGGGACTTGGTTACGCTGGTGTCATTACCAACGCCCTTTCGATACCTAACGCGAGTGATTTTCCTGACTAAGAGTTCATGCAGGCGCAAGTTTGGGTGAGGTAGGTTTGATTCAGGGTTTCATGCAGATTGGAAGATTATTCCTATCAATCACAATCAATTTAAAGGAAAGCGCAAACAAGTGCATAAATAAATTTCATCGATGCACATCAATTCAAGTCAATGACTTCCTAGTATAGCCATAAGGGCTTAGGGAAGATGTGACTTAGGACCATGGTAAAATGGGAGGATTTGGAGGCGATTTAGCCCGAAAGGCAAAATCGTCAATTTTTGGAAGACTTGGATACCAAATTACCCAAAATATTCCATGGCCAGTTGATTGTGGCCATTTCCCATTTTTGAGAATTTTTTTTGGAATTTCTTGATTTTTCTTCAATTTTTGGAAGACAATTCGCCCAAAGGGCGAAATCGTCATTTTAAAGAGGGTCGGGGTTCAAAACACCCGGGATGAGCCTTGGCCAGTTGATTGTGGTCATTTCCTATTTTTGGGGATTTTCTTGGATTTTTTTTAGAATTTTTTGGAGGACGGTTTGCCGGAAGGGCAAAACCATCATTTCTGGAAAGATCGGGGGTCAAATGACCCGAAATAGGTCGTGGCCAGTTGAATGTGGCCATTTCCTATTTTCTGGAATTTTTTAGAATTTTTCTGAATTTTCCGAATTTTTTAGAATTTTTTATGATTTTCTATTTTTTTATTGAATTTTTGAATTTATTATTATTATTATTCTAATTAATTTTTTTATTTTCCGGACCAGGTCAGACCCGGCCCAAGCCCCTCGGGCGCCCGGCCCAAACCCACGGCCGAAACCCACCCTAGCAAAACGACGCCGTTTTTGGTTTATTATTCTTTTAATCATTTTCTTGATTTTTTAGAAAAAAGCCTCCATCGGATGGTCCAGAGAGCGCCACGTGGCCTCTCGTGGCACGTCCGATCTAGCCGTGGATCAGGCGTCCCACAGAGTGCCACTTGGCACAATCTCACCCGTCGGATTGATTTTTTATTTATTATTTGAAAATCATTTATTAATTTAAAAAAATCAGATCGCGACACGTGGCAAAATTGGGACCGTTAATTTTATTTTCAATCGCGCGGCCCCACCCGGCTGACGTGGCTGTCGAAGTGGCACGCCACGTCAGTCGTTGACTCGTTGACCGAGTCCCAGGCCGCCGGAGAAGACGACCGTCGCCGGCGCCTCGCCGGAGCTGCCAAACCGACGTAAAAACGTCGGTTTCGAAGCGCGATTTTGATCCCAAACGACTCCCTTTCAAACCCACACCTACATACGCATAAAAAATGGCGATGACAGCGTCGGAAAACGGCCGGGGAGGCGAACATAGGTCCGGCGCCGGCGGTGATTTGCAGACATTTTTATTTTCACTCAAGCTCGATTTTAATCACTCAAAGGACGTCATAAAGATGTTAGGAATCTTACCTGAGGTCCCCCGAGACTCGACGACCGTTGGAACCAGTCCGAGGAGCTCCAACCCGAACCATGGCCGGTGAAATCCCCGAGCTCCGTTCCCGTGCGGTTTCGATGCAAAATAAACGGTAAGTCGGGGTTAGGAAGGGTTCTAACAAAGTTTAAAGGCCAGAGTCGCGCCAAATATGGCCAAGGACGACACGGCCAAGACTCGGAAATTATGAGGCTCACTCGGGCATTTCATCGAACGAGTAGTGTGCTTCGACAAAACGAAGTTTCAGGGGGGAATACCGACCTTTTAATAGCTTGTCGACGGTGGCCGGAGCTTCAGTGATGATCTGCTGAAGTCCTAGGGTGCTAGTTGCTCCTGGTTCTCGCTCGCTTCCCCATAGTTTTGCTCGAATTCCCCCTCAACCTCTCTCGGCCGAGCTCCCACTAAAACTGAGTACCCTCTTCCCTTTTTCTCATGGCCGACCGACCTTTTGGTCGTGGCGTCTCCACCCCACCACTACCAACGAATCTCCTCCACTCGCCGTCCCCCTTTTTTTTTAAAAAAACGCCACCGCGGGCCTCCCTTGCTTTCCTCTCTTTTTTTTTTAGTTTTTGGTGCTTGTGTGCGCGGGTCTGCAACTGAGTTGCAGACCCGGTTCGGACCGGGTCGGGCGGGTCTGACCCGACCGGCCCGGTTCGATTCTCTTCGCCTAATTGAGCCCCGAATCGACCTATTTTCATGAAATTGATGGAAAAATCGGACTCCTTGACGTGTTTTCTATCAAATATAGGTATTTTCGTGAATCGATTGATTGAAATTTAGTGAAAACCCCAAATTATCCCTAGGATCCGAAAATTAATTTCGCTTAATCGAAGGTGCAAATGATCGAATTAGCCCAAATTGAGGCCACCAATGGATTCAGCATGATGAAAACTATAGGGAAGAGGTATTTAATTTTAATGGGTATGCCCGTATGAAATTTAATTTCAAAATTTGTGAAACCAGGGACTAAATTGAAAAGAAATTGTGCAATTAAGCTATTTTCTTTAAAATTAATCAAATTGGAGGGAAAATTGACCCAATTGCACTTCAAGACTTTAGAATCCAATGTCATAGCTTATAAAAAGTGAAAATTGAAAATTAAAAGACTCGAAAAGGATTTTTTGGGTTCGGTTCGGGTTTATGTTTGTTAAGTAACATGTTGACCCTAGCCAAATTTTTGAGATTTAAAGTAACACACTTGAAGAGGAAATTAAAACAAAATTATCGAATATTTTTTTGTATTTTTTTGGACCACGAATGGTATTTTTCTGATTTTTTTGGTATTTTTAATAATTAAATAAATACAAAAAATTATTAAAAATTACGAAAAATATTTTTTGTTCAAAATTGGCTCTTGAGGCTAGGCCAAGGCTTCCAAAGTTGATTTTACAATTTTATGATTTTTTTGCTATTTTAAATCAATTTTTAAAATGAAAATCACAACAACAGATGGTCAAAAATTAGGTGTCAACAGCTGCCCCTCTTTAAGAGTGAGCTCGCAGAGGTTGCTTTCAAAGACAAGATGACACCTGATTCCTAACCGACTCAACAGGGAAAATGAAAGAAGAAATGCTATGACATCGGATCCTTAAGCCTTTTGATGAAAGCTCAAATTAATCCCCGGTTTGCTCTATCATTTTGAACATGGGCCAGAGTGAGAGAGGCTTACCTGAAGCTCACCTGTCGGATGCTGCCGGTTGCGACAACTTTCAAGAAGGTGCCTAGGACTTGTCACAGAAAATCCTAGGGAGATTAAGCTCTAACCCGTATGGTAGGTCAAACCATAATGTGATTCCTAACTGACATGAATCTAAGGAAGACGCGTCCCATTTGGGATTTGCCAAGGATTTTGATCCGTATAGTGGATCGGACCATTGAGTTGACCATTTAAGTGATTTCTACCATTGTTTGACCCTTCAGGCGGTTTCTACCATTATTTTGACCCTTCAGGCGGTATCTACCTTGTTTTGACCCTTCAGGCGGTATCTACCATTGATTTGACCCTTCAGGCGGTATCTACCTTGAGTTGACCCTTCAGGCGGTTTCTACCATTGGTTGACCCTTCAGGCGGTATCTACCTTGAGTTGACCCTTCAGGCGGTTTCTACCATGAGCTGACCCTTCAGGCGGTATCTACCTTTGAGTTGACCGTTCATGCGGTATCTACCTTTGTTTGCTTTGAAAAGGGGTCTCATGACGAGGGTTCTCCACGTCCGATGAGACTGTTTGATATTTTTGAAAAGGGGGTCTCATGACGAGGGTTCTCCACGTCCGATGAGACTGTTTGATATTTTGAAAAGGATTTTTTTTTAAGGGTTTCTCTTCCCCAAGAAAATATTGGTAATCTTTGAGAAGACAGCAATTGTCCAATTGACAAAATTTTATGACTTAAGCTTTAGTCATGAGATGTGCATTTTGATGTTGGAGGTTATCCAAAACATTTTTGCAACATGCAAATGTGATCACAAATCCCTTGCATGGAAAATCTGGATCAACAGTTTGAAAATTCCCAAAAAGAGTTTGCTCAAAACGTCAATTGGAATATTTCTCGACAAGGAGGCCATCTCACCTGTTTTGAGGTGATGATTTTTAGGGGATGCACTCAATTCCCTACTGACCTGTGCCTAGGTTTTAGGCTCATTCGCAGCGCATACATTTTGATCGGTCGGGAGGTCTTCCACGGGACCGTAATGTTGGGCTTGGATATTGGTTTTCAAGGGGGACCCGCTTTGGAGTCGGGGCCATCGAATGAAAATATTCACCATCTGCTCCGGGTTTACAAGTCAAGAACCCTGCAAAATGAGAAAGAAAGAGTCTTGCTCGTACTTCTTCGAGCTAAGCTATATGTTAACCCAAGTGTCTTAGTCAGAGAAGACTGTTTCAGGGTTGTAACATTGGTAGGATTGGGGACCGAAAAAGGCTTGTTTTTGGCCCAGAAATCACAAAGGATTTGACATTGGTGATCATTGCAAATTTGTCACATGTCTTTTCCATTCTGCATCTTCCATTTTTGAGGTGTGCAACCGCTTTTGAGGTGTGCACAAGTCCTTTAGAGAACGTCTCTTGTGGTATTAAGAGATTGACAATTCTGTCCGTGTTTTTGCACCACGGCTGACATCGTTTGGGGAGCAGTCTTCTTGATCTGACTCCTTTATGGGTTTTTCTCTCTTCCAACTAGGCTTTATTGGGGATCAATCAAACAGTTTTCACGAGCATCGGCCTTGCTTTTACCAGGCACTTTGCTTTTTCTTGATGCTGTGGATTTTTTGTTGAAATCCCGCCTTTTCTTTTCCTTTGGAACTACGATGTTCAGAAAATTGTGCTAGATATACAACTTGAATCATAGCACATTTAAACGCCGATATGAAATTTTTCTATAAATCCCATCTCTTGATTTCTTCCGTTCTTGGAGTGATGCAGTTTCTATCTTGAAACATCCCATGATCACCAACAGGGGTTTATGAAATGAATTCGCAGGCTCAACTTGGCTGTGCAAAGGATATGGTGTGTGGGATAGAGAATGAATGCTTCTCGTCATCCTATGGCACTTGGATTACCATATAAACAACACACAAAGATTAATGTTAGTCCGAGCAAGAAAATTTCTAACCATTTTCTCCTGATGCTGCTGGACTTACTTCCTTTTTGCCCCGGTGTGGGGTGGTTCTTGACAGGGTTAAGAATGAAAACCGCCGTTCAAGTGGGTTGTCAACGGTCACCTGTAGTGTTTATGATATGAAACGAACGCCTCCGTCGTCCCAATCCATGTAATCGCTGCGAATGGTCCCTACCTCCGTAGGTCCAGATTTTATTATTTGATTCACTCCACTCATCTCTCAAGTGTATGTAGGATGTGTTTGGATTTGAGCTTGCCTCTCTTTTGAGGAAACATCCTTTTGAGAGTTTTGAACAACTTTTGATTGGAAAAATCTCTTTCGTTTTCCCAAAAATTTTACCCGTCAAGGGGATTTTATGGTGCACAATGCGTGTTCAGACAACCTCATGTTTCAAAACATGAATGCCAATGAAGTTAGAATTCCATGTCTTTTCTAGACATCAGATTTTGAAAGCTTTTTCTTTTTCTCTCTGTGTTTTTTGGTTTAACATCTTCAATGGATTGGGGGAAAGGGATACCTACCTGTCCACCGTGGCTGGAGATCCCTGAAAATGTAAAAGAAGCATATCATTGTATGTTCACGAATTTTTCGAAAATCGAAACGATACATCCTACCCTCATGTACCCTAACAGGTAGTATGTGGGATGTAAAAACTTATTCGTTTCCAAGGCGATTCCCCTGTCAAGGATAAAAAATAAGTGTTAATTCATATTCCCAAATTCAAGACAAATTGGGACGATACAACTTTACTCTTGATTTTCATCCCATTCTGATGTTGCGTATTGATATGAACAACCTCTATCAAATCCGCCTATCCATGCTTGGAGTGTTTGTAACATCAATGGTTCATCTGCCCCCAGCTGGGCAGCGTCTGTTCTGCTATTTGAACGCATGACTCATTGAGTGATTTATCCATGTTTATCATCTGAGAAGGAAAAGAAAGAATACATTACTTCGGTATTCGATTGAAGATCGTTTAGGAACGATACATCGTTTTACCAAATAGGTGGCTTCGCGGCCAAACGTATTTCGTGTTGAAGGGGTAGATCCCATTATGCTCAGCGGGTGATAATTATGGTTCATGGAACTTGCTCCACGGATTAAGTGATTAATCCACGGCCTTCGGCTTGAAGATGCTCAAAGGGTGATGTTGACACTCACGCGCAATTAGTTCTAGATATTAATGAAAGATGTTCCAGTGGGAACCTTACAGTGCGATCAACAACATATGCAATAGGAGTATTCAACCCCTTTTCTCGAAGCATTTTTCATCGAGTAGCCATGCCTTGCATCAGACGTTTGATCACCGGCCTCGCGTCACCACTGCGATGGTCCTCCGGCTCCAAATTGATCGAGCCAAAGATTGAACTCATCGCCAAGGAAATTGCTCGGGTCTTCGAGCCATTGATGTTCAAGTTGGGTATCAACGATTGTTGGGGGCAGATTTCTTTCATTGCCTTCGTTGTGAGGGATTGGAGTCTTTGAGCTGGAACCTTCATCATTGCCCTGTTGGGGTTGAGACATACATTCCCGAAGAGTATTGATCCAAGTGTCCAGCTCCTCATCAAGGAAATCACCTGTTCTTTCTAGCCCTTGGTGCCCAGATTGGGTGTCGTCGACTGCAGGCGAGGGATTCCTCTCTTTGCTCTCGCCGTGAGCAATTTGACCCCTCGAATTGGAACTTCCTCCAATGACCGGCAGGTTCATATGTGCACTCTCTACCAATGCCAGATCCGCTTCAGGGACAGCATTAATGACTGATTCGCGCTCAAACTGAGGAATCTCTATGTGCTGGAACTGTGGCATATACTCCTGAGGAGTATTGAGATAGCTCGGCGGAGCATTCTGATTTGGGTTAGAGGAGTCGCTGACACGACTGCTAGTCCCGTCATTGCTGAAACACGGTTGGGTGCTCTTGGCTCTCCAATCATCATGGTTGTAACTCTGCCCAGCACTTGAGCTCCAACTGGCTTTATGATGGTTTAACGCTATCCTTCCATCCCTTAGCAATCTCCTATAGTACTTGAGGTGAGACTCAACGTTAATTCTAGAGAGCCCCGACACATTCATAATCTCGAGTATGCGCAGTGGGCTAGCCGAATCAACTCCCAGTTCTCGAATTGCATCAACAAATTTGGTGTGAAGCTCATAGGTCCAGTAAAACCTTGTTCTCTTATCACCCAAAATATCGTCAATACTTCGGTAGCTATTCTCTACGGGATCTAATCGTTTCAAAAGTTGTCCAGGGAGGGACTCACCGACTTTGGATTGGCTGGCTGCGACAGCGAGTTCGTCATTGAGAGAATTCCCCCTGTGATGATTCATATCCCATTTCTCAGAGGATGTTGGTGTTGATCCTATGGTGTTGACTTGCTCATGCAGATCTCCGGCGGTATCTGGCTGTGTCGGAAAATGCTGTGGAGAATACGGTAACAGCTGAGCGTTATTCGTCAACAGGGATGGTTCATCGAGGAACACCTCGCCGAGGACAACAGGATTACCACAATTAAGGCAGGTGGCCTTGGTCAGAGCTTCCTTATATCTCGCGCTTTCAGCTTGAAGCTTCTCATTCTCCTCCTTCAGGACCAGTAACTCATGGTCTGCGTATTGCTGTTTCACCCGGGTTCGTTTGTTGGCGAACCAAAACTTGACCTTCGAAAGCTCCAATCCTATTTTTCGGCTCAACTCCATTTTCTGTCGTTTGCTTGGAGTGGGGCATTCATTGAAGAAAGCTTCGAGCTCTCGGATTTGGCCTGGAGTGTGGCGTTGTAGTTGCTTCCTTTTCCGACTCCGGTCATCATTGTATACTCCTTCTTCATAGCTGAAACCTAGAATTTCATCGCTGGAGGAGTCAGTCTCCATGGCCTTCGGGCAGGATTCAGCTCCAGGATCTTCAAAGTCTCCCAGCAGTTCGTGCTAAAAAATGTCCAGGTCGGGCGTTTCTAGCAGATGGGAATAGCTTTTAAACATGATGGATCGGAGTATCTCGGACTGATCTAGTTCACTCAGCTTTCTCTATTCGCTCTTTCGTGTTTGCTCACTCTAGAAGTTTTCTCAAGTGATTGTGCGTGTCCTAGAACCATCCTTCAGGCTGCATATGAAGGCCAGCAAGCAAGCGCTCCTCCCGAGACCCTGCAATTACTCATCGTCTGTATTCCCCTTTCTTTTTCCTCGTGATAGGATCACAAACTCTCTTGCATTGATTCGGTTTCATCGAGTATTGCGCTCGTCCCCTAGTTCAGTCTTCAAAGTGGTTGGTCTACAATCTTTCGGCGCCTTTTATGATTTGCTAGGCCCGAGAACGTGAGGAGCAGCGGTGGACCCGCAATTAATGACTCCGTTTAATTCATTTAGCTCCATGGGAATTAACGCTATGATCTTCTCTCAACCCCTTTTCATCGTTCAAACGAAAGTGGCATTTTCCATGTGTATGCTGTTACTCTTCATTTCAGCATCCCGGGCGCTTGGTGAGGAATGAGTTCGTGGCCACTCAAAATTTTAAAGACCGTCTCTGGTTTCAGACTTAATCTAACAAGGGATCATCACAACTGAGCATGACGATGTTCGTCGATAGCGTTGGTTTTAATATAGAATTAACTATAGTCATTAAAGAAAAATGTTCCCGTAGGAACTTTACAACGGATAAAATGAGTGATCTACTCTTGAACATGTTCTTCTTTCTATGGGTGTTCGTAGTGACCGACCCATCGTGCCCCGAGTCAGGTGTTAGATCATGGCTGTCCAAGCATGCCAGCTTCCCACTGATTGAACAAGGCATCGAGCCCCTCATCGAAGAAATCGTCTGTCGTGGGTTGACCAGCGGCAAGCAGAGCACCAGCCGACTGCTGCTCGAATGGAGGAGTGCGCACTCGCTGTACTTGTGACACGCGCTCTTGAGAAGTGTTGAAATGGCCTGGGAGGACATTCTGATCAGCTTTCAGTTTGCCGGTGGTCGGGTTGCTAGCTTGATTGATGCTTAGATTTGGCCGGGTATCTCTTGATGCCTGAGCATTACAATGGCGGTCGCCCCTAGCTTTTGAGCTCGAGACGGATTCCTCCCGGTTTAGCTCCGCTCGACGTTGTTTTAATAGCTTTCTGTAGGCAGCAAGGTGATTCTTGACCAGCTCCTTACTAAGCCCCGGTACATTCATGGCCTTAAATATGCGCGTCGGAGTTGCTGAGTCGATCCCCATTTGGTGAACCACATCTAGGAATCTGGAATGCAGTTCAGGGGGCCAAGCGAACCTCCTCTTATCGTGGCCCAAAATTGCATCGATGGCTTGACGACTGATTAACTCATCTCCAGCAGGACCCGACCCTATCGAAAATTGTTGTGCATGAGGCTGATATGCTTTGAGCTGGTCGGCGGTAACATCCAGCTCCTTGAAACTGTAACTCCAATCAAAGCGATGCAAATCCCATCCCCCAGGAGGCATTTGTATCATCTTCGTAGGATCATCCTGCTCATGCGTGACTCCGGCAAAATCTGGTTGAGCAGGAGATGCCCCGAGGGAGTAGGGTGGTAAATGAACGTCTTCAATCATCGCGTGAGGCTTATCGGGGAATATCTTACCGAGGGCGACGAGGTTATCGCAATGAGGGCAAACGGTAATATTGAGAGCTTTTTCATACCTCATGTTTTCTGTTCGCAGCTTTTGGTTTTCTTCCTTTAAAATCTCGACCACCTGACGTTTGCGTTGAGCCCTCGATTTGGATCTCCTATTTTGAAACCAAAACTGGATCCTCGACTGATTAATCCCCAACTCCCGGCTCAATTCAATTCTCCACTTCTTTTTCATGTAATGGCTTTTACTGAAAAGGGTTTCCAGCATTTGGGTTTCCTCCTGAGAGTATTGGTGAGGACGTCTTCTTTTCCCAAGTTGAGCATTGTGGATGTCGTTGTCGTCGTCGCCGTGATCTTGATTTCCGTTGCCAGAAGTGTTGGGCTCCATGGTTTTGGCGTTAGACTTGATCTTGGAATCTTCGAGATCCCTCTGTGGTTCAATTTCTGATATTTTTGAGTCAGTCGCCTCTAGCAGCTGACAGTAACCTCTTAAATATGTTAGATTGAGAAATGTTTGATTGGTTCTTCCCCACTCAGAGTTCTCCACTCTCTCCTGTATGCTTACTCCCTATAAAGTTTTCTTCGAGTGACTTTGCATGTTCAGGAGACGCTCTTCAAGCATCATTAGGCAAACGTTCCCCCTCAAGACCTTGAATTTCTCGCTTAGCTTTTCAACGTGATGGGACTGCCAAACCCTGTTAGGGCTCTCTTCGATAGTTGCGCTTTCCTCCCACCTAACTCTAATAATGGTGATCCCGACAAATCTTTTACATCTTTTAATTGATGAGCCGGAAATCGCGGACCGAAACGAATCCAATGGTTCTCGTGAGGGGACCTCCTGCTTTACCCCCTAACTGGGCTCCACCAGCATTATTATTGAGACCCTTCATCATCCTCGAGTTGCTATAAAATGAGGAATTAATGTATGGAAGGTTAACGTTCTCGCATAATCAGCTTCTTCCTTCTAATCTCTCTGTTAAACTCGTCTTATTCTCAAGCCAACCCAACGCAAATGGCCTCCTCTCCCGTACGCACTTTTTCAACTGATGTCTTGGCCCAGTGGGAAAAGCTTTATAACCTACTGGGTCGCGGTTACGCGCACATAACCGATCATTCTGCAACCGAGGATGCAATCTGTGTCCTGCTCGAGGACCTTGATACCACTTCTCTCGAAGGTACTACACTGGGGAGGGAATATAGAACTTTCCCGACTCTCTTTGCACACTCCTTAGAGGCCTATCGTGTTGCTAATCGGGAGGTTCTGGTGGCTCGCGTCTTGCGGGCTCGTTATGAGGATCGATCTGATCATTTGGTGCTGACCAACTATCTGGTTGATAGTTACAAAAAGGCCGTCGAGTTTGCTAATGAGCGGGTCGCGACGTTGCTTCGCGAGAGGAGAAATCTGGTGGATCAATTGGCCATATCCCTGACCACCAGCGAGCATGACCGCCGCAACGTCCTGTTGAGGCTTTAGAGCGACTGGCAGGAAGAACGGCTCGACAAGATAACCGAGGACATAGCTCGCGGGAATGGACTGGTTCGGGACCTGGAAGTAGTCACCGAAGAACACAAGGCCAAGGTCGCCGAAGTTAAGGGAGAATGCAGAAGTCTTCTCCTCAGGCTTGCCGACCACAACATGCGGAGCTGGGAGTATGAGCAGAGCATTAATAACATGGAGGGTCAGTTGGGATCCTTTGTGTCGTTAATTAGGTCTCACTTTGGCTTTACTTTTCCACCCCGACTTGTATGACCTGCATCTGAAAACCCTCCGCTGAGCAAAATAAATGAAAGTTCTCGTGTGTGTGTTTTAACTTCTGTATGGTTCATTTCTTCGAGCATCCAAACATCTTCAACTTGAGTGAGCCGAACCATAATAGCAATAAGCCGAGCAAATACGTCCTGATTTTATAACTCGCTCATGATCGGATGGAAGAATAGTTGCAGATTTGTCCAAGAAAAGATTTTTCTATACTACTTGTTTTTCACCTGCAAATAAAAAGACAGAATCAGAAGGAATAATTTGAAAAAGAAATCAAAAACCCCTTTCAATCCTATGCTTGCCCATGATTAATAAGGACAAGAACTTTTACAAGGGTTTTTATCTTGCGCGAAAAGTTTTTATCAATATTCCTCGAAAGAAAGCATACTATTGAAAGGAATGTAATTCACAATAATCGCTTTTGATCAATTTCGAGAGAAACGAATTACTCAAAAGTGCGAGGCATAATAACGTGTTTTAAATTTAATTGAAGATACGGCATCCAAATCAAGGCCGTTTTGTTAAGAACGAGAGTAATTTGGACATCTATCTCGTCATTAAATTCAAAACAACGCCGATATTCTCGATCAATTATCGTGGATTACCAGCGACGTAAAACATGCATGGACCAATTCAAGTGTATAATTCCTTCTAGCGAAATTGGGGTTGGATTACCCTATACGACCAAAAAGGTCGTGCAAGATTTCCAATTTTAATTTCCTCTAAAGGAATTATAAACTTGACTTGGGAGTATTCGGATGATTAGAGAAAATGCCACTATCACATTCCCATGACCTGTCAAAAGAAATACAACCAAGTTCCATCTAAATGTATACACCAATAGATCCCTAATACAATCACTCTAAGGGGTGAGATAGAGAAAGCCTCGATAAAAATAAACCCTATACAAGAGGACTAGTAATGGAAAATGAAACAAATGAATGTGATCCTAACGTTTAAGGATGCCCCAAGTTCGATCTGTGACTTCCGGATCACTTGCCCCAACTCGTCATCTTCATTGGACGATATCTCAATAATGTCCATAGTAGGCTCCTTTGTTGCTCGCTCGGTGCTTGTCATGGGATATCATCCTCTTCGTCTTCTATCAAGGACGTTTGGGAAAAACACACACATCTATCCTTGAAATGGCATTTAATCTAATCACCAGAATGCAATGAATGAAATGCCTATATTTATATGAACTGTAATAGATTCGAGGTATAGAGAGTCTTACCAATCAAACTAGTCAACTTATGTGCGGTTTTAGGTGTACCAACCGCCCAAAGACATGCGCATGAAACAAGTGATGGTAAACTTCTAAAAATCAGAGGGTTTGGCACCTAAGGTTAAGGTTCCCACCTCGAGTTCTGGAAAGAGCCGATTCCATTGCACAGCTATCGTTGCATTGGGACTCGATCCATAGTTCGAAGTGAGCGGAATTGAAAAGTGGATTACCCCGTGTTTTTCCTCACGGAGATTCCATTTTCAATTCCTTCTATTGTGTTCCTAAAGGCGGCGCCCGGGGTTTTAGGCGCGGTTGTGTGTGTCCATGTGTCGTGATCATCACGATGCAAGTCATGCACAACAGTTTATCAATCAGCGCTTCAAATCATCCACACAACATACATTCCTACGCCAACCTGCATAAGACAATGTTAATCACGGACTACACCCCTTATTTCTCCAATCTGCAAAACATATAACACCTATCGTAAGTGAACTTACCTCACCTTCAAGAGCGCCTGCAGGGTTAGAAAAATCACTCAGCGTTTTAATTACGGCCTAAGTCCACTTGAGGTCTAGAAACATAGGCTCTAGAACAAGGTCCCCAGTGGAGTCGCCAGCTGTCGCGACCCGTCCGGAAGCGGACGCGGCTAATGGATTACCGATCGCGGGCCTTGGATCGGCGCGGGCCCTCCCAGGCCCATACCAAATCGCGGCGGGAGTATTTTTCAAAGGATTCGACGATAAGAGTCGATCGCTTTCGACCTTCAGTGTGGTCGTGTGTCATTGTTGACACCTGATTTTTGATCAGTCTTTCATAGTTTATTTTTTAAAAATTCATAAAAAATCTATAAAAAGTTAAAAAAAATTAAAAAATCATCTTTGGTAGCCTTGACCAAGCTAAAGGAACCATTTTTGATAAAAAAAAATAATTTGTCATATTTTTTAATATTTTCCAAAAATAGAAAAATACATGAAAAATGAAGAAAAATAGCGTTCGATGTCGTAAAAATATAGAAAAATAGTCAATATTTTTATTTTAATTTCCTTTTCATTTTGAACTCATAAATAGTCAAAATTCAAGTTCAATTGCATGTATTTCTTCACGACGCATAGAGTTGAATTTAGCAAAAAAATGTCATTCGAGTATTTTAATTTGTAAATTTCTACATATTTTTTAGTCTTGACGTCCAATTAGATCGACCACCATCTATAATAAATTCCCCTTGCTGAATATTTTCGTTTTTGTTTCACATGATTTCATGATGTAAAACGCCGAGTGGATCCCTAAATATAATCGGGTCGACATGAGCTCGATAGCTCGTCCAAGACCAAATCAGGGCACGGCGAACCCCATGTGAGTACTCTCGAACTCCTTCGATGCTTCCTAATGTTTTTCTTAGGTTAGATCGTGTGTAGAATGGCTAGGACAGCTAAATCATTCTTGAGCTGTGATTGATAAATATGGTCTTACTAGGAATGTCATGTGATTTATTTGCATATCTAGATTCCTTGAGTTGCGCATTTTATTACTGATTGTGATTGCTAGGATAATCACTCCTATCTGCATGAATTTTTAGATTTAGGGTTCATACCTTACTCATCCGCATGAATCTCAGGCTAGAAAATTCAGTCAACTTAGGTACCGAAAGGGCGTCAACTCTGACAGTTGGTGTAACTAAGTCCCCGAAACCATTTCTCTGGTTCTCGCAGAATTGAATAGAAACTCCCAACTATTCGATTGGGTGGTCCAATCACACTCTAAAAAAAATGATTGGTGGCGACTCCATGGCATGCACACTTAGCACATGTCACTAGACCACACTGAAAGTCGATCACGCATACCTCCGTTGCGATTTGGGTAATGGGCCTTGGGAGAGGCCCGCGTCCGACCAGACAGGACGGCCCCTTAGCCCTCGAGAGCCCGACAACCTCAAGAGGGTCGCGACAGACTGGCGACTCTGCTGGGGACTGGTTCTTAACCATTTAGTGGACTTGAGCCGATTAAAAAGTTGATTGATTCTTCTAACCTAATTTTATGCAGATGCTCTCGAAAGTGAGGTGTATATGCTAACGAATGTGTTAGATGTTTTTGTAGATGGGAGAAATAAGGGGTGAAGTGCTTGTTAACTTTGTTTTATGCAGGCAGGAGTTTTGGATGTATGATTGTGTGGATGTTTATATTGAAGCGGTGATTGTTAAATAAAATGCATGTCTATTGCTTTAGCACGACACAATGAATACACTCAATTGCGCCTAAAACCCCAGGCGCCCTCTTTAGGAACACAATAGAAGGAATTGAAAATGGAATCTCCGTGAGGAAAAACATGGGGTAATCCACTTTTCAATTCCGCTCACTTCGAACTATGGATTGAGTCCCAATGCAACGATAGTTGTGCAATGGAATCGGCTCTTCCCAGAATTCGAGGTGAGAACCTTGGCTTTAGGTACCAAGCCCTATCTTTTGATTTTTAGGAGTTTTCCCTCACTTGTCTCATGCGTTTGTCTATGGAAGGTTAGTATACCTAAACTGCTAAAAATACAGAGAAGCTTGATTTTCTCTTAAGTTTGGTTGGTAAGACTTTTCTATCCCTCGAACTTGTTACAGCTCTTAATCATTATATTCATTGCATAATTCCGGTGATTGGATTAAATGCCATTTTGAGGATAGATATGTGTGTTTTCCTCCCAATGTTCTTGATGGAAGATGAAGATGGTGTCATCCCATTACGAGCGCCAAGTGGACAAGAAGAGCCTAAGTATTAAGATCACATTCCTTTGTTTTATTTTTCATGTCTAGCCTTCTTGTATAGGATTTATTTTGCTGAGATCCTCTCTATCTGATCCCTTAGATTGACTGTATTAGGCATCTATTTGTGTTTATATACATTCAGATTGAAATTTGTTGTATTTCTATTGACTTGTCATTGGAATGTGATAGTGGCATTTCTTCTAATTACTCGAATACTCCAAAATCAATTTTATAATTCCTTTGGATGAAATTGAAATTGGAAGTCTTATACAACCTTTTGGCCGTATAGGGCAATACAATCCCAATTTCGCCAGAAGGAACTATAAACTTGAATTGGTTCATGCATGTTTTGCATCATTGGTAATCCACAATAATTGATCAAGAGTATTCGTGTTTTTCAAATTTAATGAAAAGATAGATATCCAAATTAATCTCGTTCTTAGCAAACAGCTTTAATTTGGATACCGTATCTTCAATTGAATTTAAAACACATCGTAATTGTGTACTTTTGAACATTCCATTGATTTTCTTGGAATTGATCAAAGACGATTATCGTGAATTACATTTCTTTCAATGATATGCTTTCCTTTGAGGAATATTGATAAAAGCTTTTGCACAAGGCCAAAACCCTTGTAAAAGCTCTTATCCCTATTAATCACAAGTAAGCATAAAATTGAAAGGATTTATGCTTTATTTTTCAAATTCTTTCTTCTGATTCTGCCTTTTCATTTGAAACAGGTTAAAAACAAGTAGAGAAGAGAAGTCTTTTTGTGGATAATCGCGGTGGGAGGTTCCTTTATCCGATCATAAGCAAGATTAAAAAATCAAGATGTACACGCTCGAATCATCAATGTCAAAGCGCAGCTTGCCTAGGTTGAGAGTGGTCAGGTGTTCGAGAAAGTCAGCCATACAGAAGTTGAGACACACACATTAGAGCTTTCATTCATTTCGCTCAATCGAGGGACCTTAAAAGCAGATCATACAAATCATCGGGGTGGAAACATAAAACCGCAATGAGCCCTAATTAGCATCACAAAGGAACCTAGTTGGCCCTCCATATTATTGATGCTTTGCTTATACTCACCACCTCGAGACTCGAGATCTGCAAGCTTAAGAAGAAGGCGTTTACATTCCCATTTAAGATCGGCAACCTTGGTCCCGTGATCTTCGGCGGCTATTTCCAGGTCCCGAACTAGTCCTCTCCCATGGGCTATATCCGCGGTAATGCTGTCAAGCCTTTCTTCCTGCCACTCACATTGAAACTTCAACACGACATTACGACGGTCATGCTCATAGGTGGTCAGGGATAAGGCCAAGCGCTCCACCAAATTTCCCCTCTCGCGAAGCAACATCGAGACTCGCTTGTTGGCGAACTCAACAGCCTTTCTGTGACTATCGGCCACAAGGTTGGCCAACACCAAGCAGTTGGACCGATCCTCATAGCGAGCTCGCAAAACGTAAGCCACGGTAGCTTTTCGATGAGCGACACGGTAAGTCTCTAAAAAGTTTATAAAGAGGGTTGGGAAGATTCTATATTCCCTCTCTAATTTAGTGCCCTCGATGGAGGTGGTGTCTATTTCCACGAGCAAAATACGGATTTCATCTTCAGTTTCTGGGTGATCGGCTATATGAGCATAGCCTCGACCGAGGAGGTTATAGAGTTTTTCCCACTGGGCCAAAATTTCGGCCGAGAAAGTGCGAATAGGAGAGGAGGTCATTTTCGTTGGAGTGAGGGAGAAGAAGATGAGTGTGGTAGAGTGATTAAAATACGAAAAGACAATTATGTAAGATTGTTAATCTTCTCTGCATTAACTCCTCCTTTTATAGCAACTCGAGAATGAAGAAAGGCATAGCAATAATGCTCGTGGAGCCAAGTTAATTGGGTAAAGCAATGGTGGCTCTTTCGGTGAACCATCAGATCTATCCCAGTCCGCGATTTCAGGCTTGATAAACCTAAAAAAGTTGTAAAAAGATATGTCGGTGTCACCATATTAAAATTGAACGGGAGTTAAGCGCAACTATCGAAAAAAGTTGCGAAAGGATTTGGCGGTCCCATCATATTAAAAAACTGAGCGGGAGGCGAGCGTAGTTCCACCTTTTTGAAAATAAGTGGGAGACAGACATGGATATCGAGAAAAGGAAATCGATTTGGTGTCCCTCCACGTTGAAAAGAAGAAAGAAGACGACAAAGCGGGAAATACGAAATCTTGGGAGCAACGATTGCCTGATGATCTTCATCCATGTTTAAAGAACGTTTCATGGGCATACAGAACCACTCAAAAGAAAATTTAGAGAGAGTGGGCATACATGAGAGAGTAGAGAACCCTGAGCGAGCAAAAATTGATCGAACATTTTTCGATCCAACATGTTTGAGGGTTACCATCAGTTGCTAGAGGCGACTGATCCAAAAATCTCAGAAAATGAACTACTGAGAGATCTCGAAGATTCTAGGATGGCGTCTGGTACCAGAACCACAGAACCCAACCCTTTCGGCAACGAAGTTCAGGATCTCAGCAGCGACGACAACAGCAGCAGCGATGGTCAATCCCGGAAAAGGAAACGTCGCCAGTGCCACACTCAGAATGAAATCCAAGAGCTTGAAGCTTTCTTTAGTGAATGCCCTCTCCCGAACATGAAACAAAGAAATGAATTGGGCCAGAAGCTAGGGATGAAACCTTTGAGGGTCAAGTTTTGGTTTCAAAATAAGCGAGCCAAATTGAGGGCTCAACACAGACGTCAAGAACTTGAGATTCTAAAGGAGGAAAACGAAAAGCTTCGAGCGGAGAACATGAGGTATAAGAAAGCTCCCAGCACTATCGCTTGCCTTAATTGCGGTGGCCCTATCACTCTCGGCGAAATGTTCCTTGATAAGCCTTATATGAGGATTGAAAATGCTCATTCACCACCCCACTCCCTCGAACCATCTTCGATACAATCGGATTTTGTTGGAGATATGCATGAACAAATCAATTCTACGAAGTCAATACTGATGCCTTCTAAAGGATGTGATATGCGTCACCATGATTGGAGTTTCCTTAACGATGAGCTTACTATCACGACCGACCAATCCAAAGCTGATGAATTCCCTCCACAACAATTTCCGGCTCGATCAAATCCTACTGGAAATAGGCCAGAGAGCAATAGCCAAGTTGTCAACACTGTTCCGGGTCGCAAGAAGACGAGGGTCAATTGGTCCCCCGAGCTTCATCTCAAGTTCCTTAGTGCGGTTCAGCAACTAGGGATCAACTCAGCATATCCAACGCGCATACTTGAGATCATGAACATACCAGGACTCACTAAAGATGGAGTCGCGAGTCACCTCAAGAGCTACAGAAGGGCGCTAAGACAGCGCCACACAGCACTGAACCTGAAAGAACTCAACTTGTGCCTAAACACTAGGCATGGCTATAACTACAATGCCCCTGAAGTAAGAAATACCCTGCCGAATCTAGGCACCGACCAAGCTGGTAGCAGCACCATTGACTACTTGGGCGCTAATCAGAATATTCCTCTGAATCATCTCAGCACCCCTCAAGAGTATATGCCACAAGTGCAGCAGGTACGAACTCCTTGGTTTGAGCAGCAACTTTTCGCTAGTGCTCTTCCTATCCCCGATCAACATATTGCGCCTAGTGTTCAAAGATCTGCCCGGCTTGGGCATATGATTTCGGAAGATCAAGCGGGCGGATGCTCTGAGGATTTTTGTTTCTTCCATTCCCAAATGGAAGGTGCTTTTGATAGTGAACCGATCAATCATCCTCTTATAATCTCGAGCAACGACGAAGGTTCTAGCTCGAAGAATCAGATCGCTCACAACAGAAACAGGAATCCTTCAACGCCAAGCGATGATGGTCAACCCGAATATCAGTTGCTCGAAGAATCAAAAGATTTCCTTGATGAGGAGCTCCATATCTGGATCGATCAGTTTAAAACTGATGGACTTATGAAGTTATGATCCAAAATGACGATTATATGTCTGATTCATGGTGTAACTGGCTGATCACCGAGAATCCTCAAGGGAACTAGGAACATGTGACTGGATGTATCATTAATCTTTCTGTCATAAAGTCTTCCATGCAAGATAATCTTCCTTAATGCCTAGAGTTAATCTGGGGCAGCGATCAGTACTACCTGCGAGCATCATCATGCTTGAGTGCGACAATCCCTTGTTAGATTAGAGTCGAGGCGAATCAATTGAACGCCACGAAGAAAAACATTTAAAGGCTTCACATAGGAAAATGCGAGCAAAAGCCCGAGCGAGCTCAAAGACGGTTAGCTCTGTATCGTTCTAAGGGACCTTTAGTCGTTATGAACTCTAAATTGAGCTTGTTTCATTCTCGATGGGGGTCGCTAACTGCTTCAAGAATTTTATAACAAAAAATGAACCAGTTAGGGACGCCAATAGTGCTGTGTCCTGGTAGTCAGTGAAATGGAAGTGGTACGAAACGCCAGGAGTTCGATCTCGGGATTGAAAAATCATTTTATCAGTTGGTCTATCACCCAATGAAGTTCAAAGAGATTCGACGCAGATGACTATAGAACTTGGGGCAATTCGAAAATCATCGATTCATTTTCATCAAGCGGCGAAGTTGGTATTGTAAAATGTGAAGCATGCAAATGACAAATCCGAAGCAGAAGGAGATGAATCATGATTCGCTTATCCAAGGTCGGGATTTCAACCTTTGACTAAAGCCAAAGCTAGGATGAGTTTTTGATGTTGCCCACTCGACAAAACCCATCTCCACTGAAAATGGGGGCAAACCATTCCTACATCCGGAAAGCATGTCGAAGCCGAAGACATCAAATTCATCGTTTAATCCGTGGGGCAAGTCCTTGAAGCGATAGTTATCATCCGCAGAGCGTAATGGAATCCATCCTTTCAATGTAAAACGCATTTGGCCGCGGAGCCACCCATTTGGTAAAAAGAACGTATCGTTCCTAAATGATTTTCAATCAGATGCGGGGATAATGTTCTCTCATTTTCCTCTCAGGTGATGAACAGAGACGAGGCACCCAAGAAGCCATGCATTCAAATAACATAACAGTGCATGAAACACGCCCAAAAAGATGAATGAATCTCCTCCGACGTAAATCCTCGAGGTGGATTCGTTGCCCAACCAGACGAAGAAATCATGGCCACAAGCTTGAGGGCCGGCTTCTACAATCTGCACATTGGCATGCAGAATGGAATTCAAATCAAGAGTAAAGTAGTATCGTCCCAATTTGTTTTGAATTTGGAAACCCAAAATAATGCTTAATATTTATCCTTGGCAGGAGCTCGCCATCAGGGCAGACATATTTTCACAACCCTTGTACACTCGTTGGAGCATATGACCAAGGGTAAGATGTATCGTTCCAATTTTTGTAAATTTTTAGAATATACGATGACATATCCCTTTTATATTTCCAGGATCTCCAGCCTCGATGGGCAGGTAAGTATCCCTTTTCCCAATTCATTGGAGATTAAAAACTTTCAGAATTAATTCGATTCTCACATCTAAAAAGACATAGAATTCTTACTTCATTGACATTCATGTTTTAAAACATGAGATTGTCTGAACATGAATTACACATGTATGGTGCATCACAAAATCCCTTTGAAGGATAAATCTTGATGAAATGAAATGAATTTTTCCAACAAGAGTCGTTTGAACTGTTCAAAAGGGTATTTTCTCATAAGAGAAGCGAGCCTAATCCAAACACGTCCCATACACACTTGAGAGATGAGGAGATTGGAAATCATAGCGAAACCTTAACCTATGGATATAAGGGTCATTCGCAACGATTACATGGATCGAGATGACAGAGGCATTTATTTCTTCATTCCAAACACTACAGATGCCCATTGAGAACCCCATTGAACGGCGATTTTCATTCTCAACCCTGTCAAGAACCACCCCACATTGGGGCAAATGAAGGTTAGTCCAACAGTATCAGAAAGTAAACGGTTTGAAATTTTCTTGCTCGGACTAACATAAATCTTTGTGTGTTGTTTATATGATAATCCAAGTGTCATAGGATGACGAGAATAATTCATTTCTCTATCCTACACACTGTTATCCTTTGCACGACCAAGTTGAGCCAGCAAATTCATTTCATCAACCTATTGGTGATCATTGCATATTCCAAAGCAAAGGCAACATCACTTTAGGAATGGAAGCGTGCCAAAGTTTAAGTTGCATATCTAGCATGATTGCCGAAAATCCAAGCTCCAAAAGAAAAGAAAAACACGGGATTAAAAAGAGGGGGAAAAGAAAAATCCCTAGACATCAAGAAAAAGCAAAGTGCCTGGTAAAAAGCAAGGCTGATGTCTATTCAAAATATCCCCAGTAAAGTCTAGATATACGATGAAAAGACCCTGCAAAGGAGTCAGATCAAGATGACTACTCTCCAAATGATGTCGTGCTCAAATTGCAAACACACAAACAGACGGTCTCTTAATGTAACAAGAGACGCTTTTAAACATCCTTGTGCGCTCTAAAAGAGGAGTGTACACTTCAAGAAATGGAGATGTTCTTAGAAGGACATGTGACAAATTTGCAATGATCACCAATGCCAAACCCTTCACAATTTCTGGGCAAAAAATAAGCCTTTTTCGGTCCCCAATCCTTCCAATGTTACAACCCCGAAGCAGTCTTATCTGACTAAGACACTTGGGTTAATGTATAACTTAGCTCAAAGAAGTACGAGCAAGACTATTTCTTTCTCATTTTACAGGGTTCTTGACTTGTAAACCCGGAGCAGATAGTGAAAAATTTCGTTCAACGGCCTTGACTCAAAAGTGAGTCCCCCTTGGAAACCGATATCCAAGCCTAACACTACGGTCCCGTGAAAGACCTCCTGATCGGTCGAAATGTATGCGTTGCGAATGATCCTGAAACCCAGGCACAGGTTGGTAGGAAATTGAGCACTTTCCCTATTAAAGATCATTATCACAGAGCAGTGAGGAGCCTTCTTGGATGAGAAATACTCCAATGGATGTTTTGAGCAAACTCTTTTTGAAATTTTCAAATTGTTTGATCTAGAGTTTCCGTGCAAGGAATTTATGATCACATCTGTATATGGTAGGAATGTTTTGGATAACCTCCAGCAATCAAAATGCACATTTCATGACTAAAACTTAAGTTGTAGAATTTTGTCAGTTAGACAATTATTGTCTTCCCAAAGATTACTAATATCTTCTTGGCGAGGAAAATTTTTTCAGGTCTAAGCTTTCTGCAGGACTTTTGGCCGCCCCAAAGACTGGGTGCGTCATCCTTAGGTGAAGCCTTTTAGTAGGCAAATCTTTTCTAAGACCGATCCACAGAATGATCGAGTCTCCGACTAGCCCCAAAGAGCGGGTACGTCATCCTTTGATTCATATCAATTTGGAATCTCATAAATGGTAGAAACCGCCTGAAGGGTCAACTCAATGGTAGAAACCGCCTAAAGGGTCAATCAATGGTAGAAACCGCCTGAAGGGTCAACACAATGGTAGAAACCGCCTGAAGGGTCAATGTATGGTAGAAACCGCTTGAAGGGTCAACCAATGGTAGAAACCGCCTGAAGGGTCAAAACAATGGTAGAAACCGCCTGAATGGTCAATGTATGGTAGAAACCGCCTTAAGGGTCAACCAATGGTAGAAACCGCATGAAGGGTCAATGAATGGTAGAAACCGCCTGAAGGGTCAAAGGACTGGTAGAGACCGCCTGAAGGATCAACCCAATGGTCCGATCCACCATACGGATCAAAACCTTGATGAATCCCGAACGCGGGAGGATTCGTTTTCCCTAATAAGCCTTACATTAGGCAAGCCATTTCTAGTTTAGTCCACCACACGGATCAAAACCCTTGGCAAATTCCCAAATGTGGGATGCGTCTTCCTTAGGTTCCTATCAGTTAGGAATCCCATTATGGTTTGACCTACCATACAGGTCAGAGCTTAACATCCCCAGGACACTCCGATGACAAGTCCTTAGGAATCTACTTGAACCCATCAGACACAGAAAATGCCGCAAGCATTCGACAGGTAAGGGGCAGGGAAGTCTATCTACTCCTTAACTTTCTTACATCATATCAGGGAATTGAACGAGCACATCTCTTTTTAAGGAAAAGCACACATTGATGGACATGAAAATTGGATGTCATGATTTCTTTTCTTTTCCCAGTCGAGTCGATCGGAACACAGGTGTCACCTTGTCTTTGAGAGAAATCTCTGACGAAATTCCTCTCAAAGAGGGGCAGCTGTTGACACCTGATTTTTGATCAGTCTTTCATAGTTTATTTTTTAAAAATTCATAAAAAATCTATAAAAAGTTAAAAAAAATTAAAAAATCATCTTTGGTAGCCTTGACCAAGCTAAAGGAACCATTTTTGATAAAAAAAATAATTTGTCATATTTTTTAATATTTTCCAAAAATAGAAAAATACATGAAAAATGAAGAAAAATAGCGTTCGATGTCGTAAAAATATAGAAAAATAGTCAATATTTTTATTTTAATTTCCTTTTCATTTTGAACTCATAAATAGTCAAAATTCAAGTTCAATTGCATGTATTTCTTCACGACGCATAGAGTTGAATTTAGCAAAAAAATGTCATTCGAGTATTTTAATTTGTAAATTTCTACATATTTTTTAGTCTTGACGTCCAATTAGATCGACCACCATCTATAATAAATTCCCCTTGCTGAATATTTTCGTTTTTGTTTCACATGATTTCATGATGTAAAACGCCGAGTGGATCCCTAAATATAATCGGGTCGACATGAGCTCGATAGCTCGTCCAAGACCAAATCAGGGCACGGCGAACCCCATGTGAGTACTCTCGAACTCCTTCGATGCTTCCTAATGTTTTTCTTAGGTTAGATCGTGTGTAGAATGGCTAGGACAGCTAAATCATTCTTGAGCTGTGATTGATAAATATGGCCTTACTAGGAATGTCATGTGATTTATTTGCATATCTAGATTCCTTGAGTTGCGCATTTTATTACTGATTGTGATTGCTAGGATAATCACTCCTATCTGCATGAATTTTTAGATTTAGGGTTCATACCTTACTCATCCGCATGAATCTCAGGCTAGAAAATTCAGTCAACTTAGGTACCGAAAGGGCGTCAACTCTGACAGTTGGTGTAACTAAGTCCCCGAAACCATTTCTCTGGTTCTCGCAGAATTGAATAGAAACTCCCAACTATTCGATTGGGTGGTCCAATCACACTCTAAAAAAAATGATTGGTGGCGACTCCATGGCATGCACACTTAGCACATGTCACTAGACCACACTGAAAGTCGATCACGCATACCTCCGTTGCGATTTGGGTAATGGGCCTTGGGAGAGGCCCGCGTCCGACCAGACAGGACGGCCCATTAGCCCTCGAGAGCCCGACAACCTCAAGAGGGTCGCGACAGTCATGTGCAACTTGTGCATGCATTTGGAGTCGCCACCGGTCTTTCTTGGAGGGTAGACCGGAAACCTTACTGATCGATTGGGAGAGATCGATCAGTTCTGCAGAACCAGAGATTTTGGGTTCGGGGACTTGGTTACGCTGGTGTCATTACCAACGCCCTTTCGATACCTAACGCGAGTGATTTTCCTGACTAAGAGTTCATGCAGGCGCAAGTTTGGGTGAGGTAGGTTTGATTCAGGGTTTCATGCAGATTGGAAGATTATTCCTATCAATCACAATCAATTTAAAGGAAAGCGCAAACAAGTGCATAAATAAATTTCATCGATGCACATCAATTCAAGTCAATGACTTCCTAGTATAGCCATAAGGGCTTAGGGAAGATGTGACTTAGGACCATGGTAAAATGGGAGGATTTGGAGGCGATTTAGCCCGAAAGGCAAAATCGTCAATTTTTGGAAGACTTGGATACCAAATTACCCAAAATATTCCATGGCCAGTTGATTGTGGCCATTTCCCATTTTTGAGAATTTTTTTTGGAATTTCTTGATTTTTCTTCAATTTTTGGAAGACAATTCGCCCAAAGGGCGAAATCGTCATTTTAAAGAGGGTCGGGGTTCAAAACACCCGGGATGAGCCTTGGCCAGTTGATTGCGGTCATTTCCTATTTTTGGGGATTTTCTTGGATTTTTTTAGAATTTTTTGGAGGACGGTTTGCCGGAAGGGAAAAACCATCATTTCTGGAAAGATCGGGGGTCAAATGACCCGAAATAGGTCGTGGCCAGTTGAATGTGGCCATTTCCTATTTTCTGGAATTTTTTAGAATTTTTCTGAATTTTCCGAATTTTTTAGAATTTTTTATGATTTTCTATTTTTTTATTGAATTTTTGAATTTTTTTATTATTATTATTCTAATTAATTTTTTTATTTTCCGGACCAGGTCAGACCCGGCCCAAGCCCCTCGGGCGCCCGGCCCAAACCCACGGCCGAAACCCACCCTAGCAAAACGACGCCGTTTTTGGTTTATTATTCTTTTAATCATTTTCTTGATTTTTTAGAAAAAAGCCTCCATCGGATGGTCCAGAGAGCGCCACGTGGCCTCTCGTGGCACGTCCGATCTAGCCGTGGATCAGGCGTCCCACAGAGTGCCACTTGGCACAATCTCACCCGTCGGATTGATTTTTTATTTATTATTTGAAAATCATTTATTAATTTAAAAAAATCAGATCGCGACACGTGGCAAAATCGGGATCGTTAATTTTATTTTCAATCGCGCGGCCCCACCCGGCTGACGTGGCTGTCGACGTGGCACGCCACGTCAGCCGTTGACTCGTTGACCGAGTCCCAGGCCGCCGGAGAAGACGACCGTCGCCGGCGCCTCGCCGGAGCTGCCAAACCGACGTAAAAATGTCGGTTTCGAAGCGCGATTTTGATCCCAAACGACTCCCCTTCAAACCCACACCTACATACGCATAAAAAATGGCGATGACAGCGTCGGAAAACGGCCGGGGAGGCGAACATAGGTCCGGCGCCGGCGGTGATTTGCAGACATTTTTATTTTCACTCAAGCTCGATTTTAATCACTCAAAGGACGTCATAAAGATGTTAGGAATCTTACCTGAGGTCCCCCGAGACTCGACGACCGTTGGAACCAGTCCGAGGAGCTCCAACCCGAACCATGGCCGGTGAAATCCCCGAGCTCCGTTCCCGTGCGGTTTCGATGCAAAATAAACGGTAAGTCGGGGTTAGGAAGGGTTCTAACAAAGTTCTAATAAAGTAACACACTTGAAGAGGAAATTAAAACAAAATTATCGAATATTTTTTTGTATTTTTTTGGACCACGAATGGTATTTTTCTGATTTTTTTGGTATTTTTAATAATTAAATAAATACAAAAAATTATTAAAAATTATGAAAAATATTTTTTGTTCAAAATTGGCTCTTGAGGCTAGGCCAAGGCTTCCAAAGTTGATTTTACAATTTTATGATTTTTTTGCTATTTTAAATCAATTTTTAAAATGAAAATCACAACAACAGATGGTCAAAAATTAGGTGTCAACAAGGAGCAAGAAGAAAAAGGTTCTATCCTTATCAAGTGCTGAAGCAGAATTTCGAGGGATAGCTAAAGGTCTGTGCGAGCTATTATGGCTAAAAAGTTTGGTGACTGAACTCGGTTTCCCACCTGAGTCTGAGATGAAACTATTATGTGATAATAAAGCTGCGATTCAAATTTCCCACAATCCGGTTCAACATGATCGTACTAAGCATGTTGAGGTGGATAGACATTTTGTCAAGCACAACTTGGATGCGAATGTGATAAAGTTTCCGTTTGTCAAGTCGAAGATCAGTTGGCAGATATTCTTACAAAAGCCTTATCACGTCAAGCTTTTTACAGCTCACTAGTCAAGCTGGGTATCAAAGACATTTTCTCACCCACTTGAGGGGGAGTGTTAGCATGAGCTGTATATTATATTCAAAATAGGATTTTATTCTCTTTCTATGTATATTCTTGATTTATAGACAAATTAGGGTTGGATCTATTTCCTGTATATAAGAGTACTTATAGGCTTATAAACAAAAAGGATATAGAAGAAATCATGTTGATTCCTTTCATAATTTTTTCCTCTTTTCTACAGCTCGCCCCACAGCTGAAAAATAAGAACGTCTTTATACGTTCGTTTCCTTTTTCTTCCCTCTTGCGCCTGCTCCTTTTACTGTGACTTGACAACGAAGAACCCTTGTGTCGTTCTTGTGCGGCTCTTCAAGAAACCGTCCCCTGCTCGTGCGGCTTCTATTCAGCTCATAAAACAAAGGGCAAGAGATTTCCCCCCCCCCCCCTCCTTTTTTTAATCTATTCTGTATGGCCCAAGAAATCAAAGGATTTTAACTACTTTTGTTTGACCCCCAAATCACATAACAAACCAAAAACGTGTTCATTGTACATGCAATCTTTTTTTTTTCTTTTCAACAGAAACAAATCTTCACATATGTGGATATATATTCAAATCAAAAGCAATTCTAATCCACCTCAAGAATCTTATTCGCAGATACATCCTCTCTTGACATGCTATATCTGACGCAAAAATTTCGGTCACCAATGAACTCGGTTCTCCGATGATATCTCTGAATTCTACCGAACACCAGATCAACTGAATGTACCATGTTTACATCACTTACCAAGTCATTAGACCATATTGCCTCTTTAACTTTTTTTGTTGCTACCGACTTTCCAATTTCAATCGTCAGCAAGACCATAGTGTCTCCTAATGGCACTTCCCAACTCATAGCACAACTGACAAAAGTAAAGGCATAACTTCTCAAAAGTCGACTATCTTTTAAGTTCCATGCATAACTCAAGTTCACAAACCTAGTTACCGCCACACTTCCTGAACAATATTCTCCAAAATATATTCCAACGTCTGTCTTCCCTAATAAAATCAGGAGGATCCATTTCACAGCATCACGATGTATACTTGGATTAATCGAATACATTTTTTTTAATTGCATGTAATAAATCAAGCCTAGTACTATCCATGGCATAATTCGGACAACCAACAGTACTAGCATGTGAAGCATGGGGCAATTGCTCCACCTCCATCCAAGTACACTGTGACGGACAAGACAATTTATAATATGCAGCAAGCGGAGTACTTACAGATTTTTGTCTAGTAGTCTCTCTATGCATCTCCATACCTGAAATCGTCTCTACTGCACCAAAATCATCTATTTTAATATCTGCATACAACAGTCGCTCTATCTCATCCACCTCTGATGAGAAGCTTCATCATCTATGACATCGGAACAACTGTCAACTGCTCTGGAATCTAGCGACTCTACAGACTTTGTCACATCTACTGTACTCTGAACATCAATCGACAATAGTGCGGTGTCTTAACATGCCTTCCTCTGCGCAAAAATGACCAAACTCATCATAACAGAATTCTAACCATTTATCAGTTCTGAGGCACATAATCCTTCTTCCTATCTGTTTTTCGATCATCGCCTTCCATGACTTGAACTGACTAAACGCCTCGCTCTTGTGCTTAAGAAGACAAATCCAGGCTTTTCTCGTAACCTCATAAAAAAAAAGACAATATATACCTGGTACCTCCCTTGGACGAAACTGGATAGGGTCCCCATAAGTCTAAGTGTAGCAACCTACAATCTCCGATGTCTGGTGAACTATCGTAGTGAACTTCACTCTCCGCTGACTGCCCATGTCATAGTGATCACAAAAGTCCACCTTCTCAATTCGATGACCTCTCAGTAGACCCCTCTGACTCAGAACAATCTTCTCCTTCTCACTCATGTGTCCAAGTCTCATATGCCATAACTGTGTTGTATCTTCACCTAAAGTATTAGATAATCTAGCAGACGAGCCAATCATTGTCTTTTCCTGGAGGAGATATAACCCACAGTCTATCTTCTCTCGCATCACAGTAAGCACACCTCGAAAGACCTTTATAACTCCACCTTCAGCGGAAATTCGGTATTTGAACTTGTCAAGAGCATTCAATGAAATAAGGTTCTTTCTCAGTTCCGGTACATGCCTAACATCGATCAACGTTCGCACCATTTCATTGTGCATCTTAATCTAAACTGTTCCGATCCCCACTACTTCACATGCAGCATCGTTTCCCATAAACATCTCACCACCCTCCGTGCACTGATATGTAGTAAACCATTGTTTATGAGAAGTCACGTGATAAGAATATCCAGAAGCAAGCACCCATTCATCATCTGATAAACTCGTGGCAACTGTTAATACAACATCGGCATCACTAGAACTATTATCTGTTGTAGTAACAATATTACTAGCATCTACAGACTTCATCTTAACTCCTTTTGTCTTATACTTCGGACAATCTCTCCTATTGTGCCCTACCAAATTACAGTGATAACATCGACGGCTCCAAACATTGGACCTTGATTTAGAATGGCGCTTCTAGTTGTTACCTCCAGACTCTCTGTTCATCTCTACCACAGATGAACAGACCTTGTGCACTACTTTGCACTAAGTTATTTTCTCGTAGCTTTTTTTGCCACTCCTTAGATAATAAATTGGACTTTACCTCTTCCAAGGTAATTGTAGTATGCCCCTGCAGTAATGAATCCATAAAATGATCAAAAGAATTTGGTAGAGATGCTAGCAACATCATACCTTGTTTCTCATCGGGCAAAGCCTCGTTGACGCTTTTTTAAGTCCATCATGAGTTTGTTAAACTCATCTAAGTAGCTTCTGATTGATGTGCCTTCAGCCATTCGAAATTGAAACATCCTCTTCAGCATATATAAGCGATTGTTCAAACCTTTCATAGCATAGAGTGCGTAAAGTTTAGCCCACAATGTTGCAACATCCTTCACCTCGGCTACCTCTATCAATGCTTCATCTGATAAGTGCAACATGATTATACTTCTTGCATTTCTCATTATCACATCTTTTTCGGCATCTTCCAACGTTTCGGGCAACTTATCCTTACCCTCCAATGCCTCGGCTAAACCTTAAGTGGTAAATAATGCCTCCATCTTGAGACTCCATAACCCGAAGTCATTCCTCCCGTTAAATTTCTCAATCTCAAATTTCGCTCCAGACATAATTGCGACAATAGAATTTCTAGACAATGAACAAACAAGCAAAAGCCCCAAATCAACTGCTGAAATTCTAACCGTAGCTTTGATACCAATTGTTGAGATATAACGCGAAAACGTTAATGGGTCTTGCAAATAAGTCAATAATAAATCACCAGAGAAATTACGAGGAACGATAAAGGATACTAGATATTTAGGTGGTTCAGTCTGAATGTCGATATCTACGTCCACGAGAAGAGCCATCAATATAATCCATTATATCGGAGAATCAGAGTTACAATCGCTTATGTATTCGAGTGTTTCCCGCACTTAAATTAAGCCCAAAGAAAACCCATAAGTATTATCTTACAATCTCTTTCAGAACTCTCACTCAAAAAGGCTCACAGAGAGAAATAGATACTCATTTTGTTTGCTTTACACACACAAATCAAGATGCTCCCCCCACGATTGAAAAATAAGAACATCTATTTACGTTCGTTTCCTTTTTATTCCCTCTTGTCTCTGCTCCTTTTACTATGGCTTGACAACGAAGAACCCTTGTGTCATTCTTGTGCGGCTCTTCAAGAAATCGTCCCCTACTGGTGCGACTTCTATTCGGCTCATAAAACAAAGGGCAAGAGATTCCCCTTTTTATCTATTTTGTATGGCCCAAGAAGTCAAAGGATTTTAACTCCTTTTGCTTGACCCCAAATCACATGACAAGCCAAAACGCGTCCACTGTACATGCAATCTTTTTTTTTCCTTTTCAACGGAAACAAATCTTCACATATACAGATATATATTCAAATCAAAAGCAATTCTTATCCAATTAGAATTCTTTAGAATTCTTTTCTATCAGTTAATAAAACCGATATAATCCATAAATGATTCAAACTTGAGACATAATATAACATTTGTGAAGATGGTGAAGCGAGAGCCTTCTTGAGATGGACTGCCAAGTTGATCATTTTTTCCATTGGACAATCTAATTTTTTTTTATTCTTTTCAAATGAGTCTCTTTTTTACTTTTTAGTAATTCCAACGCAATGTCTTTTCCCTAGGCTATCATCTAAGTCTAGGATTTTAATTTGATTGACAGTATAAAATAAATACTACAGTAGTGACAAATTATTGAAAATTCAATAGTTATTTCTTGACATTGCCTCTTTTAATGGGTTAAAGGGAAATGGAGATGATTGTTTCCGGTCATCTTCGTTAGTAAGGTAGAATTGTTGTTTGTGCAATTTGATCCTAGTTTGTTTTTCGTGCAATCAAATCACATAATGTTCTCAATTTATGTGACTGTCAAAATGTTGAAACAAATATTCTATTGTGCAACAACTTTCGTGCACTTAAGACATGCGCACGTCATGGATCAACTTTTTGAGTTTGAACCATGCGGCGACTTAGACTTTCTTGGATTGTTAGAGCGCCTAAATTCAACCTTTTTCAGGGATCGCTCACTCGCTCGTAGAGAGAGAAAGTGTTCAGAGAGAAGTCATGGGAGAGAATGCTTTTTATTGTTTCAAGTTTTGGATGGATATAAGTAAGGGGATGACATCTCTATTTATACTAGAAGGCCTTTCAGTGCAACCGTTGATCGACTCTTGATCTAGTGGCTAAGAATGCATCTCCCCATCTAACAACTACCAACATTAAAGAGGAGAATTCTAGAGTATGGGGCTACTGTGGTATCATCCGCCCCTAAGAATACTCTAGAAAACCCTAGATATCAAGACACTTCAAGTCTTGTTGTTCATTCGGGCCTTCTGGTAGGTCGGTTAGGTCATAGAATCTTCGGTCTGTGACATTCTCCCTCACCTGCTCACATGCTTTTCTTGGATCGTTGGCTCCTTTAGGCATTGATGAGTCTTTCGTCTTCGGCTTCTTGACGATAACATGTCCCTTGAATCGTAATTTGTTCCATGAGGAACTTCGTCTTCGGTTTGACCACTGCCATGCTGATTGGCAAGCTTTCCATCTCCGGAAAGAGCACGTGGATCGACATATGGTGTTGAGTTGTCGTAGGATGATCCAAAGAAGTAAGCACTCCATTTAATCCCGGTATTAGATTGAATTTATAATACTGATAGAGTATTATAAATTAATTGTTGAGCCCATTTTAGGTCGCGACAATATTCAACAATTATGATTTTTATTTATTTTAAAATAATAATAATAAATTAATTATTGAGCCCTAACGAAATAGTGCGACCGTTCACGTAGGAGTTGAAGTTTTTATTGTTATTTTTAATTTAGAATTGAATATTAATTCTTACGAATTTGGAGAGTAGGTTGCAACTTTGTAGGCATGACAATTTAGGACATGAAGAGCTGTATCCATCTGAATTAGCAGTTTTCGAAGATGAAGAGCTCGCCCAAATTTAACATCTTAAGATACGAAAAGTTGTATTTTTTCAGACATGAAAAGGTGTGACATTTTCCAAATTGCGAAGGTTTTTCGCTAATATGTATATATTACGATTCTGCTCATTGTTCAGAAAGTCAACTTTCAATTTCGTGTCCTCACAAAGAAAAACAGCCTTTTTCTCTAATTGTTTCTTTTGAGAGATTCTGGAGAGATATCAAAATTGCTATATATTATTCTCACGGGAGATTTTGTTGTATCTTGGAAGATATTTGCCGAAAACTATTAGCAAATAAATCATTAAAGGGAGTATTATCATGCTCCAAAGTCCGATTCCATTTTTTCCATTTCCGGCAATCTTTTCCAACATGATCAACTATTCGTCGTGTCCCCGCCTCTATCTACTGCATTTCCAGCATTGTCCCTTATCATCGTCCCAGCAACCTTCCTCCACTTCGAAGGGAAAGAAGGCCACAACAGTCCTTTTGCCATAGATTGTGTGACTTACTCCAAGCAGGTCAAAGGACGGCTGACGCAAGACCTTAACCTTAAATCGGATGCGACGAAGTCCAAAGAGAATGAGAGAGGCGCTAATGTAGTCAGAGAGAAGTGGGCAGTGGAGTCACGTTGCTCGGACCAATGCGAGCAGCGGCAGTGTTGGTGAAGACTATTTTCTCTCTATTTACCCCAATGTCACAAGACTTATTAAGATGCATGTGTGAGTTGTGTTAGAGAAGCCCCACATCGGAGAATTGATGTAGTATTGAGCAGTTAATATACTCAAGTTAGCTCATAACTCATTGGTTTAAGCTTTTGAGTTAAGGTGGGTCAAAATGGATATATTGACGGGCTTGGACTTGGGCTCCCTCTTGGTGATCTCCCAATGTGAAAGTATCGGACTTCTGCTGCGCGCTCCCAACAAATGGTATCAGAGCCGATGGTTGATTGGTGGCCCTCCAATCTGTTCCGATGAATATCTCAAGAAAGAATATGGTGATCGCATCTCAAGGAGGAATCTGGTGCCAATGCGGTTTCCAAGCAGGTGGGCATTGTGGTGTAGCAGCACGAGCCCGATGGACGTTGATGGAGATTTAGGTTGAGATGGAGGTAACGCGGTTTTCGGGCCGGTGGACGTTGTGGTGCAGTAACGGCCCCGATAGGCATTAATGGAGATTCAAGTTGAGCTATGTTGGTGCGAAAGGATACTTGGATTAAGGGGAAGCAAATCTAACACTGGAGTTCGCACATGAAGGGGAGATTGTTAGGATGCATGTGTGAGTTGTGTTGGAGAAGTCCCACATCGGAGAATTGATGTGGTACTGAGCAGATAATATATCTCATAACTTATTGGCTTAAGCTTTTGAGTGAAGGTGGGTCCAACTAGATATATTAACAGGCTTGGACTTGGGCTCTCTCTTAGTGATCTCCCCAAGTGAAAGTATCGGACTTCTGTTATGCGCTCCCAACACTTGCAACCCTCGATTAGAAGAGGCAACATTTTGCATGAAACTAGAGCTGTCAATATGGGTCATAGACCTATATTTGGCCATATTTTATATAAAATGGGTCTTATAGGTAATTAACTTTTAAAGGACTCACTAAAAATCGGTTCAAAATGATGAAGTAAAATTAAATGGGTCAATAATGGGTCACACACTTAAACCCATTTTCGACCCATAAGGACAACATCATTCTCATAAGTTGCAAGTAGGCCCAATACTTCAATGGCTTTGTTGTTGTTGTTTATTTATTTATTTTTATAAGTGAAATGAAATAAATTTGAAAAGAAAAAAATATAAAATCCGTCGTCTCCCATCGTCGGTCGTCGGCTGCGGCCGCTGGTTGCTAGTCACCGATCACTGCCGCCGGCCGAATACTTTAAAAAATATTTTTTTAACAATAAAATATTTTGAATAAAATATATTTTTAATAATAAAGTATTTTTGAATAGTTACTTTTTAAAAAAATCTAAAAAATTGAAAAAAATCTAAAAATAGAAAAAAATTTCACTAGATTTTTTTATTATATGGAAGTATTTTAGTAATATTATTTATTAGGATATTATTATGATTTGGAAATATGGGTCAAAAATGTGTCGGGTCAGGTATGAGTTAGTTGCAGATCGAGTCGGGTATGAGTCATTAAATATAGGTCAAAATGGGTTAGACGGGTCAATATGGGTCGAACCATATTCGACTCGACCCAAACCCGACCCGACCAAACCATTTGACGGAAATAGATCTCCTAACATTAGAGATCCATGTTAGGGGTGATATAACCCCCATAGAGCCGTCCATTTCCCATTGGACGGTCAACAATTGGTCAATTCAAATTTTGAGAGGGAATTTTTTTTTTTATTGACGCGATCGATTGTTGACCATCCGATGAAAATGGACGGCCTAATGAGGGTTGTGTCACCCCTAACATGGATCTCCAATGTTGAGAGATCCGATCCCCATTTGACACCTCTACATGAAACCAAACCGCCTTACCATACTTAGGTGCATGTTAAACTTGTCTCAATTACGAAGGCATCACCACAGCTCACGTGTTGTCATCGTTGCTGCTCCTACGCTAGTAGCCCCTCAACTCATTTCTCTCCCACATTTTTGCCCATACAACAACACAAAACCACTTTCACCTTGGCCACCATCGCATGCATTATGTTAGGCTTGTTATCCAGGAACTTGTTCAGAAATATTATAATAAAAAGAACATAGGACGGTAGAAACTATTATGTAGTCCCGAAGTGCCATGTCAGCATGGTCCTTTACCATTCAATTTGTGACACCCGGACCAAAAAAGCTAAAATGAAAAAACTAAAAAGAAAGTCAGAATTAAAAGTGGGTTCACATTGATTCCAATGACTCACTGGAGGGGCTCCACCTACGTACGTTCCACAGTCCAGGTTAAACAAATTATCGATCAGTGGTCAGAATTCACCTATATTTTATGCAAATGTAGTAAACATCCTTTTTCCAAATTAACGTTTGCAACCATTTAGGCACTATTAAACTCCATTTATTTCGTAAAAAATGAGTGATTTAAAAAATAATTTCTTAAAAATAATTATGTTAATCGCTTATAAAAATAAATGAACAGAAAAACCTTTCATCTTCCACAAAAAAATATTTAGTCATATATTATTTTCAATTAATGAAAATATGTTTTATTAACTAACTATTTCAAACAAGATAATCAACTATTTTTAGAAAAATATTTTTAAATTACTCATTTTCCGCTCCTGTAAGTAAATAGCGTTGAAAAGAATTCGACCCAAAAGAAAAATAATAATGTCAAAAATAGTGATTGCTGGAGTCATGTGCGGAGCACGTGCCTTATTTCTTCGTTGACCATCTTATTAGGGGTCTCTTGAGACTTAATCTGCAGGCTCGAGGCTTGTGAACAGCCAATCTCGCATCGGCCGCCTTGGAATCATCCGCCATGAGAAGGAATCGGTGCTCCGTGCTTGTAGTAACATGGGTTCTCCTCTTCGGCATAGTGAGTCGTACTGCTAAAGCTGAGGTCATCACTCTAACAGCCGACACTTTCTCCGACAAGGTGATGCTCGCAAACCCTAATCGTCCGATGCCGTTTCCCTGTTCACACCTCAGCCTAGGAAACAATGATCAGTGTTTTCGTAGAGTATTCTGTCTCGGAGATGATATATATGTGATCACGAGGACGTTTAAAATTTTCCCTTTTGGGTTGAATTTGCGCAGCCGCTTGAATGGATCTCAAATTTGCAGTGATTCTCGTGTGTGTCGGGCGGAATTTCAGTGTTTCGACATTCTCTCTGATGCTGATGTTCGATCTGGTTGGTCGATCAGATTCACAAAAAGATCGTGCCACTCCGCATGTCGGTGGTAGTGACATACAGTTTAATAGCGTTTGTTCTTTTAAGCCCCCCATATATAAGCGTAAGAGGAGGTTTAAGTTAGCTTTAGTTGGAATAGCTAATTTGGTGGTAGGGTTTAGTTCAGTTCAAGTATGATGCACTGAATTGCGTTGTTTCAATGTCCAAATTGATATTGGAGACTAGATGATGAAATTGGTGCTAAAGATTTAGGTTGGGAAATGTGCTACCCAAATAATTTTATCTGTAAGATATTTTAGGATTTCATTTGTTCCGTACTTATGCATTTTATTCTCTCTAGATAAAGGAGAAGGACACTGCTTGGTTTGTGAAGTTTTGTGTTCCGTGGTGTAAGCACTGGTAACTAGCCCCCCTATGTCAAGATTCTGATGACAGTTTGCTGTGCTATTTATCACTTGCCTTTTTAGTGATTGTCATTGTATCGATGGCTTTTAGTAAAAATCTGGGGTCACTGTGGGAGGACCTTGGCAAGGAGATGGAAGGTGAAGACGAAATAGAGATTGGAGAAGTTGATTGTGCAGCCAATAAGCCAGTCTGTTCCAAAGTTGACATTCATTCTTATCCTACTTTTAAGGTATTCTACGATGGAGAAGAAGTTGCAAAATATCAAGGTAACGATCAAATGCCATGTTTTGACAGCTTTCTGAAACTTTCACAATATATGGATGACTTATGATCCTTATTCTACAACTTCAATTTACAATTTTTCTTTTCTAGGAAGCAATCATCTGAAGAACTTCCCCATGCTAAATTTATTTAAGACATTATGTTGGCCGTTAGAATTCCTTTAATAAATAATTGTAGATACTTCACCGATGAGTCTAATGTCCAAGTTCTGCTAATACCATGTTATGTATATATGTGCTCATCTGTGTGTGTTACGTAAATGCCTTGGAGGGAGATTGTATTTCCATGTTAAGAGGCAAATCACACTTTTAAAAGAAGTGCCAAAGCAGTAAATGCATAAAATCTGAAAAAGTTGTACTACTCAGAGAACAAACTGCAAGTATAGTGTCAAGTATCTGGGTTAGTCTTGGAGATACTCTGTGGGCTGATAAGTCGATTTTTCCTGTTTAAGTTTCCACCTATAGAGCTGGCTCAACATTTTGTTTCAGAAGCTTGTCAAGTAGGCTTCTCCTTTGGTTATATTTGTGTAGACCAACATATGAGCATGTACATTCGTTATAATTTTCGGTCATAGTTCTAGCAAAAGAAGTTGAGTGTCTAGAGATAGTGACTATTTCTCTCCACTAAAATATGGCTGAGTTCAAGTTACATCCACGGTTGAAGAATCAACAGGGAGACTGAAAAGTGAAGCAAGGAAACGTGACTTGTAGGTGATTTCTTTTGGAGGAAATAAAACATTGTTTGCATCCATTATATTACTAAATTCCGCCTCCTGCTCTCACTAAACTGATAGATGTGATATGAGGGAAGAGCTAACCATTTCTTGGAATGCTGTGATAGGTCCAAGAAATATGGAGTCACTTAAAACATTTGTTCTAGAAGAAGCAGAGAAGGCAGCAGCCAAGGCTCAGCTTGATGATGAAAAGGAGTTGTGATTAAAAGGTACATCATAGGACAAAGGTCAAGAGAGCTTTCTTACACGTTCAAACTGGTGGAATCCTTCAGCTGTTGAACTTGCATGGAAGTTACTTAAGTTTTTATTTTTTTCCCTCTTTATTTGACGAAGCCTTCTTGTTTCACACTACATTCACTAAATAATCTACCTTACATTTCAAACTTTGATTAAACCTCTGATTATTTGCAGTCATTGAATCGGTACAACTTACAACCAAGGGAGACCACTTGCCATCGCTGAACAGAAAGATAATTCGGAGCACTGACACCAGCAGAGCAGTTAATATGTACTCTTTTTGATACGTTGCCTTAGTTTTCATTTTTAGTGTGATGGGCATTACAGTTGATAGCTTGCAAAGGATGTATAGGATAGAGATAATGAGGCTATTTTATATCTTACTAGTCACATTAAGTCCTATTTTGTTCATTCATTGTATCCTCTGATGTTACCATCATTATTCTGATACTAGTTTACGATGCAAAATTGTTACATCCGTACTAGCAATTCTTTTCATCTTTTCATCATCATCACGGTTGATAAGTGGAAACCATTCTGTTAAATTCTGATTCTTTATTAGCTTGGAGGCTTTCAATTTATAGACGTTGAATTCCTCAACCATGTTTGTAGTTCCGAAAAAGTCTTGTACTGATGGATCTCATTTTAAGTGTGCTGTTTTTTGCTTCTAACTTGAAAGTTTGATCCTGTTGAGGAGGCAGCTAGCTTCACATCTCATGTCATCATGATGAACTGCCCTGGTCTGATCGTAAATGATTGTGCCCCTGACCTTGATTGCCATCCTGAGTAATTTAGTCTGGCCGGGAGCCCTTCAGTGAGCCTATGTTTCTGATCAGGGCCACTGGGTTCGTGGAGATTATCCCCACAAAACTCGTTGTAGACCTTCTCTGAGTATCTTCATTGGGTCGATTTGCTGTTATGGACTTAAGTGAACAAGTGCCAGAGAAGAAGGGTCCTACTAGAGCGAAGGTCACTGAGTCTGCAACTGAGTGTTAGTACCTAAATTTTAATTTTAGGGAATTCATTTATTCGCGCGAATGAGCCCATTTAGCTAAAAGCCCTATCCATCATGGTGGTCGGATTTTGTGAAACCCTAGACCGATAGGATTATTCAAGAATCATAAAATTACGATCCTACGGTTGATATTTCGTCCGAATTTTAGGTCGCGACAGCTTGGCGACTCCGCTGGGGGATACATGAATTTTTTTTTAAAATTTAGGGAAGACTTAGGCCAATGATTTCATGAATAAGTCACTTGGTTTGGCAATCATGGTTGAATTCTAATCTTTAGGTGTTAAATGGTTTTGCAGAATGGGAGTTATAAGGGGAGAAGTCTGTGGCTAACCTTTTGTTTTGCAGGCTTGATGATTGATCTTTGATTTTTGAACTATTGGAGCGGTGTTTGATTTAAAATGTTGTGCATGTCTTTAGAGTAATTGCACTACACCTCACCCACTTGTGACCAAACCCGGGTCACCCAATAGTTTTAGGATGGCATTTAAGTGGTTCTTTAACATTGGCGGTAAGACTTCGCTAAAGGTTATCCTGCTTGGGTCCCGAAATTTTTCCAAAAAATGGCTCAAGGGTCGTTCTCATGCACGAGAGGCTATAATGCATGGACGTTACCCTTGTCGACAGAACCAAGCCGAAATGACTGGACCCGACTAGTCATGACTATGTATGCGAGGCCGCAACTGGTCATGATGAACGTGCGCGAGGCTGTGACATGTCGTTCCGTTCCTCATTTCATTTTGCTAAGAATTAAAATTGAATCCACGACTCATGTGCATGTCTCTGTGATTGACATTTTTCTTTTCAATGGCGGTAACTTCTTGTACTTTATATCCTTGTCATCTCATTTCATTTTGGGGTCGGTCCATGATCTAGGTTGGTTTATCTTGGTGCGTGATCTATATACGAATGGGTCGTGACGACATCCGTTTCGTGCCTACTCCGAAGCTACAGCTCAAGAAGCTATGGCGGCAGTTGAAGCCAGATGGTCAGCGGTACGTGCTCGAGCGTATTGGATTTATGTTGCTAATACTTAACATTGATGTTCAGAGCGGGATCATGCATGCACTTGCTCACTTTTGATGCCTTGAGACGACCACATTTGTGCTATGAGGTAAGTTTGAGCTCACACCCACTCTAGAAGAATACAGTGTTGCCATTGGAAAATCAATTGAGTTAGATATAGTTGAACCTCCCATTCGAGTAGACCATGTGGTAGCACTTACTGAGTTTTTGGGTTTGACTAAAAAGACAATTGAAAAGGTGCTGATGGATAATTGTCAGGCATGTCCACTGTCTTTCCTCATCGAATGTTTTGAAAATAGTGCTGATGGATAATTGTCAGGCATGTTCACTGTCTTTCCTCATCGAATGTTTTGAAAATAGTGCTGACCTCATGAGGTCTATGATTTTTATCTTAGCCTTTTTCGGACTTATCATTTTTCCATTTCGTCAAAACACTATTGATCCAGTGATAGCTTGGACAGTAAAACAGATTTGTGGTGGAGTTAATTTTATAAATACTATTCTTGCTGAAACTTTCATTTCCTTGACACGTTTCAAATCTTTAAATAAATAACAAAGCAAGAAAGAAAAGGATAAGACTTTTCGCGCTCCAATTGAGCTTTTACAAATCTGGTTTTTCTCACATCTTTCTCAATTTGGTGAAGGCATGACTGTATTTGAAATGGGTATGACTGATAATCTTATTTTAAGATTTAAACAAATACAAAATCAAACTAAGAAATTGCACTACTCGCAATGGGTCAAGCTATTCGAGGACCCGAACTCTAAGATTTCCTTTGGTAAGCTGTATGGTTCCGAGTGGTTGAGGCTCGGCTATGCCACGGTGTTCAGAAACCCATACCATTGATGGGCATTTATGGGGGAACCAGCTATCAGCCTCTTCGAGTTGCACGACAATTTCGAGTTCTGCAAGATATCCCGCCTCCACTTGGACCCAATGAATTCCAAGTCCAGTTCGAGAAAGGCGAGAACTACAGAGCCGAACTCAGGCGTCATTCTGAAGCTTGGCAGAAATGTTCCAATCAAAAGCTGATTTGGCCTATAGATGAGCCCACCAGAAAGATGAAGAGCCACTTTGCCACGGCTCGGTATATTTAGTGTCATACCATTCCTGCTAAAATACTCCCAAAAATTCCGGACGTAACAAAGCAACATACTCTCAAAGCCCATATCAGAGTCAGCGAAGAGAAGACAGTGAAGGCCCAGGAGATGGCAGATGCTTTGGCTGAAGAGAATGCACGATTACGGCATGCCTTGAAGACCCATTCGTCTATAGAGCATGTCGCCCCTAAGAAAAGAAAGACTGTTTGATTTATTGTTTCTGTTTAAGAAGTCTCATTTTCGCATTTTCAAGTTCGCACTTTGAATTATTCATTAGATTTTAGGTTTGTTATTTACACTTTCAGTCGGTATTTCAGTTCTGTTTTCTTTCCGACATTGTTGGCTTGCTCGATTTTTTACACTTTATTTGAATTGGATCTAGTGTCAGCACTTCAAATGAAAATGTTCGTAAGGTTCATAATTATCATGGGAAAAAGTTGGGTGGCAATCCGATGCGTTTTCTATTTGATGCGGAGTTAATGGCCATAGTGGAGCGGGCTGAAATTTCTCACGTTTTCCAGACTCCAGAACATTTTGCAGAATACCCCTAATAAATGACTTCCATTGCTAAGTCTCCAAACTTGAAAGTTGTAGGTTGATATCTAAACTAGTAATCTACAAAATTCCAGACCTTAATTCGCACTTTAAGGGAGTCTTTCGCTCATTCGACAAAAACTAGACAGAACAGTTTTTCTAGGAAGAATTTTTCTAAATAAATATTAAACTGTATTGATCGGTCCACTTTTAGCCTTAAGTTCAAACATCAAAGTTGTTCCCCGTAAAGTGCTAAATCTGCCCGTAAAATTTGGGAATTTTTTTATCAACGTACGAATTATGGAGAATTTCATCGTGAAGGTCGTTGGAACTGAAAGACTGCTTGTTTCAGATTTTTGCTTTGTTCATTGAGTCTAGAGAGTTGTCATGGACTGACCCACTATTCTCACTCACTTTACTAATCTTCATGTGGTCTTTCTTTTCAGGTAATATATCACGGATCCTCCTCAGCATACATATAACACTCGCTCCAAAGCCATGCAAATGACCAATCCAACTGAATCAGTTGCCCAAATGGAGGAGAGAATGAGGTAGGAAATGAGAACGGAAAGGGAGGAGCAAGCCAAGGTCTTCAATGATCAACTAGCCGAGCTAAAGACTATGATATCCCAGCTATCTTTGGGCCAACAACCACCTTCTGCTACACCCGTGCGTTCCAACCCTTTGTTTCGGTCGAAGGGGTTATACGTAGACCTACGACAGGGGGAAGAAGAAGAAGATGAGGAAGACATGCCTGGAGTTGTAGCCTCACTTGCCACGGCCAAGGCAAAAGCTAAAGGCGTTGCCAAAGCCTCAAGGCATGTTGCCCAATCATCGGATCAAGTTCCGTCTGTCCCGCCAGTGAACTATTTTCTGCCTGAAGCTATTATTCCACAAAAGGATGATAATGCGAAAATGTTGGCCAAGATAGACCAGAGGCTCAAAGAGGTTGAAGGTGCACGACATGTCCCTAAAATTGACCGTTCGGCCTTTTCAAGAACAATCTATCCGGACAAGTTCAAAGTCCCGGATTTTGAAAAGTATGATGGCACGTCAGATCCTGTGCAGCACATCCAGACTTACCAGGCTAGAATGGGTAAGTATGCTGCAAATGACGCCCTCATGGTCCAAACGTTTCAGGCCAGTTTGAAAGAAGCCGCCATGAGATGGTACATTGCTTATGGGGTTTATACCAAAGAGGATTGAGACGAGGTGGCTAATGATTTCGTGCAGCATTTTAGTTTCAATATTGATGTGGCCATCACAACTCAAGATCTGGAGCGGGCCGAAATGAAGAAAGGTGAGTCAATCAAGGAATACGGCACCAGATGGAGGAGTCTCGCCTCACAGTTGAAACCGGTACCTCCCGAACGGGAACTGATGAGGCTATTCGTCTCTACCCTGCCATAGAATGTACGAGCGCATGTGTTCATATCAGCGGTCCCGTCTTTCTCTGACCTTATTTCCTTTGCTGAGGAGGTGGAAAGCAACTGGAAGAGAGGCTTGTATGGAGACAGCGGAACCGGTCCAAAGCGTTTTGCACCAAAGAATGAACCAGCAGCCACGCAGGTTAACTTGGCGTACACGCAGAGACCGGTGGCTCAAAGTCCCGTCATTCAACTCCCCGACGAACGGAGAGCTAGTAGTAGCCAGAGAAGGGATACGTGGAAGAACCGGCAGTTCAGCCCACTACCGGGGACCTTGACGCAGATTTGGGCCATCCTACAGAAGAAATGGCTCTTAACTACATAGCCAATGAGAGCGAACACGTCAAACACAAAGTGGTATGACCCGAGTAAGAAGTGTGATTATCATCGTGGGGAAGTAGGCCACGACACAGGCAATTGTTTCGTCCTGAAAAATCGTATTCAGGATCTGATTGAGACTGGGGCAATTTCGCTACCCAACAAGCAGCCTAACGTGCAGAAGAATCCCCTACATGAACATTTCGGGGCCATCAATGCTATTTTAGGAGAAGAAATTAGCACAGCAGGTTCATTTAAGGTTAAGGCTGCTGAAGCTCTTAACGTCCTAATCAGGGCGGATTATTATCAAACAGGAGAAGTGGTGACCTCAACTCAGCTGGGGGAAATATTTACTAAGTTGATCAGAGATGGCTTAGTGGTTCAGATGAACCAGTTTGGATTAATAGCTACCATATCTGGGATGGTTATTGACTAGGAACAGGAGCTGGCGGCATTGGCTGTATCCCCACCTGAAGTAGCAGTTCCCATCGAGGAGATTGAAATAGAAGCTCAAGTAGATCCGGAGTTAGCAGATATGCCCCATCTACAAGACGCATCAGATGATGATCTGGGGCTGGTGGTGAACGAGAACCTGATGATTACCACCCCACAACCCTTCCCATACTCAGATGGTCGAGCAGTCCCTTGGTCTTATGACTTAGCTCTTATAACTAGGTCAGGACAGACCTACAATGAAGACAAGCCGGCTAAACCGATCGAAGAGAAGGAAGCTAAGGGGTTTCTCGCGGTCATTAAGACTAGCAAATACAACATTGTAGATCAGCTGAGGAAGCCGCCAACTCAAGTCTCTCTACTCGAATTGTTGCAAACCTCACCTAAGAATCAAGAGGAATTAAAGAAGGTCCTGGCGCAGGTTCACGTCTCTGAGGACATCGAACAAAAGAAGCTGGAAGGATTTGTCGGGGCAGTCCTGTTGAAGGATCAAGTAGCTTTCGCGGACGATGAGATTCCTACAGAAGGTCGGGGCCATAACAAAGCCCTGCATATTACCGTGAAGCACAAACAGACCTTTGTGTCTCGAGTCTTCATTGATAACGGTTCGGCATTGAATATATGCCCATTGGCCACCTTGAACCGATTGGGAGTGGACTTGGCTAGAATGTAGTCGGCAAAGGCCCCTGTCAGAGCCTTTGACGGGATGAAGAAAGACATTTTAGGGCAGATAAATCTGGATATCCTCATCGGACCGTCGACATTTGACATTTTGTTTCAAATCTTGGATATCCCCTATGCATTCAATCTTCTACTAGGACGGCCTTGGATCCACAATGCAGGCGCCGTACCTTCGAGCCTCCATCAGAAGATTAAATTTGTGGTCAAGAAGAAGCTGGTGACGGTGTTTGGTGAGGAAGACCATCAGATCTATAACGAGACAGCCATTCCCTACGTGGAGCCGACCGGAAATGAAGAGAGCTCGTATCACGCGTTCGAGCTAATATAGAACATACATGCCTCTCCTGAGAGTCCCTTACCAACTCCCGAGGTGTCAGCCGCTTCTGTTATGGTGGTCAAAGTAATGGTAGGGAATGGCTATCAACCAGGCATGGGACTGGGAAGACATAGCCAAGGAATCCGCACCCCTGTTGAGCTTAAAGGTCAAAATCATAAGGCGGGCCTTGGTTATCCGGGATGGAGACATGGAAAGCAGGTAGTGAAAGGACTTGGCAAGCAGGAAAATAATTCTCAGCCACAGCCCCTATACGTCACTTTCCGATCCGGTGGGGTGGTCGGAGGATATGATGAGTTGTCCAAGTATGAGGACGATTTGGGGATTGTATTTCACGTTCCTGTGAAGGAGCAGGTCGCCGAAGTAGAGCCTATGGAACTGGATGTGGAGGGTAAGATACCTAACCTGGCTGAATGGTTTGGTGACATGACCGTGGGAGCTGTGCTTGGAGACCTTATGCAGATAGATGGGACCCTTGAAGAAGAGCCCTACCTGGAACACAGACCATCGAGGCTTTCGAATAGTGTTCACTCTGAAGACGATCCACTAGAGGGTTTAGATTCAGAGTAACCAGTCTATGTTACCCCATGCGTGGGATATTTCCATTTTTCTGTTAATTTCAGTCATTTCGGTTATTGTTAGGACTTTTCTCTTCAATATTACACTTTTCAATCAATAAATGTAATGAATTGATTTTGAAGATCAATAAAATTACAGAAATTTTTATCCATCATTTTGGAATCTTATCGAAGTACCCCAAACCAACCCGATGACGATAACCAACGGTCAAACAAATTGTCGTCAATGGTCAGATACCGAGGGTTGGGCTTCTTCAAAGATTCTCGTCTCAAAATTTTTGTAAAATAAATTTTTCAGAAAGAAAAATAGAAAAAGCCAAGAAGAAGCATTTTCCAAGGAAAAAATCGCATCCGAAAATGATAGGGCATACATCTTTAAACCCTTGTTGACACCTAATTTTGGCGATTCCGTATTATTATTATTATTATTATTATTATTATTATTATTATTATTATTATTATTATTATTTTCTATATAAAAAAGAGAAGAAAAGAGGTTGGATCGGGCCTGCTAGGTCCAAAGTCGCGCGGGCCAGGCGCGCAAGTTTAATCGCGCGGGACCAGCCCACACGCGAGCCCAACTGGGCCTTTCCCGCTCGCGGGCCACCCCTCATTCATTTTCCCTTTCTACTTGAGCCCATTTTTACTTATATTCCCCCTCTTTGGATCAACGCGCCCAAGCCCATTTGCCTTTTTTATTTCCCCACCAGCCCATCTCACCCTCTTTTTCTTTGTCTTGCCTGCCGACTCCCACACGCACGCATCTCTCATCCCCACACTGACGTTTCATCCTCATCTGCACAAAACTCACTTCACTCTTAATTGCATGGGGAGATCATTCATTTATTTTCACCGTACACTTCACGTGGGTTGAGGGGACGGACGTCTTGATGAGGAGTAATTGGCTCCCGTCCAAAAAGGTTGGCTGGAAGCTCTTCTTCTGGTCGGTCACCAAAAAACGGGAGGGGAGGGAGAACGAGAAGAAAACATAGAGGGAGCTCGGGCGAGAGAGAGCTGCAGACACGAGAGGGGAGGAGCTCCCGCGGCGGTCGAGGGTTCAGAGGAGTAGAGAACGAGAGAGAGCTTAGACAAGTGAGCGAACACACAGAAAAAAGAGAGGAGATAAAAAAAGGAGAGGGCCCGGTGGTCGTGGTCGCAGCTTGGAGGAGTGGCCTCTTGGTGAGCGGCGGCGGCATCGACATCCGAGAAACAATGAGAACGCACCAAGAAAAAAGAAAAAAGAAGTTCAGGGAAAAAAGAGGAGAGTTGAGCGAGCTCTAAACAGGCGAGAGAGAGTCTGAGTCTAGGGAGTTAGTTAGCAAGCGTGAGGGCCGACCGTTGCCATCTTCAACCAGTTTGTCTCCACCGTACCTCATCATCACCTCGCCGTCTCACCACGCTTGGGTTCACGGCCAACGAACCAGTTTCCCCTCCCGTCGCTGCCTTACATGCTGGAGAACTCCTACGTCTGGTCGACCGCATTGGTGAGGCAAGCTCGTCGCCGTTCGTGACGAGCGCGAGTTGACTATGTGGTGGTTTGTGGAGCGCCGGCTTGCTCGCCCTTGTCCGTCTCGGCAATGGCCTCAGCAGATGCCGCGGGACAAAGAGGACGACAGCCATGGGTGCTGGCGTTCGCGCTACACTGTGATGCTCGGATTAGTGCTCATCGACCTCATTTGGGTTCTAGTTCCGTTGGCTGATGAGGACAATCGACGGTGAGGTCGGTTTTTGGCAGATGTTTGGCAGTTGTCGGTAATTCTTCGGCGCGAGACGGAGTGGTGGTGAAAGTCTTGAGTGTTGGTTGGGTCTGTCGTCGGTGGTCATTGGTCGAGTCCGTTGCTGGTGGTCGACGGTCCTTCGAATGGTCGTGGGTCTGTTGAGATACAGCCTAGGCCAGCGTGGTCGAGATGGCACTCGAGCTCGGGGGCACGACGAAGCCAACACGTGACGCGAGAGTAGACTAGTGACGACTTGCGAGGTAGGACGACTAAACGTCCGAGCGAGTCAATCCAAGCAAGCACGTTCGAGTGGTGACCGTTGACGACCAGAGTTGATGGACGACGGTTCGGTGAAGTCGATGCATGAGCAGCTCTCGGCACTGTTGGTCTTGGCACTCGGTGGACAGAACGGGTCGGTGTCCAGGGGGCTTAAGCAGAGTGAGGCTTGGCGGCGGTGGTGAGCGGATCCCGTCGGTGCAACGGGCGAGTCTTGACGAAAGGCAACGCGGGCGAACGAAGGCTGGTGGCAGCTTTAGTTCTGGTCATGGCTTTAGAAGCAATGCGTCGTAGGGGGACGCGCGCGAAGAAGACGAAGGAGAAGATGAACAGTGCTAGGCAGGCCCTCCCACGTTCTTGTCTGGGCTGATCGGGTGGGCTGGAGTGAAAAAGAAGGGCATTTGGGCTTGGGCTGGTCCAATGTTTGAAGGACAGAAATTAGGCATCACGAGCTGGGCCAAAAGAAGTCTAGGCCCAATTCGGTTAAGGCAAAGGAAAGGTGGGCCGGATTCCCTGTGTGCCGACCGGGCCCGGTTCGGGTTCTTTTTTCCGGACCAGATCGGGTCCAACGACCTGATCCAGGTCCGTGTCCGAGAACCCGACCCGGACCCGATTCCTTTTATTTATTATTAATAAATATTAATAAAAAATAATTAAAAATAAAAAAATTTCCCAAAATATCAAAAAATAATAAATAGATAGGAAATGCTTCTATTTATTTATTTTGTCTAATTAGGCTTTTATATGCTTGATTATCGATTGTTTGCTATGTTTAATTCGCATGACTTAGTTTTAACTTCGCATGTGAATGACTGAATATTATGCATATCTCAGTAGGTAAAATTAGCACGATAATTAGAGTTTAATTCGAGATACTCGTTTTATCCTTTAATTGGCTGAACTTTGCTGACTATCTACTTTGAGTGAGTGCATGTTCCAAAGGCTTGAGGCACCATTTTGATATTCCAATGTGGCGACTGACGATGATGCCCATGGCGATGGAAGCCCATCGAGGCTTGATGGTTGAAGACCGACGTCCAATCCGGTCCATTTTTGTATATCCGATCCACATGTCGGAATTACTTTCTTTAAATATTGCCATTATAGATTTGGATTGCATGTGCTTATTCCAGTCTTTATTTGGCATATTTACCTGATTGAGTGTTCATAACACTGTCTTTTGAAAAATTGCCTGTTAATTGCTTTTCCTAGATGCTAGGTTAAGGATAAATAGGTAATTGCACGAAATGACAGAAAAACATTATGCATGTTCATTTAGCACTGGTTAGATACTTGGTAAGCTTAAAATGATGTGCAGAATGTGTGGTCACCTTAGGGAACATTAACTGGTTAAGTACCGAAAGGGCGCTAATTATCTAATTAGCGTAAACAAGTCCCCGAACCTAGAATCTCTGGTTGCGTAGGAATCGAGATAATACTCCCATGTCTCGATTGGTTTCTAGCCGACCCCAATAGGCTAGTGGCGACTCTTAATAGCATTTTAGTTTGCTAATCCGTAAAACGAAATCCAACGTCACGCGAGGTAGGACTTGGGAGAGTTCACGCTATTGGCCGATGGCAATATCTCTAAACCCGCCTGACCCCTCGAGGGAAATTTCAGATAGGTCGCGACAACCCTGTTTATTTTTCTGAATTCCCTACTTTATGTTTCAGGGATGTGGAGGGAGATTTAATGGATTCTGGAGTTTAGGACCTCGATGAATTCGACCCCGAATACGAAGAAATACGTCGGGAATTCTGTTGACACCTGATTTTTGACCTAGTTTTTTTCAATTTTTATTTTTGAAAAATCACAAAAAATTCATAAAAAGTCAAAAATTACAAAATCAACTTTGGTGGCCTTGGCCAAGCCCAAGGAACCATTCTTGACCAAAAAATAATTTTTCATATTTTTTACATTTTTTAGTATTTTTAGAAAATAGAAAAATACTAGAAAAATCAACAAAAATAGAATTTGAGGTCACAAAAATATAGGAAAATAGTCAATATTTTTATTTTAAATCCCTTGTCATTTTGACCTCATCAAGAGTCGAAATTCAAGTTTAATTTTGTGTGTTTCTTTGTAACGCACAGGGTTAAATTTGTCAAAAAATATATTTTGAGTCATTTTATTTGCAATATTTTGCATTTTCCAAATCTTGACATTCAACTTGATTTCCCGACATTTCAATTTGGTTCAATTGTGCGCCAATTTGATCAATTTTGGCTTTAGGGACCTAATTGCATAAAATTCTTTTCATTTTAGTCCCTATAATGCCAATTCTGAAATTAAACATTTTTGAGGAGCACCCATTGAACCCTAATGCTTCCTCCCTAAAGTATTCGATCCCCTAAGTCTAACGATCAGTTCAATTTGGGTCAATTCGTCCATTAGGACCCTCAATTTGACAAAAATCAAATTCGGATCCTACTCTATATTTGGGGTTTTCAGTCAATTCAAAAGGTATTTGTCACGAAAATCACATTTTAGATAAATTCTGTGCCATGGAATCTAATTTTAGCGTCAATTTTGCGATCTTTGCACATATGGACATCTAATTTTGAACAAAAGATTAGAACCGGGTCGACTGGGTCGGGTTGACCGACCCAGTCAACCCGGTTGACCAGCTTAGAAGAAAGAACAGAATTGTTCTGTTCTTCAGTCCTTCGCGCACAAACAGAAGAAAAAACGAAGAGGATCAGTGGGTTGTTGGGCGGAGAGGATCAGTTGGGTTTTGGGGAAAATCAGTTGGAGGGAAGGAAGTCGGTTCGCGCAAAAAACAGAAAAAAAAAAAGAAGAAAAGGAGCGAGACGCAGGGAGGGAGAGAGAGAGTGCTCGCGGAGGAGAGCTCGCGAGAAGAGAAAGGGAGAGAAAGGGTGCTCACGGCGTAGGAGCGGGCGAAAAAAAAAAGAAGTCTGTTCGCGCAGGAGAGAGACAGAGAGAGAGAGAGAGAGAAAGTGAGAGCGTTGCGGCCATTGAAGCTCCGAGCTCGAGAGATTCGAGCTCGGATCCTTGGCGATCTAGACAACGCCGTTCGACGCCGCCGCCCCCATTAGCCTCGCCTCAACCTAGAGAACGCGTTGGATCGACTCACATCCACCGACGCCCTCGAAACAGGTGAGACTCTTTCTCGAACTTCCTCTCGGTCGTTAATGGCAACTTGGATTCTGTTTGTTTATTTTACGAGTTATCGATCTAGAATTACTCCCTGAACCTCCCTGATCATTCTACAACTCGTTTTTCGCATTTTCATCGTGTAAAACCTCGTGTCGACCTCCACCTATCCGCGACTGGACATGAGCTCGAGAGCTCGCCTCGAGTTACGTCGACCTTCCCTGATGGCCAGGTAAGTCTCCTCGATCTCCCACGATGCTTCCTGATTGATTGATAAGCTCGGATATCGCTAGAAATGGCTAGAGCGGACTTTCGTCGGAAATTAGCTCCGGCCTAGGTTGATGAGTTGTTCAACTTTGATTCTGCTATAGCAAGGCCTCGACATGTTGTAAAGGAGATCGAAACGATTTGAATGGCGTTGGTTTTGCGAGTTTCGGTCGTCTGTGCGCGAAGAAAAGGGCCTCCGACGAGGCGCCGGCGAAACAGAGCCGGCGCCGATCGTCTTCCTCGGCAAGTCCGTTGACTGGTCAACGAAAGTTGACCAGTCAACGAAAGTTGACCAGTCAACGAAAGTTGACCAGTCAACGCCGACATGGCACTGACATGGCGCTGACGTGGCGCCCACGTGGCAGCCACGTCAGCGCATTCGGTTATAACCGAATAAACAAATTCGATCCGACGGTGGAGAGCTAGCCACGTGTCACGATCTCGTATTTTTGAAATAAAAATGATTTTCGGAAATAAAAAATACCATCGATCGAACGGACGAGATTCGATCTTGTTTTCCAATCATGGCCGTCGATCGCTTTGATTAAATCCGATCGTTCGTGCGTCTGCCACGTGGCGCAATCAAGGCCGCTCATTCAAGTTTAGGCGGGAATTCAAAAAACTGAGCGGGAAGGTGGAAATGGTGTCGTTTTCGTGCCGGGCCGGGTCCGAGCCGGGCCGGTCTCCGTAGGCCGTGGGCCGGGTCGGGTGACCCGGCCCGAATAATATTTTAAAAATAAAAAAATCCCGAATAATATTTTTAAAAATAAAAAAAATCAGAAAAATCCTAGAAAATCCAAAAAATGCCTAGAAAATTCTAGAAAATTCCAGAAAATTCCAAAAAATTGTGGAAAAATTGTGGAAAAATCCTAGACACTCCAGAAATCCCCAAAAATCGAGGGTTGACCACAGACAACTGGTCAACCCTATTTTTGGGGTTTCTTATCCAATTTTTCGAGACTTGACGACATTACCCTTTAGGGGTAAGTCGCCTCTGATGTGCATGCTAGAAAAGGCCGATAATGCTAAGGTGAGAATTATGGTCGATTAGACGACCAGTTCTTAGGTTTGGGTTTTCGAGTCCCGCCTCTTTTCTCAAAATGACGATTTTGCCCTTCAATGGGAAAATTGTCCTTCTCGTCTCAATTGAGTTCTGAAAATTGCTTGAAGTTAGGGTTTGGGTCAGGTGGACGACTAACCCTAATATTTGAGATTTTCAGTTCTCATCTTTGTTCAAAATGACGATTTTACCCCTCTGAGGGTAAAATCACTTTTTAATTCCAGAAAAATCCTGGAAATTCCCGAAAAATGGGAAATGGATTGGATTGATGGCCAATCCTATTTCCCTTGTCCTTTGGCTTCCCAATTCATCTAAGATGACCAATTCATCCTTTTTGAGGTGAATTGTCCCCGAATTATTCAAAATTACGATTTTGCCCCTCATGGGCAAATCATGCCCAAATCACTCCAAAGCCTTGATTGATACTTCTCTAGGCTAATAGGGCCTCATTAGGGATGCCATGCTCGTTTCATGTGTTTTATCCGCATGTACTGATTCCCTGATTTGCGCTCTTACTTTTAATGATTGTGAGTGATAGGGTAGTTATTTCCGTCTGCATGAACTCCTAGATTTAGGATCAGCACCTCACTCATCTGTATGAAATCCTAAGACCAGATAAACCATTCAATTTAGGTACCGAAAGGGCGTCAACTCTGACAGTTGGCGTAACTAAGTCCCCGAACCCAGAATCTCTGGTTTCCGCAGAATCGAATAGACCACTCCCAACTATTCGATAGGGTTTCCGATCGTACCCTCCACGAAACGATTGGTGGCGACTCCTTGGCATGTACACTTTTCACATGTCACTAGACCACACTGAAGGTCGACCACGTATATCCAGCAGTTGCGATTTGGGTAATGGACCCTGGGAGAGGCCCGCGTCCGATCAAGCCAGCGATCGGGCGGCCCATTAGCCCTCCGCCTAGGGAGGGTCGCGACAAATTCGAGGAACATAAAACGGTGAAGTTGTTGACCGGAGATGAGACCCTGTCTATCAATCTAGGAAATGAAGAAAACCTTAAGGAAGTCAAGATTGGGGCAAACCTTCCTGAGGACACAGCTAGACGATTGATTCAACTCCTAAAGGATTACCAAGATATCTTTGCATGGTCCTACACAGATATGCTAGGGCTCGATCGCTCGATTGTTGAACACTGTCTTCCGCTCAACCCATCTTGTGATCCAGTAGCACAGAAGAAACGAACAGCTAGACCGGAGTTGGAAAATAAGATCAAAGATGAGGTTATGAACAGCTAACATTTCGCAAATCCGGCCCACAGCTAATGCTTCACGTGATGAGCGGATGATCTTGATGCAGAAGCATTTCTCAGCTGACGTTCCACATGACGAGAAGATGATCGTGGTTCGAAAACTTTACTCGCAGCTAATGCTTCACGTGATGAGCGGATGATCGTGATGCAGAAGCATTTCTCAGCTGACATTCCACAGGACGAGAAGATGATTGTGGTTTGAAAGCTTTATTCTTAGCCGACGTTTCGCATGACGAGAAGATGATTGCGACTCAGAAGCTTCAACCTCTGTTGATGTTTCACGTGATGAGCGGATGATCGTGATGCAGAAGCACTATTCTTAGCCGACGTTTCACATGATGAGCGGATGATCGTGGTTCGAAAGCTTTACTCGCAGCCAATGCTTCACGTGATGAGCGGATGATCGTGATGCAGAAGCATTTCTCAGCTGACATTCCACAGGACGAGAAGATGATTGTGGTTTGAAAGCTTTATTCTTAGCCGACGTTCCACGTGATGAGCGGATGATCGTGGTTCGAAAGTTTTACTCGCAGCTAATGCTTCACGTGATGAGCGGATAATCGTGGTGCAGAAGCATTACCGATTTGCGATCTAGAGCTCGCAAATTCGGCCTACAGACATCTTGCGTCACCCCGAGTCAGGAAGAAGGAAATTCCTGAAGATGGGTGGGCCCAGTACCTTAAGATCTTCACAGCGCTGGTGATTAAGGAAATCCTCAGCGCTGGTGATTAAGGAAATCCTCAGCGTATAAGGTATTTGCAGAAACAGATACCTCTTACGCGATCCATGCACGAGTTCTTTGAAAAAAGAAGTTAGACGCATGTTATTTTCAGCCTTGCATTGCACCATTTAAAAAAAATAGATGAAAATTTAGGTGCCACTTTTGGTCTTTGAGCGAAACCTCTCTGAGCCTCCACTCAAAGAGGGGCAAGCTGTTAGCACCTAAATTTTAATTTTAGGGAATTCATTTATTCGCGCGAATGAGCCCATTTAGCTAAAAGCTCTATCCACCATGGTGGCTGAATTTTGTGAAACCCTAGACCGATAGGATTATTCAAGAATCATCAAATTACGATCCTACGGTTGATATCTCGTCCGAATTTTAGGTTGCGACACTGAGGACGGTGGCAAGTAAACATGCAGGTTCATCCAGGTACTCCTAGCACTGAATTTTCTGAAAATAGGAACAGGTACACAGGGACTTGGTATGTTTCTCAGTTTTCTTGGGTTGGTTTGCTTATGGTCAATGTGTTGTAAATTTCCTTCTTCCTTCAAGTTGCCATAGCCAGAATTGGGTGTTTCTTTGGACGTTGAAGCGTCTCTCTCTCTCTCTCTCTCTCTCTCTCTCTCTCTCTCTCTCTCTCTCTCTCTCTCTCTCTCTCTCTCTCTCTCTCTCTCTCTCTCTGGCTATGTTACATGGACACGGGACACGACTCACGACACGACACGTCGATACGGCAGTTCTCAAAAAATAAAAAATTTCGACACGCTGGGACACGGTTTTATATATATATTACAGAAAGTTGTGAGCCCCTCATCAAAGCCTTCACCAACCCATCCCATCCCATTAATTCTCTCTCTCTCTCTCTCTCCTCGTGGACCAGGCAACAACCCCCTCTTCTGTGCGCTTGCTTCATCTTCTTCTTCTTGTTCTTCTTGTGTGCGACCAGCCCCTCCTCACATTTTCCCCCGACGCCACTCCCCACCACCGTCCACCTCCTTCGCCGGTCGCTGAGTTGCCTCGCCCCCGTCAAGCCATCGCTTGCTGCCCTAGGTAGCCCTGCGCATCCCCCTGTACACCCGACTCAACCCCTTCACCTCCTCAACCCGGCGAAGCCACCCAGCCACCTCTCGACTCCAATACCTCCAGCCACCTTCCCCCGCTTGTCTCGCCGTCGTCCAGTCGTCGTCATCCGTCGCAGCCTTCAACCCAAGCTCGACACGTCGAGCCCGAGACCCACGACGGCCTGAGATGGTCCCACACAACTCAACCGGCTTCTAGCCTTCGATCTCCACCACAGCCGACTTCTAGCCTTCGAGCTCCACCACAGCCGGCTTCTAGCCTTCGAGCTCTCCCGCAGCCACCACCACCACCTCTCATCGTCGTCCTCCAACCACCGCACCGCCACCAGTCAGCCCCAAAGCCAAGAGAGCTCAGCAAATGGAGCCTTGCCCTGTTCTGCTTGGTGTCCCCTGCTCCCTGCTGCCGCTGCTATTCCGACTGCCTCAACCAATTCTCGACCAAGCCGCGTCATCCCTCGTCGTGTCCGTGTAGTTGACCCGGAGTCCGGACTCGGACACACGTTGACCGCGTGTCCAAGGAGAGTCCGGTCGGTCACGTGTCCATGTCCCGCCGTGTTGGTCATGGGAAAAAATTTCAAACATGCGTGTCCGTGTAACAAAGCTCTCTGGGTTAATACCACGGAAAATCCCAAATTGATACATCTGTGATAAATTTACCTCAAATTATTTTTTTGACCATTAAAAAACCCAAACTGGTACACTTTTGACAAATTTACCCCAAACTGGTATACCTGTGACTAATTTATCTTCCGTTAATTTTCATTAAATTTAACTATTAAATTGCTAAGTTTATGACACGTGGTAATTGACGGGTATATCATTTTGGGGGGTTTTTACTCTCTGTTTGTCACATGTTTATCAATTTGTGATTTTTCATGATATTAACTCAATTTAATAGAGGGTAAATTTGTTACTGGTATACCAGTTTTGGATGTTTCATGGTCAAAAGAATTATTTTAGGGTAAATTTGTCACGTATATATCAGTTTAGGGTTTTTTGTGGTCAAAAAAATCATTTGGGGGTAAATTTGTTACAGATGTATTAGTTTGGGGTTTTTCGCTGTCAAAAAAATAATTTGAGATAAATTTGTCACATGTGTACCAGTTTGGGTGCGATGCGCAGATTAGGCAAGATTATCTAGTAACATTATATTCGTACGTGTCACCCAGCTACATTAAGTTAACGACAGAAAGCTAGATCAATCATCGAATTTGCACGGGCTACTGATGTTTAGTTGGCTTAAGATAAAAATAAATGGGTTGCATTTTTTGCACTCCCTCTATGGCTAATACACTCGTCGTCACAATGTTTTGTCCATTTTATCCCCCGTGGGATCATTTTTTAGCCGATTATACCCAAACTAATGTTTTCGACTTGCTGTCATCGAGACATCACTCTCTCAGCGACGTCATTCGCTTCTAGATCCTGAAGCTCTCGGCCTCACTTGGTCCGAATCTTCCGCGTTAGCTCTACTCACACCAATCCTGAATCTTGGGCACCTGAGGATGCTCGACAAGTGCTTGGGAGCTCACCGGAGCAACTAGATCCGGTGGGAGTTGCGGCATGGTAAGGTGACCATCATCGTCCTCCGCTGCACCATTGGTGCCGGCAAGTTCGGCATGCCGGAGCAGGACTTTGACAACCTCCACGGCCACTTCTGCTTGTGGAAGCACGTGGAGCACCGTCTTGTCCTCAAGGTGGTCCTCACTGAGTGCGCCCAATCGTTGGCTCAGTTCAAGTCGACACAGTAGTCCTCGTCGTCAAACAGCTACAAGACGTTCAACATATGGGAGATTCTCGTCGAGGAAGGCAAAGAGAACCCTACTGGTGATCATTACTTGTTAAAATCGATTGACAATAAGACGGATTATTGTAGGTTGCCCGGCATTGAGATTTTTCACAATAGGGCAGTTTTAGATGCGGAGATTGCTAGGTTTTTTTAAGGCTAAATTACCTTTGATTAGGAAAAACTGTTGTGGTCACATTCGGAGATTGAGTTCTTGTGGTGGATGGACAGTACTGCTATGGCGTTTGTGGTTCCACGAGAAAGCTTTATCCGCAAGTATCGTCCAACTGCAATAAGTTAGCGACGGAAAGTTAGATCGACCATCCAATTTTGCACGTGGGACTGATATTTAGTCGAACTAAAGACACAACTAGTTAAGCTAAAATGTTGTTGCTTTTGGGAATTCATGCCCTGAACAAACGAATTCTTGCAAATAGCTTATTCTAGTAAATCAATGGTCCGGCCTTTCAGGTTTGGAGGGCATGGTTATGCATCTCCTACTGAAATTAAGATTGTTTTTCTGTATGATGGACCATAATCTTTGATGCAATCATGGACAACAATTTAGATGCATCAATAGATTTCCCATTTAAAGGAAAAGATCGTAGGAGTCGACGGGACTTCATCATCTGTTGATAGAGATGATCGTAAGTGAGGGATAGGGGGGAAGATTGTGGCTGAACAGTGACAAGATATTCAGGGGTGCAGCATCGAAAGATGAGAGCTGAATATATAGGCAAAGAGTTGACCACTCTCTTTATTAGGGGATACAGCTACAGATTTTGCATTCAATACATTGCCATTCCAAAAAATAATAAACGGTAGTTAGGTAGGAATTGTATAATCCGCCATATGACAATTCACATCCTTTGGTCTTCACATGACTTATAAGAACAAAAAATTCGATGTATCGAACCACAGATTATTAATTATGTTGCTTGATTGAAATTGCGGATGTGGCAGTTTGATGATCTATATTTAATGTCGAATCTATAATTAGTGTAGTCCTAAACCTATTGCATTGGTGCCAATTCAATCCTAAGCCTTTTATTGATGTCAATTCAGTCCCAAACCTTTTGCATTGATGTTAATTTAGTTTTAAACCTTTTACATTGGTGTCAATTCAGTCCTAAACCTTTTATTAATACCAATTCAGTCCTAAATCTTTTGTATTGATGCCAATTCAATCATAAACATTTTGCATTTGTGTCAATTGAGTGAATTCAGCCAATTTTGGTAGAAAATTCGCTAATATGCAAATTGGTTGTCCTATGTGGCAAGGCTGACACTGGCGTGGACATTATTATTATTATTTTAATATTATAGTAAAAAAATTGTTTTTCTTCTTTTTCTTTTCTCTCAATCATTAAAAAATTATTAAAAATATTAAAAATAATATTTACGTCAGCGCCAACCATGCCACATAGGACAACCGACATCTACGTTAGCGAATTTCTGGCCAAAATCGGCCGGATTAACTCAATGCAAAATATTTAGGGCTTAATTGGCACCAATAAAAAAATTTAGAACTGAATTGACACTAATGCAATAGATTTAGGACTTTTTTTACACTTTTCCCTTCAATGTCGTTATTAAATGCACCAATAAAATGCTATGCAGTAGCCATAAGTCGTTAATACTGCTATATGGGTATTATCTTAGCAAATCGGGAGGATTTCTTTGGCCATGATATTCTTCTAAAGGATGACTAAAGTGTTGGTATTTTGAGTTTTTAGATTGATCGAATTGAGGAGAGAAGGAAAGATTAGAGCTGTCAATACGGGTCATAGACCCATATTTGTATAAAATGAGCCATTGATTTTTAAAGGACTCACTAAAAATGGATCTAAAATGTTGAAGTAAAATTGAATGGGTCAATAATGGGTCACACATTTAAACTCATTTACGACCCATATTGGACTCATTTTCGACTCATAAGGATAGCTTCCTTTCGCAAGTTACAAATAGTCCCAATCGCCAGTCGCAGGCCCAAGGGCGACCGGGGCCTGCGATTGGGATCGAGGCCAGGGACCGAAGCCAGGGCCGGTGACTGAGGCCGGCAATCGAGACCTGGCCGGGACCAAGAACGAGGCTGGCGACCGAGGTTGGGACCGGCGACCGAGGTTGGGATCGGCAACCGGGGCTGGACCGGGATCGAGTCCCGAGCTAACGATCGGGGCCGGGACTGGGGCTGGCGCCGGCGACTGGGATCGGGGCTGGGCCGGCGACCGAGACGGGTGACCGAGGCCGGCGCCAGCAAACGGGATCGGGGCCGAGGTCGGGACCGTGGCTGAGGCCGGCTACCAGGATCGAGGCCGGGGCCGAGATTGGGTCCGAGGGCCGGCACAGAGGTCGAGACCGGAACCTGGACCGGGTCCGGGGTCGACGACCGGGGATAGTGTTCGGGGCCAGGACCGGGGCTGACAACCGTGGCCGGGGCCAGACCAGGGATCTCTACTGGGGTTGGCGACCGGGGATGGTGTCTAGGGCCAGGACCGGGGCCGACAACCCTGGTCGGGGCCGGGGCCAGGTCCAGTGGCCGAGGCAGGGGCCCGGGACCGAGGCCTGGGTTGGCGACCGGGACTGGGGCCGACGACCGGGGACGGGACCGGGTCCGAGGCCGAGGTTGGGACCGGGTCAGGGGCTTGGGCGATGACCAGTTTTGGGGCCCAGCGCTGGAGACGGGGGCCGGCGACTGTGGCCGGGGCTAGGGTCCGGGGCTGGGACAAAGGTCGACAACCAAAGCCAAGGTCGGACCGTGGACCGGGGCTGGGGTTAGCGATTGGGATCGGGGCCTGCGACTGGGGCCAACTGGGATCGGGGGTTGCGACCGGGGCTAGCCGGGACTGGGACTAGGATCGGGGTGGGTGACTGGGACCGAGGCCGGCGACCGGGACTAGGGTCGGCCACAGGGGCCGGGTCGGCGTCCGGGATCGGGGTCGGTGCCGCGATCGGGACCGACGACCGTGATCGATCACTGGGACCGGGGCCCGCGGCCGGGACCGTGGCAGGGACCGGGACCGTGGCAGGGATCCGGACCTGGGCCTCGTTTGGGACCATCAATAAGGACTGGGGCCCGCTGCTAGGGCCGGGATCGGGGGGCCGTGGCCGGGGCGGCACCTCGGGGCCAAGTCTCGGCCCGACCCTAGCCTCGGTTGCCGGCCTCGATCGCGGGTCACAATCGTTGGTCCCGTTCGCCGGCCGTGGTCCTGGTCCCGATCGCCGCCGCCGGTCCCGGTCTCTTAAAAAATTTCACTAGGTTTTTTTATTGTATGGAATTGTTTTAATATTATTATTTTCTTAAAATATTATTGTGATTTAGTAATATGGATCAAAATGGGTCGGGTCGGATATGAGTTAGTTGCGGGCTGGGTCAGGTATGGGTCATTGAATATGGGTCAAAATGGGTTTAACATGTCAATATGGGTCGGATCGAATATGATCTGACTCAAATCCGACCCGACCCACCCATTTGACACCTCTAGGAAAGATTGAGCTTTTGGTATCTGTGTGCGAAATGAATGCTTTTTGAATTTCACTTATATCAAGATTAATATTATGTTCTTAGATCGTTGTCTTCTTTAAGGTTTAATAAGCGTAATTTGATTTTATTTGGGTATTAAAGTAGCTGTTCATCCTATACAAACAATTCCAGAGCAGTAGAGAATTGAAGGCAGGACATTAAGGCTGTGTTTGGTAACGTTTCTGTTCTAGGGAACATATTTGGAACAGAAACATTTTTTTATGTTTCTGTTTCCGACTACGATTTTTGGGAATAGAAACGCGTTTGATAAATTAAAAAAAAAACACTTTTCTCGCCAAAAGGAAGGATCGACGACGACGGCGGCGGGTCGGCGACCGGCGGCGGCAGCGGGTCGGCGACCGGCGGCGGCGGCCGGTCGGCGACCGGCGGCGGCGGCCGGTCGGCGACCGGTGGCGGCGGCGGTGGGCCGGCGGCAGGTGGGGGCGGCGGGCCGGCGGCCGGCTGGCGACCACCGGTGGCGAGGGTGTCCGGCGGCGGCGGCGGCGACGGCGACGACCGGCGGCAACCAGGGAGCGTTGGACCAAAAGTGTTCCAGAAACAAAAAAGCATGTTTTTTTGTTTCTTTTTTTTTTTTACCAAAAGTGTTCTTTTTTTTAAGTGTTCTTCGGAACACTTTTGGAACATTTTTTTGCCAAACGCGTTTCTATTCCAAAAGTGTTCCCATAACACTTTTGGAACAGAAACACATTCCTTGGAGTGTTGCCAAACGCAGCCTAAACATTGCATCTGTACTTTTCTGGCAAGAAAGTAAATGTATGAGTGAGTCATATGTTGTGGCAATGTTATTTATGATTTGAGTGCTGGTATTTTGAGAGGAAAATGCCAGCAAATACGAATTCAGCTAATTTAAGCAGAAAATACAGCTCATGCTACAATTCATCGTAGTTACTTGTAGGATTAGGATGCTGACAAAGACTCTCATCCTAAATAAAGGCTCCGTTTATTGCCCGAAAACAATTTCCAAGAAAACATTTATCGGATTTTTCTGCGTCTAGTTCGCAGAAGATAAGTTAGTCTAGGAAAACATTTTCCATTCATATTAAAAAAAAATCCTTCAAATGTGGGGAAAATGTTTCACACTTTTCAAAGAAGAGGAAAAAAATTTCCCTTATTTTCGCTCCCTCAATTCCTTTATATTCATTTTCTTTTATACAATTTTTTGTTTTCATTTATTTTATTTTTTTCTTTTCTTCTTCTTTTTTTTTCTTTTTTTCCTCCTTCCTCCGCCGCAGCTCCTTCCTCCTCCTTCCACAAGCCATGGATCTCGGTGACGGCCAATAGCCGACGATCGGCCATAGGCGAGCTTCCTGCTGGCGCCTCGGGCGAGCTCGAGATTATCAGGACCGACCGAATCTTAAACTCACCTGCACCCAGCGACCGGCCAAAACTAGAAGAAAAAGAAAAAAAAATAATAAAAGATAAAAAAAATTAAAAAGTTTAAATTTAAAAAATTTTAAAAAAGAAATGAAAAAATTTATTTAAAGGGTTGCTTGGGGAAGATTTGATTTTCCACATCAAACAACTAAAAATATTTTTCGGTCCTTTTTTTTTTATTTCATCCAAATACCGAAAAATATCGTATTTTTGTATACAAATGAAGCCTATTATAAAAATTAAAAAAAATCAAATGCAATGTAAACGGGTTGAATTTTGTGGGAATCTCATCTATGCTTTTAACGCAGTGCTTACGACAGGATGGAGCAAACTGTGGACGATGTTGCATCAATTTATTTAGTTCATAATAGAGGCACAGCAAATACAGACAAATTAACCATAGAGATGTCTTAGGCTTGCTATACACATGATTGCTGAGAAAATTACCCAATCAATCATAAATTTATTGTACAACGACTAATTCAGTTCTAACGTTTTCAGTTGGCCAATTTATTCCTAAATCTTTAGGTGATTTTTCAATGCAATACTTCCAGCCACAAAAAGAAATCCTGACTCGGATATCCCGTCAGTACTGACTATCCTATATGATCGACTGACGATTGACATAGATTGGGATAAGCGAAACAAGGCCATTTTGCTTGATTTTCCTGATTTTTTTTTCTTTTCTTTCTACTGCTGTTTATTTTTTATTTTTTTGGGTAAAGCTTTTCTTTCTGCAGCTGTTCATCTTCTTTCATGGCTAAGTTTTCCACCTCCGCAAGCCGCTGCTGGCGCGAGTTTTCTGGCCGCTGCCTCCGCAAGCAGCCAGCCACCGCCACTATTGGACACCACGCTCTGACATGCTCCAACGGATGATGACAAAAACTTACCAGTCTTCTTCGAAGAACCATCACTGGAAACGCCAACAAATGAGAAGACAAGAAGAAGCCCGATCAGTCATCTAATTCTATATATATCCAAGGAAAGTCATATTTGTGATATCGAACCTGGCTTTGAAGCAAGACATTTCGCATTCACCACACTTCCAAGGAAGAAACACAGCATTGATTCAGGAGAAAATAACTGTTACGACAATGTGGAAACTAAAAGAAAATTGAGACAGATGAGAAGAACGGAACACCAAAATTTACGTGGAAACCCTTGCGGGAAAAACCACGGGAGAGAGGAGAAGCAAAATCCACTATAAGAAATAAGGGATTACAAAAGAGGTAACGTAAGCTTCTCAATTAGATAGTTTGAGCAAAGAGCAATATTTATAGTATTACCCCTCAAACCCTAATATTGGCCCAAGGCCCATAACTTAAGCCTCTAACTATTCAAGGCATATTAACAAATCTCCATCTTGACTTGAATTCCCAAGTAGACATAAATATTAAGCCAATCTTCTCCTCCCACCAGCATAAAACTCAGCTGCTGCAAACATTAACCAAATCCAAGCAGTGCTTGAATTTAGTAAAGGGCAATGACTTTGTCAACATATCAGCTGGATTGTTTTCTGTACCAATCTTCAAGACCTTAATATAGCCATCAGCAAGAATGTCTCGAATTTAATGATACCGCACATCAATGTGCTTTGTTCTCTCATGATACATCTGATCTTTAGTTAGATGTATAGCACTCTGACTATCGCAATGCACAACAGTCACATTATCATCCACACTGAGCTCTCCAAATAAGCCTCTTAATCATATAACTTCTTTGATTGCCTCTATAATAGCCATATATTCTGCCTCTGTAGTAGACAAAGCAATTGTATGCTGCAAAGAAGCTTTCCAACTGACTGCACAACCCCCAACAGTAAATATGTACCCTGTCAAAGACCTCCTTTTATCAAGGTCACCAGCATAATCAAAGTTAACATATCCAGTAAGAGTTTCACAAGTTTTTCCAAACTCTAAACCATAATCTGAAGTACCCTTCAAATATCTCAAAATCCACTTTACTGCTTGCCAATGAATTTTACTTGGGCATGATAAATATCTACTTACCACGCTAACAGCATGTGATATGTCAGGTCGAGTGCAAACCATAGCATACATAACGCTACCAACTGCACTAGAATATGGAATATGTGACATATATTTTATTTCATCATCTGTATGTGGATATAATTCAGCTGATAATCGAAAGTGAGCAGCAAGACGAGTACTCACTAGTTTGGCATCTTTCATGCCAAAACGATCTAACACCTTCTCAATGTAGCTTTTCTGGGAGAGATACAATTTTCCTCTTTTTTGATCTCGCTGAATTTCCATGCCAAGAATTTTCTTCGCAGAACCTAAATCGTTCATATCAAATTCAGCGCCCAACTGTGCCTTCAAATTCTGTATATCAAATTTATCTTTTGCTACAATCAACATGTCATCAACGTATAACATCAGATAAATATAAGATCCATTTGGAAATTTGCACAGATATACACAACTATCATATTTGCTTCTACAATAGCCAAGTTGCACCATAAAAGAATCAAATCTTTTGTATCACTGTCTAGGTGATTGCTTCAAGCCATAAATAGATCTTTTCAATAAACATACATGATCTTCCTTACCTTCAAACTGAAAACCCTCAGGTTGACCCATATAGATTTTCTCTTCAAGTTCACCATGCAAGAAAGCTGTTTTCACATTGAGTTGTTCTAACTCTAAATCATGCATAGCAACTAACGCAAGAAAGATCCGAATAGAGCTGTATTTAACGACGGGTGAAAACACATCATTAAAATCAACTCTCTCAATCTGACTATAGCCCTTAGCGACTAGACGTGCTTTAAATCTAATGTCTTCAACTCCAGGAATACCTTCTTTTCTTTTGAAAATCCACTTGCAACCCACAATCTTCTTTCCTTTTGGTGGTTTGCCAAACTCCCAAGTTTGATTCTTTTCAAGAGATTCCATCTCTTCATTCATAGCAACTAACCACTTTGCTGAATCTTTGAAGAAAATAGCTTCCTTGTACGTTTTAAGCTCAGCATATTCTATCGACTCTGCAGCTGAAAGAGCATAAGCAACAAAATCTAAGTATCCATACATTTGTGGAGGTTTCACTGTTCTTCTCGGTCTATCTTTGGCTATGGAATAATTCTCTTCTTCAGATTCTTCAATCTCAATATTATCAGTCACTGACTGAACTGATTGTGAAGAAGATACTTCAAACTCCACCTTCTTTGGTGCACTTTGCAGATTTTCTTGGCAAGTATCTAATGATTTCTTGACAGGATAAAGCATAGGAGACTGATCAAAAGTAACATCTCTGCTAATTATAATCTTAGATGAATCAGAACACCAAAGCCTATAATATTTTACACCAGAAGCATAACCAAGAAAAATATATTTTTTCGCTCTAGGCTCTAGTTTTTCTTCACTAACATGTGCATATGCTGGACATCTAAAAACTCGAAGAGAAGAATAATCAACAGGTTTACCTGACCATACATCCTCAGGTGTCTTGTTCTCAATAGGTATGCAAGGAGAACGATTTATTAACCAACAAGCAGTATTGACTGCTTCAGCCCAGAATTCCTTGCCCAAACCAGCGTTAGACAACATGCACATTGTTCTTTCTAATAGGGTTCTATTCATACGTTCTGCAATACCATTCTGCTGCGGTGTGTACACTGTAGTATGATGCCTCACAATTCCTTCGTTCTTGGAAAACTCATTAATTCGTCTCCACAAAATTCTAGCCAATTATCTGTTCTCAACTGCTTGATTTTCTTTCCGGTCTGCTTCTCAATTAATGTTTTTCATTACTTAAATGTAACGAAAACATCACATTTTTCCTTGAGAAAAAATACCCAAACTTTTCTTGAAAAATCATCAATAAAAGTGAGTACATACCTGGAACCAAGGCCTTTCGATGGAACTTTAGCAGGCCCCTAGAGATCAGAATGAATGTAATCCAGAGTGCCCTTTGTACTGTGAATTCCTGTTTTGAAACTGATTCTTTTCTGTTTCCCAAAGACGCAATGTTCACAGAAATCAAGTTTTTCAATTTTCTGACCACACAAGAGACCTCTTTTACTTAGTTCCTCAATCCCTCTAATACTCATATGGCCTAGTCTCATATGCCATAATTTTGTATTATTCGAATCTATCATATCAGAAGAGACCGTAGCTGAACCAGTAACAGTAGAGGCTTGCAGCTGATACAAAGTACCAATTTTAAGCCCTTTCATCAACAAAAGTGAGCCTCTCATAATTTTTAGAACTCCACCCTCAGTAATAAATCTACAACCATTCGCGTCAAGTGTACCCAAGAAGATTAACTTTTTCCTCAAATCAGGCACATGTCTGACATTATCTAAAGTTCTAATCATGCCATCATGCATCTTAATATTAACAGTGCCAATCCCAATAGCTTTGCATCTAGCATTATTGCCCATGAGAATAACTCCACCATCATATTCTTTATACGTAGAGAACAACCTCGATGAGGACACATATGATATGAGCAGCCTGAATCTAGAATCCAATTATCACAGAATTTATCTTTATTATCTGCAAACAATAGCCAATCTTCATTTTCTTCTTTAGCAACATCAGCTTGAGCAGGATTTTCGTTTCGCCTATTCTGTCTATTCTGATAGTTGTGATTGTTATGACGATTGACATTCCCATGATTTTGTTGATTCGAATTAATTTCTCTCTACTCCTTTGCCTTCAGTTTTAGGCAATTTAGCTTGATATGCCCTGGAGATTTACAATAGTTGCAAATCATATCTCTATGCTTAGACTTTGACCTGCTCCTGCCATTATTTCTTCTCTTAATAGATCTTCCTCGAGCGACTAAACCAGCCCCATGATTATTACCACCATAAGAAGTCAATTCTGTATCGAGTTTCTATTTATTTAGCATACTAGTCTTGACATCTTCAAAATCAATAGTTTCTCTACTAACAATCATGGTCTCTCTAAAATTCTTATAAGAGGGAGGTAGTGAAACTAGCAATAAAAGAGCTTGATCTTCATCTTCAATCTTAACATCAATGCTTCTTAATTCAGCGATAAGAGCATTGAACTCAGAAATATGGGATTTGAGAGAAGTACCTTCAGTCATACGAAAAGTGAAGAGTCGTTGCTTGAGTCTCAATCGATTTGTGAGACACTTTGTCAGAAAAATACTCTCCAATTTCATCCATAAACCTGCAGTTTTTTTTTATCTCGTACCTCCTGTAAAACTTCGTTCGTGAGGCACAACTGAATAGTGGACAAAGCTTTCTCATCCAATTCTTCTCATGTTTCATCTGACGGTTCCGGCTTTTTCCCTTTAATAAATAAAGTTTTCTTCAAACCCTGATGCGTAAGAACGGCTAACATACGAACCTGCCACAGGTTGAAACTGCCATTCCTATCAAACTTTTCGATATCGAATTTCGTTGCTGAACTCAAAGCCATAACTTATTCCGAATCGAAGAAGCGCGCACGAACTCCTCGGACAAAGAACCAGAGTAGAATCCACTACTCCAAAAAAAAATCGAGAAGACCTCAGGGACGTGGATGATTCGATTTGGACGTGGACGTGGACGATTCGTCCAAACCGAAGCTGTCCAACAAATACTACCAGGGACGTGGAATCGTCCAAAACCGAAGAGTGGATGAAGATGGCTCCAATTTGTTAATTAGCCACCAAATTGACGTCAGAGAAAGTGGTAAACCGAGAATTTGTTAATTGGATGAAGATGGTTCCAATTAACTAAAAGAGAAAAACGAGAAGCCTCTGACAATTGGATGATGATGTGACAATTGGATGAAGATGGCTTCGTGGATTCGTTTCCCACAGACCGAGCTTCAATTGAGACTGAAGTTTATCTCTTGAATTGTGCGCCCACGTAAAAATTCTTCACGGCGCACTTCGATTCCCTTCATGGCCGCACTGATTATTCCATCAACGTGGCGTCGTCTTCAACGTGGCGTCGTCTTTCACGTAAAAAAAGAAAAAGAAAACCGGGTGCAGCCTTAGACTCGTCCGATATTAGTGCTCCTGATTCGATCAGCTCCTGAACCCGCGGTGGAAGCTGCGCCTCGAGCACACCAAATTCTCGAAATCCAAATCGTCTTGCACCGAAGACGAAATCCAAATTCCCGAGCTCTCGTGTCTCTCTTTCGTCGACGGATGAACCTTGAGCTCTGATACCAGTTTGTTACGACAATGCGGAAACTAAAACGAAATTGAGATAGATGAGAAGAACGGAACACCAAGATTTATGTGGAAACCCTTGCGGAAAAAACCACGAAAGAGAGGAGAAGAAAAATCCACTATGAGAAATAATGGATTACAAAAGAGGCAACGTAAGCTTATCAATCAGACAGTTTGAGCAAAGAGCAATATTTATAGTATTACCCCTCAAACCCTAATATTGGCCCAAGGTCCATAACTTAAGCCCCTAACTATTCAAGGCATATAAAAAATAACCCAGAAAAAAAAATCCATTCAGTCGCCAGCCGCTGATCTTGAGCACTGAGTTGATGACCGAAGTGCACTTGAATTTACGTCATAATGTAAATCAGAAGATCGGATGACTTCCGACTACACAAGGCAACTGGTTGGCTGTTGGCGGCGAGACAGTTGGATTGAGACTGTGACTACAAGTTTCGATTGATGATCCTAAAGACCGATATACAGGATTTCGATATTCTTCAAGCGTAGTTAGTCTTTATCTGATTCTCGGCAACAAAAGAGCATACACGGATGTTGATTCTCGGCAACACAGGAGAGAATACATGAGAGTTGAATGAAGATATCCTTAATATGCCTAATGGTTCGTATGCGTAAATTAATCCCAGACTTCGTTAAGAGAGTTGTGGCGAAATGTAAATTAGTCGGTTCTACTATGGCAAAACTTTACCAATAATTTGAACTCGAGTATGCCGGGTTAACTCTACGCAAGAAAACTCATCAAAGTAGGTAGATAGCTTTTTGTGATCGCATGTTGGTCGAGGCATTAGAGGTATCATTGTCTATATGTCGAAAGATTTCCAGAGCAACTCTATGAATGGAAGATTCGTCTTTCGTTTTTCTCGAGAAATCTTCAGAGCAACGTTCTTTTGAATAAGGGCCTGAAGTGATCAATTTGGTCTATAAAAAAAATTTGGAACCAACTGTGATTTGAATGTATAACAAGAAAAGAAATTGATGTTTTGGGTGACAAAACTTTATTTGTCGACGAAACATAAAGGACCCTACAATGAGCCCTTATTCGATTTGACATGTGATACATGAAATGGGATGTAGCGAACTACAAATTATTGATGATTTGGCTTGATCGAAATTGCGGACGCGGCAATTCGACTATCGATATCCAACGCCGTTATCGGATGAGCGGATAACGCAAGATTATACAATAACGCTATATCCTCCCGATGTCGCCCAGCTGCAATAAGTTAGCAACGAAAAGTTAGATCGATCATCCAATTTTGCACGTGGGACTGATATTTAGTCGGATTAAGATTAAAAAAACGATGTCGCTTTTGGAAATACATACCTATAGCGAAGACGAAAATCTTGCAAATAGCTTTTTCTGGTAAATCGCTGATCCGACTTTTTCAGATTTGGAGGGCATGATTATGCATCTCCTACTGAAATTAATGAGTGTGTTCCGTATGGTGGACCATAATCTTTGATGAAACCATGGACAACAATTTAGATGCATCGGTAGGTTTCTTGAGGAAAAGACCATAGGAGTAGACGGAACTTCATCATCTGTTGGAAGAGATGGAAGTAAATGAGGAGGAAAGTGGTAAGGTTGTCGCTCAAGAGTAACAAGAAATTCAGGCGTGAAGCATCAAAAGATGAGAGGTGAATATGTATATATAGGCAAAGGATTGGCTAGGCTACTCTCTTTATTAGTGGATGCACTGCATTCAACACATTCCCATCCCAAGAAACATGATAAATGGTAGGTTCAGTAGGAATTGTATAATCCACTGATATGACAACAAACATCCTTTGGTCATCACTTGACTTATGACATAAAAAAAAAAATATTCGATGCATCGGATCACAGATTGTTAGTTATGTTGCTTGATTGAAATTGCGAGACGGCAATTTGATGATCAATATTCACTGTCGTCATTGGATGGGGAAAAAAATGCTATGATACTTAAAGCCGTAAATCGTTAATGCTGCCACATAAGTACTATCTTGGCAAATCGGAAGGATTTCTTAACATCGATCAAACTATTTAATCTCACTTACATTATTCGAAATGGCTCTCACGTAGGATGAACTTAGTAAGAACAAACGAGTGGAGAAAAATGCTTTCCGCATGTATCTAGCGACAAGTTTACAATGTAGCGCTAATATAACGAATTATTGGCGAAAGAATACTATACATCTTTTTTAGCAAACGAAAACTAAAAAAATATCATTTTGATCTAGACAAATCCAGTTATCCCTACTTGAGATTTAACGGTTCCTTCGGCCTTGATATTCTTCAAAAGGATGTCAAAGGTGTTTGGTATTTTGTGTTTACATATTGATCGAATTGAGGAGAGTGGGGAAGATTGAGTTTCTGGGATCAATGCGCGCAACGAAAGCTTTGTGAATTTCACTTACCTTAAGTTTAATATTACATTCTTAGATTAGTGTGCTCTCTAAGGTTAATAAGCGTATAATTTGATATTACTTGAGATTTAATTTGTGAAGGGTTTGGATCGTTAGAGATACGATTACTTTGTGAACGTCTCGATCATTAAAAAGAGAGAGAGAGAGATAGGCTTGTTGATGTCTTTTAGAGTACCAAAGCAATTTTTCATCATATAGAAACAATTCCAAAGCAGTAGAGAATTGACGGCAAGATATTACACATTACATCTCAAATAGGGCTGGAATTTTTCAAGGAAGCTGCCAGCATGTACAAATTTGGCTAATTTAAGCAGAAAATACAGCTCATGCCACAATTTACCATAGTAGTAAGATTAGGATGCCGACAACGATAATTGCCCTAAATAAGACAATCCCACTTTAAGCCAAAACAAATCCAAACGGGTTGAATTTTATGGGAATCTCATTTATGGTTTTACTGCGATGCTTAAGACAGGGATTGAGCCAATTGTCGTGAATTTATTTAGCTCATTAAGCACAGCTAATACTGACTAATTAGCCTTGATTAGCTTGCCATCCAAGAAACTTGCCGGAAAGGGAATCACTAAAATAGACACGGTGATTACTTCTTGATTCAAACAAAGAGAGAAGGTAAGTTGTTAAGAGTTGTCATAGAATGGGTACCTCGATTTAATATTTGTACCTGTTATTGTTAGAAAGATATGTTAGAATAATTATAATTCGTTCAACATGTGAAGATTATTCAGAAATAACATCATTGCATTTTACTTTGTAGTTGTAAGAATTATTATTATTATTATTATTTTTTGATAGGGTCATAACAGAAGCGTACATGTTTGCACCAAAATTTGATAAGGTCGTCAATATGGATCGGCATAGCAATAGCTGCAGGGAAACTGCTCCCAAACAGTTATGGCGTAAAGATTGTAAATACCAACGTTCGCTGGAGACCCCCCCACGTACAATCAAACAAACATGTTATTTTTTATGTTACCTCTACTTTCATGCACATTAGTTGTAGTTTCCAGACTCGCATCGTCTATTAGCTTCCCGCATGTTTTTTAGCTGTAGTTTTCTAATCCACACCGTCTATTATATTCCATCGTGTATATTTGGTGTATGTCTTGGTTGCCTCGCCTCGATTGAATTCTGGCATTGCATCTTTACGTTCTCAGACTTTGTCGTCGATTGAATTTCGACATAGTTTGTGTGCGTGATTTCTTTGCGATGTCTGTGTTCTTACACTTTGTTGTCAACTAAATTCTGGCATAGTTTGTGTACGTTCAGTCCCATTTGAAGTGAAGTTATCGATTATCTTGTCTACATGTGATAGTTCTTGTCTAGAGTTGCCACAAAATCTGTCCCCTCTAATAAAAACCGAAGAACAAATTTCGGTGAATGACATTTCGTTGCCAATATAATTCGAGCAAAATATACAAGGCAACGACCTGGGACGATACAGTCGATGGAGATTGTGACGACAAGTTTTCTTGTATGATTATATTCTTGGTGTGTGTTTCGCCGGAATTTCTCCACACAAAATATCTTTTGCCGAAATCAATTCTTTAGTTTTTAAATGTGATAAAGGGTCCTGTGAAGATCTTGGACAAGAGAGATCCACATAGTCAGAAAATCAACACGTGAGATCTGCAAAGACTTTCGACAGAATTACACAAATATGGTCTCAGCCAGAGTTTAACTCAAAGGAGAGACTTAATAAGTACAACTTGAAAAAAAATCAATACAGGAGAACTTGAAGGTAATTACACAGATGTAGATCGAACCGAAGTTTAACTCGACGGGATGGCTTGGCAAGCACAATTCCTTTCAATATATAATGAACCAAACAAAACCAGAACTATGCCGGAGTTTAAGTCAATGGCAAAGCCTGAATACTCCTCGACAATTCACCAAAGTTTGGCTCGATGGTGTAAAATCTAATATAAAGATGAACGCCGAAGTTTGACTCAATGATGAGAATCTGAAAGCTACAGCTAAGAAAAGTAAAGTGCAGTACGATAAGTAAAGATAAGATAAATTTCGTTGATTTACTTGGGGGCTTTTTCTGTGGACGTTTAATGATATTTATAATGATTGAGTAGCTAACTGCCCTTCAGTGGTTATGGCTTTTAGCATGCCGATAGCTGCCACATCTATCGTCTCCCACGAACCCTTTTGACCAGGTTTTCAAGCAATTATTTAGCTTCACACACCTCTCAATATCTTGGCTTTAGCTTAGTCTCCTTTCTCAGACAAATTATGTCGACATTCTCTACACTTATAATTTCTGAGTTAAAATCCCAGTAACTATCGATAGCTTCTAGATTAGTCGTGTCAAATAAACCTTTCGATTATGTGGCTTGTAGTCACATCCTTCATACTGTGCAGGCTCTTGAATCGTGTTTCTATCCCATCATTACCTGCTGGTAACTGTACTCCCACCAAGTGATTCAAGGAGTATTTTTCGTCTCCTTTGATGCTTCTTGAAAAGTACTAGGATCTTTGACGGGATTATTTCTTATTGGTGCCCATGTTTATAGCTTGCTTCATCCATCCTTGATATGCTCCGCTATTTTGGACACATATTATTACCCTTGCTACCTGGACAGGTGGCATTGTTCCATGCTGGTATCGATAGCTTGCTTAGTATTTCTCATTAATCGATACCTACAGGAGTCCTCATGCATTTTGCACATGCTTTGTTATTCTGTTGAGGTGCTTACTCCTCACATGTTTAGCGCTGTGTCGATATCTCATGTGTGCAGCACATGTGTGGATTGGCGGGTTATTGTGAGTGCCAACAGTGTGTAGTGAGTTTTTATTTGATTCTCAACAACAAAAGAGCATATGGATGAAAAAAGTGAAAAATTGATCAATGTGTACATATGCGAGAAAGTAAGTCAAGATTTGGGCATAAGGACACCTCAAATACCAATATTTATGTACGGCGCTCACTTTGGTGCTAATAATTTTTTTTGGATCATTTAAGTATCAAATTTGAGCCCAAAAAAAAACAAGCACTTTAGTGTCAACGGCGAGAAATTCTGACTATTTTATTAGAGTTGGCACTTAAATAATCATTTTTCAAAAAAAAATAGCACTTAAATGATCCAAAAAATGATAACTTTAGTGTTAAATTAGAGAAAAACGATTACTTTAGTGCCAACAGCGAGAAATTCTAGCGACCTCACTAGAGTTGACACTTAAATAATCATTTTTCAAAAAAAATAGCACTTAAATGATCCAAAAAATAATAACTTTAGTGTTAAATTAGAGAAAAACGATTACTTTAGTGCCAACAGCGAGAAATTCTAGCGACCTCACTAGAGTTGGCACTTAAATAATTATTTTTCAAAAAAATTAGCACTTAAATGATCCAAAAAATAATAACTTTAGTGTTAAATTAGAGAAAAACGATTACTTTAGTGCCAACAGCGAGAAATTCTAGCGACCTCACTAGAGTTGGCACTTAAACATCCGCTTTTCAAAACAATTGACACTTAAGTGATCCAAAAAAAAATATTGGCACCAAAGTGAGCGCCATACAGAAATATTGACACTTGAGGTGTCCTTTTACCTCAAAACTTGAATAAAGATCTCCATGCTATGCTCGATAGTTCCATGGGCAGATCATTCCCCGATGCCGAAAAGAGAGTTATGGCGAGATGCGACTCAATCAGTTAGATTATAGCAAAATGTTCCCTAATATTTGTTCTCAAGTGTACTTGGTTAAGTTTACATAACAAAAGTCATCAAAGTAAATATAAAAAGTATATAAACCCCATAGACAAATGATGGTGGGTATTTCAGCATCTTCTCTCGTTTGCAAGCCGGATTAGGAACAACATGATATTTGACAAACATGGGACCATATACATGAAATAAATTGGGGCAAAACCTAAGGTCTGATATCGTGTTATAATGCTCAACCAAAAATCTAAGCTTATAGGTGGTCGGAGATAGATACATAACTAGCATATGAAGTTAAAATAATTGTTGTTTGCGTACGAGGCTTATATGCTCTTTATATACTTGTGATCTCCCTCTACTTGTAAGTTCAAAATTTTTTTAATTGAATATACTAACATTTCTTATTGTTGGAAGCGCGTAGTAGAAGCCCAATAGCTTTACCTGCTAACTTGTGATTGCATCACCCATAGTCTTTATCTCGCATCACCAGAGTCCATGGTCTCTTTTCGTCAGACCAACCGCGATGGCAATTTTCACCCGAAGCAAGTATCGATCATGAGATGTCTTTCTTGAGAGGGCATGGAGTATCAATCTACCATCGGCTTTGATACCATTTGTTGGAAGCACGTAACAGAAATCCATTCCTTCACCCAAAGATATTGCCAAGAGTGAGCCCAAGTCCGAGCCCACCAACATATTCCATTAAACCCACATTCACTCAAAACTTAAGACATTGAGTTATGAACCAACTTGGATATTTTAATTGCTCGACACCACACAAATTCTCCGATGGAAATTTTTTCAACACAACTCACGTGTTTTTATTAACAAAAAGTTCCATTATAGTGGGCTAGTGGACTCCAATTCATTCCATATGTCGTAGCAATAGGGAGTCGGCTTATCTCCTGCAATAAGAGTTTCAAAAAACTTTTATCGTCAGTGGTTTACACAGGGAAAGTGGGCTAATATCTTAGTGGCTTGAAAGAGAAAATAATTCAGATGAAAGAGGTTTTGTTTGGTCATATCTTGTAAATGAAGTTTATGCTTGCTTTCAACCCAGTTTAAGAAAGTATGAGGGTATCCTTTTGTCCCCACATTTTTCTTCTGCCTAATGCTATCAATTAAGGCAAAAAACAATAATAAATCAGAGTCGTCAATTGATATTTGTTGGAGGGGGAAGTGGGAGAGAGAATGGAATTTGACTTAAGCTAAGGTGCGAAGCACCAATAGTTGTGATAGCATTCAGCCAACAATCACAATGAAGTAAAGCGTAGGGAGAAAGAGAAATCGACACAAGATTTTTATCCTAATTCACCCGTAAACTATGGTTATATTTAGCAGTGGATTCCTACTATAATTAGCAGTTCGCACCTCTCGTTACTCAAGATTAGCAGATTCCACTATAACTAGGGCTACATCCAGAGGGACCCACGTGCTTTTGTCACGGGCCGACACTTTCTTTGGCCGCAGAATAGCCCATGCGGCCCCTAGCGAGTCGTCCACATCAAGCCAACCTTGTTTCTCTTATCTCATAGAACACTTAACGAATAACTTTCCCATATCATATCATACTAAGCCTACATTAGCTTGGGCATCCTTTATATCGAGTGAGAGCATACTGCTTTAGGCACCATAACTGGTTTCGACTTGTCGTGACCTCATCAGGAGAGTGACATCAGCTCTCGACTAATTTGTACACAGGAAGCAAACCCTGTCTTCAGAGCTAAGTGTATATTCTATCTAACCTATAACTCCCAGCACAAACCTCCCTAACACCACTCCCACAGACCTAATTGTTTCTTCCCCTCTACATCGCTAATTCGCTATGTTGACACCAATAAGCACCACTTCAAGGTTATATGAGTGTGGGAGAACTTGCCTATTTGAGACATCGAACAATCAATCTGTGTTTCTTTCATGTCATTGGGGAGTATGAACCACACCCTCAACAAGTTGGAAGGTGTATAAATATGCAAAATACCCTTACATATTTTGCGTTTACTTAGTTCTCATGTGTGGAGATAGAATTAATGTTATTGGGATTTGTTTACTCCACAAATTTGACCATGTACACCCTTGGTTTAGTAATTAGCTATCCAAGTAAACAAACATCTAGGCCTTTAAATTTTTCTTGGCTTAATACCCAAAAAAACTCCAACTTTAGCATTTATGTCAATTATATCCAAAAAAAAAAATTTGTCTCATAAAAAACTCTTAACTTTTACTTTTGTCTCAATTCCATCCAAAACTTTTACTTTTGCCCCAATTTTATCTGCCTAGTACAAAAAAAACCCTCAACTTTTACTTTTGTCTCAATTATATCCAAAACTTTTACTTTTATCTCAATTTTATCGGCCTAGTACCAAAAAAAACCCTCAAATTTTATTTTTATCCCAATTTTACCAACCCTCAACTTTTACTTTTGTCCCAATTCTATCCAAAAATTTTACTTTTGTCCCAATTTTACCAATGTTAGTCTTCCATCTATAATCATCGTTAGTTAATCTTACGTGACATTGTCACGTCATTAATGAATTACACCTCGGCAAAACTGACATAATTCTCTTCTATTTTTTGCTACCCCTATATATTGCTGAGAGATATATAGTCACTAAAGTCGGCGCATTTCATATTCTTTTCGGCACTCAACAGCCCAAAGAACGGCTAAACATTGAGATATTCTGATGAACTTTTTAAAATCTCGTCATTTTTGAAATCTACTATTTCTAAATTTCAAAAATTCATTGGTAAATTCGGCAATAAAATTCGATTCACGTACGATTAACTAACGGTGATAATGAACGAAAGACTGACGATGGTAGAATTGGGATAAAAGTAAAAGTTGAGGATTTTTTGGTACTAGGCCAGTAAAATTGGGACAAAAGTAAAAGTCTTCGGTAGAATTAGGACAAAAGTAAAAGTTAAGCATTTTTTTATACTAGGCCGGTAAAATTAGGATAAAAGTAAAAGTTGGAGGTTTTTTATGAGACAAAAAAAAGTTTTGAATATAATTGTCACAAATGCTCAAGTTGGAGGTTTTTTTTTTTTTTTTGTATTGGGCCAATTTTTCTTGTTCTTATCATTTTTATGTGTGAGATTTTTTTAATTTATTAGGTCGAAGATGTGTGAGATTGCAGAAAGGGAATTTCACAATATTGAACACGGTTATTCGATGTATCCCATAATCAATTAAAGTAAGTAAACCTAACACGGTTTCAATATATGGGTGAAACTTAAAAATCAACTTACATAAGGGTTACATCTCTTGCTTTGCGTTATAGATAAAGAATTGTCGTATCGGACTTACATCTCTTTCCTCTCTCTCTCTCTCTCTCTCTTTTAAATCAGAGTAAAGTTATCATATCTTATTGCAACTAAATAAATCAAACCAAATGAGCTTGACAAGAACTATCTCCTTCGGGGCGTATGCTATTGTTACGGGATTAACCTGACCATCGCTCGAGATTCAAATCACATGCTTCATTGGCGACACAGAAAAATAACTAAGAGCCATATCAGAGATCTGCCCATAATACGAGATAAAATATGGATGTTCCGTGTAACATAAATATATTTCTCGACGAGGAAAATTTTAAGGGAAGCTCACTTCCTACACCGAGCCCTTACACGATTTTACATGTGACACTTCAGCCGGAACTATTCACTCTAAAAGCTGGCGCTTAGTTCTCTTCCTTCATGAATCCATAGAAGATGGAGTTTGCTTTGAAAATTGGAAAGTTCACTGCCATCAATGGACGGTGATTTGGGACGAGAATTGGCCGCCAGCAGGGTAAGGAGCTAGGTTGGAGGGTCGCGACAGATGGGTAGCCGAGCTAATCTTGATGTCTTCCCTTATCTTCCTCTCTCTTCATCATCTGCTAAAATACGACGGTCCGACTGCTTGTCCAAGTTAAATCCCTTGGGATTACTGTCGAAACTTCTTTCGTGCAATAGAGTCCTCGGGCAAGCTTTTAAGGTTATCGGCGAGACGGCCACCGATTCCCGCAATAAGCGAGTGCCGGAAAGTTAAATCAATCATCCAAAACGCACGTGGGAATGGTATCGATTGAATCAAGATGAAGATAGTTTCGGCGATTAATACCTACAAGGAAGACGCAGATGTAAATAGCTTATTTTGGTAAAATCGCTGATCCGACTTTTCTTGGTTGGAGTGCAGGACGACACGTCTCCTAGTGAAGTCAGGAGTGCGTTTCGTATGACGGATCAAAATCTTTGCACGAAACAAGGGATAACAATCTAGATGCATCAATTTGTTTCTCGTGGAAAAAGGCTATAGCTGTCGACCGAACAACTTCATCATCCGTCGATGGAGATAGTTGTATATGAGAGAGTGGTGAGATTATGGCTCAAGAGGACGAAGATGTTGAAGTGTGGAGCATCGAAAGGTGATAGCTATATAAATAGGCAATGAATTGGTCATGCTCATAATTGGTAGATACACCTGCATATTTTGCATTGAAGACATTCCTATACCAAGAAATAATAATATGGTAGGTTAGGTAGGAATTGTAATCATCCACTAATAAGACAATGCACATTCTTTGTTCATTACTTGAGTTATAAGGAAAATCAATGTGTCGTGTGCATGGTCCAGACCGGTCCGATCCCAGCATGGAACCGGGGATCGGACCAGTAGTCCCGGTCCCCATATTTTTGGGACCACGGACCAGGATAGGCGGTCTGGTCCAGTCCCAGTCCCGGCCTAGTAGGACTGCTAACTATAACCTCCTGCAGCATTTTGAGCTCGATGGATTGATTATGAAAGTAAAATTTTCTTGTTTTTTAAATGATTTTTCAAGAATAATAAAGGACGAGGAGGTTGAAGTATCTCCCGCAACAAATTGAGATTTTTGCTTGTTTTGCCAAAGGCAGCCAGTCCTCTTTACTGAAGGGAAAAGGAAGGTACTATCACCATTGAAAATCAAACACACACAATAAAAGCTTCAATGATTCAAACATCTTCAATCAATAAGTAGGGGACCTTCAAATTCCAATTTTTATGGTCCTATTTCTACCAGAAAATCATCATCTTTTTCTAATTGTATATATATAAATAATTATATATTATAGTCAGTCCGGTCCCAACACATGGAACCGGGGATCGGACCGCCCACCTCAAGGGCCAAACCAACCCGTCTTGTCCGGATCGGTCCGGTCCAGTTTGCACACCCTATGACGAACCACATACTATTGATGAATTTGCTTGTTCGAAAGTGCCGGATGTATCAAATTCGTATATTTTTTATTTGTCCAATCAAGTCTTTCTAGTTTCACAAAATTTGCTATCAAATCCCTACGACGTAAAATCCGACCAAATGCAGCTGACATGGTTATCAAACGACGTCATACGGCGATGTGAACAAAATTGTTTCAACGTCGACGTCCACATGGTTGTCCACATTTGGCTAGATCAACATCATACTTTGATATTGTTTACATTGACTAAATATTTTCCACGCTTCGATGTGTGCATCAACATATTTTATCTGCACCTAGTGTCATCCTAAATGAGTACTGTTGGAAATTAAACCAAATTTATTAAGTGTCAATGTTATCAATGAACATTCGACTCCCAAGGTGCAAGCACGAGCTAGTGCAGAGTCTAGAATTATTTTAATATATTGTAGTTTTTCCAAGAGTCTTTTCATATTTCTAGGACTAGTTAATGTCTTGCAAATTCCTAGAAGTCTATCGCTTTGGAATGGTAGATTATTAATGAGTTTGTTGAGAAGTCATGTAATTGAAGAGTCTTGTATAATGCCTATATAAAGGCTTGTCTTATAAACATTTTGATCATGGGAATGAGTATTACAAATTCACAAGATATCCTCCCCTCTCGAGTTGTGTAAATCGAGCTTCCTCTTCGTCTTATTCCCATCAAATTTGTATCAGAGCTTTACGATTCGTGATAATGGCTTCAGCAAATACTCCGCTTCCTTTTCAGTATCCCCGCCTTACCAAAGAAAACTATGGTTATTGGGCTTCAAAAACGAAAGCTCTACTCGGCGCCTACAGTGTTTGGGATGTTGTTAACAACGGCTATGATGAGCCAGAAGACGATGCCACCATGAATCAGAATCAGAGGAATGCCTTGGAGAAGATTCGATCAAAAGGTCAGTATGCCTTGTCAATCATCTATCAAGGTTTAGATGATTCGATGTTCGAGAAAGTGTCGAACACTTCTACGTCGAAGGAAGCATGGGAGATCCTTCAAACCACGCACCAAGGTGTAGAGAAAGTGAAGAAGATTCGCCTTCAAACTTTGATAGGCGAGTTCGAGGTAATTCGCATGAAAGCATCTGAATCGATTTTTGATTATTTCACAAGAGTTTTAGCAATTGTGAACTCGATGAAAAGAAATGGTGAAGACATTCCTGATGTTCGAGTTGTTGAGAAGATTCTTCGGTCGTTAGACAAAAAGTACGACCACATTGCAGTTGCAATTGAGGATTCCAAAGACCTAGATGCCATGAAGATCGACGAGCTTATGGGTTTGTTACAAGACCATGAAGAAAGACTCAGAAGAAATAAGCATGAGTCGGTGGGTGAAGTACTCCAAACTCAGTTGTCTTTCCGAGATGAGAAGTAGCAAAGAAGAGAACCTGTGCAAGTTTGAAGCACTAATCAAGATCGTGGTCACGATCGAGGCCGAGGTCACTTTCAAGGAAGAGGTCGTGGTCGAAGTAGAGGAGAATTTGCTCGCAAAGACAGTGGCTACCAGAATCAAAAGTTTGTTCGTGGAAGAGGAAGAAACTCGAGAGGTCAATGGTATGAAAAATCTAACATTCGATGTCATCATTGCAATAAATTGGCTCATTATGCTTCTGACTATTGGCATAAAGAAAGTAGTAGTGCAGGAGAGAAGGCAAATTTAGTGAATGATGCTGATAACGTTCTTATGTTAGCATTCAAAGAAGATGAAGGAGAAAAGAGTGATACGTGGTAATTAGATACTGGAGCAAGCAACCACATGTGCGGAAGGAAAGAGATGTTTGCCGAACTAGATGAGGCAGTCAAAGGAAAAGTCTCATTTGGTGATAAATCTCAAATTCTTGTCCAAGGCAAAGGTACAATTCGGATTTGTTTGAAGAATGGTGCACTTCTGTTTATTTCTAATGTTTATTATGTTCCAAAAATGTCAAACAATATCTTGAGTTTGGGACAACTTTTGGAGAAAGGATATGTTGTGCACATGAAAGATCTTAGCCTTGTGCTGAGAGATCAAAATAATAAGTTGATTGCATCCGTGAAGATATCGAAGAACAGGATGTTCACTCTCAATTTAAAACATGAAGTGGCTCGTTGCTTCAAATCATGCATGGATGATCCTTCATGGTTGTGGCATTTGAGGTTCCGCCATCTCAATTTTGGCGGACTCAATATGCTTTCTCGAAAGAGGATGGTTTTTGGCTTACCACATATTGATCATCTCGATCAATTATGTGAATGGTGTGTGTTGACACCTAATTTCGAATCCGTCTTTTTTAGCTTATTCTTAGAAAATTCATAAAAAAAAATTCACAAAAAGTCAAAAAATTACAAAATCAACTTTGGTGGCCTTGGCCAAGCCTAAGGAACCATTTTTGACTAAAAAAATAATTTTTCATATTTTTCGCATTTTTTTGTATTTTTAGAAAATAAGAAAATACTTAAAAATTCAAGAAAAATAGCATTCGAGGTCGCAAAAATATGAAAAAATAATAAATATTTTTATTTTAAATCCCTTGTCCTTTTGACCTTGTGAAAATTCCAAATTAAAATTTAATTTTATGTGTTCCTTTGTTACGCATATGATTGAATTTGGCCAAAAAATATCAATCAAGTCTTTTAATTTGCAATTTTGGCATTTTTAGGATCTTGACATTCAATCTAAGTGTCCCTCATTGCAATTTAGCCCAATTATTTGTACAAATCGCTCAATTGCATGAATTAGGCAAAATTGCATACCTAATTGCATTTTAGTCCTTGAATTTGGGCATATTTGAAATTACTTTTAATTCAGGAACTACCATTACAAATTGAAGTCACTGCCCAACGTTTTTCATCATTATGAATCAATTGGCATAGGTGGTTTTGTCCAATTTGACCATTTGAGCCTTCAATTTCACAATTTCCCGAATTGCAATTAAGGATAAATTTGGGGCTTTTGTAGAAATTGACATAAACTTTTGGGCAAAATCACATTTTAAAATAAAATTGATGTCCTAAGTTCGATTCTGAGGTTTAATTGCAAAAATTTCCACTCGAATTGCGATTAATTTTTAAAATGGGATCAGAACCGGTTCTGACCGGTCGGATCGCCCGGTCAGATCGGTCAAACCGGTCTGGAACAGTGTCATCTTCTTCCCCCAAGCTCCCGCACGGATGAACAGTCCTCATGCCGATTTTGATCATCAAATTGAAAGGGAATTCGCGAGTAATTGGAAGGGGAATGGTGGGCGTTTTGTTCCTCTCATCGTCCCCCGTCGATCGACACCGGCGACATCACCCAATAGTCGTCAGAACAAGGAGTAATTAGCCGGTCAATCTCGCAGGACCTGCAAAAGTCAACAAAGTAAAAAACAGACCAAATTCGTGCCAAATTCGCATGAGATGGAGCTTGCCGGAAGACCAAACAGAGCTGGACGGAATGCCCATCCTCCTCAATGCCGTTTGGACCTAAAAGCACGTGGCTGCACATGCAATTCAAGTAAGGGGAGCTCCCCCCGATTCGGCGCAAAAAAAAAAATCAAATGAATATAAAAGCCAATTGATCCTTCTAGAACAAGGGAGAGAGGTTTTTCGGTTGATTCTGTTGAAAAGGATCAACAGAATCGAGAGAGAGAGAAAGAGCTCACCCTCCATTGCCATTGTCAAGGGTTGGAGCTCGAACTGTGAGGCGCTGGTTAGGCCGTCCCCGGCCAAACCGAAGCCAAAGAAGGCTGCCGGAAGTTCGCCTGAAGCTCCAGGGAACGATCGTCGTCGGCCGCGCCGCCTGAAACCGCGGGAACAGGTGAGATGCAGCTTCGAGTTTCTCACTGTACATCAATGGCGATTCACGTATCTCTTGTTCATTCTCGCATTTAGTGTGTGCGTTTTGTTCCCTAGACATTACTGATCATCATCGCATCTCTATTTTGCATCGGTTTTGTCTTAACACATCGAATCGAGTCTTCAAACCTTCCGCCATAGCCGATCCCTGTTCACTTTCGCCTAGCCGAATTTAGGCCATGCGAGCTCAATCGGAGCTCGAGATAAGTGTTATGAACCTCTGTTGTTGCTATCCTATGATCGAATTGCCATGATTTGGTGTAAATTGTGCGATCGAACTTCCATGATCGTACTCGGTATTTTGCATGATGTTCGTGATTTCGTGGACGAGATGCTCTGATTCTTAGATATATGAAATTAGGAGATGAGGCGAATCGAATGGAACTGGTTTCGTGTTAATCAGTCTAGGTTTCGCCGTTCATCGACAACGGAGAAGTCTCAATCGTCCATGCCGTCGGGGTCGGGAGGTTGAAGACGAAGCTAACATGTCCGATCAACGAGTCAAAGGTTTAGGTGGCTTTTCGTGATTGGTCCACGTGGGTGTCAAGTTGGCCAGACCGTTAGTCTGTTAGGCTGAGTCGGATTAGATCCAACGGCTAGGGTTAATCGAGTTCAATAATTGGTAGCCGTTCGATTAGTAATTAGGATTATCCGAAAATAGTTTTGAAATTAGAAAATAAGAACAAGTCGAAACGATGTCGTTTAGGTTAGTGGTCGAGCGGCGTCGTTTAGGTTAGTAGGAATGGACGGTCTAGATCGAGTCCTGGCTTTTAATCATGGCCGTAGGTTTAAGTAATCGGATCTGACGGCTGAGGAGTAGTCGGCTTCTGCTATGAGCCATAGGTTTTAGTCAGCTGATCCTAAGGCCATGGAGTAGCCACGTGGTTCAATAGGAACCGTCGGATTAAATCCGAATAATTGAAAATAAAAAAAGAGCAGAACGGCGTCGTTTCGGAGGAGTCGAGCGCGCGGGTTCAGGTCTGGGCCGGGTTCCAACTTGAGTGGGTCGGGTCGACCCGGTCCGAATCACATTTTGTAAATAAAAAATTCGAAAAATGATTTTAAAAATAAAATAATAATAATAATAATAATAAATCATAAAAATTCTAGAAAATTCTAAAAAAATGTTAGAAAATCCTAGAAAATCCCAAAAAAATATAGAAAAATTATTGGAATTTCCTAGACACTCCAGAAATCCCCAAAAATTGAGGATTGACCACAAACAACTGGTCAATCCTATTTTTGGGATTTCTTATCCGTTCTTTCGGAATTGGACGATCCTACCCTTTAGGGGTAAACCGTCTTAGCCTTGTATACGAGATAGGTCGAGGACGCCAAGATAAGGATTAGGGTCAGTTAGGTGACCAATCCTTGTGCTTGGGTTCTCGAATCTCGTCTTTTCTTTAAAATGACGATTTTACCCCTCATAGGGTAAATCGTCGTCCCTATTCCAATCGAGTCTTGAAAATTGCTTAAAATTAGGATTTGGGTCAGGTGGTTGACCAATCCTAATGTTTGAGATTTCCTATTCTCATCTTCGCCCGAAAATGACGATTTTACCCCTCAAAGGGTAAAATCACTTCTAAACTCCAGAAAAATTCTGAAAATTCCCGAAAAATAGGAAATGGATTGGTTTGGCCGCCAATCCTATTTTCGTCATCTTTTGACTACACATTTCATCTGAAATGATAAATTTACCCTTCTAGGGCAAATTATCCCCAAACTTCTTAAAATTACGATTTTGCCCCTCATTGGCAAATCATGTTAAAATCACTCATGAGCCTTGATTGACATTTCTCTAGGCTGATAGGGCCTTATTAGAGATGCCACGTTGCTTTCATGTGATTTATCCGCACGTTTTGGATCCTTGATTTGCACGTTTGTTTTTACTGATTGTAAATGATAGAGTAGCCACTCTTATCTGCTTGAACTCCTAGATTTATGATCCGTACCCCACTCATCTGCATGAATCTTAGGATTAGATAAATCGTTCAACTTAGGTACCGAAAGGGCGTCAACTCTGACAGTTGGCGTAACAAAGTCCTCGATCTCATTTCTCTGGTTTTAGCAGAATTGAATAGAATACTTACAACTATTCAATGGGTCTCTGATCGTACCCTCCAAGAAACGATTGGTGGTAACTCCTTGGCATGTACACATATCGCATGTCACTAGACCGTACCGAAGGTCGAAGACGTATACCAGCCGTTGCGATTTGGGTAATGGGCCTTGGGAGAGGCCCGCATCCGATCAGGCGATATCGGGCAGCCCATTAGCCCTCGAGAGCCTGCAGCCTCAAGAGGGTCGCGACAATGTGTTATTGGCAAGCATTCCAGAGCAAGCTTTCCGAGAGAAGCAACTTAAGCAAAGAAGCCACTGGAGTTGATCCATTCTGATGTCTGTGGTCCAATTACGCCTCATTCGTACGGTAATCATCAATATTTCATTATTTTTATTGATAATTTTACTCGAAAAACTTGGGTATATTTTTTGAAAGAAAAATCGGAAGCATTCGAAACTTTCAAACAATTCAAGAAACTGGTCGAAAAGGAGAGTGGCTACTTCATTAAAGCCTTGAGAACTGATCGTGGAGGAGAATTTATTTCTGTCGCATTCAACAAATTTTGTGAAGATTATGGTATTCGGCGATTCTTGACGGCTCCCTATTCTCCTCAACAAAATGGCGTGGCGGAACGGAAAAATAGGACAATTCTCGACATGATTCGAAGCATGTTGAAAAGCAAGAATCTGTCTAAAGAACTTTGGGGTGAGGCTGTTATGTGTGCAGTCTATCTTCAAAATAGATGTCCTACAAATGGACTTGAAGGCATAACTCCACAAGAAGCATGGACCGAAAGAAGACCTGGTGTTTCACATTTGAGAATTTTTGGGAGCATTGCCTATGCTCATGTTCCGGACCAGAAAAGATCGAAGCTAGAAGATACGAGCAAGAAGCTTATTTTTATTAGGTATGACTCTCCATCGAAAGCTTATAGATTATTTGATCCTAACACTTTCAAAGTGTACATAAGCAGAGATGTCAAATTCAATGAAGATGAATTGTGGGAAGACAATCGATAAGTTGCCGAATCCGTTCGCAGTGATTCTGTCAAAATGGGGATTGAAGACCACTCATCGCATCCTTCATCTCCAAGTTCATCTTCGTCAACTTCTTCAAATGGTGTCGATGAACCGATAGCATGAAGATCAAGAAGATTGTCTGAGCTTTATGAAGTTACCGATGAACTTCACCTTGTATGTCTTCTTGCAGGTTGTGAACCACTTATTTTTTATGAAGCCGCCAAAGAAGAAAAATGGAGGAGAGCCATGAATGAAGAAATTGAAACTATTCAGAAAAATCAAATATGGCAACTTGCAGATCTTCCGAAGGACAAGAAAGCAATTGGTGTCAAATGGGTCTACAAAGCAAAAAAGAACGAGAAAGGAGAACTCACTTGTTATAAGGCAAGGCTTGTTGCAAAGGGATATAAACAGAAAGCTGGAATTGATTATGACGAGGTATTTTCCCCTGTCATTCGCATGGAAATAATAAGATTAATGATTTCCATTGCAGTTCAAGATCGATGGCAAATCTACCAAATGGATGTCAAATCGACATTTTTGAATGGCATTCTTGATGAAGAAATTTGTGTCAAACAACCCGAAGGGTTTTTGGTAAAAGGTCATGAAGACAAAGTGTTAAGATTGAAGAAAGCTCTGTATGGGCTTAAACAAGCTCCAAGGGCTTGGAATTCGAGAATCGATGCTTATTTCAAGGCGAATGGCTTCGTACAATATCCATATGAACATGCACTCTATTTGAAGCATGAAAAAAGTGATGTTTTATTGGCATGTCTATATGTCGATGATCTTGTTTTTACTGGAAATAATGCAGCAATGATCAATGCTTTTTAGGCATCAATGGTGAAAGAATTTGAAATGACTGATAAGGGTCTCATGGGTTATTTCTCGGCATCGAAGTAAAGCAAAATGCAAATGGGATTTTTATTTCCCAAAAAGGATATGCTGAAAATATCCTTGAAAAATTTAACATGAAGAATTGCACGTCGGTCAGTACACCGATGGAATGTGGAGCCAAACTGTCTAAGTTCGATGAAGGTGTCGATGTTGATTCGACATACTATAGAAGTCTAATTGGAAGCTTGAGATATTTGACATGTTTCTTATGTGGTACTGCTTTCACATGGTCTTCGAAGAAGCAATCTAGTGTTACTCTTTCGACATGTGAAGCCGAATACGTTGCAGCATCTTCATGCGTATGTCATGCGATATGATTGAGAAAACCGCTCAAAGAAATCTATATAGAGCAGAAAAATGCGACAGAGATTTGTGTCGACAATGTTTCAGCCATTGCTCTGGCGAAAAATCCAGTTTTGCATGAACGAAGCAAACATATCGATATTCGATATCATTTCATTCATTCAAGAGTCTACTTGGAATGATTGATGGAAGAGAATTTGGTTTAAGGGGGAGTTTTGTTGGAAATTAAACCAAATTCATTAAGTGTCGATGTTATCAATGACCGTTCGACTCCCAAGGTGCATGCACGAGCTAGTGCAGAGTCTAGAATTATTTTAATGCATTGTAGTTTTTCCAAGAGTCTTTTCATATTTCTAGGACTAGTTAATGTCTTGTAAGTTCCTAGAAGTCTATCGCTTTAGAATGGTAGATTATTAATGAGTTGGTTGAGAAGTCATGTAATCGAAGAGTATTGTAGAATGCCTATAAAAAGGCTTGTCTTGTAAACATTTTGATCATGGGAATGAGAATTACAAATTCACAAGTTATCCTCCCCTCTCGAGTTGTGTAGATCGAGCTTCCTCTTCGTCTTATTCCAATCAAGTACTGCATCTTCAAAGTTGCAACCTTCTCCTAGTAGATAAGCTACTATTACATTTTGGGAAAATTTCGAAAAAGAGCCCCAAGTACTCTTAATTTCTCAAAAAATGGCCTGTAGTGGATCTTGACTCAAACAATGGCCTAAAGTGCCTTCTTTGTTTCAAGAGAGGGTCTGATTGGGGTATTTTGGTCTTTTTATATTTTCTAATTTATTTCTTTTATTTCTTTTTACTTTCCTTTTTCCTTCTTTTTTTCTCATCCCCTGCATCTTCACCAAACTTCCCCCATCCTCCTCCTCACCACCCACCCCACCCCCTCCCCCCCCCCCCCCCCCCCCCCTATCACCACCATTTCTGAATCAAACGCAGAAACTTACCCTCAAATCTCTCCTCCTAACACCAAAAAACAAAACAAGAATCGATCCACAGGAACAAGGCAAAAAGGAAGCGTCTCGCCGAGCTATGAGATTTCCTATCAATTCCCAATAGCAAAACGTCGCCGCCGCCGCCGCTTCTTCGTCCACCTCTGTCCTTAACCTCCGCAGCCCCGTATCTGACAATCCCCTGAGGTCTCCTCCCTACCGAGGGGCGGCAGCAGCAGCGGCGACGCCGAGAATGGCTCCGCTGCCCTCTGGGACGTACTTCAAACCCTGGATTGGGACTCCATGCCTCCATGACGATTTTGCCCCTCCCTTCAAGCTCAATCCCCACGTCTGTCTCTCTGTCGCCTTCTTGCCTCGACCTCCTCCTCCCCACCACCTCCACCTCGAGCCGCCGAGTCACTTCCTCCCCCATGATTTCACCCTCTCAAACGTTACCCAAACTTGCTCAACTCGTGCACTGACTCCCTTGCTGGATCGAACGCCCTCGGGCTCGATTTATTCTACAAGCTGATCCAAGCCACCTTTTGATTCAATTGCAGCGTGCTCCTGCTAGTGCAGATGATATTAGCGCGGCTCAATTAAGGGCTTCGTTCTCAAACTGGCGTAGATGATATTGGCGTGGCTTTGGGTAGTACGAGGCGAGCCCTCGCCGGCAGCCGCGAGGCCGGCCCTCGCCTAGGCTAGGCAAGGTGAGCCCTCGCGGTCCCAAGCGAGGCCAGCTTTCGACTGCGGCCGGGGAGGCCGCCCAGTCCACGACAGCCGGCGAGGGGTAGAGAAAAAAGGGGAAAGAAATTAAAAAAAGCAAGGAAAAAAGGAAAAATGTAAAAAGACGAAAATACCTTTGCTGAGGCCCTTATTTGAAACAAAAGGTATATTTTATGTCCTTATTTAAAAAAATGAATGCACTTGAGGCCCTTTTTTGAAATTTTCCCTTACATCCCCCCCCCCCCCCCAAAAAAAACGAGTTCGCCACCAACTGTAGTATCCGCTGTCATGTCAATTGAATTTGATCGAGGGCCTTGCCTTGGTTTTAAATTCATGAAAATAAGAAGATTTAATTCAACAAATTGAAAGCACGTTGATTAGAAAAAGTGCAAGAATAAAAAGTGGAATTTTTCCAGTAGTACACGAACAATTGGTGACGGTGTGGTTCACCCAAATGTCAATTCCATTAACGCAGAACATCAACAGCATCTGATGTTTATACGTCTTCTATCTTAACACATGATTTACTCAAAAGTCGGTTATTAAGCAACTGAATTGAAATATGGTTTGCAAAACCTTCATGGCTGCATTACGCTGTTGCACAATTTGATTGGTAATCAAATAATCGAGAATATTCACTATTCATAAACTTAAAATTTAGTCATGCTCATTATTGCCGTGGATAGACTTTCACAACCATCATATACAAAGATATTAACAACGGCAGTTTTTTTTTTCCCCAGGAAAGCAACCAGATTATTATGGATTCTGATCGAGTGAATGATGGACGGCAATTTGACGATATCGACAATAGCTTCTAGATGTATCTGATCAAAGCTGAAAGTACAATTCACAACCGAATATAATCAATCTTGCATATTATACTTATGTCTACTTCGTTTTACGCAAGTAAAAGTAATTGGACTTATCATTTCATCTGAAAATATTTTCCCACAAAGATCAAACTCGTACGTGATTTTTGCTAGGATTCGGCACACAAATCACAAACGAAATAAAGCGTAGGGATGTGCATGGTCCGGGCAAGTCCGGTCCCGATATGGAACCGAAGACCGGACCAATAGTTCTGGTCCCCAAATTTTCGGGACCAAGGACCGGATCAGGACCAGATCGGACCGGAACCAACGGTCCGATCTCACTCCCGGCCCAATAGGACCGCTAACACCAACTGCTTATAAAAATCTAACCCTTGAAATATAATATGCTTCGATTGCATGTTAATTTACAATCTATACCCCCGGTTGAATAAAAAAACGCGTTGGACTATCATCATCTTGCTATGGGGGATGACATCACGTAACTGCTCTAGAAGTTAGGCCTCTAAATGGAAAAACATGAAGGATCTTGAAAGCAATGTAACTGCGTTACTACATGCAGTTCTGACACAATAAAGAAATGTGAAAAGATTGAAGTAAATCTAGGTGATACAGCATAGTTAGCCCGAGATGGGAAATACAAAGAAAAAAAGCCATATTTCACGAGTCGTTATGAACATGGAGAATAAAAACCTCAATCAATCGCAAAGAGATAAAAGGAGTATGGGAGAGAAAAACTGGGTGACACAAAGTTCAGCATATTTACATAATGGAACGTGTGTAGTGAACATTATCAGATATGGAAAACTGAAAGAATATCAAGATTCTGGCGTGATTTTACTCGCAATCCTCCAACTAAATGATGGAGACTGAGAAGAGAGGACTTAGAGGTGTGTGTGTGTCATGGGGATTCTAAGGAAATTATAAATTAGGTGTTCCTTTTTTTTTTTCAACATTGTTCTGTTTTGTTTCAAATTCAAAAATTTTTAATTTTTTTAATTGTATATATTAGTACCTTGAGAACTATACGGTCTTCGAAAAAGATAAGAGTTGTCGGTGTCTTTTAGAGTGCCAAAGCAAATTATTCACCGCATGGAAACAATTCCAAAGCAGTAGAGAGTTGAGGACAGGACATTAAACATTCCGTACGTACTTGTTTTGGCCAGAAAGTAAATTTATGAGTGAGTCATATGTTATGGCAATGCTAATTATGATTTCAGTGCAGGAATTTTGAAAGGAAGATGCCAGCAAATACGAATTCAGCTAATTTAAGTAGAAATTACAGCTCCTGCTACAATTCACCGTAGCTGCAGGGTTAGGATGCCGACAAAGAAATTCGTCCTAATAAAATCATCACAATTTAAGTCAAATGTAATCCAATCGAGTTCAATTTCAGGGGAATCTCATTTATGGTTTCAATTCAATGCTTATGACAGGATGGAGCATTGCATGAATCTATTTAGCTTTATTAAATTAGAAGCACAGCAAATACAGACAAATTAACCATAATTAGCTTGTTGCCTAAAATGAAGTCCCTAGAATAGACACCAATGTGTCTTGGGCTTGCTAGGCTCACGATTGACTCTGGAGAAAATTACTCGATCAGTCCTAAATCTATTCTACGGCAGCTAATTCAACTCTTAATTTTCAAATTTGACCAATTTAATCTCTATCTTTTTTTATGATTTTTCAATGTAATACTTCCGGCCAATTTAGGTCGAGAAATGCTAATGTGGACCGGCCGTCCTACGTGGGCAGCCCCCGTCTGACGTGGGTTGGCGACCTCCAAAACGACGCCAAAGTGTTGGATTTTGTTGATTTTTGTCTTTTTTTGTTTCCTTGTCTTTGTTTTAATTGTCTTTTCTTTCCAATTTTAGCTAAGTTTTCCGCCCCCGCAAGTTGTCCACGAGCCGCTGCCGCAAGTTTTCTGGTCACTGCCGCCGCCCTTGAACAACGCCAGAACGGACATGCTCCGACATGCTCAAGGGGTTGAAGACAAAAACTCGCCAAATTCTTCAAAGAACCATGACCGGAAACACGAACAAATGAATAGGAAAGAAGCCTGACGGGTCGTCTAACTCTATAAACACAAGGAAAGTCATAAGTCTGATGTCAAATAAGCGACGAACCTAGCTTTGAACCACGAAATTTCGCATTCACCACATTGCCAATGGGAGAAATAACCGCAAGAAAAGAGAGAGAGAGAGAGAGAGAGAGAGAGAGAGAGATCACCGCAAGAAAAGTATTGATTCAATCGTGAACTGCTGATCTTGAACATCGAGTTGATGACGAAATGCCCTTATACAATTTGACAGGTGATACATGAAAATGGATGTAGCGAACCGCAAATTATTGACCATTTGGCTTGATCGAAACTCGATTGATCAATACTTATTTCCGGCCGGCCCTCACCGGCCGCTACCGAGGGCCACCTCGCCCACAGCCAGTTGAGCCACGAAGGAAGAGTACCCAAAAAAATGTATAGATCAGGCATATCACGAAGATCTTGATTCAAGTCTTAATATACTTTCTCAGGAAAATATACCAAAAAAAGTTATAAACATATTGTATTTGTGTCAATTCAGTCTTAAACCTTTCATTTTGGCCTGTGAGGGCGGGCGCGAGCGAGGGCCTTCGCGGCCTCACTCGCGGCTGGCAAGGTGACCCTCGCTAGATTCGGCAAGCGGCAACGACCCTCCCCAACCAGAATGAAATAAAAAAAAATATATAAAAGATAATAATTAAAAATCAAGTTTTTTAAAAAAATCAACGTTAGGTCCGGCCGCGCCACGTAAGACGGCCTAGGTCTACATCTGCAATTTCCAACCGATGCAATATAATAGGTTTAGGACTTTTGGGCATTCTTCCCCTCATTATTTCTGTGGATACCCCTTGCATATTATGTTTTTATTTAATTCTCATATAATGGAGACAGAATTCACGGTAGGTTTTGTCGGGAGTGGTTTATTCTACGCATTCGGTCATTTACACTTTTGGTTTAGTACTTTCCTATTCAAGTAAAGAAACATCTAGGGCGTTAAATTTTTCTTTATTTCGCAATATTGAACATGGTTATCAGATGTATCCAATAAGTAGGAAAAAGTAAGTTATAGATCAAGAATTGTCATTCATCATTTCAGACATACATCTCTTTCTTCTTTGTTATATCACAGTAATTGAAAATCAAACCAAATGAGTTTGACCATGCTTTTGTTGTGGCCCTCAGAACTATCTCCGTCGGGGAATGCTTGAGATTTGGATCACATGCTTCATTAGCTGAGACACCCAAAAAAAAAAAAAAAAAACAACAACAACAACAACTACTATCTCTGTTATAACAAATGTATGTCAGAACTATCCACCCTAATCTGCCCTTCTCTTAGAAGGGCAGGCACATGCCCTTGCGATCTGGGCCAACCGTTTTTAAACGGACGGCCCAAATCTCTTATTTTTAGGGGGCAACTTTTTGGATTTTTTATTTTTTATTTTTTTAGTAATAATTTGGGCCATCCATGCATAACACGGATGGTCTGGATAGGGCATGCCCCAAGTTCTCTTCCTTCGTCCATCCACCGAAGATGGAGTTTGCTTTGCAAAATCGGAGTTCCGTGGGACTACCCAGAACCTGTGCAAAGTTCATCTCTCTTCATCTGCCAATCCGTCGGATCCGACCGCTTTGTCCGGGTGAATTCCCTTAGGATTACTGTTGATACTTCTTTCCCGCAATAGAGCCCTCGGGCAAGCTCCCAAGCTTATCAGCAAGACAGCCGCCGATAGCTGTAATAAGTGAGCGCCGCAAAGTTAGATCAATCGTCCCAAAAAAAAAAAAGCCGTGTGGGAGTGGCACCTACCGGATTAGGGCGAAAATAGTTAAGCCGAAAAGATAGTTTCGGCGATTAATTTAATACCGACGGGGAAGATGAAGATGCAAATAGCTTATTTGATTCGACTTTTCATGATTGGAGCGCGTGACGGCACATCTCCCCGGTGAAATTCGGAATGTATTTCGTATGACGGGCCATAATCTTTGCATGAAGCACGGGGATAACAATCTAGATGCATCCATTAATTAGTTTCTTGAGGAAAAGACTATAGTGGTCGAAAGAACGAATTCATCATCCGTTGATGGAGATGGTTGTCTATGAGAGAGTGGTAAGATTGTGGCTCAGACACTAACGTGTGGAACATCAAAAGGTGGTAGCTGTATAAATAGGCTATGAATTAGTCATGCTCATTATTGGTAGATACACCTGCATATTTTGCATTGAAGACATTCCTACACCAAGAAATATAAAAAAAAAAAAATGGTAGGTTTAGGTGGGAATTGTATAATCTACTAATGCAATGCACATTCTTTGGTCATGACTTGACTTACAAGGAAATCGATGTATCAAAAACAATAGGTTATTGTCGATTTCGCTTGACGAGCATGTCGACTCGGCAATTGGAATGATTAATATTCATGTGATTACCAAAGGCGCCAATAAAATGTTCAAAGGCATGCACTTAACCTTGGGGTCTCTATATGCAACTTAAAGCCGTCAATTATTAATTTCTTTTCCACTATATAAGTACCATCTCTCAGTCAGGGAAAATTACCAAAAAAAAGTCAGACCTATTGTAATTGTGTCAATTCAGTCATAAATCTTTTTTTTTATTAATTCAGTCATGAACCTTTTACGTTTATGCCAATTTAGTCCTCGGAATTTTGGAGAGGAACTGAGGAGTGGGGACTTATAGGAGAGGGAGGCGACGTCGACCGCAAGAGGGGCCAAAGGCGAGGCAACCGTGGATCGAGCGGTACAAGAGAGCTCAGCCATGCGATAGACAGAGGCAACCGCGGACGAGATCGAGAGTTTAGCTGATGCGAGAGGCAAAGGCAACCGCGGATGAGCCTTCGAGTGCTTAACTGGTGGCGAGGAGAGATGAGAGCTGAGAGGAGAGACGAAGTGTGAGGGCAAAGGCGAGAGGAGAGGCTCGAGACGCGGAGTTGAGAGGCTAGACTTGAGAGGAGAGGGAGGCTAGGGCTTTTTGGGGCATAAATGAGGTGAGTTGAGTCACACAAGTGTGAGACTGAGAGAAGGAGCTTGAATTAAAAAGAAAAAATCGCTTTATATAATATAATACAAATCGATTTGGTCCAAGTGGGCGGCTCTCCTCTAAAATCGAAAACCGGACCAGTACTTACTGGTTTCAGCAATTTAGAATCGAAAATCGGATCAATTTTCATAAGAACGGCCCTCAATCGATCGGTTTGGTCCGATCCCGTCCGGGTGGTTCCGGTTCTTTTAAACATTACTATATTTGGAGAGGGGAAGAGGCATTGCTCAACTCTGATGGGCTGGGTTTAGTGTCAACCGGCAGTGGATTTAGAGCCAGAAGGCTCTCTCTCTCTTTCTCTCTCAGCTGCTAGAGAAGAGAAGTTGAAGGTGGTCGAGAGATATGGCGAAGGATCGCGAGAGGAAGAGGCCCAACATACTCATCACGGGCACGCCCGGAACGGGGAAGACGACGACGGCAAGCTCGCTCGCCGAGGCCGCCCAGCTCCGCCACGTCAGCATCGGCGATCTGGTCAGGGACAAGGGCTTGCACGACGGCTGGGACGACGAGCTCGAATGCCACGTCGTCAACGAGGACCTGGTAAAGGCCAATGAAACCCTAGATGTTGTTGCCACTGTTCGCTTGCTGTATGTTTGCGCTGACGGGTTTACTTGTTTCGGCGGGGTACATGCCGGTAAAGGCAAACCTGTAGAGGGCGTAGAAGAGGGGGATTTCAGTTAATTAAGGTAGCAATCAAATTATGAATTGAGAACCTTCAATTGGAGGATTCATGAATGTCAATCTTTCTTATAGGATTCGAAAGGACTGTAAATTTTGAATCTTTTCACGCGATCAGTTATGCATCTCTTCAACAGTGGGCTGTGAATTGTTCCTAGGGTGTGTGTCGTCGCACCGGCCATAACCCTCTTTAAGGATTCGTCATTGTTTGCGGAGATTCGGTTCTTGATGATGACCTGCTAACTACATAATCAATGAGTTTCCCAGTGCATGGTTTTTTCCGTATAATTTCAGATGCTGGCTTAGCTGAAGTGGTCATGAATAGCATGATAGAGTTCGGTATTTACAGTGAGAGCTAATAGAATTTTGTCAGCACAGTCAGCTTTAGGTGTCGGAATACAATTGCTGTTGTATCTGGTTTTGGTTACTGCTATCAATGAATTAAGATGGTGGTTCTTTTTTACGAGGAAGAATTGAGATGGAAGTTAGGATAGAAGTTATTAAATTAGGGGTTAAGTGACGAACTCTATACCTGTTGCGAACAATGGAGGATTTGATTTTCAATCGAGTGCAGATGGACTTCTTGTGTAACCTTCTTAAAGATGCCTGTGTCTTCTGTGGAATGTTACTCCTTCTATGTCACCATATCCTCGCTTGATTGGTCTCTTTGCGCATCTTTGATGATCTACTGCAGTAAATGACTTGTCAGAGTTGTAGTCGATATGGGAGGCTCAATTCTTAGTATTGATGTCAGGTATGTGATGAGCTCGAGAATGTGATGGAACAAGGTGGGAACATTGTGGATTACCATGGGTGCGACTTCTTCCCCGAGCGATGGTTTGATCTTGTCGTTGTGCTTCAAACTGACAACACTATCCTCTATGATCGCTTGAGTAAGAGGTAATGCTCACTGGATCTACTTTCTTTGACCTTTAAGTCTCACTCAATTGATTGCTCTGCATGACTTCATCATGGAATGTCTCTCTCATATGTCAGAGGTTACACTGGGTCGAAGCTCTCAAACAACATAGAATGTGAAATATTCCAAGTACTGTTGGAGGAGGCAAAAGAAAGCTACCCTCAAGACATAGTTTTGGCATTGAAGAGTGACACCGTGGACAACATAGACAGCAATGTAGCTACCTTGACAGAGTGGGTTAGGCAGTGGCATCCCACACCCTGAGGCCAATTTTTTTAAGCTCTCTTTTGTCCTCTGCTTCTGTGTTCTTGTAACTTGCGAATTTCAAACGCATTACTCTTTTTCTTCCCCTTAAAAGTCACAGTTTGACGCATCAATTTTGGCGAGCCGTGGCTGATGCCGATGACTGTGTTGGAAAGACATGAGACCGAGGCTAATTTAGTATTCATACAGGTGATTTGTCAGTTGTGAAATCAGGTTGAATGTGAGGTCAATATCTTCTTTCGGCACAGTGCTCAAAGCTCTTACAATCTTAGTTGAATTCATGCCGCCATTACCTCAATAGGGGGGAAAAAATCATGTTTCTTGAGTGAGGAATTTTCTTCAGCTGATGCAAGTGAATTATCACACTAAATAGTTTTCAGATTTCGCCTTTCAACCAATGAAAGGGAGATGTGATATGCATGAGTGGCCTTGCCCTTGAGGATACAGGGGAACTTTAACATAACTCTCTAATAGCGCTAAAACTTGCAAAGTAGTTGCCTGTAGTGAAGAGTTCGTATGGAAATATTAGGCGAGCTCTTTATATTATTCAGCACTCGGTAACGCTCGTGTGAGATTAGAGCACATGTGATTTATCTGAATGGATTTCGAACGTAGGGTAGCAGGGTGAAGCATGAAACAGATCGGATGACACTGCAGAGGATTCGTGCTGTCGTGAAAAGGGATACAATTGAACAAAATGAGAGAGCGGGAGCCCCATTAAGAGAAAGATGCGTGTTTTCATATGCATGGATATCAAAGAGAAGGATTCAAATGAGGTTTTGTCCTTTGCTCTCGTCCTAGAATTGTCTATTTTTGAAGATGGACCATGATTTAGATCTAACTGGTGTGACCCATTCTGCCTTTGGGACATTATAACCCCGATCATGACTGGGTTAGGTCAGGATGGCTCAAGCGGGCAATTCGCAGCTGCGAGTCTGCAACTCATCCTTCAGCCTTTGTTCTTTCTCTCTGTCTCTCGGTAACCAGCCTTTGCTCTGGGTGAATAGAGAGAGTGTGTGCTTATGTGCAGCCAATAGCAACTGGCTCACGACAAGATCAAAGGCAGGTTATGCATTACTTCTCCATATGACAGGATATGTAATGTTCGATCCCGCATCATCCTTGAGTCCCCAAATACGATAAATGAGAGCCTCAGTATTTCATTGCAATCCAATCCTAAAAACTCACGTAAGCAACTGAAGACTACCTAGGACACCATCTTGGTCAAGTTCGCATGGGCACGACATCTGATTAAAATCAAACAACTCACAGCGATCATGCCAGCACTTCACTGGGCAAAACCAATTTTCTGTAACTCAATGTTAATGAGCTTGTAATGTAGTCCCATACATTTCCTAGGAGTTGTATAATAGCACAACAAAAAGAGAAAGGAGCACCAGATAAGTAAAATTAAATGTACTCCCAGGACGTGTGACGTGTCTACCCGCTCAAACTTCGCCGCTCTTTACATTTGCTTCAAACTCAAATCTCCTCGCAGCCTACTACTCTCACGTTCCCTCTTCTAAGCTGCTCTACTTGGCTTGCTCGACAACCTTTTATCATCACCTTCATTTTTTCCTTCCTTCGCCATATCCCTTTGGGCTTCTATACTTCCATTGACCTCTTGTCTTCCTAGTTGCATGTTTGATTTTTCATTCAGGGAAGCTCTCGGGCTATGATCAAGTTTCCCCATACCGTTTTCTCGGGTCTCTGGAATAAAGTTAATTTCAGTAGCATTAGTGGATAAGTGTCCAGGAGAGGATGGATTACCGGAGCCGGGAGGAGGAAGGAAGACACCAGTTCCGGGAACTGGGGGATGAGGTGGCGGATGGCGTGGAGGAGCCGCCGTCCATCCGGCCGAAGCAGCTGCGATTGGTACTGGGGCTTGGAAAGGTATAGCCGGCACAACAGTTTGTGTCATTAGGAGGGGCTGGATACCATTTGGTGTCCGTATTGGTGGATGAATGGGAGGTGGCAACACATTAGCCGTTGAGGCGGATGCGAATTGCTTCGATCCTGCAGGATGAGGAACATTGTTGAAAGATCGTTGGGAAGACGGGACCCAATGAGAAGGTTGAACTACAGTCGGTGGCGAAAAGCGGTTTTCGCCAGGTGTGGATTTCTTTGGCTGACATTTTGTGAAGGTGATGAGTATCCGCTGTTTGCGAAGGGACGGAATTGCATGCCTAGCAAAATCTGATGATTTTCCTTGCATCACAAGGAGTGACCTACAGTAAATTTTCGGAAGATTATCAATTTGTCAGATACCATTAAGCATTATCTTTGTCTAGAACAAAATGATGAGCAATAAGAACTGACATGATGTGACAAATAAGAGAACATGAACCATATAATGACTTTGATGCTAACCAGCCCCTTCCAATGACACAGAAGCTGAAATGTGATTCAAACCCCAACACGTCCTACATTGAAGCCAATAAAAATTTCTTTCCCACAGCTGGAGAGAGCGAGAGAGAGAGAGAGAGAGCAAGCGAGACTGAGAGCGTCAACTGCTTACCCAGGTGCGAGAGACAGCTTGAGAGCGCCTTTGAAGTCCCCCGGTTGATTTATTGTAATGACTCTCCCAAATGTCATGTCACATTCTGTTAGAAACAGAACACAAACTGGACGGCCATACCAATGTGGCCAAGAGTGAGGCTGTGAATGGTCGCCCTGCATGAAGCAAATATAAGACAAACTTTTCATAAAGTGACCACTTGCTAAAATAAAATTAAAAAAAACCGATAATAACCTCGTTAAAGAAATCAATGATGCAAGAATCTGGCTTCACTGTCATGATCTGCATGCCAACTACACGTTCAATAACATCTTGCAGTAAGGCAGGGATAGTTCTGTCTGCAAAGATTGAACACAAAGAAGCCGGATGATACATTTTATTTTATTTTTTTGACAAATAAAATCCTCAATAATTGGATAGGATCTTTAGTTAAGTAGATATGCCTCTAGATATTCCGATATTCTCTACTTCAACAGGTGCATCAGCAACTGGCACGCCTAGTTGAATCATCTCTCTGCCATGTCCCTTCATGGGTCTCTTCGAGGCTACATACGTATGACCTGCTTCTCATCATAAAAGAGAGATGCAATTATAAAGGAGCTTGCTTATGCATGTATTTATAGGTGTCAAAAAGAATCTCCAAAGGCTTTCTGAAGTAATCAAAACCTCTTCCTCCTACAACCTAAACAATAGAAAAGACTAAACTTGAAGGAACCCTGATTTCCATTTCCCAAACATATGGCATGGGAGAACGTGGCTACAAACAATATTTTTACTAAGCATCTGATTTTTTTATCAAGGCAAACATTGGAGAAAATTCAAACAGCGAATCTCATCATGGAACAAGTACAGAGTTTTAGTTTCTATCCCTATTCATATTCTAAAGAAAGATGACTGCAGAAGTCAATTCCCGGCCTCTTGAGGAAGATGCAAATCAACGTCCTTCATTTATGAAGACTTCCTCCTAAAGCAAAATGTCTCCAAACCAATTCACATCAGTGAGAAAGAAGACAGTGGCATTCGGTCTGTAAGGAAAAGCAAATAAAGCATACGTATTTGCTTATTCCACACTCTCAGAAAACAACCAAACCTGCAGCATTCCTCATGCAAACCCCCAATACATCGATTTTCATACTTCAGTACCAACTCGAACAATTTTATTTTTAAAGTCAATCGAGAGACCCAACATCCCTCTTCAAGTTTGCAATCAGTTTTTCTAACCATTCCAGGTTCATTTATACTTTACAGGTAGTTTGTTTAGATCCAAAACCTTAAACAAAGAAGTTTTTCAGAGCTCGAACTATGAAGCTAGATCACGCTATTTCGTTAATCTGATTATCCATGAGACAAAGTGCTTTTTGCAGCGAAAACAAATATCATACGCTTTTTTGGATAGAAATACTATTTCACCAATCGAGTCACAGGCATCTAACACTTTCATACCTAACGTGTTCGCACAAAGTGGTGACGAAAGGCCTAACTTGTACAAATCTTTCCATTTTTGAAACAATATTCTTCACATTAAAGTCAATCCCATTTAGTGGGAAAGAGCTTGATTTGTTGTTATTGGTTTTGGTCTCACAAAAATTAACATGGCAACAATAATGCTACTGCAAAGTCTCGAAATATCTAAATTAATTTCGCTTGTTAACTAGGGATTGGGAGTGCAGTAACAAAGGGGAGTAAACTGCAAGAAGCTGGATTTTGTTGACAGTTTTCATTGCTGACATATTTCACAATGATTTAATTAAGATGGATGAATGACTCTCTTGAGAAACCATTTAAGGGGAAACTTAAATAAAAAGGAAAAGCCATAATAAAAATCCACTTGAGTTTTCCTCAATTCAGACGGCAATGCATTGAGAACCCTAAACGCAAACAACCATCATCATTGTGGTGTGATGTTTTATCGTGAACTTTTTACAATAAATATTAATTATCTTCTCAAAAAGGAAAATTCTAGTACATCAGAAATGTACAAAGGCAATGAGAGTAAAAGAAAATAATCAAAAACTCAAACCAGTAGGCACAGACATAGCAAGATGACTAGAAACAAAATGAAGTATCCAAGGCAGTAGCAACAGAAGCTTCAGCTGCCTCACACAATCTTTGCTTATGCACTCCAACCCTATTCTAGCATCAAATATTAACTGGATCAAATCTGCAGTCGAAATAAATTTCTAAGTGAGAGAACCTTGTTGAGAGTTGATATTCCCACATAAGTAGTTCAACTAACTTAGTTGCCGTAACTAAATACTCAATAATAGGAAAATCATTTAGTTTTACTGCCCACAACCTGTAGAAAATCTTATGACAAAATGTCAAAACAGCATCCTCCAGTAGGTTTTGTGTATGCAAAAGAACCACCATAGTTAAATAGCACTAGTTCAGAATTTAAGAATGGACATAGCACTCCATTCTAAGAGATAATAATGGCAACACGCAGATGCTTGTACAATTAATTGATGCTAAAGTTTCATATAAACTTGCCTTGAGATTGTCCTCTTCTTCCTGCTGCCCTTAAATCATTTGCCAATGAAACGAGTTTCTTGACTTCTTTGTCATCCAATAGTGATTCATAAAACTTCAGTCCATCAACAGAATTTACCTACACATCAAAAATATTGGAATCTTACAAGTGGTAGGAAGGAACAGAACCTTTTCCTTGTGAAAGCCTTCATGCTGGAAAAAGAAAGGTTAATGAAATAACAGTTGAGGACTAAAACAGAGAGTTACCGTCCTTCCATCAACCGACTCGTTAGCAACAAAAGTTTTAGGAACAGCAGCAACACCCTGCTTCATGTTAGAGCTTTGGTCTGGAAGAACATTAAAGAATACGTAATAAATAAAGAATTAGTTTTGTAGCAAATATGAAAGTCTGAACCATTATTATGGATCTCTTGGGATGTTGGGGGGAGAATCAGTCAGAAAGACTTACATGGTACAAGGAGAAGAAAAGGATGTCAAAGAAGATGCAAAGTGACAACAGAGAAATCGTGATAAGAGACATCAGTCAGCATAATAGATTTATCCTAAGTAACAATTCTTACTAAACCAAGAGTATGACTAAAAAAATCACAGTTTTGCCCTATTTCAAGTGCAATCCATCCCCCAACCCCTCAACTAGAAAGCAAATAGATCCAAATCAATATTAACAAGAGGACTACCTCTAGAGGGTGTTGTGGAGATATGACTTTTCATCTCATCTTCAGATTCGGCATTATCACCAGGAACTATCACTGTACTACCTGAATCCTTCAAGCTAATATTAGCAAAAGAATTTGTCGCAGGACCTGCCCAGGAAAAGAAAAACAGAGGTACCGTCACCAGAATGATCTCCTAGGTAGCATTGTACCATAGCACAATTATTAGTGATCCAATCACTGAGGTAATACATCAATTTAACATAGAAGACAAAGAGCAAGTGACACACAATGACCAATGCCAGGAGAGAAACTGACTTACAGTAAGGAGAGAGACCAATTTCATGCAAATGAGGGCAAAAATGAGTATCAATCAGACCTTTAAGTGCCTCCATTTAAGAAGATTTGCATGTAGAATTTCATGTATCATATATAGTCCCAACCAACAAAATATATCGTTTAATGTGCATATATGCATCATCTGAGACTTAACTCCCATGGGAGCATGAAGAAACTTTTCCTCAACTCCATCCTCTTCATTTTTCCTCGACTTAAAGGAAGCCTCCATGTCCTGGAGTCCTTTTTAACGAGATATAGCAGCTTGCATAAAAACAAAGATAATGCAAAGCAAGTCGCAGATTCATCTGTTTCCAGTAATAGTCTACATGCTGGGGAGGTCAAATAAGCTTGCATGATAACTTGAGGCAAAAGGTGCACCTCATCATTCACCAAGGCAAGTGCTTTAAGTGCCTTCATGACAAGAAAGTCTTTCATGTAACAGGTATACCATGTAATAAACTGAAGTGCTCTTTTCACGCCACAGTTATACCCCTTAGCATTATGACGTGATATCAGTTACCCAATCAAGAGACCTCTTTTTCAGTGAATGTTAAAAAGAATACAACAAATTAGAACACTTCATTAGAATGTGATACCAATTCGACATTTCACCTGGTATAAGCATCACATAAAAAAACAATGGAGCAAGAAGCTGGGCAAATCAGGCTGAACAGTTCTGTTGTTACAATTTAAAAAGTGCGGTATGAAAAAAATATGAGTATGAAGCATAGGCATGACAAACACTGAAAGAAAAATAAAATATAAAAACCTTGAAAGGTCGCATACAGTTAGTATGAGTTTGTTCGAGCGATGAAGCTAAACGAGAGTGCTAGACATTAAAAGTGACGTTGCCATCCAGCACCAAAAATTCTGAAAGCACAAAAACTTGAAAAGTACAGAATTGACAAGGACCATAATACTTCTTCCATTATCTAGAATGATAACCCCACGTAGAAATGCATACTCGTGAATTAAAGAAAAGATGTGTGCCTACACCAACTGCAGGTTTGATAGGTTCAACCTACCAAGAAAGGAGCTGTTCTACAATTTTGAATAACAACCAAGCAAGGAAGTATTCTGAAAGGAAAAAGATATCCCTCCAACTAGCAACACAGCTCCTTCAACAATGGTGTAATGCAACCAAATCAACTGACGTGACTACTCCATCCAATATGCTCAAAGTAAGCTGATAATGGAAATGAAAAAAAAAGTAAATGACAAAGCAGTTTGTTTTACAACATCACTATCAATAATGCAATTGCCAAGATAGATCTGAAGGCACAACTGGTGATTTTATGACCAATAAAGAAGCTCATAATGGAAAAACATGCTTCCTCGGATGCAAAACAGCATTCCCACAAATGGATTATCCAAAGAGAGTTCTTTAAACTATCGCAATGTAAGGTAATCAAAGCTCACAAGACCAAGAGAAAAATTTAAAGCACGCTACACCGAATTGATTCCCCAAATCGCCTCAATTACCTTTTTCTTCCTCCACATTTGCCATGCTTGCATCGACAGGCTTGACAACATCCTTCTTCTCTTCGCATTTCTCATTTCCTTTCTCGCCCTTCTCTGCGCCAGCATCCCCGGAATTGCTAACGCTAGTTTCTACACCGGAATTGTGGCCTTCTCGGGCACTCTCACTTCTCGGGCCCGGCCTATACCCCGAGCCGGATCTCCTATAATCCTTGCCGCCTACTTTGACTGGATCGAAATGCCTGTGCTGATGATGCTGCTGCTGCTGGTGCTGCCGCCGCCACGCCGCCTGCTTCAACGTTTGCATGACCTCCGTGACGGGGAAGAACTGCTGCATATAGAGCACAGCGTTCCAGTTGCACCGCCTCTGCTGGATGCAGGCGAGCACGGCGTCATACTCGCCGGGCTCGCTGATCGTGCGCAGGTGGTGGCAGAGGCCATCTATGATCGTGTTGGCGGCGGCAAACTCCCCACGCAGCCACGAGATGAACCCGTCGCGCTCGTCGACGAACCACTGCTGCTGCAGCGGGGGCGGCCGGTGGCTGTACTGGTGGTGGCCGAAGACATCGCCGGACGCGACGGCGGCGTTGGCCTGAATCTTGTCCTTGGTGTCCGGCGCGACCACATTCCCCGATGGCATTGCCATGGAAGAAGAATAATAATAATACTCCCTAAAGGATGAGCGACGCGGCTACGGCTGACGGCCCTGGCTCAGAGCGGCCCAGATCTGGCCGGAGACTCCACGCGGATCGACCGGGCTAGGCGGAATTCAAGCGGATCGCGTGGAGATTAGGCGGTGGGCATTGGGGAATCAGCTCGAATCGACGCGGAGCTACGCAACAGCCAACAACGGAGCAAGACTGAGCTCGTGGGTCGGAGCGGTGAACGGCAGTGGAGGTCGAAAGGAGCTTTCTTTTTTGCCTCCCCTTTGTTCGTTTGCGTTGTTTTTTTGTTTTTTTTTTTTTATACTGGCTTTGTGGGGTTTTGAGAGATCCAATGGGGATTACTTGGAGTGAAGAAAACGATTCTCTTCTTCTTGAAGGGGAGGAGAGAGAGAGAGAATGCGTTTGATCTAGAGAGAGAAGGGGAGGACTAAGAAGAGGTTAGAAGAGGCTAAGGCTGCGTATGGATGGTGGCTGGGGAAACTGTTTTTGTTTCAAAAGTGTTCCGGGAACACTTTTGGAGCAGAAACGCGTATGGCTCAAAAATGTTCCGAAAGTGTTCCGCGGAACACTTTTGTGCCAGGGAACACTTTTGAAGGAACAAAAAAAAAACTTGCTTCTGGGATTTTGGAATACTTTTTGGAACACTTTTGAAACCACCATCCATCGTCGCCGACACGATTACCACTCGCCGCCTCGCTAAAAGCCGGTCGTCGGCCGCGGTCGCCGGCCGCCGACCGCCGTCCGCCGTCACCGTCCGCCGGCCGACGTCCGCCCGTCGCCGGCAGCAGCGGCCGCCGCCGGTCTCCGACCGCCGCCACCGATCGCCGGCCGCCGCCGTCGCCGGTCGCCACCGCCCATCGCCCGCAGCCGGCCGTCGCCCACCTCCGGTCGCCGGCCGCCGCCGATCGCTGGCCGGAGACTGAAAAAAGTGTTTTTTTTTTTAAATTACCAAACGCGTTTTTTTCCTAAAAATCGTAATTTTGAACAGAAACACAAAAAAATATTTCTGTTCAAAAAATGCTCCCTGGAACAGAAACGCTACCATACGCAGCCTAAGGTTGCCCATGAAAATCATCTAGAAATAGAACAAAAACCTATTTCTGAAATAAATTTGGGACAGAAACTCGTTTGGTAACGCAATTTTAAGAAAATATTTTTGAAACAATTTTGAGAAACAGAAATAGATTTGAAGCAGAAATAAGAAACAAAAAAAAAGTTACTTCTTCGAGAAATAAAAATAAAAATAGAAATCTCAATCGGCGACCAACCCTGCCGATTGCACCCCATCGACCGCCTCTGGTCATCGCGTGCTGTGCTAAGGAAAAAGTCGTAGGCTTTTTACGTGATGTCTTGCCTTCCCTTTGCCTCGTCTTGACTCTTTAGCCGAGTCATACTAACTCGGGCAGATAACCCGATCTAAGTTCTCCAGTCCGGTTCGGATCGATTTATCAAGCTCGCCAAAAGAAATTCCAACTTCGAGTCCATTAATAGATCAAGCTACACACACTTGCGCACTCAATAGCTTAAGCCACCACGAGACTTTTCTAACACAACAACACGATTCGACTGTTCGAATCACATCATACGCTGCCTCAGTCCGGCATGCGATTACATCTATTTCACCGTCCGTCTGTCTTCGCACCATAATGCTCCGTACATGTAAATTTTAATTTATCGAGCTCATCCATCGTGTATGATCCCGATTTTGCAATCGTTTCTCGAGAGGAAACCACGTCATCACTCAACATAACTTCTTTGACAATTAGATGTCGGGAAGGAAAAAAAAAACAAAAACAAATTAGTTTCGTAGTAGTTGTAATTTCCACATTTTTTCACAAAGTAATTTTGGTCCATTTTTGGGCTACGTAGCCTTTAACTGAGTCGTATGTTAGCTCTGACTTTTTGGGCCTACATGACAAGCGAAAGATCATTTAACTGTTTTCCAACCTTTTGATTGCAGCCGATACTTTTTGACCCATATTTACGAAAATGACACGGCGCCAGACATTTTTCCAACTATGCGAGAATGATATGCAAAAAGAAATTCGAAAAAATAAGATATTTTATTTGTCCCGACGGGGTTGGACGAATAATTTACATCTCGCCCAACATCGAAATTAGTCTTTTCCCCCAAGTGCGTAGAAAAGAGAAATTCTGTGGATTAAATCAAACGAAGCGTATGTATAAGCATACGGTACGGCCTTCGATATCAATTCCGACCAAACAGTTCGATAATTCATTTAAAAGATGCATGTACTCTATTAAATATCATAAATCTATCGTCTACCAACCGGTCTGTCCTTGCTATTTCCGTATATTGCTTTGCATTTGCATTTGCACATCTGATCCTATCTTTGTCGAATAGGTTGCCTTTATACTGAGATGCTCATATACCCTATGTCAAAAGTTTACCGACAGTTAGCAACAGCAACTTTAAGTGATGCTAGAATTGGATTAATTACCTTAATGTGCCTATAATACTTACGAAAGCACAAACCACCGAGGCGACAAGCCAAGACTTAATTAAGGAATTTATCAACAACAAAAAAAGTTCCCAATGGGGCAATTTTTAACCTTTACAAAAAAAAAAAAAGGTGCTTACGAAACATAAGATGTTCCATTTGGTAATCTCTAGCTTACGTGAGATCTTGAAAAGTTGAGCAAATATTCTATTTGTTAATCTCTTTATCATGTGCTTCTCTAATTTCTTAAAATGTATTGGAAAAAGTGTTATTCTCGCTTTAGTTAACTTAATTAGTGCTTTAGGGCAACTTAGGAGCGCGGATTGGCTGTTGATTGGACTACACGGGTAATTTAACCCCATAATGAAAATAGAAGGACGTGAAATCTACACTCGAGAGAAATTCATGAAGCCGGTTACCAGAATTAAAATAATGTGAATTTTGTTGCTTTGAGGAATAATCAGAAAATTCCAGGCAAAATTCGAAAATTCTAATTTTTTTTTTTAAAAGGGTCCAAGGAATATCAAATAATAGACAAAACTACCAAATCAATGGTGAAAACCAAAAATTGAACAAACTTTTGAAATATCTCTTTGAGTGTTGCCCCCCTTCTCATCCCCTCAATTCACCAGCTCTACTAACACTCAATGCAGGTGCAGCAGCAGGAGCGGCATCGACGGCAGAGCTCGCGCAAACGAGGCCTCAGCCTCCGATCGATCCTCTTGCACTCGCTCTGGATCACCGCAGCCGGCCTCTTCCTCTTTCGCCTCGCCACCGCCAACACTCAAAACGTCGTTTACATGAGGATATTCGCCATCTCCGGCGTCGCGTTAGCGACAGTTCCCTAGATGGCAACTGCGCTCATCTTGCTCTATAACGGGGGAGGGTGAGATCTCCTCTGGGTCGTGCAATCAGGACTCGAGGAGGAGAAATCACACGGCAAAGGATCGACGAGAGGAAGAGTTTTCATTCAGACAAATATTGAACGGTAAAGTGCTCATCCGCCTCAAAGCATTAAAATCTACGGCGGGTCTCACATGCTTGTGCGAGTTGATGGCGGAGCTGGTCCACAACTACAGAGAAACAGGACTGTTCGAAACCAAATGGAGTAGTTTCCATGTCTTCGTGCTTGCTGTCAAACAGCTATTCCGACTGATCCGACCCGGGTTTGCAGAGTTCAAGTAAGAGGTCGATGATGTTTTTCGAACCAGATTGTGTATTCACTTCTATCTCTCCAGAAAGAAGTGTTGTGTAAGATCGGTGGTGCACCGTTAACCAATCTTCATTCACTGCAATGTATAAACAGGTTAAAGCAAAACACGATTGATCCAAGAGGTAACTCGGTTTGTGACTTAACCTCGCGTAATCGTAACAAGTCCAGATTTATGCAGACTAAACTGGTTATTTTGGCAGCGAGGTTATAGAATACACATATACCTGAGAGAAAATAAACCGAGCCCACGTGGAGCAACTCAACCGGACAAGTATCGATGATATCTTCCGCAACAATGGTCCAGAGAAATTGGGGGAGTGATGAAAATATGAGTAAATAGTACATCAGATTTTGCACGAGTAAATACTGCATCAGCATTTCAAGTCGGAGGAACCAGAACTACTCGTCCAACTTCAAAAACAAGAATAAGAGAATAAATACTAATTTTATGTATCAACATCTGCATCTCAACTTAACAAGAGCGCTGTCCTATGACAGCCTAAGACGAGTCAAAAAGACGTGAAATCTGCAATTTCACCTTTCAAAGAGAACCCCGTGTATGATATATGTACATGGTGATTTTCCCTTGTATAGTAAGATGATCACCAGTCACTCGGCGCCGACATCAACGTGAATAACGTTTTCATGCTGAACCGTCTTGTCATCCTTCTGAGTTAGATCAGCTTCAGTATTATTCGAAAGCGGGCCTTGTGGGGTTCCAAAAAGTGTAGTGAATATCTGTCTGTGACATTCATCACAATAGTATAAATAGGTAAAATGACCCTGATATGGAAGCTTATGAACTGCAGCCCCTGGCAGGACACGGTGCACAAAATCAGTCATTGCTGGTGGAACCACTTTATCATCCATTCCCTGACGAGCAGGAAGCAATTGAATAAGAACCATTGCTCGGAAGTACTAATAATAAGAATCAAATGCTCGTATGTTTTACACTCTGCTTAATAGTTTTTTTTCGCTTCCTGCAATCACCAATGACAAATGATGTATGATCCTACCAGAAATCATTTCCGGGAGTATGACAAATTCTCCTTCAAGATTTAACTAGTAACCCAAGTATAAGAATAGAGCAAATTTGAAAGCTTCCATAGAGAATGCAATCTCTAGATATTTGCCAACAGAAAGACATGAATGAATGAACATTGAATGCATTTCCTTAATTGTTTAGGCCATGAGGACATAAAACGTTCAAGGTATGCATGACAAACCTGCCATATATGTATTGGCCCAAGGTAGCCTGTGTATTCCTCCTCTTTTTTGCTGAGTAGAGAAATCAGCCATTTGAGCCAATCCAAAACACCTTTACCTCGAAATTTCTTCTGCAACTTGAGATCTGCCAAGCTGAAACCCCAGTCTGACACCTGTAATGCAGCTTCTTCCACAAAAGGTTTTGCATGCCCCTGCCTAATTGATTCTTCAACATCCCTTTGCCAGAACTCCTCATATAATGGATCTCCTATCAATGCTCTGTCCTAAATAAATTGGTAGAATTCAATATGATAAAACCAAATTGTTTGGCATCATGGAACATTGAAATCAGGGAGAGATTGTAACTGGACTAACGCCAGTGACTAAGAGTATTATGAAAGATGATTAAACAGCTAAAGCTGATGGTATGACAAATTATCAAGTTCTGCATGCTATTCTGTTGTTCAGGTTCCCATCTCACACGTCAAATGGGCTATTGGGAAACCACAGGGCCAAAGTGCACTAGTGGAAAAGTTACAGATTATAGTCAACTCTTTGCCTGTAAAATGACATCCAACCAAAATCCTCACAGATCATCAACACTAAAAGACTTCATAACAGTTTCCCATCAAAAGCCAAGTCTTTAATAAAATGCTAAATGTTTCTCAGCCATGAGAAGAATTTTGTGATCGATAACTATAATCTAGTCACAGCCAAAAGCTACCAATCCGTAATAACTGCAGTATGGAAATTTTAAAAGCAGAAACAGGAGTTTCTACTTAGGGGAAACCAAAGTAAAATTTAAAGGAACCATCAGTTGTCAAAACCAAGTGACTTACCCTATTTCCAAGTGATAATGACAGCCACTTATCAATCTGGCCATGCCGCCCGGACAAAAAGCTCCGATGATAAAAATAAGAAAGAAATCTAGGTAATCTTCTTGCTAAAAAGAAAAGGAATTTTCTTTTACGTGTCCACTGGTTCCAGGTTCTATATCTCTCCTCCCTGGTCATTAGAGGATCATATGGATTGACCATGGGGGCCAACATGGCAGCTCCTGCATATCAGATAAAAGGGCAATTGATAGTACTTTTCAGCAAACGCACCAAGGGTAACTGACAGTTTTCCGAAAGATCTGCAATCTTCTCAAAACTAGTGCTTATCCAAGAACCCACGTCTTGATAGGAGTTAAATAGTTGAAAAAGAAGAAGTTGGGGAGACATGACAAAAGAATGAAGAAGAAAATGATGTACCTGCAACTCTGTCAGGAATGTACCTCAGTGAAGCCCACGCATGCATGCTTCCACTGGAATATCCCAACACCCAGAACTTGTCGTTGACTCCTAACGCGTTTGCTAAAAGAGAAATATCCCATGCTGATGATTTAAGGTTTCTGCGCGGATGAGGATCACTCTCACCAAAACCAGGCAGATCATATGTTATTAATCGAATGCCAAACTCCTCCAGTAATGAAGACTTGAGTCCTGGTATACCTATTTAAATCAAATCATTCAAAACCCAAGGGCTACTAGAGAGACTCCAAAATAACTAGAAGATAATTAAAATGACATGAATGCAGAAGCTGAAGAATCCCACCTGCGAGTCGAGAGGAGAGAAATGGGTGTGGAAGTATTATTGAAAACCTAGCTTTGTCAGGTGGAATACCATGCTCTCTATAGGCCATGTATCTGCCATCTGGAAGCAATATGCGGCTAGCACTTGGAGGATGTATGAATACTTTCTTCGCCAAAGGCGTAGAAGCTTTAGGTTCAATATATATACTCAATGCTGCAATTTGTTGGCCATACAACAACAATTACAAAAGGAACACAAACACAGAAAGAAAATGGCATGGGAAAGTAGTCTAATCAGAAATGCTTTGAAAACAGTAAGTCAGCGCCAAAAGAATGTGGGTAAGATCAATTTGCATCATGAAGAAACAGTTTGCAAGGGCTTGCACAACATACTTCAAATCATACAAAGACTACTCTTGCTTTATCACGACATATTTCCAACTCAAGTTCTCTCACTGGAGTAAATACAATCACATATATAAGCTGGTACTAACATTTGTGACCTGGCAACTCACTTTAAGCGTCCCTTTGACATACGGTGCAATTCAATCCATATTTTCACACAGGAACATTTAATCTAAAAACCTAAACTTCCAATTAATAATGTCTGGTTGCAAACATCCCATTTCCAAACATTCCTAAGATGGGAAAAAAAAAAATTATGCTAGTCTGATCTTCCGATATTCACTAATTTCACACTTCAAGGGAAGTAAAACCTTTGCCAATTTTGTCTCAGGAGTGTGCCATTTGCTATCTCAACAGTGGAATCTATTAATATCTTCTATTGGATCTCCTAAAAAATTCGGTGAATTGGGTAAAAACATATGTAGTGCAGTAACTATTTCACGTTCCTCTACATAAATTTCATGACAAATCGAGGCACATACTGAAAGGAGGGTTGATCCAGCTGCACATTGATTTTTAGGACTGAGGTGAATGAAGTACAGACTAGACTTAGCCAATATCTCAAGATATCATGCTATAGCAATCAGAGAAATGCCTTCTAGTAGCAGATTTTCCAATTGTTGTCAATTTTGAATTGTCTAGTTCTAGCAATTTATGTATCACTGACAATCAAAAACCTGTGAGAACAGAAGCTAATAGCAAATAATTTTCCAATAGCTTCACCAAGACAAGACAACGCTTGCCCAAAAGATTGCCCCGTGATTACGAGGACTCGTCAGTCGTCATCTCAGCAAGAGCATTCGGCTGTGTGCATCCGAATTCGTCAACAGCAAGACCAAAAGAAATGTATCCGAATTCAGAACAATGAGGGGAGAGTCAATCGATCGAATTCTCCAATTTCTCATTCCCAGAAAGATGAAACAAAAGCCAAAAACGGTCGTAACTGGTCAACGACACCTAGACACAGTATCCGATGACGCATTTCTCAATCAAACAATTTCCTCGCACAAACCAGAAACCCAGAGAGAGAGAATCGCCAACTAACCTGCGACGACGATGACGGAGACGAGCAAGACGACCGACCAGACATGCTTCGGGCTCTTGTCCTCGGGCAAGTACTCGTTCAGGCGCTCCAACCTCGCGAACGCCATCGCGCACGGCCCCCGGAGCCTGGCCACGACGTACGAGTCCCTCCCGAAGTACTTGGCGAGGAAGGAGTTCTCGTTGCCGAGGGTCTGCCTCACGATGTCCCGGCAGCCCCTGGCCAACTCCACGCTCATCTCCGCCGCCCCTTTGGCGAACTCCTTCACGTGGTCCACCGCATTCCCGATCTCTCCGACACGGCCGTCCCTGTACTCGCCCGCGACCGAATTCATCGTCTCTTTCTCTATCTCTCCCTCCCTCCCCGGTCCCCTCCACCGGTTCAGTTCGAAGTACACCCAGAATCAACCGAAGTCAAAGAAGACGAAGACGAAGACGAAGACGAAGACGAAGACGAAGACAGAGTTGGATCTGGCATTGGTGGGCGGTGGGTTGCAAGGAGAAATGGGCCAAAAAAGGAGAGTACGTCAAGCAGAGAGAGAGTTATTATCAGTGAGCACCGCCGTGTGACCGCTTCTCCTCCGCGATGGATGGCATTGTCAAAGCTTTCGCTCTCCGACTGGGCATTCTTTTTTTCTCTCGTTTTCCTCGAATTTCCTTTCCCTTTTGGAATTTTCCGAGTGGGGACTCGCCTTTGATACTGTCTCGACTCTCCATCCACCGGCCACTGAATTTCATCGAAGTTTTATGTAGTAAGGAAATCGGATTTTTTATTTCTATAATTTCGAAATACTGGACTTTCATTTTGATTTTTATGATGGCCAACGTTCGTGTTTCAAATTATGGCGAACCGCATTGTCGTGTCGGATCATTGTTACACAATTGATCGAGCTTTCGGTCGGAGTACATCGATTTGTGATTACGTAAACGGGAATTCGATGAATTAAGTAATTAAAATCGTAACTTTCCAACTCAATATGACTTCCGATAAATTCTAATAATGCACAATGAAACGTACTTTTGACATTTTTTTTTCGAAATAATTGAGACTTTCATTAGTCAAAGATTCTTGAAAATAAAACACAACTAACATCTAAACAAAGTAGATCCCAAAGGGGTTTGGGGCTTAGATAGCCAATTAAGCGGAAGAGACTAGAGCCTATGAGCCTTTGCGACCCAGTCCGCACAGCGATCTGTATCGAGAGGGGCAAAAGCTACTTGAACCTCTTGCAAAAGATTTAGCAATTTCTTGCAGTCATGACCAATATTTCGTTTGATTCGCTAAAAAAATATATTTTAAAAATATTTTCTCCAAAAATATTCTTTGTCTCACTCAAAAAATAAACGAACAGAAAATGATAATAATCATATTAAAGGAAAATTCATTAACTGGTAATTTCACACGGTACTTTTTAAAAAATATATTTTTTACGAAATAAATAGAGCTCAAGATTATCTTGATACGAAAAAGTGCGTGGGATTAAATTACTTATTATCCAAACCAAAAAAAATTACTTATTAAAAAATAATGAAAATAATTTTCTTCGCATATAGGGAAAAGACCAAATAAAATTATATTGTCGTGGAGTGGTTCCGGGGCTATGCAAGGGATTCGGATCCTCTGCCTTACTTTTTATAAGGCAGAGAAATCCCCAATCTTCATATAGGGGAGAGATGATTTATGAAGGTAGGGATCACCTTACCTTGCTTTTGTAAGGCCCTAGGGGAGTGCGTATGGACCACGGGGGAGTGCGTATGGACCACGGAGCGACCCCCCTACCTTGCTTTTGTTAGGCCCTGGGGGAGTGCGTGTGCGTATGGACCACGGAGCGATCGCGTGAGGTAATGGTGCGCTGGGAGAGTGAGCGGCTAGGATGGCGAGGCCGTTGAGGATCTTTACGGTCACCTTAGTCGCCACGTGGAGCCGGGCGTGCGGGCAGGGGAGCGAAGAAGTCGCGCGGGGCCGCAACTGTTGGAGTAACTGCCGTCAACGTCAGCAAGGGGTCGTTAGACACTGCGGGCATTGTTTTTGACGAGCGGCAGTGGGGCTCACTCGAGGAGACACGGTGACGGGGGCCCACTCTCTTTTGCTGCTCCTGTATATTTTTTCTCCCCCCCCCCCCCCCCCCCCCCCCTTTTTTTTTTTAACTTTTCGTTGCTTGGAGTTGCACCGGAAGATTACTCACGAGCACCAAATGGATCGAATCGAATGTGATTCGGTTCATATTGATCCATCTAAACTATTTTGATTTATTTTTATATAGCATAAATTTAGCTCTCGATCCAATTCATACTCGACTCATATCACTAAAGCACTTTCGTATTTAATTTAATTTAACAAAAATATTGATTATTTAAAAAGTTACATTACTAAAATATTGTAGGTGACTTTTATAATTTAATTTTTTTTTTCATATTTTCCTTTTCCTTTCTCTTTTCAAAGTTCGGAAAGGGTCGCCGATCGACCCTCGCCGAGGGCCAACGGCCCTCGTAGGCCACTAGCGAGGGCTCGACCCTTGCCCAAATCTAAGTCCTCGCCAATAGTTGGCAAGGGTCGCTGCGTGCCTCACCCAGACCTGTGAGGGCTACTAAGCCCTCCCATATTTGGCAAGGGTGTCGTGACCCTCATCAGTTCATGGTGAGGGTTGTCGGACCCGTCGAGAAAAAATAAAAAACTTAAAATATTTGTGTGACTCACTTAAGATAGTCTTTTTTTTTTTTGCTAAACACTTTTTTTTCTGTTGGTCGAATTTGTTAGACACTTAAGTAACCCATTTATTGACACATTTAAAATTTACTAAAACCTATTAAGTTATTAAGTGACCCATTTATGACTCACTTAAATTTGTTAAGTAATCCATTTATAACCCACGATCTTAAATATGGGTTAGAATATGGATTATTGACCCATTTTGCCAACTTTTTTTGATAAATTAGGTAAGGCGCAATACCGGACCAGACAATCTAAGAAAGCATTTAAATAACCTATATTTTGATAGCTGAATGAGCATCTGTATGCCTAATCATCGTGGACAAACGCGTTTCCTAATCGTCTAATCAAAGTCAAACATAGTACGAAAAAAAAAAGTTAAATACAATAATCGCTCATCGTTTTTGTCTTTACATTTTTATACCTTCTAGAAGCACCCTTGCATCAATTAAATACTAGGAAGGTTAATTTGCGAGCCGAGTATGCATGTTCAATGATCGGAAATGGATCAATCCCGAACAATACCATTCACTTCCTTCCAAGGAAACTTTCGGTCCGCCACTCCTCTTTTGTAATTTTACCTATCCGACTCTATCCACGCGTGCACGCAGTACGTATCTACTACGTATAACGATGGGTAATCCGATAATCGGATTTGCACAGGCACCTTATTCATGCGATCTTTCTTTCTTCTTCCTTTTGGAGACCTTTGCAGAGTAGGGGGACTACGATCGGTCTGAACACGTCGTCGTCATTATCCGCCTCGGTTGGCTTCGAAATCGTCCCAATTCCCAAGCGAATTCAACAAATTCAATCAGAGGGAAAGGAAGTCAAAGCCTACCTCGCTCCTGTTTTGCGAGCTATTATTACGGCCGTTTTTCGTCTCGCTACAAGAAGCGGGTCCACGAACGCTGTCCCATGATTAAAAAAAAAAAACACTTGGAATCGCACCGAGAGCATCATCCAATCCACGACATACCCATCCGGACACAGAAGTCTATCCGCCAAGAGTCCAACCCATCACAGCCCCCAATCGTAAAATAAACTTGGTAGGGCAGGGAGAAACATCACAGTCTCGAAAATTATGCAAGTTAGAATTACTGCATCGTCGTCGCGTACCACGTGAAGCGAGCCTAATAATTCAGCCGAGACAAGCTCGAGCATAATCGCACGAGTGCGTGGGGCAACATGGGGGCTGTCTCCTTTTAACCCCGAGTGGACTCAATAATGAGTGGTCCATTCCTACCTAACCTCCATCACCTTCTCACTTCTCAGCACGGCTGGGTGAATGTTCTGCCAAAATTATGCACTCCACATTCGTGCAGTCTCTCCAAATGAAACAACATGGACAATAACCAGAGCATCTTCCTCATGTTTACCCACATGCCAGCCTTTCACGGCAAAGTTTCGTCCAAGAACCCAAATCAGAAGATGAAATTCAGTCCTCTCGGCCAAGATATCTTGGCCGGATATTGCTGATGTAGACGGTGGCCAACCTACATGGTACGATCGACGCCGACGTGGACAGTGTTCATTAATATTTTAATAATTTTCGAATTCTTTCTTTCTTTTTTTTCTCCTCTTTCCCATTGGCCGGCGAGTGCTGGCCTTGCCTAAGAGAGGCTGGCCCTCGCCCTCGCCAGATCTAGAGAGGCCAGACGTCCCCTAGGGAAAGGGCAACCTCGCCCTAGCCTAAGCGACCCCAGATGAGGCCGCCCTTGCTAGGGCTGCGTCGCTTGGGCCAAGATGGCATTGCCAAGGCCAGGGCGAGGCGACCGTTGCCTGTGGCGGTAAGGGCTGAGAAAGAGGAGAAAAAAACAAAAACAAAAACAAAGACAAAGACAAAAATAAAAAGAAATAAAAAAATGAAAACCTATTAAAATATTAATAAACACTGTCCACGTCAGTCGATCGACCGTGTCACGTAGGCCGACCGGCGTCCACATCAGCAATATTCGATCAAAATCAATCGAAAGGACTGCATTGGCTCTAGGTCAAAAGGATTAGGCTATATTAGCATCATTTATATTTAAAAAAAAAAACTGAGGACTAAATCGGCACAAATGCAATAGATTGAGGACTTTTCTGACATTTTCCGTGATGAACATATGCCCATTGTTTCGCTAATAGAAAGATGAAGGGAAGGAGATTTTACCGCCACAGACATATTCAATTTTCTCCCTTGCTTTGCTCACACTTTTTTCCATTGCATATAAATAATAACTCTAATCCACCCCACATATCCGTTTTTAGAACATTCTGAATTTGAGGAGGAAAATGACATTTCCTTCCCCATCTCTTCTTTTCCTTGCATTTCTTCCTAACTTGGATTACCGAAATGAAAATACAGGTACTAATGAAACCTGTATCGTCAAACATTGGCCTCTCACTCTTGCTTATGTACCTGTACTTGTGAAAATAACTAAGAAATCGACACCAATGGCAACTTGCAGCGTAGAATTAACAATTCATCCCATCAAAATATCAGCAGTGACGAATGGCACCTGCCCATGTACTATATTTCGTAACTTCTCAAGCCAATATTCCCTCAACAATCCGAGAAACTAAAGATCTATAGATTCTGTACATTCATTTTCACATAGCATCAGTACCTTCGGCGGCCATCACGAATAATGTTCCGTTCATCCCAGATTGGGCAGGAGCATGTTGCTTTCTTTTTCTTCCACTCAGCTCCACAGGTATAGCAGAACTCATGTCCACATCTACAATTATGAAGACAATCAATTGCAATGCGAATTTCCGAATTAAACAACTAAGTTGGCGACACAGAATTATACAGTTAGAAAATCATAGGAAAAATTAGACGGCAAAACTTAACAAGTGGACAGATCTATAACTTGTCCCATCCAATATACCAGAAGAAGTCCTAGTTGTTTCTACCCAACTCCAAAAGCGGTCCAGCCCGATGGTGAACTATGAATTCAGATAACCAAAGATCTAGGTCAACCCACAACAACAGACCTAACTAAAAATCTGAGCTCATCCCAGGACCAAAACATGAACTGAGAATCTCAAGTTCACTCTGAGATGAGATTTCCAAATTAAAGCATGCAAAAAACATCCTAACGAAGAATAAAGGCCATTCGACCAAAAAAAAAAAGAAGAAGAATATGGCCCAGTTAACTGAGTGTAGGATCACATATCAAGTGTCAACAATAAGAAAGGCATATGAGGTTAAAGAACAGGGAAAACCTGCACGTGATGTGATAGCAACCTTCAGCCAGTTCAACCAGATTTTTGCACTTCACACACTCACGCCACAGTCTCTTACTTGCAAGAGACTTCAGCTGTGCATCTCCAGCAGCCAGAATAGGGTTTGATCTCTGGTACTCATGGCAGCTCATGCTATAATGCCAGGGGACTTTGCAATCAACACAGAAAAAGAAATGGCATTTCATGCATTTTCTAACTCCGCTATGTTCAGCTCCAACAAAAGCACTTTTGGAATATTCTAAAACCTCGTGTTTTGACATTAAAGTGGAACATCTGGGATACGGACAGTAGACTCTCTCTGTCACAGGAACAGATGCTTCTTTCATCCGTTGGCTCATAATTGAAATAATGTTTGGTTCCATAAACCCACCACAGCTATCGATCTTCACCTCAGAGTTACAACCATCATGAGGACATTTACTCATCACTCCATCCAGCAACTTTGCTTCCACATGCCTCTTCATACAAGAAAAGCAATACCTATGCAGACATTCCTCAACTGAAAACATTTCAGTGACACTGTTATCTTCAAAACATATAACGCAAGTCTCCTTCAAGCTCTTCCCATCATTAGTCTCCTCAGGCCATGAGATCTGAGAAATAATAGCATCTCTTGCTAGTTTATATGCATATTTAGTATCATTTGGCCCCACCAGGGTTGCAGCGAAATATGTAAACTTCTTTTGGAGCATGGTAGCCTCATTCAACGTTGCAGCAATCTTGCTTTGTCCAGGCGATTGGATGCCTGTTACCTGTCTTTATTGCTGATTATCAGGATTAATTACAAAAAGGAAAAATGAAAAATAAAACATGTAACTAAAGTTTCAGTAGTACTTTCAATTTCTGACATATGCAGATAACAATAGGATTTAGGAAAGAAAAATAGCATGAGAGTGACACCTCCAAAGTACAAACCAGAAGAGGACAGCAGCACAGCATTATGAGCAAAATAATGAAATGTCAACTGAAACTTGAGGAGTGAACAATGTCAACATATATTGGCAATTTTGCGTCAAAGCGAACTTTTAAAGAACACAAAAGCCACAATGACGAAGCAGATTAAAACCTTCTATTTTTCCCTCTCCAGTTAGCTGCAAAAAAACAGATTGCATAGTGTAAAGTGAAAATTTACAAAGCTTGCGAATTGAAAAAAGAAGCAAACCCTTGCTAAAAGCTCCACTTGATCAAAATCCAATGATAGAGAAGTCATACCCATCGGCAATTTCTAATAGCAATTTAACCGTACATCAAGAAAAAGAACTGGTGTACCTAAACGAATGAACAAAAAGGTCCATGCGATATGGTTGTTGCTATTTATTCCAAATGAACAGTATAATTGGAAGAGTGATTCTTTCTGGTAAGTATTGCAATCGCAACTCCCTTGACATAAAAGGAGAGAGCAGCATAGTATCAGCTGAGAATTCGGTTATATTCACGGTGGTGGCAGAAGCGTTGTGGTTCTCTGTCGTGAAATGGGTCATCATTATTTACTAAATGGAGCAAATGCTTCTAAATTCTACCAGGAAGAGATGAAGCAACAATCTGGACCTAGAGGCTATTACCTTGCAATATAGAGCATCATTGCTCTCCTCAGAGGAAGAGATACCAGTTTCTCACCATAAGATATCCCATTTCAAAAACCAATTAATTTCATCAGCCAGTTGAGATAGTTCCACTTAAATTGCAGCTTTACATATTTGTCTAGCAAATTCGCATTAACCAGTAGGAATAACATGTGAGAGTATCATTAATAAGGGAAGAACCAGAAACTGTATAGAGGAAAGTAAAGTAATTGTACAGAATTAGCTCTAACGATTCACCAAGAAAAGCATCACATTTGGGAATGCAGTAAAGAGATTACATATCATCATCCAGATACTTCTTCTTCGAATGGAAGGTACTAAACAACTCATCCTAAAACTCTAATTTCCGAAACCAGAAACCCCTGCTTTTTTTTTCCTTGCAGCATAGAGCAAAAAAACTGCAGGTGGATGAAAAAAGAAGTTCCTCATCAACCAAAGAGTAACAATTTACCAACCTAATAATTAGCCGCTTTTTATACCAGCTTCTAGTACAATACAAAAAATACTAGTCAGCATCACCAGAACATTTCCTCGTGCCAAAATGGAAATGCGTGTAATGTAAATCTAGCCCAAGTAATCCAGCATTACAAGTTCCACCAATGTCTCAGATACTCAAACCAGTCAACTTGACAAATGAACCAACAGCCTAGCGAAATGAACAAAATCATTAGCAAAACGCAATTTTTAAAGGAAAAGACGTCTCTAATTCCGAAAATTGTCAAAAACTTACGTAGTTATACAGCCTGACATCGCCGATCAATACGTTAACCCTCTTCAAATCCAAGCAAATCGCTGCATGAAGCCCTTGGACTAAGGCCTCAATCTCAGCATCTAAGGCACCGACCAAAATGTCATTGATCAAAGGCTTCTTCACCTCGATAATCACATTGTCCTTGAAATCACAAACAGCCACCCCAAGCCCGGCCACCACAACCTTCTCGTCCCTAATCCACTCCTCGCTCACCAAACCCTTGACATAAACCCTGAAACACTCACCACTCGTGGACGACTCCGACGAGGAAGATGGTGCAGAGGAAGAGCAACCAGCCTGGAACGGCTTGTGATAAAAGTCGCCGTAGTCTTGCCATTCTTCCTCAGGAATGCTGACGATTTCGGCGGCGAACCTCTGGTCGTGAATCCGACGGTCCAAATCCCGCCTCATCCTCCGGAACTCCGCCTCGCACAGCTCGCGATCCTTGTTCTCTCGCGTGTACCTCTCCATCTCCTCCAGCATCAGAGCAGTCGCCAACGACCGACCGTCGTCGCCGTCGTCGCCTCCGACCGACGCGGCGCCGCCCGCGGGGGGTGCTGGGTGAGGACCCGACGCCGAGGGTCGGGAAGGAGAGAGAGAAGCGCTTATGGCTTCCTGCATTTGGAGTTGGAAGGCGTAGTCGGCGTCGGAGTCTAGGGCTCGGGACGCGACGAGCTCGCGACGTTGCTCGGCGACGGCGGTTTCGAGGTCGTCGCCTTCCATTTCTCGAGTTGGCGTCGGCCGAAACTTTCCCTCGTTTTCTCGGCAGGCAGGATTGCGGGAAAGTGAGGAGTAGCAGTAGCAGGAGGTGGAGTTATAATCGTGCTGTCGCCTCAGTTACAAATGGGAGGAAGCAACTTCTCCGAGGAAGCAATTGTTTAATTGAAGAGAAACTTCGGCCTAATTCCATAAAAAAGCATCAATTTGGGTCTAATTCCAAATTTGGCCCGAACTTTATTTTGTCTTAAAAAAAGTCACCAACTTTCACTCATATCCCAAATCTGGCCTGTTAACTCTACGTCCACACTCTCATCCGACGTGGTGTTTCATGTCAGTAATTTATTCACCTCAAAAAGGCCACGTGGATTTAAAGCCAAAACTGCAGTTTACAAGGGTCTTCGCATCTTCATCTTCTCAAGCACGATTTATGCAACACAGGGGAAATTCTCTCTAGGGTTTTACTCGCGCTTGATTGTCGCTCATTCTCATCCTCCGATTGAGTCATCTAGGGCTCTCACGAGCTTCGTCGACCTCCTTCCGCGCCTGGGAGTGTGCTCCGATCAGTTGCGAAAGTGATGAAGATAAACGGCGACACCTTCAAATTGGCGAGCCCGATTAGGGTCGGCGACGTCGTGTCGTCACCGAAGCACAAGCTCATGATCCTCTCCGCCACCTCCTTCTCGTCCCTGCTCTCCTCCACCAACCTCGCCATCTCCGCCCTCGTCAGCCTCATCTTCATCGTCAACGGCCCCCCGCCGCCCCAGCTGCCCCTCGCCCTCCAGCCCCAGGCTCGGCTGCGGCGGCGGCGGCGGCGGCCTGGCGACCGAGAGGTCGGACCCTGCCCTCCGCGACAGCATCAGGCAATCGAGCAGGTCCTTGGCGCTCATCCGGATGCCCACGAACCGGACCCGCCTCGGGAACTTGTTGTCCTCCTCCTCCAAAAACTTGGGCAGCTCGACGAGGAAATACACCCTCTTGGGCTTGAGCTCTAGCTGGGGTTCGAGCGGCTTCGCGTGGATGCCGAAATGCCTGACGGCCTCGGAGTCCAACAGGACGTGCCAGAGGGGAACACAGAGGAGGACACCCGCCTCTTTGCCGCGGCGGCTTGTGGTTGTTGCCTGTCCAGATCTAGTCTCGTTCATGCCCGTGGTTGTTGCATGTCCAGATCGGGTCTCCTTCATGGCCGCAAGCCATGGACAGCGAGCTCAAACAAGGAAGAAAGAGCGGGGGGGCGGCTGTGGGTTTCCAGCAGATCTGAACCCTAACAAAATTGCAGGGAGAGAGAGGGGGAAGCAGCGGAGGAAAGGGGAGGAAGAGAGAATTTTGTTTTTGCCTTTAAATCCACGTGGCTTTTTTAGGTGTATAAATTACTGACGTGGAAATGCCAAGTCAGATGACTAACTACGAGTGTGAGTGCACGGTTAACAGGGGCCAGATTTGGGATACAAGGGAAAGTTGATGACTTTTTTTGAGACAAAATAAAGTTGGGGCCAGATTTGGGATTGAACATAAAGTTTGTGCTTTTTTATGGAATTAGGCCGAGAAACTTCTAAATAAGGGTTGTCTTTATTATTATTATTATTATTTTAATAAAGATCGAAGTGGATCTTATTTTAAATAAAAAATTTTAAATGTATAAATTATTTAAAAAAGAATATGATCGAAGGGTATTTTTGTCTTTTAATTTTTTAATTTTTTCCTTCATTTCTATTTCTCTCTTTAGCTTTTCTTTTCATTTTTTTTCCTCCTTCTGTTCCCTTTCCCCTCCCCCTCCGGCGGCCATTGCCGACCTCAGGCACGGCCGGTCCTCGCCTTGAACGGCTCGCACTAACTTCTCAAATCCAACTTGGTCTCCATCTCTTTTTTCTCATTACTTTAAGCGATCTTTCCAAAGATTTCTTGATGGAAACCTCACAGAACAGAAGCGAAAAAAAATAAAAGGTGGCGCGAGTGAGAGGACGAAGCTCGGGCTAATCGCAAGTTCAACAGAAAATTGCGTGGGAAGGGGGAAACTTTGCAGCCCCACCTGCGTCGATTTTGGGTCGTTAAACGATGCCGGAGACATTGATGGATCGGTTAATTAAAATAATCCTTTTTTATCTGCAGTTTTTCTGACGTATGCAAAATCTGCTCTGAATCGGTTCTTCAGCTTTGACAGAAATTAATGCCGAGGAAGAGAGGAAAAGACTCAACTTCATCTTCGGTGATAACTTGCGGGTCCTGGCTAATGAGATGAAGATTCCAGCGAAAAATATTAAACACTTCAGAGAATAAAATTACGAGAAAGAAATAGGAAATTTCCTCCCCTTAGCATCTTTCAGATCGTGAATCACAAATAAGTTTTAAATGGGCCATAAATGGGTTAACTAAGAAAACTATCTTAAGGGAACCACAAATAAGTTTTGTTAACATTTTTTTAAAATCTATTTTTTTTTATTTTAATAATTTGTTTTTTATATAATTTTTTCATTTCTTTTTTTTTCTATTTTCTTTTTTCTCCTGCCTTGGCCGTCACTCTGCTTTGGCCGCTAACGGCCACCACCGCCAATTGCCACCCTTCGCCGCCGCCGTCGCGCGTGTGCAGTTGCCTCTACGAACATTGTTTTACGCCATTAATAGTCGTAGCAGTTCAGTTATCCATGGGAGTTCGATGGTCACCTCACAGAAACGCACGATCTCGCTTATTCGTGAGCTATCACCAATACATTTGAAGCTAAAATGTATGACCGGTCTCATCGTCGTTATTATTTTTTAGGGCGGACCGCGGGTCATTAAAATTGAAAGAGCTGAAATCAAATACTTCTTGCAACATATTATCTGTTTTGTCTGTCATTAGACTGCCTCTAATTAATTATGAGATTATTTTTTTCAGTAGTTGTGCGCGTTTATTTCATTAACTCACAAAAGCCGATTATTAATATTTTTTTGGTCAAGCCGATTATTAAATTTAATGGATTTCAGATGGTGACGTAGAAGGGGGGGAAAAGAAAACGTAAAAAAATAAAATTATAAAATCATAAAAATGCGAATTTGTATTTCATGAAAATGTTTCAGCAATATGATTCTATTAAACAATCATAAGAAATAAATTTTCATAGATTAAATTAAATATAGAAATATTTTCTTAAATGGGTTGGGTCGGGTATGGGTCGGGTCGGGTATGGGTCAAGAAATTTGTATTGCACATAAATGGGTCATAAATGGGTTAATGGGTTAATTTGGGTTGGACCATTTATGACCCGACCCAAACCCGACCCAACCCACCCATTTGACACCCCTACTCTCGCCCAAGCGAGATCTATCCTCGACCGATGCCGGCGAGAAACGCCAGGCCAAGCGTTAGGCGAGAGTTGCTTCGCCCTCGCCCGACCAGGCGTCGCCCAAGTCAATGACAGCCCTTGCCCGATGCCGGCCTATACGAGGGTCGCCCGATGCTAGTCAAGGTGAGGGTCGCCTGAGCCTGAGGCCAACGATAGCTGATGGGGTGAGGGGAAAAGACCCGTCGGAGGGGGATGGGAATAGAAAAAGGAAAAGAAAAGGTAAAGGGCAAAAACATAAAATAAAAGAAAAAATTGCCAAAAATTAAAAGACCAAAATAACCTTCGGCCAGGCCCTTGTTTGTAGGGGTGTGCAAACTGGACCGGACCGGCCCGGACCGGCCCGGCCCGGGCGGGTTGGTCCGGTCCTTGAGGTTGGCGGTCCGGTCCCCGGTCCCAATAAACGGGACCGGTGACCGGGCGGTCCGGTCCCCGGGTTCCATGGTTTGGGACCGGACCGGCCCGGACCGGCAATGTTTTTTTTAAAAAAATAGTTTGATCATCCTAATGATTTGAAAATTCCGAGTCTCCTACAGTGAGTCTTTAGCTATTTTGGTTGCAGTGATTACATCTTTGATTGTTGTGGTGGTTGCATATTTGATTGTGTTAATTGATTTTTCTTTTAAATCAGGCTCATTTGTTTAGGGAGATATCTTCTTTGAATTTTTCAAACAGATTCGAATTTTAGATAGTATTTTTTTTCACATAAAATAAATGAAAAGAAAACCATGTAAAAAGAACTGAAAAGATAAAAATCTCATTGCATTGATATTAGATTTGCATTTAAAGATTAATTCATATACGTGTTTTTCGTCTTTTGTGGAATTTTATCAGTAATGAATTCCTTTTTAGAGATCAGAATTAGGATTAGACTTTAGACATTTTTGTGAAATTTTATTATTAATGAAAAATCAACACAAGAGGAGGTCGAAGTCTAATTTTTTTTTTCACCAAACTAATCTTTTTATTATAGTTTTTATAAGCAGTTAGAATTAGCGGTCATATTGGGCCGGGACCGGAACCGGGACCGGCCCGGACCAGGACCGACCCGGACCGCCGGTCTTGGTCCGGTCCGTGGTCCCGAAAATATAGGGACCGGACTACTGGTCCGGTCCCCGATTCCATGCCGGGACCGGACCGGCTCGGACCATGCACACCCCTACTTGTTTGAAACAATTTCTGCACTTGAGGCCCTTATTTGAAAAAATAAAGGTACTTCAAGCCTTTATTTGAAATTTTCCCTTAATTGAGTAAAAAAGGGAACTTTGAAATCTTTTCTCCTCCTCGACTTTCCCCTCTAATAAAAAAAATAAAAAATAAAAAAATTCCGTTCTACTTCCAACCAATAAGAAAAAAGAAAAACTTCATCCTCTACCAAACAAAATAAGAGAATTATTATCAAAATACATTTCGCTTACCTTAATCTCTTTACATAGCTACATTTGTCGATACATAGCTCAGAAGTACCCAAAATGACCTCTCCACACATCCCGGCTATTAAGAGTGCCTTCCATAGCATTTCTTTTTTCGAAAATAATTTCTGATCATAAATATTTTTATTTTATTTTTATTTTTATTTTCTGGATGAGTTTCTAAGCAAAAGAACTCGTTTAGTAACCACATAAAGTTTATATTCTTAATCTTTTTTTATCTAATTATAAAAATGCTAGTGAAAACTTAACAATTCATGTTTGGATAAAAGTGAGCTTTTGTGAAGGCTTAACTGATAAAGATATTTTAAGATGGCTTTAGAAAATCCATGGTAATAGTTAGAAGGGGTGTCAAAATACCCTAGCAAGTCCTACCTAGGTCGACCCAATCCGAAGTTTTTCAGGGTTTTTGGGTTCGGGTCGTGTCACGCCCCGTGTCCTCTGAGATCGCTAACATCCCTCTAAAGTTGATAACTTGAAGTCTTCCCAGGATTCATCGGCTACTAACTTAATCCAGAAATGAAATGCACATGCGGAAGCAGAAACAAATCTCCGTATAACATAAATAACACGATTATTCAAGATGGACAACATAGGTTTTCTCAAGTCAACCATTACTCTTACAAAATGTAGTTCAAATTTTGAAAAGCTACAACAGTCATCCATAACCAAAGGCAGATGAGTTTTTTTCCGCACTCGCTTCGACGCCTCCCTCTCCTTCCAAAAACCTCAATTTTACTATGTCAATCCCATCCTTCTCAACAATTTTGCCGACCTCCTCAACGATCCCATATCTCCGCATAAAGGTAATATTGAGAAGCACGAATGTAATATTAGACGAATTTTGTTTTGACAGATAATAGAAAGCAAGATTTGAATTAGTGATTTAATCTTATTTCAGTTTTCATCTGCACACTCATTTTATTTTATTCCATGATTTCTTCTTGATAACCTCATCAACATACGCTATAATATTTGCCTTGTAAACTTCAGAAGGCTTGTAACTACAAATTACAACTGTGAATTGATGCCTCCTTTGCTTGTCGATTTCGATACAACATACCACATTTTTTTTAAAGCAAAAGACGCGCACTACGGGAGGAACAATCGGCTCTATCTTGTATTATATCACCCAAGAAAGAACTATTCTTCAAAAACTACCGAAACAAACTTATGCTACTTTTGGAGAAACTAATGATGTAATTAGCATCAATTGCGCATATTGGAGCTCATCTGACTCAATATTTTAAACGTATGGTCACCCTTACAGCCATCAATCTTGTCCACTATAGTCTTTGCCGATATCAAAATTACGTGAGGGATGTTTAGGGCGTGCACAGTAACACTTTAGAAGCAGAATTTCTACTTCTGAAGTGCTTCTGAAGCTGAAATCCGTTTGGTAAAAATATTGAGAAATCACTTTCATAAGTACTTTTGGAAGTGATTTCTACTTATGGTTGGATTTTTGGTCAATTTTGAGAAGCTAAAAATTGTAACTTCTCAAAAAGAAATCACTTCTTCAACTACACCGGTCTTCGCCGACCAACGCTCGCCTGCCGGGGCCCCCCGACCGCCGGCAGTCCGCCCACTCGCCGCCGGCCGCCACCGACAACCTGCCCCGCGGTCATCGCCGCTCGCCAGCCACCGGTCGCCCGGCCGCCGCTGGTGGACGGTCGCCACCGCCCGCCGCCTGCCCCGCGACCGCCGCCGCCTGCCTGCCGCCGATCACCGATTGCCGATCTCCCGTCCGTCGTCGGTTCCCGACCGCCGCCAGTCGCAGTCCGCCCGCCGTCCACCACCGATCGCTGGCCTTCGCCCTCCACCGACCACCACCGCCGGAGATTTTGTTAATAATGTTTACAAATTAAAATTTTCAGAAATAAAAATTTTATCAAACATCTTTCTTTAATCAGAAATCAACTTCTGCTTCTGATTGAGAAGTTGAAAAATCAACTTCTGCTTCAGAAATAATTTCTTTTGCAGAAGGGTTGCCATGCGCGCCCTTACTTGCTTTATAAATAGGTTGAACACTTGAGATTTGCTTGCTTCTTTGGTTATTTTCATGAACATAGGGTTGTGTACTTACAGGAAGGCATGCGACATTGAATCATGCTAAACTTGTCATGATTTACTATTAAACACGGGTGATGATGCAAAATTGGATATTTCATCCTAATTTTTACCTCAGATTATTTGCTACAATTTAAATTTTTTAGGGTGCATCCACACCGGATGGTTCTTAGGGTACAATTTCATGACTTAGAAGCAATTTTATTGTATGCGTTTGTTCCTTCCCTTTATCCTATTTTGGGAGAACATGATAAAGTGCCGAAGCTTTTCGGGATTTTTGGAAGGAAAGGGAAACGTTGAAGCGAAGTCATGCAGGGAAAAAAAAAGACACATTTGGGAGGCATGGGGAGGAGGAGGAAGAAGAAAAGGAGGAACGTGGGATCCGCAAGGAAAAAAAAGAAACAAAAGAAAAGAATTTAAAAAAAATCTTATAAAAATGTATCAGATTTGGTAGGCCACACATAAAAGATATGATGGTCAAAACACATTAAAAAATGAGTGTTAAAGTCATAAAAGAAGTGGAAAAAACGCGAGCCTTTCAGATTAGTGAATTCATTTTCTTGACTTTAATCATGCATGTTTGCTTTGACCATAAAGGATTCTTTGTAGACTACTCATTTTCAGCAATCTAAATACATGAGAGCCTAGAAAATCAATGTGCCAAAAAAAATTATTAGTCAAGCAACCGTGTCCTTAACATTCATTACCATCTATATTTAGAGAGTGCACTATAAATGGGACAATAAGCATGGTTAATCATCAATGCCTACAAAGTGTGTTTAAGAATAACTCTTAGGCTCCGTTTGTTTCATGAAAAAAAAATTCTAAAAAATATTTTCCCTAATTTCTAGCGTTTGGAGGGCAGAAAATATAGAGTCAAAGAAAATATTTTTGGTCAACAGAAAATTTGCTCATAAAATTAGGGAAAACGATCTCTGCATCTGAAATCGGAGATCATTTTCCTGAACTCCTTGCGCTAGGCTTCTCCCTCGCTTTTCGTCTCCGAAGCTTCATTTCCCTATGGATTCCTCATGTGTCACAACCTAGGGCTTCTTTGTTCGTTGTTCTCCATTGTGGCTTGGCGCTTTTCTTCGTCCCTCTCAGAGCTTCTCCTTTTCCATTACTGCTTCGCACTTTTCTTCTAAGCAAAGCGGTCGTTCTTGTTTTCATTCAAATTACATACCCAGGTCAGTTTCTACTCCCTTATCTCTAGCTGTGTTTGTGGATTATCATGGTATTAATTGATTATTGTCGTTCTCGAGGCTTAGATAGAATCAAATCAATGCATCATTTCCTCAACTCTCTCATGCAGTTCGATGTATGAAGCGATTTTGTGTAATTCAGAGTAGGAGTAAGAGCTGCTCTTCTTTGTTCAATCATGAAAAATCTATGTAGCACAAGTGTTTGTGCTTATACCTCAATGGGCAAGAGACTATAGTGTTCTATGCTTTTTTGACGAGGTTTTGACATTTGATTTTGAATCATTTATGTCCGTATCAAGTGAATTGCGGCAAATCGACGAAAGCTGTGACATTGATACATATAATTTTCGCGCTGTGGCCAAGATAACAGACATTCAGACTAGACTTCTCTGAATTAGCAAATAGGCAGAGACAAGGTAAAAAGGATCTCATTCTCTGTCCAAAATGTCTTCTCTCACTTATTTGGGTTTTATTCATTTTCCTTTCTTAATGTTTCAGTTCTTGTTTGATTTTGTGTGGCTGCTTTTCACTGCTTGTGGAGAGAATTTGATAATTGGGTTCTTTGTTGATGCCATAATTCAATCGTCATTCTTTGCACTTAATACATAAGAAGCAGGTGTTGGTTCTCTGACTGTGCTGATTTTTCGTATAAGTTTTTAGGTTACTTGAGCTTTCTAGCAGTGACGAAATCCATAGGATTGATTGGTATTTCATCGCTAGTGCTTGTTACAGTTTGCTGAATCTTTTAGTTAAGCAATTGTAGGAGTGCTTCTTTTCTTTATGAATGTTGTTCAGACTTGTTCTTAATGTGCCGCTCTAGAAAAGTTTGTGAAACAATTTTCTCAGTTTCAAGTATAGTTGTGACTTGTCCTTATGTTGTTCAGTCCTGTTCATTATATATTTCTTATTCAGCTGTTTAATTTCTTGCTTGATTATAGTGATGGCTGAGAAGGGCAAGCAATTTAGGTGGTCTAAGCCTATGTAACGTGTTCTACTGGAAATTCTTGCCGATGAATCTACCAAAGGTAACAAGCCTTCAAGTACATTCAAATCCTCTTCAATTACTCGAGTTATCGATCCAATAAAAAAGAGGTTTGGCATTCATTGTGGACCCGACCACGTTGAGAATCATTTGAAGACAATTAAAAACAACTGGAAGACAATTCAAGCTGTACATGGCAAGAGTAGATTCAATTGGGATGACAAATTGAAAATAATCATAGCTGGAAAAAATGAATTCGATCAATATGTGATGGAAAGTTTTTTCATCACTTGTCACGGCTATGGCCATTATGGTAACTAGAGACTTGTCCTTTTTTATTTTGTTTGACTTTCATTCGTAATTTGCATTGATAGGCCCATCATTCTCATGAAAAGTACTTGAACAAGATGATTGATATGTATGATGAGATGGCTCTCGTCATTGGAAAAGATATGGCCATTGGATCCTTTGCTAAGCAACTTGATTTGTTACATTGTACAGAGGTTGACTCCTCACATGTTGATTTAGACGATAACTTCGATGAGTTGATGAAGGGGTCAAAAACATCGTCATCTGCTATGCCTTCGGAAAAGAGGTCTCACAAGAGGCGAAAATGTTCCAATAATGATGAGAAATATGCTACACTTTCGACACAACTTGGAGAGATGGCATCGGCGCTTAAGGCATTGGGTCAAAGTAGTGCTGAACACTATAGACTCTCCAACGATGTGATGAAAGATGAATTCTCTAAATTCTACAATGAGGTGATGAAAGTGGAAGGATATGAAGAAGCCAGCCTTGGATCGATTTTTGACCATCTAGTTGAGAACGAAAAAATTGCAAATGCATTCATGGTGAAGAGTGCGAATCTTCGAAAAGTGTGGATTGAGAAATTTCTAAGCAAATGAGAACAACTAATACATTTTATTGAGCTTTGTTGCCAAAACACTCATATGTGTTCTTTCTTTTTATTTTGTTATCGTTAACACTTTGGGAATTTTTGTGGTGTGGATATTATTGGACCAATTTATTGTGTAGTTTTCATATGTGCTACTGCACTTTACATTGCTTCAAGAAGCTATATATGTTGATGCTGAGTCTGGAATGTTGATTGAGGTGTTGTTGTATTACTGATATTTTGATTGATAAAGCTTATATGTTGGACTTGGATTGAATGTACAGGGTAGGATGGTTTGGCAGGATGGTGACTTTGTCTACTTGGGAATCGTTCTGTTACATTTCTCAGCATTTCTTGTTGTAACAATTTCCCTGTGCTCTCTCATGACTTTTCCCCTATTTCATGCTCCGTTATTGTCCGCTGAGCTAGTTTTGTGAATTCCCATGACGTGTGTGAACTTTGTAATATGACTATTGTGAAGATGTGGTTCTTATAGATCAATTCCAATGCTTTCTATTGAGTATCATGTAGTTTTATTACGTTACTTGTATTCAACTCTGAAGCTGTTTGCCGGAATTGTACAGTATTGTCTGACTGATGTGGGGTCGAATTAGTTCTTAAGGGGCCTGAGATGAACTATCCTCCATGTATATGCTCTTCATTTTGATGAAATAGATCGTCTTAATCCATGTTGTTACCCATACTCTTCTTACTACGCTTATTCTTGATCGCGCTAGCCGACGATCGGCCGAGGCTTGAGCTCGTTTACAACTGATCGTCGGCTGTTGCCATGGCCGGCGACTAGTTGAAATCAAAGGAAAAAAAATAAAAAGATAAATAATTAAAAGAATTCGAAATATTAATAACAATTAAAAAAATGTAATAAAGAAAAAAATTTAAGAAGTTCATGAGAGAATCAAATCCAATTTTCTACACCAAACGGCGGAAAATATATTCCAAGCCATTTTCAAATTTCAACCAAACATCGAAAAATAATGTCATTTTTTTGAAAAATGACTTATTAAAAAATATTTTCTGGAAATGTCATATTTTCCGCGAAACTTAGGATCAATTTGTTTGATGAAAAATACTTCAAGAAAATCGTTTTTCAACTTTCAAGTACTTGGATGACCAAAAACTAATCGATTTACGAAAATGCAACAAACTCCCCCTTGTACAAGAAGAAAATCACTTTCTCTAAGGCTCCATTTGTTTCGCGAAAAATATGACTTTTTCAAAAAATATTTTCCAGAAAGTCATTTTTCAAGAAAATGATAATATTTTTCGGTGTTTGGCTAAAATTTGAAAATGACTTGGAATATATTTTCCACTGTTTGGTATGGAAAATTGAATTTGATTTTCTCTCATGAACTCCTTTTAATAATTGTTTATTTTTTCATTTTTAAATTTTGTTAACATTTCGAATTCTTTTAATTATTTAACTTTTTCTTTTTCTCGTTTCTTTTTTATTTTTATTTTTTTCCTTTTGATTTCGGTCAGTCACCGGCCATGGCAACTGCCGGCGATCAACCGTAAACGAGCTCAAGGTTTGGCCGGTCGTTGGCCAGTGCAATCGAGAATAAGCATAACAAGAAAATTATGGGCAGCAGCAGGGATTGAGAAGATCTCATCCCATCAAAATGAAGAGCTTTGGATGGAAGGAAAATGCCGCTAGAAATGTGACATCTCCTAGTCAAATTCGTGCAAATGAGTTGTGTAAAGAGCTCACCCAGACCCATCAAAAGCAAGCAAAAACATACCTATCCAAATTCCTAATCCGTAGGTATCATGTTAAGAGAAACTTTTCACAACCCTAGAGTCAAAACTAGCCAAAATCTTCAATATAAAAGTAAAATTTCACAACATACCATCCATCATTTATGGTCTAAAAGACTAACCAAATGACTAAACAAATGGTATAGGAGCTACCCTACAAAACTATCCATTCCTGTACATTCAAACCAAGTAACTAAAAACTGTCAATGGATAGACTTTATCAATCAAAATATCAGCAATAGAGCAGCGCGTCAACCAACATTCCAGACTCAATATCAGCATATCTATCTTCTTGAAGCAATGTAAAGCGCAATAATTGCACATATGGAAACTACACATAGAATTGGTTCAATAATATCCACACCACAAAAATTTCAAAGTATTAACAACAAAATAAAAAGAAAGAACATGTATGAGTCTTTTGACAACAAAGCTTGATAAAATGTATCATTTGTTCTCATTTGCTTAAAAATTTCTTTCTCTGCTTAAGAACAACCCAAGCACCATAAGTTGTGTACGAAGCTCACTTTAGTGCTAAGTTTTTATAACTTCAATCACTTAAGTGACAACTTCTTTTAAAAACGATTACTTTAGTGTCAACTCCGAAAATACGACACGTGTATATTTTAATATTATTTGAGCTGACGTGACTCATCGGACTTGGCATTGAAGTGATCGTTTTTTAAAAAAAAATTGACACTTAAGTGACCGAAGTTACAAAAACTTAGCATTAAATTGATTGATTTGAAAGTTTTGGCATTTAAATGATCGTCATACACAATTTATGGCAATTGAGGTGTATTTAACCCGAAATTTCTCAATCCACACTTTCCGAAGATTCGCACTTTTCACCACGAATGCATTTGTAATTTTTTCGTTCTCAACTAGATAGTCAAAAATCGATCCAAGGCTAATTTCTTCATATCCATCCACTTTCATCACCTCAATGTAGAGTTTAGAGAATTCATCTTTCATCACATTGTTGGAGAGTTTATAGTGCCCAATGCCTTAAGCACCGATGCCATCTCTCCAAGTTGTGTCGACAATGTAGCATACTTCTCATTATTGTCGGAATATTTTCGCCTCTTGTGAGACCTCTTTTTTGAAGGCATAACGGATGAGGATATTTTTTACCCCTTCATCAACTCATCAAAGTCGTCATCTAAATCAACTTGTAAGAAGTCAACCTCTGTACCATGTAACACATCAATATCTCCAGGTTGCTAAGCAAAGAATCCAATGGCCATATCTTCTCCAATGACGAGAGTCATCTCATCATACATATCAATCATCTTGTTCAAGTACTTTTCATGAGAAGGATGAGCCTCTCAAAGCAAATTACGAATGAAAAGTCAAACAATTTTTTTTTTTTAAGACAAGTCTCTGGTTACTAGAATTGTCATAGCCATGACAGTGATGAAAAAAGTGACCATCACATATTGATCGAATTCATTTTTTTTTTCAGCTATGATTATCTTTAACTTGTCATCCCAATTGAATCCACTCTTGCCACGTACAACTTGAATTGTTTTCCAGTTCTTTTTAATTGTCTTCAAATGATTCTCAACATGGACGGGTTCACAATGAACGCCAAAGCTCTCTTTTATTGTATCGATAACTCGAGTAATTGAAGAGGATTTAAATGTACTGGAAGGCTTGTTACCTTTGGTAAATTTATCAGCAAGAATTTCAAGTAGAACAAGTTCCATAGACTTAGACCACCTAAATTGCTTGCCCTTTTCAGCCATCACTATAATCAAGCAAGAAATTAAATAGCTGAATAAGAGATATATAATGAACATGACTGAACAACATCCAAACAGATATGAAACATAGACATTGGCAATCTCAAATAGTCAAAAGTTCAAATCAACCATTATTAACTTCAAATCAACAAGAAGTATACAACTTGCATATACTTCAGGTATCCTCCTAGCAAAATTTAGGTCTACTAAGCCCAAGATTTTCGACAAACCAGTAGCAAACTGATTGTCGAAACACTAAATCTGGGAATGCTGCAGACCTTGTGACCTTTGTCCAATCATCATTCCAGGTGTTCAAGTTCAAACTCCCCGAATTACAGCCCCCCAAAAAAAAAGATTTGACAATATCAAACACCCCCAAGAAAATCGACGGAAAGCATTTGAGTCAAACTTCTTGAAGCGATATAAACAGAGCTAGAAGGCACCCACCCAAGTGAAGATCGCGAAGTCAAAATGGATCGAAGTTTATCGACAAAGAAAAGAGGGAGACGAAATCAAGAATTCTCTTGATACGGACATAAACAATTCAAATTCAAATTCAAATCTCAAAACCTCGTCAAAAAAGCCTAGAACACTAGTCTTTTGCCCATGGAGGAATAAGTACAAACACTTGTGCTACATATCTATGATTGAACAAAGAAAACCAGCTCTTACTCCTACTTTGGATTACACAAAAACGCTTCATACATCGAGCTTCATGAGAGATTTGAGAAAAGGATGCACCGACTTGATTCTATCTAAGCCCCAAGAGATGATAATCAATCAATACCATGATAATCCACGAACATAGCTACAGATAAGGGAGTTAAACTGACCTGGGTCTTGAATTTGACTGAATGCAAGAACGATAAATGCCCTCTCTGCTTTGCTTAGAAGAAAGGTGTGGAGCAGCAACGGAGAAGGAGGAGCTCTGAGAGGATGAAGAAAAGCGCAAAGCCGCAATGGAGAAGGAGCTCTGAGAGGGATGAACGAAGAAGCCTTAAGTTGTGACAGATGAAGAATCCATGAGGAAATGAAGGGTTCAAGACAAGAAGAGGTAGAAGCACAGCGCGTTAAGTTGGGGAAAATGATCTCCAATTTTTTGAAATGAAAATCAATTTCTCCATATTTAAAAGGACATTTTCTGTTGACCAAGAAATATTTTCGATTGACCACTCATTTTCACCCTCCAAACACCGAAAATTAGGAAAAATATTTTCTGAAAAAAAAAAAATCCGTGAAACAAACGGAGCCTAAACCACCGAACTAATGAAACTAACAATTTTCCTTGCAAATGATTTTTCATGAAAAATATTCCTCTTTATCATGAAGTTTTCAGCTCCGTTTATTTCACAAATAATTTCAAAAAAAAATTCCTAAAAAAGATCCCTTGTGTTGCATAAAATAATTAATCAATGAAAAATTATTCATTATCAATAACAATTATTACCTAAAACTTTTCGTGGACAATAGTATTTTTCTTTTCCATACGATTTTTGTCAACAATACAAGCTATTATTTTTTGAATTTTTTTTCTTAATTATTTATTTTTTCGTGTACCAAACATGCCTTGTAGCACCAATTTATTTGCGTTCAAATTAGATGTACACGAATTTAATATCGAATACTAGCTATGTTGATCGAATGACATCACCCGCATCCAATTAGATCCGTCAAACGTATGTATTGAGTCGAGTTTAGGTCAGGTCATAAGTGATTCGACCCAAATAAACTCAGTTAATATGTTTATGACTCATTTATTGCAATGCAAATTTAATGACTCATACCCGAACGTATACATGCCCAACCTGACCCATATTCCTAAAATAATTATATATTTAATCAAATCTAGAAAAATCCATACTTAAATCGAGATAAGTGAGCAAAAGAGAAAATGAATAGTCATAAAAGCGGGATATCGAAATGCACAGCAAAAGGAGTACAAGGAGAGCGTATTTCGAGGCATTTAAGTGGGTTTCAAGACGCTACGAATGGTACTAAAGCCTAAATTGCCAGAGTCATGAAGTGCTTTATGATCATACAATGATATGAGAGCGGTCAATATGGATCAATGACACATTTTTTACCCATATTTGGTACAAATGGATTACATATGAATTCTATGTTTGTAATGATTGAATGAAAATGAATAAAAAATAAGAAAATTTTCAAAAAAAGGCCCGAAGTGCTATTGTTTTCTTAAATAAGGGCATGAAGTGAACTTTGTTTCAAATAAAGACCTGAAATGCTCAAACTATTTCAAAAGAGGTCCTAATCAAAGGGCATTTTTGTCTTTTTATTTTTATTATCTTTTAATATTTTTCTTTTTATCTTTTTTTTTCTCCTCCCCTCCCCTCATGCGACAGACCCTCCTACCCTCTTCTTTCTACTCCTCCGTCTTCTCTTCTTCTTTTTCCTTCTGTTGCTCGCGACCAGACCCTCCCCCATCATCTCGTTCCGCAAGTCGCCAAACCTTGCAAGCCAAAAGCCGACCATCGTCCTCGGGAGGCCATGCCCGATGAGTACTTGTGCCCTGTTTCGGGGTCTCTCATGGCCGACCCAGTCATCGTCCCTTCCGAGCATTCCTTCGAGCGAGCCTCCATCGAGGCCTGCAAGTCCCTCGGCTTCGTCCTGCCGGGTCTAGCAGCCCACGTCGCCACGCTGGATTTCTCCCCGTTAATCCCCAACCACGCCCTCAACCATTCTCAGCTTTCTGCATAAACCGTTCTCTTCCTACACATAAGCCTTTCCATTTGGCGTTCACTAATAAGCTCGTCGCCGATCTAATGTCCGCGCATACACACAAGACGCAAACGAAACTTGCCCACAACATGATTGAAGAACGATGAGACTCGGTCCACAAAGAAAGAGAAACGTGAGATGCGAAAATAGTCTTCTCGAATCTCAAAGCCATCATTAAGACCCGCCAACGGCAACTCAGTCCCATTTGAGCTTTAACGACTCGGTGACGACCACCACTGAGTCCACCCCGTCGCTCCAACTGGTAGCCCGCCCGAGCTGTTGCTACTTGTTGTCGTGCTCCTCCTTTGAGTTTGAGCCCTCAAACCCAGAGGGGGAAGAGCTCCTCGCGAAGCTCAAGAGTCCATTGGTCTTCGACGCCGAAGAGGCGGTCATCATGCTCAGATCGGGGGCCACCAATCCGACACAGATACGCGCCTCTGGCCGACGGAGGGAGCAGCAACCCTCCTCGAGGGCGAACTGCTTCTTCTCACCCTTATAGGTGACAACGATCGTGGACTTGCTGCTGGGTCCGACGACGACTCGGAAGGGCCGGTGCTTCATGTCGGATTGGACAGAGGGGTCGGAGGAGCGGCGACTGATGTGGCACTTGGCGTGAAAGACGGTGTTTTAGGGGGTTCATGGCGACCTAGTTCTTGGCGGCGTCGCCAATGAGACGCTTGGTGTCGGTGAAGGCGACGTAGGAGGGCGTAGTGCGGTTGCCCTGGTCATTGGCGATGATCTCGACGCGATCGTTCTGCAGATGCCAACGAAGCTGTAGGTGGTGCCAAGGTTGATGGCTTTGGAGGCCATTGTTACAGATGAAACAAAGCTTTGCTTGGTGGGTGATTGCTTGTAGGGTCAGAGGGTGTGGTAATTTGCAGTGAGGAGGCTTTCTTGCTTTCGCGTTAGCTGGGAGATAGACGAGGTAGGGAGGAACATGATGAACAGGAGCGAATGGGAGGGGACAAGAAAAAAAAAATAAAAAATAACAAAAAAGTAAAAGACAAGCACCCTTCGATTAGGCCTTTTTTTGAAATAATTTGAACACTTCATGTTTTTATTTGAAACAAATTTCACTTCAGACCCTTATTTGATAAAACAAGAGCACATCATGTCCATTTTTGAAATTTTCCCTAAAAAATATTTAAGTTGAATCAGATTGGCAAAAAACAAATCACATGCTTAAAAACATTTTGATCTATTTTCGACTCATGAGGACGACTTCCTTCAACAAGTTACAAATGAACCAAAGGCCTCAAAGGCTTTGTTATTATTATTTTTTAATTTTAAGTGAATGAAATAAATAAGAAAAAATATAATTAAAAATATAAAAATTGCCGGTGGAGGTCGATCTTCAGTCCCTGCCGTCATCACCTACCGCTGCTTATCACCACAGAGAAAAATGGACACAAAATAAAATAAAAATACTTTTTAAAAAATTAACATTTTTTAATGTTAAAATATGTTTGAATAAGATATATTTTTTAGTAATAAAGTAAATTTTCAATAAAAATATTTTAAAAAAATATCAAAAAATATAAAACAAATTAAAAAAAATCACTATATTTTTTATTGCATGAAAATACTTTAATAATAACATTTTTTGGATTAAAACAACTCGAGCCGAGTATGGATGAGCTACAAGTCGAGTCTAGTATGGTTTATTGAATATAGGTCAAAACGGATTAAACCATATTCGACCCAACCTAGATGACTTGATTTTGTAAAATATCTTTAAGATTTATAGTAGGGCCGACTTTGAAGATAGATTAGACTAGAAAGATTTCAACAGAAGAGAAGGATACAACGAACCCAAATGTTGACATACGAGCCTTTCAGATGAAGTGAATGACTATGAGCTAGTTTTGGAACCACTTACATATGATTTAGGAGTTACTATTTGTTAGTAACTGGGCTCTTAGCATTCATTTGTACCGAGGAAAAAAGAATTCGATAAAATGGCCAGCTCTTGTGACTAAGCTTCTACTTTTAGCTGGGATTATCTGGATCATGGGTGAGAGAGAGAGAGAGAGAGAGAGAGAGAAATCACTTTGAAGGAGAATCACAGTGGAGAAAAACGGAAGTGTTTCAGGTGGAATGTCCCTCCACCGAAACCTTGTAGCTCATATAAATGAAACTTCCTAGCTCATGTAAGTGGTTCCATCCCATCTCTAAATACTTGTAAACCATATGCTATGCATAAAAAAAACCAAACAAACAAACAACATATGTTATGCTTCATACATAAATTAGATCGATGGGTAAAGTGTATTTGTCATGCCCGATGCCGAATTAGTGACAGGTCAGCGAACGAACGACATAACGCACCGCGATTGACAAAATTTGTCAACATTGCGAGCTAAGTGCCACAGGGAAAAATTGTTACATTGTGGGAGCCAACTCTTGGAACTCATGAGGGACATCTGTAGAATCCCACCCGCTGCAGAGTAAGGACTAGGTATATGGTGTGGCATCATCAAATATTACCTGTGTAACCTATTCTCTGAATTAAGTGGCGAATCTCTTGGTCGGTCGGTGATTTTCTGACTAAGCGTTGAGGCTGCAACTGCAGGCTGGCTTAGATTTGCAGATGGGAGATCGAGGTCCTGGAATAGAAGAGTGCACCTCAGAAGCAAGTTTTGTTGTGGGGGGCATTACAAATTTGGTTATAGAGTTGAGTGAAGTTTGGATGTTACAAGAACTCCCTCAGGTGTTGTTATGACCGGTCCAACAGGGTCACTGGTCTGTAGCGCCTCACCTTTCCATCCATGCGGGATAAAACGCAAGGTGGTTTTATACTGTTTCCACAAATTTGTCTACCTGTGGATTTGAGCAATTGTCACAACAGTTGGGACAGGTCTGTCATGGCTGCATAACAAACCAGGTAAGCAGACCAATCTCAATCACCCCCTTTTCCTCTTCAATTACAATGACAGGAAAATTCATTGCACATTGGAAGGCGCAAGTTAAAGGCCAAATGATTACAGACAAAGGTGGGTGATTGGAGGAGAGATTGGGAAATACCTGATCAACAAAGAGAGAGTATCCTTGATTTTCCTTTATTAACCCAAGACTGACCAAAGGCATCTATTCATTTGCAACTCCTCCAATTTGCTCAAACTTTGAAGCACACCCGGTTCCATCATCTAAAGCAGTGAACATCAGCTCAAGCCAAACAACCTCCACTCCATTAAGTTGCCCAATGTTTTGGCGATCGATGAATTTTGGAACTCACTTTGGGAGAATTTGTAGTCTTTTTAGCTTTGCCAAAAATGGATACATCTCTAACGAACGATCATCAAGACACAAAGTGTGCCGTTTATACAAGAATTGAAACAGCGAAGGCAAAAGAGTAAGAGGAATCTTAGCAAGACTTAAGAGCATTAGTTTCCTTTTAGAGTCAACATATTAATATTAGAGACTCATTGTTCTGAACAATAATCGATGTGTAATTCAAGGATAGTCTAATCCTTTGGGAAACTCCTTCGTATCAATATAAGGGGGGAAAGCATTTGGCCCTAAAAATTTTGAGCTTGTCCTTAGGCAACTATGCCATCAACTTATCTTCTTCTCATGTTCTGTAGATTGAAACCATCAGCATCTCCATTGTCCAACAAAGGGGCCTTAAAGAGTACAAATTAGTGAGTCCAACATATTTCTAGCATTTTCCATGTTGCTATGCTCTTGAAATAATTCCAAATTCTGTCGTACTTCACAAAATTTTCAAGAGAGGATTCAAAAATGTCATAAATAGCACAAAATTGTAACATTTTATTTATCACATCGCTGCTGACACTTCATTTGTAAAATCTTGATTTGTTTCAAAGCATCATTAGAGCGTTGGTTAATTTAAATGGAAGACTTAGAGAAACAAATTGAGATGTCTAAATACGAATAACTCAGTATGGTGATAAACAAGATGTTGCAATTAAGTTATGATCAATTAGAAGACAAGGAGGTAAAAGTTATTGTAAAATTTATTGTTTGATGTTGTTTATGACGTCTTACAAACCTCTTTTGGAAATAATGAGGTAGGGTAAGGATTTGAGTTATTTTGAACTCACTTATTCGTACTCTTCAAGCCTCCATATGGTTTCAAGCCACCCAACAATTTCGTCGCTTCAATTGCTTCAAGAGACATCTTTTCTCATGTTGAAAGATAAAAGATAAGCTGGTGGCACAATTTCCGCTCAAAATTTGTAGGGCAATATGCTTTACCTATATTGAGATGCCGAAGATTAGATTACACGAGAATTGCATATCATATGATCTTTAAAGTCCCCATTCTATATTTTGACTCTATGAGAAAAACCATGCCATTGACTTTCCCCATTTCATTTCCCGAATTAACTTACACACTCTGTGTCTTGATGGAAGTTCGCTAGAGGATGTGGCCATTTGACAAGGTAAAAAGGCTACAAATCTCAGCCTTGTGAATTCTAAATATTCTGTCGTCAGCCGGAAAATTGGCAACCGAGAAGCTGAGGTTGTTAGAATTGAACTATTGTTAGCTACTTTGAATATTCTTGCAGCAAAATCCTCATCACCACCTAACTAACAAACATAACCCATCATAAATGATCAATAACACCATAATGTCAATTAAAGCCCAAATGACCTCAACCAGAAAAAGTTGCTAAACCATTCATGTATCACAGAAATTTCTCAATCGCAAAGTAAATGAATCAGAACTCAGAAATGATGAAAAGAAATGTCCAGATGCCCACCTCATCCCCTTGCCTTCGGAATCGACAGAATCGAAACTTTTGGGTATCGGGTCCTTTCCTCCTCCTCTTTTTCCTCTGCCTCTCTCTCTTTGCCCCCTTCAGATCCCGCAAAGGGCTCACGGCAAAACAGAAAACTGAAAAATTCCCAGTTCAGATTCCTGGTGTGAGTCCAACATTGAGATGCACTAAACAAATGAGGGCGGAGAGAGAGATTTACCGGACATACTTGAAACTTCTTTGAGAGGAGACAAACAGAGGCCAATCCAGAGAGGGCGAGTGCTTAAACCTTCGCCTATTCACAGTGATTTACATAACTTGAAGGCAGCGAAACAGAGCCAAGGATCCACGAATCGATATTTACGGAGGAAAGAAACAGAGTCGAGCACATCAAGATCTCCGCGTCCATGGACGAATCCAGATATGGCGGCGGAGAGGGCGATGGAGGCGGACCTGCTGTCGAAGGTAAGGGGATGGTGGCGGAAGGGGCGAGGGAGGAAGAGACGGATTTCGCGTTTTAGGGTTCCTTTTCTAGTTATATTGAATCTGTTTCGAGCGGAACGAACCTTCTAGATACGCAATTTTTTTTTTTTTTTTGTGTTGAATAAGACCCGAGCCGAGTATTTCGGGTCGGGTATATCTGACACGCTGGAGAGCGGGTCGTTATTTTCCGAGGAGGATCGAAGGTTTTCATCATTTGCAACTACTCCAATTTGCCGAAACTTCCGTACGCATCCGGTTCAAAACAACAGACTCATAATTGCAGCGTCTTATTTATTATCTCGCTAAATATTTCACTTTTAGACATCTCGATTTGTTTTAAAACATCCTTCCACTTAAATAAATCAACATCTTTAAAGGTTTCGCCATTACAAGAACATCCACGTTTTAAAAACACTCAGCTTATTTGAATGGGATGATTCCTAATCCTTTGACCCAAATGGGCAACCAGTCCATTATTTCAAAAAATCCTTCAAGACACTGTTTTTGGGACATTGATTGTGCTTGCCCGTTATGTCCTCAAACCGACGAAGAATATGAGAGACAAAGAAGTTAAAAAACGAAAGAATCAATGAGTTTATAAAATAAGACATTCCGATTGAATTATGATCGTTTTAAAGACGAGGAAGTGAAGTAATTGTTACGACTTTGCATCGTTTTATGGCGTGTTTGAGTCCTCTCTTGAAAATTTGGTGAGGTACAAAATGGGTTTGCGATTATTTGGAGAAGAGAGCTGCAAAGAAGAAGCTAGATAGGTTGAGCTCACTAATTCGTACTCTTCAAGTTTCATCACTTTTGTTTTTTTTTTTTTTTTTTTTGGTCGAAACCATCACTTTTGCTGGACGATGGAGATATTGATGGCTTCAAGCTAATGACTCGGTTCAAGAGTCTAATGCTTCGGTTCGCTTTTAGACAACATCCTTTTCTGGTGTTGGAAAAGAAAGACAAGTGGACTGCACAATTGCCCAAAGACAGCTCAAAAGTTGTAGAGAGGTACGATTTCCTTGTATCGAGAGAGCTTCCTAAATGATTAGATTGGCTTTGAATTGCACATTTTTTTGTTGTTCATAAATAATTAAGGGATAATTACACAAATAATCCCTGAACTTTGGCAGAATGTGCAATCTGGTCCCTGAACTTTTAATTTGTTCAATTTAGTCCATGAACTTTGACAGAATGTGCAATTTGATCCCTAAACTTTTGACTTGTTCAATTTAGTCCCTGAACTTTTAGTAAATGTTCAATTTAGTCCTTAGACTATATGAAAATGTTCAACATTATCCCTGATCTTAAATTAACAAAAGGACTATATTGAACATTTTCCTATAATTCAATGACTGGATTGAACATTTACTAAAAGTTCAGGGACTAAATTGAACAAGTCAAAAGTTTAGGGATCAAATTGCACATTCTGTCAAAGTTCAGGGACTAAATTGAACAAATTAAAAGTTCAGGGACCAAATTGCACATTCTGCCAAAGTTCAGGGACTATTTGTGTCATTTTGCCAATAATTAACGTCTTAAAGTTTCATAATTATATTTCAATTCCATTAAAAAATTCTATCTCTTAAATCTTATTGAGATAGATCTCCTTCTTTTGCCTTGACATTTCACTTCGTGGATAACTTACATGCTATATGTCTTGATGGTTGTTCGCTAGATAATGTAGCCATTCTTACAGAGCTAAAAAGGCTACAAATTATCGGCCTTGCTATTTGTGATCAGCAGAAAAGATGTGCAATTCATGCATCGTAGACCCGCCTAAGGAATTCTCTCGATGAACTTCGAAAAAATAAATGAATCGCCCTCAAAAATGATTTTTTTTTTCAAGAGAGAGAGAGATGTTCAAATGCCCAGCTCATCTCCTTGCCTTCGGAATCAACCTCATTCCCATTTTCGAATGCTCTTCAACTTTTCCTCCTCCTCCTCCTCCTCCTCCTCCTCTCTGTTCTTTGAGTTGCCTAAGAGGGAAGATGAGCAAATCCGGGAGACGACGCACTTTCCACAGTTCAATCCAGATTTGAATACAATAAAGAAAGAGTGCGCAAAGGAAAAGCAACATCCATCTTGTCAGCTAGTGCTAACCAATCTGTAAAGGTTAAAAAAGCAAGAAAAGCAAACCAGACTAAAGTGAACATTCCACTAAAGTCGAATCAAATAAACGCGCCAAATGAAAAGTTATATCAGCTTGGGGTTCTAGACCTCACCTTTCTCAAATACTTTTAAAGATCTTCGTGTCCTTGGAAATCTTTTCCAATCGACAACTTCAAACCTCAGCTCTTGGTGGAAACTAATTCCGTCAGTAATGAGAAAAGGCAAAAAAAAAAATATCATAAATCTATTAAATTGTTATTAATTCAATCATAAATTTTTTTTTTTTGTCGAATAGTCCCAAATCTTTCAATTAGACCAATTTTGTCATAAACCTTTTCATATTAGTACCGATTTAACTCATCCAGCCAATTTAGGCTGGAAATCGCTAATATGATGCTAGCCGTCATATATGGCATGGCGAGTGCTGACTTGAACATTTTTAAGTATTCTTTTTTTTTCCTTTCTTTTTTTCCCCTTTTCTTTTTGTCAATGACTGGCGAGGATCGGCCTCTCGGCACTCGCCCTTGCCCAAGCGCGGCCCAGAAGGTGGATTGTTGTCGGCCACCGGGGAAAAAGAGAGGAAGAAAAAAGAAAGAAAGGAAAAACGGGAAAATTGACAAAACAATAAATAAAATTATTTTAAAATGTCAACGTCAACATTGGTTGTGCCATATAGGACTGTCGGCGTCCACAGCAGCGATTCCGCAGACTAAGGAGAAAGAGGAGCATATGTCATGTCCATACCTCAATTGCCCAAACGGACTTAATTTTTATCAAAGAAGAAAGGTTTGGAACTAAATTGATCAAATTAAAAGGTTTAAGATTGAATAGGTATTTTATCGGTACTTTTCCCCATTAATAATCAATTAGTAATCTTTCAATGTACTCACCAAAAACCAAAGCGACCCACACCAATCTTCAGGTTACTCAATTGTGTGCAACCCTTGATTTCTTCTAGTGGTGAGCAAATTGGACCACTCGAATGAGACCGCTCGGACCGGATCGGAACCGATGGTCCGATTTCTGATTCTAGAGGGAGCGGTTCGGTTCCCGGATCTAGGGTCCTAGGACCGAACCGCCCGGACCGGACCGATCTATTTTTTTTTTTTTAAGTTACCCTCTCTTTTCCACTGACTCCTTGGTTTGAGGATCCTTTGCTGTGGATTGTTAACGTACTAATTATTTTTCTTCGCTTCATATTTATAATGGTGCGTATGGGTGTGATTACCGCCATCTGCCTTTGTGTTCAAAGTAACACCAGATGGGGTCTGTGTCTTGTCCTATGACACTGGCCTAAGGTTATATAGCATGAGGTTAGAATTCCTTAAACAACATAGCATGATTTCTCTACTTTCTGTGCTAACATGAGAACGGCTAAAACATATGCCCACAACACACAGAAGTAGGTTGACGCACATCTGTATTGGCTAGATTTCTTAAATCCATCATCCAAGTTCCTGAAATGGAGAAAAAATAGGAAACTTCAGGTAGGGGTGTCAATGGGCCGGGTCTCAGGTCGGATTCGGGCCAAATTGTTTTTTTCTTTCATTTTTTTAAATTTTTTTTTAATCAAAATCAACTAACAAACCATCAAATGAAAAAATATATAAATAAATTAAATTTAAAAAAAAGCGGATATTAAAAAAAGTTTGGCGTTTGCCCGGCTCGGCCCGAAAAGGCCCGAAAATGCAAGAAAATTTTCGGGCCTGGACGGGCCGGCCCGTTCGGCGCGGGCCAAATTGTCAGCCCTAACTTCAGGTAGCATTTATCTCACTCGTGAACATAATTTTCTTCTCCAATGAGTTAGCATACTGGTGACTACAGTTTGCACTTGACAACTAGCCTAACGATGAACGTATGAATAGTAGGAAAACAAACAAGGCAAAGAAGGTAGAACGAAACAATGACCATATGCAGCAAGTTACTATAGTTTCCTTGTATTTTGCTCAGTACTTAATGCAACGAAGTTCTGTCATCGAAATAGTAAATTTTCACAAAAGGAGACGAACTATTTGTTCCCTTGAAATGGCCATACACAGTGCAGTGAATACATATATATAGACAAATAGCAAATTATGTTACTACTGCAGTCCTTAAGCAAACCTCTGAATAGCAAATAATTTTTTTTTTTATATGTGCTCGGTCCAATGGAACCGCCCGAGAACCGAACAGGACCAGTGGTCCGGTTCCCGGTTCAAAAAAATTGAGAACCGAGATAACCGATCCAGTTCTTGATTCTTGAAGGAAATCGGATCGGATCGGGAATCGATCACCCCTAGTTTCTTTTGCGCAGATCAGAAAGCCCAGCAAAATGAGAATTGGGCAAACCGGGTCATACGTAACAGCTTCAGCCCATCACTCGAGTTTGTTGGAAGAGATGGGAGGGAAAGGAACAGATTTCTGAATCCGCCAATGCAAGCCTCCCTTATGTCGCAACCACCTTCTTCCACCGACCGTCGCAACTGCCTTCTTCCACCTACCGTCTAACATTAATATCTTCTTGAGATGTCGTCGCATGTTGTCACGTCACGTGAACAAGAAGTTGCTCTGGCTTCTGAACGTGTTCTCTTCTCGGGAAACGTTCCTCCAATGGCGGAAAGGGGTGAGTTTCCCGAGGATAAGCCCTAAAATAGGGAAATTAGGAAGAAATTGCTTTTTTTTCCAACTTATTTTGTAAATATGCTGGCGAACTTTATTATTATTGGGCGTGGATCGCCTGCCCGGGAGCCTCCCTGCCAAGGCGTGCCCGGATCGATCTCAGCCGTCCGTTGATTGAACGGATGGCTATGATTGATGGAGGTGAAAGAAGTGACAGAAAAGCAAAAAAAAAAAAAAAATGGCCGGCCGCAATTTGATGTGATCGTGGCCGTCCGTTCATTGAACGGACGGCCACGATCACATCTTGGCACCCCTGCCCGGATTTCACCCGGGCAGGGGATCCGGTTCCATCATTATTACCCACCTGTCTCCTTTGAGTAACAAAATCGAAAGATGGGACGAAAAATAACGTGGATGAAAACTTTTAAAAAAGTTATGGTTAAGCTGTGAAACTCAAATGAATGTCTATCAGAATTTATGATATTCAAGTTGTCGAGAAAAAAGTTACAGCCCTCAAGGTGAGTTTGGTTCAGCATTCCCAAAAGGCTTTCAACCTCCCAAAACTCATTGAAAATATGCTGAAGCATTTGATTTAGCTTTCAGCGAGCATTTGATTAAATGCTGGCCTTGGAAAAGCTGAAAGCCCAATGCTGGTAGGGACCAGTATTGGGTTTTCAGCATTTGCCTAAATGTTAAGAGATTTTTTTTTCCTTTCAAAACTAACATCATCAATTATCTATATTTTCGATTTTGCCCCCTTTTTTACTGTTTATCTTCTTCTTCGGTCCGAAATAGGGTAATTTTTTTATTAAAAAATTATATTCAAAGCCCATTCGAAATGTTGTTTTTACCAACAACCATTCAACCAAAAGCCTATTTTCAAATGAGATTTTACAAAAAATAATTAGCATTTTCCTAAATCCCTTTAGGTTCAAGGCATTTGCATTTTCCTGAAGCTCATTTCAAATATCGAACCAAACCCACCCTGAACCAAACACAAAGCCTATTTTCGATTTTACCAAAAACAATTAGCATTTTCCTAAATCCCTTTAGGTTCAAGGCATTTGCATTTTCCTGAAACTCATTTCAAATACTGAACCAAACCCACCCTAAATCTTTCCTAAGATGTCGTCGCATGTTGTCACGTGAACAAGAAGTTGCTCTGGTTTTTGAACGTGTTCTCTTCTCTTGGAAACGTACCCGCCCCCCACCCCCCACCCCACCCCAAATGGTGAGTTTCATTTCAGGTTACTTTCCTGAGGATAAGCCCTAAAATAGGGAAATTAGGAAGAAGAAATTCCCTTTTTTTTTCAATTTATTTCGTAAATATGTCGCCGAGCTTCATCAGTAATACCCACCTGTGTCTCCCTTGAGTAACAAAATCGAAAGATGGGACGAAAACTAATGTGGTATGGGACATGAACCGGTATTTGTCGTCGATATCATGAATAGTATGGCGAAAAAAGAAATCGGGATAAGATCCGAAAAGAGTTTTATTGTGAGTTTCAAGTTTGTTTTCGTTAGAAAGAGCCTACGGCTTCATTTGTTTCGCGAAAAATAAATGATTTGGAAAACGATCGCTTATATTGTTTTGAAATAAAAAGTCTTCATTGCAAATAACAATTCATGTCTAAATACTTTCCTTCAGTCACGGCCCAGTCGGGGCCACTTGTGGCGATGGTGGCCATCCATAGACGCGGATTTGGCCGATGACGAGAGAACAAGTGGACTTATAATTTAGAGATCTGAAAATATGTATATTTTCTTCCGAGAAAGCTGAAGTACGTTGTGGATAAAAATTGAACTTAATTGTGGGTTTGTTGCTTATCATAGTTGTCAAGGTGTCGCCTAGGCGACAAGGCGTCCTGTCGCCTTGCTAGGTCTTCTCTAGGCGGGCGCCTTGGTCGCCTAGGCGTCGCCTTGTGGGCGCCTAGGCGACGCCTTGGGCGCTTTGAGAAGTACAAATATTAAAAATTATTTATTTTTAATAATATTTCATGCATATATTTACTATATTAAAAGTTATTTATTTTTAATAATCTTTCATGTATATATTTGCTCTGTTAAATCATGAATGTAAGCTTTGAAGTACAAATATAAAATATACAATTATACATATATATTTAAAAATTTAGCTACATTGTCGCCTTATCGCTTTGCGGACGACTAGGTTGGCGCCTAATCGCCTAGGCGTTTTAGAGGCCTCTGCTCGCCTTGTCGCCTTAACTAGCGACAAATTGTCCATCTAACTAGCCCATCTAACTATTTACTCTTTATATTGCCCATCTAACTAGCGGATACGTAATGGAAGCAACCAAACATTGACTTTTATAGAGCCGTGATAAATCCCTTAATTTACTTTAGGAAAAATGCCACAAATAATCTCTGAACTTTGGCAGAATGTGCAATTTGATCCATAAACTTTTGACTTGTTCAATTTAATCCCTGAACTTTTAGTAAATGTTCAATTTAGTCCTAAATTATTGAAAATGCTCAACATTATCACTGATGTTAAATTAACAAAAGGACTATATTGAACATTTTCCTCTAATTCAGGAATTAGATTGAACATGCACTAAAAGTTTAGGGACTAAATTGAACAAGTCAAAAGTTTATAGACCAAATTGCACATTCTGCTAAAGTTTATGGACTAAATTGAACAAATCAAAAGTTCAAGGACCAGATTGCATATTTTGCCAAAGTTCAGAGACCATTTATGTAATTATTCCTTTACTTTATATGCTTCTAGTATTTACCTATCTGATTTTTCCTAAAAACTATACACAGTCAAAATTTTGGGACAAAAAAAAAAAAAAACACACACACACACACACGCACACACATGCATACCAAACTTCTTATCGAACATCTTAGGGCCTCTCTCACAATAGCCATAACTGCTATAACACAAGGCAAGGCAGAAACACTGTTATGGTTTGGTTCGCGGTTCGGTTCTGACACCCATAGGAACACCATTACAGCTCAACCTCTTGTAGGCGATCTCCCATCTTGGAAGCCTGAGGGTCCATCAAAGCCTGGAAGGGGTCCAATAGGATGCCCGCCTATATTGAGGTACCAAGCTACGAACTTAATGGGATCTAACTCAGGCTTTCCGACATTAACTCATATGGTAGACTTAATCCTAGTGTAAGTGGTCCTTGAGTTGACATATACAATGTCTCGTTCGCTGTAGTCCACGCCAGTAACCAATAATCCAAGGCGCGAGATTGGCGATGCCATGCTAATTTCCTGAAAAAGTAAAGGGATGAGCGCACAGCCCATTAAATAAAATTGCTAGCCTTAAGATAGAGTACTGGTCTAACACCTGATGTCATGAATCACAAAGCTGTCATGTGATCCATTATTCAAGAATAATCACGTACGACATTAGTCATATTGCCAAGTATAAATTCAATAAATGCAACAAGCATTCCTCTTTTCACTTTTGGGCTTTTTTCCCGAGTCTCCCATCGGGCCTCCCGGTATAGTGCAACATCGTCACTGCACATGTACTGTGGCGTCCCAATTCCAGGAATCCTTAAGTAGTAGAGGAAGATTGATTGGAAAGCTAAGTCATGACAAAGGATTGGCACTGTTGATATAAATTCAAAGAGTTAAGTTAAGACTCTAATCAATTTTTTTGGATGCAAGAGGACTGATATGGAATTTATTAGCAAAGTGTGGACGGATGGCTAGATCTCACATTCGAGGGGATTAAGAAGTGGTGAATTGACATCACAACTTTATGTTCTATGTGATTAGCCACCAGAATCTTTTTGGACTACAATCTAAAGTAAATTCGCATGAAAAACGACCACGATCCGAGAGCTCGCGTTTTCGATTTTCAACGCGCGTCGAAAGTGAAATGGCTCGTTCAAAGTCGTTCGGAGGCCGAATTGAGCCCCGTTTTCGCCCATTTGACCGTAAGACGATGAGGAACATGAATATGAGGTTCGATTGCTCATAAAGTAAATATAATTTTATCAGTTTTATTGGGAACAGATCTGGACGTGGAAATCCAGCATGGGTAATGGACGCCCAGGAATTCTTGTACGTAGCTACGCACAAATCCCTCTCTCTACTAGCTTAATATACATGAACATGGTCGTGAATGGCGTGATCGCCATTGAATTAAAGTGGAGGACAAAGGTTCATGAATGAATGGCAAGAGAAAGGGGACTTAGGAGGACTAACATACAAATGGTTATAAGATTCATCCTTCCCTTCAACCTTGGGCAACAAGAAATAGCTGGCCAATGAGGACAAGGACAAATGGCGTTGAAATGAGGAAGCTCTTGCATGCAATTGGACACTTGAAATCAATTAAGGCATCCTCCCTAGCTTGGTCGCCATTTGTCAAAGGAAATGTGATCTTAACTCATTCTCTCACCACAATAAATACATGAATCAAGGTAAGAAGAAGCTTTTTTTGCTCTCTCACATCTCTACCTCACACGACCAGCAGAAGAAATAAAGGAAGGAGCTGCGTTTTGGACAGCTCGAGCAACACGAGGAGGAGAGGAAGGGTTGGGTCTGATTAGCCGTGGCAATGGAGGAGAGGCTCAGTGATCAGCGGCGTTCTTAAAAAATAAAGACAAGGAATTCCTTCAACCTTGTCCTAGGGTAGTTGTCCATTGCTTGATTCTCTCGTTTTAGGAAATTAGGGTTAGGTTTGGTAGCAAAGGACAGGAAACTGTGAGCTGCTAGAATTGATTCTGTTCGGTTTTGATCTTAATGTAAAACAGGACTAGTTGCATCATCTTGAGGTAAATACGGACGCACAAGGCTTAGATAATGAGGATATGAGAACGAATGCCCTGATTGGGGAATTTCGGGTTTAGTTTAGGATAGAGAACTCAAATCTGTGTACCGAACAGACTAGTCCAATTCGGTTCTGTTTAGATGTTGAATTGAGGTTAAAATGCAACTACAATGCTTGATCTTGAGTTGGTTATTGACAAGCTAAATGAGGATTATGTTGAGTGGTGAATGCTAGGAAATTTGAAGGCTTCGGGCTTGATTTGTGAGGTATAAACAGAAGCTGTTCTGATTGATGTTCAATCTGTTTTTAACGTGAAAATGGTGGAAATGGGGTAAAACCGAGCTGTTCCACAAGAAGAACGAAGGGTAGGACATGAGGGAATTTATGATGATTCTCTATTAACTTTTAGGCTTAGGATTGGATGGATATACAAGTTGGAATTATGATTCAAGTGCCAAAGATCATAACCGACCCGAGAGCAAGAACAGGGGAAGAATTGAAGGAGGAAGTTTAGTACATTATAATCTATCTAGACCGGATATGAGTTCAAGGAAGAAGCTAGGTAATTTGGATATTTCAGGATTTAGCTATAAGATTGTAATGCAGTCGGCTTGAATGACATTACTAGTATTCTTGTGTGAACTCATGATTGCTTTCATTGTGATGTCCGACATTACTTTTCATGTATTTGCATATATAACTATCGACGACAATATGCGGTCTACATTGGAATTGTAAGTGTGAAATGGAAGAAAAATGCTTGGATCGAGGAATGCCATACTCGATTGCGATCAATGTTTTGCTCTTCCATGTTCTTGTCATGTGAACATTGATGATATTGTATCGTAATGTATACTGTGAGAGGTTGAGATGATTCTTGGTCGGACATCCTTGGTACTTGAGGTGAGAGTATGAATTGAGCTGACGCCCTTGAGCTGTGTGCGGGGATTTGTGCGACTTGAGGACCCTGAGCTGTGTGCGGGGTAGAGTCGTACCACGCATCATGGAGCCCTGGCATAGGGAGTTGCAAGTCTAATGACTTGCGATGGTGAGATGAATGAAGAGCATGTCGTATTCATGGTTTGGCTGTTATTGATCTTATCTCATGATCCTTGTTGACGTTGTTTTATTTGTCTGATATTTCGACTGCTTATTGCCCTGATAGCTTCGGTCTAGGAAGTCTTAGGACCCCTATGGCAGGGTTGAATGTCTTTCTTGCTAGCCGTCGCGTTAACCCATGCTGTGGGACTACATTTTTCAGATTAGAAGATATGCAACTGGGCTTTAGATCAGTATCAAAGCTGGTGGCTAGGAGGTTTAGGGTGTACGATGGCATAAACAATTCATGTCATCTTCGAGTGAACGGTACATCTATGCCATCGCATCAAGTGTGCCACTTTTGGCGTATGACGACACATGCATATGATCACGTTGTCGTGAGCAGCGACCAGAATTTACGTTGTCACCCCAAGCTCATGCATCGTCGCTTCTTATGAACGATGGCATATCATTGTTCTTTCTTTGCAGACAACACACATTTGCACACGGATGGTCCATTTCTCAAATTTTCTTACAGTATTCATGCAATACACATGATTCTGCACACGTTCTATTTCATATGCAAACAATAACCATGCATTCACTTCATCAAAGCATTAAATAAACATCATAGCTTAAATCTAGTAATTCCACCTAACTTCGGTTTAGAAACACACGTGAAAGGAAATGAAAGCGTGAGGGAATAGATGAGTGGGGGCGTGGGAAGAAGTATGGCCAAGAGTGAGAGAGTGGCCGAATATATGAGGGAAAAAGAAGAGTTGGTGGATGTTGGAAAATAGGAAATCAATTGTTGGGACCTTAAATTAGAAAAAAATAAAAATAAATTCGTACGCAAATATTATGGGTCAGAAAGGTAAATTCTATTTTGATTAAATTATATATCCGGCCCAAAGGGTAATAGAAGTGATGGATAATTTCAATGTGCGAACGAAGATCGTACTTTGGGATTAAAGTTTGATGTTCGCTTTCGACGCATGCGACACAGGCCGAGTGTTCCGTGTCCCAAGTGGGCAAGTTTTCCCGTGCTCGGGTTCTGTTGTGGGTGGTTCTTGGGGTATCATCATGTGGTGTGAGCGTTGTAGAGGAGAAAAGACAACTGAGTCAGTGGGAGTTGTGTCAGATCGATTTGTACTAGGAGTTCTAGGATTAAATATAATACATCCCTTAGGAACTCTGAAGGCGGGATTGGCCTCTCGTGTACAAACTAGTCGGGAGCTGATGCCGTTCTCCTGATGAGGTCATGACAGGCCGAAATCAGTTGTTGTGCGTAAAAGGGTTATACTCGTCTCACTCGATGTAATGGATGTCCGAACTAAGCTAGGCATGGTACGATCTAATATGGGAAAGCTATTTGCCTAAGTGTTTTATGGAACAACTATATAAGAAAGGCTGGCTTGCCGTGGCTTGACAAGCTGAAAACTGTGGACCCGTGATACATGTCTGTTCACACGACATTAATCTACCTAGTTTTGGCTGTTTGATTTTGGGCTACGTAATATTTATAACTGATAATCAATCTCACATCACCCACCTGTATTTGTTCCATTGGCTTCACCTTCAAGCTCAGCTTTGCAACTTGTCCAACTTCCACCATTTTCTCCATCAAAAGTATTCGCACCAAGATCACCCCCATCCGCACTCGGACAAAACCAGATCAGAAAAACGACAGTTAGTCAAAAAAAGGAGCGAGACACACACTGAAGTCAAGCATAGTAGATGTTTGATTATTTTACTCTGTGATTCTGACATGTCGCGCTGCGTCAGTTTGGAATCTCGTCCTCCTCCTCTCGTCCTCGAATTAGTTCTCACCAGATCGCTGCCGGCTCAGGCACGCCCGAATCTTCGTTGCTGGATCCTGTCTGGGCAGAGAGCAGAGGGAAGGGAGAAAATCCTCTCTGGAACCGGTGCTCACGCTTCACTGAAATTCCAAATCCTTAGGGAGAAGGAACACATAACGTTAAAGAAATGGGAAAAGGAGCGGCTTGTATCGACCCCATCATCGGACAATTATTCCCCTTATAATAATCCAATCCTTAGGTTCTCGAGATCTGTCTGAACCGAGAACAACCAGACTATCATGACGGAATATCTCGAGAACGCCACTCGCGTTATAGGAAGACGTAATGCGTTTCTGGAACAACCTGCAGAGGAGGTTAAAAGAGGACGTAAAAGCGAAAGTTTCGACTGCACAAAACGCCCATCACGTCACTCGTTGTTCCCCCCTTTTCTCTTATCTCCAAAAACTGGAAAGAGCTCGGGACGATGAACAATCGACAGCCAATCTCAAAGTAATGGATTTTGTGCAAGTTTTTTTTTTTTTTTTTAAGCTTTGATGCTAAATTATTTTGTACGGGAACTGCAACGACGACTGCTTGGTGCTTAGAGGCGACGCGAAACGACTTGGTGGATTGATTTCTCAAAAGATCTTAAGAAGCTCCAAATGTTCGAGCCTGTAACAACGAACTTGAAAATTCGTCGAGAATCACAAATGTATTTCGAAAACTCTCGACTATAATCGGCTCGTTCATTCACATACCACTGTTGAATCAAGAAAAGGATGTCTAGCGTTGATGAAGAATAAATCACTCATGGTAGAATTTTCGGTTTGAGACCGCAGATTTTATCTGGGTGCACTGCCCATTAATCTCATTATGATGTTAGTGGGTTGCCCAAGATTGGAAATGCACCCAAGTACAAACTCGTCCTTCACAGACTAATTAAGAATTTTCAAGATCAAGAAGAATAGGCTGGAGAATCAAACTAGCGACTTTCGGCTCGAAAATCAAGTTCTGGACCACTCAATCCACCGCCACCAGAGCCACGTCGTGCGAATACGATATCTTGAAAAGGGAAATTGAAATTGCATTCTCTCATTAAATTTAAACAAGGAAAGATTAAAGATTTAAAAGAGAAAAGCAAAAGCCCCAAGAAAAATTGGAGATGATTTAGACTAATCTCATCTCTTAGCACACCACCCAGAGGACTAAATTCCTTTAAGACATTGAATTCATTCTCTCTGGAATAGAAGAAATCCCCCATAATGCCTCTCTGGTCACTTTCTTAACTAATTGCTTACACTTCGACTTGGAAAATCTTGTTTGAGTTCCTACATCAAGGGGCTATTGAGAAGGCCATGCCATGTTGAGCTGAGCCCATTGTTCCAGCTGCTTCCTCTTGCAGAATCAAGATCACCCATCATGTTCCCCCCATCTGCATAATTGGCATTGAGCTGCCATGGAAATCCCCACAAGATCCTGTTCTCACCTTCCGCCCCGGAGCACAGCTCCTGTTTCATCGTCGTCATCGTCACTGCAGTCGTCGTGGGCCCGCTCACTTCTTGATCGTACCCGAGGCTCATCTCTCCTCCGCCGCCGACATTCTCCATCGGGTCTCCCGCGCTCGCGCCGTAATAGAAGTTCTGGAAATTGTTCTGGTGGGTCTCGAGAAACCCGTGCCTGAGCGAATCGAGGAAACCGCCGTGGTTGCCCAAAACATCGCTCGGGTGGATGCCGGGTTTTCCTAGAAACGGAATATGGTCATGGTCATGGTCATCGAGCCCAAATTGCCCGCTGGCCTGCTTCTGGAGCCTGGCGAATGCGAGGGTGAGATCGCTCGAGTCGAAAGTACTCAACCCGGGGAGTCCATTGAGGACCGAATTGGCGCTGGACGTGAGGAGTTGCTGGTCTTGGGCTCTCTTGGAGGAGGAAGAAGAGGAAGAGGACGACGACCTCCTGTTCTTCCTACAGCCACCGCCGACCGGTACATTCCTGAGGGTGCCGCCTTTGGTCCAGTACCTGCGGCAGGCCTTGCAGAAGTACCGAGGCTGAGAGAGGCTGTAGTTGTTGTAGTAGCAGAACTTGGTGTTGGTGGATTCGCATCTGGGGCACTTTAGGGCTTGCTCCGGCTGAGGCCTCGGCTTCTTGTTCTCTTGCTGGGGCTTCGTGCAGACCAGCATGCTTTCAAGCGAACCGGACATTTCCTGCTCAAGAAAACACGGTATAAGCACCATTCATCCATGCCTGCCGTCGACAGAATAGTTCGAACACGACAAGGAGATTAACAGAAAGAAAGTTTCGATTTTTTGAGCAAATGGGCAAAAGCCAGCAATTCATTTCCGTGAAGTAAAGTTTGGGGAAACTCGATCCAAAGATCAACAGGACGCATCTCGAACACGAATCGGGCTCCTCTCCGGGAGAGAAACCTTGCGCTAGTTTTTGGAAATGAACAGCGAAGAAGAACGAACATAACAAGAACAGCAACATCATCATCAAAGTTAGAAAGCAAAAGTTCAGTCGGCGTGGGCATAAGAAAACGTTCTTCCATCCTCACCTGATGTTGCACACCGGAAGACTCCATCCATGAAACGCACTGCCGATCTCAGCTGCAAGAGCAAGCTCGTCACCTTGATCCGTTGGGGGAGAAAGAAAGAAAGAGAGAGAGAGCGAGGTGTGGCGCAGTGATTCGAAGTGTGGGAAACAAGACAACTCGTCTCTATATATAATGCAATCCAGAGGGGAGAGAGCATAGAAAATTCCAGGCGCCCACCTGCGACTATCCAAGGGCCCCGCCCCACCCCACCCCACCCCACCCCACCCAGCCCCATCCCTTCCCCAGTTCCCACATTGGAGAAGTCACTTGGTTGAATCTAGCGGGATTGGATTGAGATTTAAGACATTAAAGATCATCTCCAAGAAATTTATAAACGAAAATGACCCCAAAAAAAAAAAAATTACGACGAACAGTAACCTGACATGTAAATAACGAAAGACTACTATCTGACCGTCGCTTTTCCACGTGAAACGTGACTTGTGTAGCGAGAATATTTCCCGACATTCGCTAGCGCAATGGGTACATCACAAGGCACAAATAGCAAGAAAGCACAAAATGATAAGATAGGCGAAGTCGAATTCGAGGACTGTCGTTAGGAATTTTTTTTTTAAAAAAATCAAATAATTGCAAAAACGAGCTCAGATCCTGTGAGGGTTTTGTAATTCGCGTTGAAATCTAATCCCAACCCTCACCCCCAACTTCTCGTCGACACGTCGAGGAACAGACAACGCGCGTGAACTCCGGTATCGACGTGATTCATGGATGATTTGCTATAGAGATCGCATGGAGATTCGAATATTCGAACTTGTTATGGTGCGTGCATTGAACGTTCAAGTACAAAAACTTCCATAACGGCACGGATGAAACCAGGGTCGTGCCTTCCTCGATCCCTAATCGATGGTTTCCATTACAAGTACGGACAGTTACTGATGTTTAAAAAAAAAAAAAATCTCCGGCTTTATTCCGTCACGCATGATTAGTTCAAATTCTGTCTTTAACCCAAGAGTCATCCCCACAATCTCCTCGTGTTCCACCCAAAAAAAAAAAAAAATCCACGACTTTATTTAATAATAAAATAATGCACTACCGAGATTTGCTATAAAAAAAAATTGAAAAAGAGGGGTTAAAAAAAAAAGAAAAAGAAAATAGAGAGATTGCTCATGGGGGGGAAAAGGTTGGTGTGAGGTCTGAGGAGGCTCCTACGCATTCCTTTTGTGCTTTTTTTGTGGGTGGGCCACACGGCAATCGAGCGTGCCTGTCGATGGGATTCGGTTCTGACGTTGAAGGTCCAGAATCCCTGATCCGGGTGGACCCGTTGCGGCAATCGGAGCCACTGCGTCGAAAGCGAAAGACGGTGTTCATTTCGAAATCCCATACGTAGGAATTAAGTTCGCGGGAGACCGCGGAATCAGTCCACGCGAAAGAATCGGTTCGGTTCTAGAGCGATAATTGAAATTTTCAGAGTAGCAAATAATGGTCATTAGAAGCGATAATTCACTTCAATAATTTAATTAATAATACAGTTGGAACCTAAGTACAATCCGGAGCCTATGTGATAATGAAAGTTCTAGGTTGCAGCAATGGGTTCTAAAATTCGAAGAGCCGATTCCAATCGATAGGTTTCAAGTTCCTTTAGAACGTGAATCGACTTTGAAACTGTTCATCCATAAGTTACCGTAAATTGCTCGCAGCACGGGATAGATTAATTTTGAAGATCGATCGTGGTAGAGCCCGCCGCGTAAAATTTCTCTATTTTTTTTCCTTGGGTTTAGTGGTTGTGCTTCCATGGTCCCTCCATCCAAGGAACAGATGTTTCTCATCAGTCCCATTCAACCTTCCCAAACTTGGACCGAGCGCTATCGCCATCACCATAATTGCTGCGAGCGATGACTTGGCATTAGGACAAGCTTGCGTACGTCTGAAGCAAAGGACAAGGAGTGTTGTTTGAACTGTCGTTGAATTTAGCTCGTGTTAGAAAAAGGAAGGAGGCATATCTCCGACTTGGCGATTCGTATGTTCAATACACATACTACGAATTTCAATCTACACAAGATACGTCTTGCCAATAGAAGATTCATGCAAGATCGCTTGGCAGAGAAAGAAAAATTCAGATTCGTGGCCTCGAATAAACATGATCTCATGATATCCCCTGGCAAAACATCGATGATTTCCATTTTTAGGCCCTCAAAGATTGCAAAGTTCGCCATTTTTAGCTGGCTAGTCCCTCGAAAGGCATGTTGCTCAGATCGTCCATCTTTTACCGCAAAATTTCTAGATGATCTTATGCGGCTTTGAGATTGCGCTAGTTTATGCAAGGATTCGATGCACAACCATAACGAAATAAAGCGAAAAAGAAAAATCGAGACACAATATTTTATCCTAATTTACCCTTAAATTAGAACTACGTCCAACATATGATTCTACTAAAATTAGCACGTCACACATCTCGTTATGTCCCTCAATTATAAGCGAAATATATATTATTTAGCATTATCTATTGATGGGCGTAAGTCCAAACTACCAATAAAAAAAATATAGGTTCAAATTATAAACTCTCTAGCGGCTCAGGGCGCTACCCTACGACTTCCGATGGGGTGACTCTCCCGGACCCTAGCACGCTCACCGGACCCCTGTGCAGTATATAAACCACACCCCAATAGTTTAAAGGTAAATCAGGATAAACCTTGTATCTCGATTTCTCTTTCTCGCTTTTACGTTCTATTTCGTTGTGATTGTGTGCTGAATCCTAACATGCAATACATTTGATTAATTTCTATAGAGAGTTTTTCATGATAAAAGGCGCCACGTGCCACAATCTTTTGCTTACATCCATTATCGAGACAAGAACTAGTTTCATGAATTAGCTAAGCATATGCGAACTAGTACGTTGTGCATAGCTCACACGACAACCTTCGAGCAAGCTCGCCTTTGAGAATGTAATTTCACGAAGCTAAGAGAATCACAACACCTCTGAATTCGACCTTCACTGGAATGTTTTCTTATGATTATGTATTGATCTGATCTCATCAGCTAACATTAGAATAAGACTTCGAGTCTCCATACTCGTACCGCCTCGGGATCGCTCTTTCTCTCTCTCTCTCTCTCTCTATGGAAAAATACGTATGGCCGTTTCACAAGAGTCTTCAAATTTCAAAGCACCAATTTGGCAATCCCCGACCGACGCTTCCAATATATAAGTTTCCCTCGATATCCATGCTTAATCGACGACCCTTAAGCCCGAGCTAATGATCAAGTTTCATTAACTTTACGGAAATGAAAATAACAACAAAAAGTCGCACATCGCAATATCTTATGGGCCAAATCCCATGGAATGGAACGGCGGGATCTCCAACGTACCAACCCGAATTCCAATTCCAAGAGCCCGTCATCATGCCTTGGACTTGGACGGAACCACAATAAGCAAGCAATCATTGATCCGGCTTTGGATTCTAGTGGCAACCACGACGTCGCTGCCCTCCTTTTGCCCCCGGCCCCGGTTCAAGAAAAGAAAAAACTGGGAATGATTGCTAAATTAACGCGACCGGTTCGATCCACGATGAGAGGACGGACGGACAGAAGACGTTCAAACATCGATTCATTCCAAGCCAAGGTACTCTGCTTTTTTTTTTCCTCCTGAGCAGTGGCAGGTTGAGTTGTGCAGCAGACGTCGTGGTGGCTCAGTCAGTTGATTGGGAATGTGGGGGCAGGTGGGGCCGAAGGTAGGGATCGGCCATGTCCGTTTTGACTGGTCAAGCTCGTCCCGGTCAAGGAGACTGGATTTCTCGAATGGGGGGTTCTAAAGCAAAAGCGGCATCTGGAACCGTGCCCTAGCGACAGATGTAGCATCTTCTTCTCAGAGAGAGATAGAGAGAAAGAGTGTTTTTCTATATGTTGGCTAGATAAGAATCATGATAGGCATGCAATAATGAGGGCCTATAAAGCGATTTAGTAGACTAAAATCCCATCATCAGAATAGTAACAAGATCCAATCAGTCGTCAGGTTTTTTGCTTTGCCCACCAGGAATTGCTAAATGGTCATAGAGGTACAAGAATGTCAGGAAAGTGCAGAGGACGATGCAGATGATGTCCCCGGACCCCACCTCTCGTCTTGTTTTCTGCTATGTGTGGGAGTACCGTCAGTCAGCCACCATGATGCCTTAGGCACGAATCCGGTAGAATGTAAGGTTTATACACAAGAAATGCATGCTGAATAGCCATGAAAACCAATGTGTGTGGTATATACCATCGGTTACAACCGTATACTTCTGCGTATAACGACTGAGGATAGACGACACGCACACTCGCGCAGCATTGTCGTTGTACAACCACTATGGGGCAATTTGTCTCATAGTTGTGCGATCGAAATTGGTGATTCCTATTGAGTTCTTGATTTTATTAGAAATGGTGTGGGTTCCCCTGAGTTGATGGCCAAGCGTTGAGCACAGGTGGGGTATGCTTCATAGAGCTATGTGTTTTTGGAAGGATGGGCGAGGGTCGTGGCCCAACCTACGTGACGGATGATTTGAAAAGGTGGTGCATGATTGGGACTAGCTTAATGATCCCCATTCAAGCTTATGCTTGGTCATGTGCAAGGTTCGTGCATGTGGTCTGCTTGAATCTAAGATCCGATCGGTCACATGACTAAAAGTGAGGATGAGCAAGCAAGGCTGAGCATCACTCGCAGATGGCCGAGCAAGCCATTAGCGTAACAGGGATGTGAATGCATTAGGGCTATCGGTGTGCCCGGGTGATTCGGGATGCGAGCTGAGGCACAAGTGAGCGAGCCAAGCGTGAGATACGTCGTTGCTTTGGTACCGGGCACTGGCATGGCACACAAGGAGGGATAACAACGGCTAGTTGCGACTGTTTGGGTCGATTTTTTGACTAGGGTCTAACTTGGTGTCCATCTATGACACGTAGAATGGCCTTATCGACCGAGTTGCATCTCTCGTTCATGGAGTCTTGGTGTCTTTTCATGTGATCCGTATCTGGCTGCGTCCAAGCATGTATCGTGACTTTTCTGTGGACAATAAGACTCGTATCGTGTTTTGAATATCAGTAGAAGTGGGAAATTCCCCAGCAAATGCAGAGCCATCCTGTCAGACACTTGGTGTTCATAATGAAAATCGTGTCTCTTGTTCATGTGCCCATTTCCGGATTCATGCCTAAGACTCTGTTCCAATTTTATGCCTAAGGCTCTGTCTGTTTGTATCGCTTATAAAAATGAGTAACAAAAAAATGTCTCATTGTCTATGAAAATGTTTAGCCATATATTGTTGTTAATAATTAGAACAATTTTTGTTGGCTAATAGAAATTTCAAGCGAGACAAGCGACTTTTTGTAGGAAAATATTTTACTTATCTTTTATTTTCCACGAAACAAACAAAGTCTAAGGCTCTGTTTATTTTGCGGAAAATAACTTTTAGGAAAATATTTTTCGGATTTTCTGGCATTCTAGGTTCAACTTCATAGGAAATGAACTAGTCAAGAAAAATATTTTCTACCCACGAAAAATATACCTTAAAAAGCAGGAATTTTGTCTTTTTAGTGAATCCCTCCTCTTAACCTTGGAGCACTAGGGCAAGCGGTTCCCCCTACCCCACCATGCCTGGATCCGGACCGCTTAACCTTTCCTTAGAAGGTTAGGCGTCTGCCCTTGGGATCCGGGCCGTTTGTTTTTGGACGGACGGCCCAGATCTCCTATTGTTAAGGGGTAATTTTTTTGAATTTTTTTAAATATATTTTTGTTAGTAATAATCTGGGCCGTCCATTCATAACACGGAAGGACCGGATTTCAAGGGCATGGCCTAACCTTCTGAGGAAATGTTAGGCGATCCCTTTCCACCATGCCTGGCCTCGCCTTAAGAAGAAAGAGGGGGGTATGAAGCGTGGAAAAGGCAGATCGACGGGGAGACGCTGTAACCTTGATCGCCTACTATTATGTTGTTGATGCATCGATAATAGAGCATTGGGGACAAGAATAAGAATTCACTTATATGAAAGAGTTTCACGGGAATAGGTTATTTGTATTCCTCGGAAACCCACACCCACATCGATTCTCAAGAAATTCTTCGATTTCTTCCGGAAGTCTCGCGCCTATGGGCCGCTATATCTATCCAAGAAGACACTCGAAACGCAACCCGGTTCTACTTGACTAAGCCTTGTGCTCGTCCAAGGAGGAAGATTTCCTCTTTTTGAAGAGAGGATATCATTTTTCCTCCTCTTCCTTTGACTCAGACCTTGGGCTCATCACTCGCTTGTGGCTGATCACCGGTGCCCAGCTGAAGAAGGAAAAAGAGAATAATAAAAATAAAAAAATCAAAAATCAAAAATGAAAAAGGAAAAGAAACAATATTTGCTTCGAATTTGTTAAAAAGAAAGGGAAAAATAAAATAAAAAGAAAAAGTAATTAAATGGCGTGCACGGACGAAAATTAAAATCAAATTTTCCATAGTAAGCGGTAGAAAATATTTTCAGTTTATTTTTATGTTTCAGCCAAACATTGTAAAGTATTGTCTTTTTCATGAAAAATGACTTCCTGAAAAATATTTTCTAGAAACGTCACATTATCCGCGAAACGAACGAAGCCCAAGTGTTTGGTCAATGTTGGATTACCTTGCATCGGTGTTTGCCTAGACATGCATGGCATGTAGTTCGCATTATATGTGTGAAATTTTATTGGTCCTGTGCCAATTATCCTAAAAATTTAAGCTTGTAAATGAACATGTGAATTGATATCTAAATTACCCCCCAACAATCTCCGTAACCGTTGGTGAGACATTTGGCATAAGACTATAGTGTCGAAATATCTAATGAGAGCAAATAAAGGTCTAGAAAGATTTGAACTCGCGACTTTACATTTTGATACCTTATTGTAATATCCTCTACAATAGCACGATCAATCGAGGGAGACTCCATATTCTGTCACTGTTTCGACTACTGCTCGTGTGCAACTGACAGGAAATTTGTTAGATGAAATTAAGCATGAAAATAAACAATAAGGAAGTCAAAGAAAAGGCTGGGAAGACGTGACCACGAATTAAGTTTCCGTGGAACCGTTGTTGACCATTCTAAAATTTTAAATTGTCAGACAAAAACGTGGTTTAATTTTTTCGATACCCTAACACCCTACACACGTTGCGTTTTGTTCGGTTTCGGGGGAATATTTTTCAACAAAATACAAAGGCTGTTGTGTTAAAGGGAGTTTCAGACGTGTAAGTAATGTTTGGTAAAATGTATTAAAAAAAAACAATGTGAAGTAACTTTGACTTGAATGCTATTTCGTAAAAAATATATTTAGTAAAGGGCATTTACTAGTATTCTTAGAATGCTACTTTGCAAAGGACTTTCGGACCTGCCTTGGGCTAAAGAATTTTAGAAGCTTTTGAAAATGCAATTGCATTTTCCCAAAGTTCTCCCAAAAAAAAAAAAAAAAAACTTGTCAAACACAATTTGCATTTGCCTAAGAGACTTTGGTGCCCAGAACCCCTTGCAAATGTTAAACCAAACGCACCCATAGATGAATCAGATTTTCTAATATCGTGAAATAGCTGAGATCCAAATGCGGATTGCGTTTCCAGAGTTTTTTTAGACATAACGGTACAGACTTAGGGTGCGCATGAATGTTATTCTATTTCTCAGTTTTTCAGTTTTTTTTTGTTCCAGGGAATAGGTTTGAAAGAGAAATGCGTTTGATAATGCAATGTAATTTTTTTTATATTTCCGGGCAAGATTTTTGGCTAAGAAATATATTTGGATGAGAAAGGAAAAGTTAAAAAAAGCTATTTTTTTTTTCAGAAACAAAAACTTGAAACAATTTGCTCCTACTTTCACATTCATCCACCCCGCCGCCAGTCGTCACCGGTCGCCCGCCCGCCGTCGATCGCCGACTGCTGGCGACCTTGGTTGGAAATAGGGCTAGGGAAGAGAAATTTTATGTTATTATCAAACGAATTTCCATTTCGAAAATAGAAAAATTATATCGTTATCAAATGCGGTTTTTGGTTGAGAAACTCGTATAGGAAATAGAAATGGAAAGATCTATTTCTTACTAGAAATAGAGCCATGGAAGAGAAAGACATTCATGCGCGCCCTTAACGGTTGGAAAGTCGTCCAACGTGCGCGGAGCACGCGTTAGGAACCGAGGAGCGCTCGCGGTATTCTCGGATCATTTCATCTTCATTTAGACAAACCCAATCATTCGTACAGCCGATTCTTTGAGTTGATTTTGTTTCCATTCAGAGAAATGAAATGTCTCCTTTTGAGAACACGATGGAGTTGGATTTTCGTCGGGGATTTTGCTTGACATCTCACCATATGTATGTGGAAAACACTGTCGTTACCCGGCGTAAACACGAGAGAATCATTTGATTATTAATGTACTTGTCCAGAAACGCGTTCACACGATATCAAATACTTCCTCGCTAAGAACGTTGGGGGAATCTGGAGCCGAGGGCTGCGCACTAGCAGACCAGCTGTAGCCTGTAGCCTGTGCTGTAGCGTAGGGTGGGGGAGTTGGAAAGGAAATAAAGCGCCGCAAGGGAGGGAGGAAGGAAGGAGGCAGGGTGGGACCGGCGTGGCGGGGTTGGTCGGTGGACGCGGGACCCACTCCCGGCGATCCCCCTTCCGGGGGCACCTGACCGGGACACGTGGCATCGGACAAATCGCGGCCAATGAGAGGGAAGGTTTGGGGACCCATCTGCCTTCGCCCTCGTCGCGAAGTAAAGCATGGTCCCAAATTCTTTCTTCTCAGTCGAGCTTCTTGAGGGCATCTTCCAATTGCTTATTATATTACCGAATATGGGTCCCACCCACCGGTTTTTTTTTGGGGGGTGGGACCCACCCACCAGTTTGATAATGTGAAAGTGGGGAAAAAAAAGACAAAATAAAATTAGGCAATTCCCAGAAGCAAACCCAAAGGGGGACCGTCTCCCGACTGGTATATTCCACGTACAATCTTTTTCAAATCGATTAATCATATGCGTACTCTCTCTGCATCCCGCCCTCCCCAGCTCGAATTTTGCGAAATCCCTTTCGTAGGTTCCCCGGCCTGTCCATTTAAAATCTTGATCCGCCACGCTCGAGATCCTAAATTTTGGTGAGAAACGGTGTGCCGACACCGAATAATAAGCACAAGTACCGAGTGGCAAGTCCCGACTCGATCCTGATTCGATAAAGTGAACGAAGGTAAATAAATAACCGAAGCTCGGCAGTTTGGCCGCAGCGTACTGAGGATTGCAAGAACCCGATATTCGGGAAGTGGGCTGTAAAACTATTCGTTACTAAAGTTCGGTAAGTAGCCATGAATCGGTAATTTCCCGAAAACCACGAAAAACCGATGAGGAAGGGGTCACGAACATAAAAGGGCAATGGATCAACTAAGTTAGCCATGTCAGCGAGAAGTCATGATCAGAAAGCGAAAGTAATGAACACGGGTAGATTATGGGAAGTTACTCAAAAAGGTTCAAATTCAAAATTATCATGACAGTTGAAGATCAATTTTGGCGGACAAAAGTAATGAAGAAGGCGCGGTTATTGAAGGCGCCATAATTCAAGATTTGAAAATACAAGGATAACCGTCTGGGCAGTTGTAAAGTACAAGGAAATACAAATACTCAAGAAGGAAGAGAGGGAAAAAGATCAACACCACATGCAAAAACACTCAATTTTCTCTGCAATTTAGTTTTCATTGTACTTTGAGATTCCTGCATTTTTAATTCTCACAAACCAGTTTCTTTTCAAGTCATTTACAGCTTTTTTAGGAATATTGTAATGTAAGTCAAATCCTTTGTTGATCTCAAAGCTATCTACAATCCATCCATTTCCGAATACACTCCTCGTGATCTGTTTTTCGCCAGAAATTTCTTTAAAGATTAAGCCACAGAATCCTTATAATAAAAATCGAAGAATTAGTTTCGGTAAAAGATATTCCTTGTTACAAAAACAAGCGAACACGATGATATGCTGGAGATTTCTCGAAGGACTAGTCAAATTCTAAGCGGGATGCGCTATTCGTGGCTTGTTTATAACCCATCTTAGTATCCATCCCTCCTCTTGTCGCGAAGGACAAAGGAGAGTATATGTCAAGTAAGGATTATGCTTTATATGACTCCATCTTCTTGTAAGAATTCCTCTTTCTTTCCCAAGAGTAAAATCCTATCCATGGAGATAGCTAAACCCTAACTTCCTTTTCCCTCTCGCCATGGAGCTCACAATCATCCATCACCGTTCCTCGTCCCTCATGACTTCTCACCATTTTCTTCCCGTAAACCCTCAAGGCTGTCCCTGCTCTGTAACCATGATTTCCCCTTCACTTCGCATCCAACCCCCACCATTTCTACCACTCCTTGTCTACTAGTACCCTTCTAAAACCCACCTTCCAATTCTGTGGTTTTCCTCCTTTTGCAAACCCTAGTCCCTAACTCCCTGGCCTTTGTTCCCCCATTTTAGATTAGAGCTCCCTTCCTCCAAAACCATCACATCTACGTCAACCCTCCCTTCATCTATCTCTGTTCCTGTGTAATGGAGTAGTCTCGGCCTGTCTCTGGAAGTCGAGTGGAGCACCAGTCCTTGGTTGCGCCTTGCCTTTGTTTCAGTTCTTCTGGGGTTTTGGCAGTAAAGATCTCGGTCTGCATTTTATCAGTGAAGCCTGCAAGAAAATAAAAGTTAGTAAGATGGAAAACGGGATAGAAAAAGAGCAGCGCTTGGCTGCCCTGTGCAGCAGTCTCGAAAATTTGTGGACAAGGCTTGATAACAAATTGAAAACCTGCAATCTCACTCTGCTGGATAAGCTGTACTCTAACCCTAATATTAATTTTCAAGCCTTCATCTCTACTATGCAGAAAGCTTGGAAATCGGAGGAATTTATGTTTACCAACATGAACAGGGCATCTTTTCCTTCACTTTTATGTCAGAAATCGTTATGAGGAGGGTGCTTGATGGAAGTCCTTGGTCATTTTTCAAGCAACCTACTGATTCTTCAACAATTAAGCCCTAAACTGACTATTCATCGCCATGATTTTATGCACTTTTCTTTCTGGGTTCAAATAGTTGGATTGCCCCTGCTCATGATTAGTGAATCTATTCTTAGACGAGTTGGCAACGTTATTGGGAAGGTGGTGGATGTAAAAATGGATGCTAAAGAGGGTGGCCTATGCAAGTTGGGAAAGTAAGGGTGATGTTAGATCTAAACAACTGTCTTTTACCGGGAATGATTCTGGAATTAGATGACGACCACCTTTGGGTGGACTTTAAATATGAACGGTTCCCTAGGTTTTGCTATTCTTGTGGTAGGATTGGGCATTTTACAACTAGCTGCGATAAAGTTACGTACATAGAAACTGAGTCGGGAAGAGTGGGGGATGGAAAGTTTGGTTCTTGGCTCAAAGCTGAAGCATGGGAAGTGAGCCCTTTTTGGAAACTCTTTTTTGAGAAGGAAATCCCAGTGCCTATTATTCTAGATGAAGTGGTCCCAAAACACCTATTCACATTAGTGCAGAAGAAGCTGTGGTGCCTATTGAGGTTGAAGTTCTTAATGCAGAGGAACCAAGGAAGATTATTCTGGAGGAAGGTTTGAAGAGTAAAGGGAAAGAACCGGTGATGAACACATGAGCCATTTTGGGGAAAAGAAATCTGGGTAAGCCTTTACTTCTCTCGGATGCTCCATGGTCCGAAGTCTGCCTAAAAAAATGACATATTTGTCAAAGAAAATCAAGAAGAGTGAGACCCCTTCAACAAAAAAGCTTCGCCGGTTCTCTCGATCTTTATCTCTTGAGAATGTTTCTAATGACTTAGAAGACACTCAACTCCTGGATACCCCTATTTCAGTGGAGGTAGGTTCTATGGATTGGGCTTTGGTGGCTAGCTCTAATAAGCCACCGGGGGATATATGAAGTTTTTAAGCTGGAATTGTCAGGGATTGGGCTCTTCCCTGACATTCCAGCATCTTCGAGCCCTTATGGCTCAAGAGAGACCAAATTTAGTGTTTTTAATGGAGACCAAGAATAAATGGCATGCAGTTGAGAAGGTGAGAAGCCGCCTAAACTACCAGTTTTCCTACACTGTGGATCCTGTAGGCATTAGTGGAGGTCTAGCCTCACGGTGGGAGGAGGATGGGCTGGTGGAGATAGTGGAAAGCCAGGAGAAATACATTGATATTATTTGCATATATTCTGTAACCTATGAGAAGATTAGAATTACCTTTGTCTCCGCACGGGGTAAGAACAGTACAAGTGCCTTAACTTTTGTACGGAGATCACTTGAGTGCCATAACTTTTTTTTCGCTCACTTGAGTGCCATAACTTTTAAAAATCGATCACGTGAGTACCACTTCCGGCGAAAGTCGATCACTTGAGTGTCAACTCTCTCTCTCTCTCTCTCTCTCTCTCTCTCTCTCAATCCTCCCATTTCGTGTGACCAACTCCTCCTCAGCCGAACACCGCTCCTTCATCCTCCCTCTTTAAGCGACGCCAACATCATCCGACCACCACCGCTTTCGATCCGCCACCATCGCTTCGAGCCACCGCCGTCTAGTCGCCCGCCCAGAGCCCCTAAGAGCCGAGCCCCTGTCTTGGCTTCAATAGGATACTTGAGCTACACCGACCATCAATGCCGCTTCTTCCAACCTTGCCAGCTTCCTTCAGCGTCGTCCCGCCACCACTTTGCCTCCGCTCCAACCACCGCTTGCCGTCGGACAACCGTGAAACAACACCTCGACTTCTCTACCCTGTTTTTGCGTCCGCTGACCTTGCGGCTACTACAGCTGCTCCGACTTCGCTTCGGCTACTTCCGACCACTACCTCATCACTCCTCCGTCCTCAGCCTCCACACAACCGCCGCAAGCCGCCGCAAATCCGTCGGACAGCCTCACAAACCATCCTGCCCTGTTTTCATCCCGGTTCCCATGTATTCGATCGTAGGGATGTTTCGCAGCCTTTGACCGCCGTCTATTGCTCACCACTTCATCCATTAGTCACCCTCAAGTCCCCCATTGTCCCTCAAACCTAGCGGAAGCCGATTGTCACCTATGGAGCCTTGTATAGCCCCGTCCAGAACTCCCTTTTTTTTTGCATCGTGCCTCCCCTGTTCCGTCGAGGCCGCGATGGCCATTGCTTAGGGTCGTCGCAGCTCGCTGGGGCAAGGCAAGCTTGCCCATGCCTTGGCTGAGGTTGCGCGACCCTCGACATCGCCTCACGTGGCTTCTTTGAGGCTGCTGTAGGTGGCCTCTGTTTTCTATACTCTAAAAAAGAGCTTCTATGTGTGAGAAGAGTGTGGGGGAAACGTGAAATCAAAGCATGGATCTTCATCGTGGCAACGCCAAAAAAACTTCACGAGAAAAGTGGCGATTCCTACCTTTGACAGAGCCGACAAACTCGATGAAGAGCTTCGTGAACTTGCGAGGGCCCTCGCCTAGATCTGTCGTGGCCTCACCGAGATAGGGCTCGCCGTCGGACAGTCGATGAGGGTCGTCGGGGCAAGACGAACCTACCCAGCCTTGGCCGGCCGGTGGTGGCCAGTGAGGGTCAGCGAGGACCCGTCGGCCTTGGGCAAAAATCATGAAAGAACAAAAAACAAATTAAAAAATTATGAAAAATTACAGGTGTATTAATATATTCGAAAAAATGGATCGCCGGTGCCACATAAGCTTTTCCGACTGCCACTTCAGCTTTTCCGGTCGCCACATAAGCGATGGCACTTAAGTGATCCATTTTTTAAAGTTATGGTACTCAAGTGAGCGAAAAAAAAGTTGTGGCACTCAAGTGATCTCCGTACAAAAGTTAAGGCACTTGTACTGTTCCTACCCCTCTACGCACCAACAAACTTCCAAGAAAGACTCTTATTGTGGGCTGCTCTTCGGTCTATAGCGTCTAGCAATGTTCTTCCTTGGATTGTTGCGGGAGACTTTAATGAGGTTTTATACTATTGGGAGAAAACAGGGAAAAGTGAGGTAGAAAATTACAGGCTGTTCGCAGTCCAAGAGCTTTTACACGACTGCTCTCTCATGGATATAGAAAGCAAAGGTTGCGCCTTTACCTGGGTGAACAATTGAAAAGGGGAAGCTCTAGTTAAAAAATGACTCGATAGAGTATTATGTGACATTGAATAGAGATTGCTATTTCCCCAAGCGGAAGCATATGCCTTACCCGCAATTGGTTCTGATCATAGCCCTATAATCCTTTCCACAGCCCCACAATGGACAAAGAGGAAGAAAGATTTCAAGTTCGAAATATATTGGCTTGATCACCCGGAGTACATGGACTTTGTGAGGTATATATGGAAGGATCAGCAAGATTCTATGAAGGATCTAGCCCTTAAAATGTAGAAAGTGGCAGTTGCATTGATCAAATGGAGCAAAGAAAAATTCTCTAACAACTCATGTCAGATAACATATCTTCAAGGAAAACTTACCAAGATTACTAATAGCATAGCTAGGGAGGGAAACACTGAGGTAGCCAGGCGTATTGTGGAACAAATAGGGAAACTTTGGAGGCAGGACGAGATGTACTAGAGTATGAAATCCTGGATTGAGTGGCTCAAATGGGGTGATAAAAATACAAAAAATTTCCATGCTTTGACTATTCAATGAAAACAACGTAACAGAATTTCCTTGCTGAAACTTGATAATCAAAATTGATGCAGTAATTTAAGCAAGTTGAAAAATCATATTTTTGAGTATTATCATTCTCTTTATGACTCGGTGGGCTCTAGAAACTTCCAACATGTCGTTGATGTCTGCCCAAGCCTAGTTGGGAGGGAAATGAATCTTTCTTTGATGGCTCATGTAACACTTGAAGAAGTCAAAACTGCAGTATTTCAAATGGGATCATCTAAGGCCCTTGGTCCTGATGGTTTCCACGAACACTTTTACCGACACCATTGGGACCTTCTACACCAGGATATATGGAACATGGTTAAGGACTTCTTTACTTCAGGCACTCTAAATCCCACCTTGAATAGAACTCTTTTTTCCATAGTCCCCAAAGTGACAAATCCAGAAAGTATCTCTCAATTCAGGCCGATAAGTCTTTGCAATTTCAATTGCAAGATCATTTCAAATGTTATGGCGAATCGCCTAAAACCTAGACTTCCTGACATCATTATCTCGGAACAAAGTGCTTTTATTGGGGGTAGCCAGATTCAAGATAATATTTTTGTGGTTCAGGAAGTGATCCACCAACTGAGAGTCCGGAAAAGAACTAAAAAGTTTCAGGCCTTATTGAAACTTGATATGCAAAAGGCATATGACTGGGTGGAGTGTGATTTCTTGTGTGAAAGTATGTCTAAAATGGAATTTTGTGACGAGTAGGTGTCCCTTGTTAGAGAGTGCATTTCAACCGTGTCCTTTAGTGTCAAGGTAAACGGGGAACCACTCCATTTCTCCACTCCATCCCGTGGTTTAAGGCAAGGTGATCCTTTGTCCCCATACTTGTTTACCATTATGGCAAATGTTCTATCTTTGAATCTGAAACATGCTATTGAAGAAGGAAGTTTAAAAGGGATCAAGCTAAATAGAAATTGCCCCACATTATCTCATTTATTGTTTGATGATGATGCTGTCTTCTTACTTGATGGAACTATTGGAGAATGTCAAAATTTGACTAATATTCTCAATCAATATTGTGATGCCTTGGGCCAGGCTATCAACCTTGATAATTTCGGCGTATTTTTTAGTGCTGGTTGCCCGCTAGATTTAAAGGAAAACATGGCGCATGAATTGAGAGTACCTATCATTGAGAAGACGGGGAAGTATCTAGGTATTCCGTTAGATTGGGGTTAGTCCAAGAAGAATATGTTTGCTTGGATATTGGCTAGAGTGGATACGAAATTACAAGGATGGAAGGAGAAATTGATTTCAAGGGCCGAAAAGGAGATTTTGCTTAAAACCGTGGTGCAAGCTTTGCCTCAATTCGCTATGTCGGTATTTAAAATACGCGTTTCTATTTGTCGGGCTATAGAGAGAAAGATTGCCTCTTTTTGGTGGAAACAAAGTAGCAAATCGAGCTATGGAATTCATTGGAATAGTTGGGATTTTTTTAAAATTAGAAAGGACAGAGGCGGTTTGGAGTTTAAAGATCTTATAAATTTCAATAAAGCGATGCTAGGTAAGCATGTCTGGAGATTGTGGCAATCCCCCTCAGCTCTTTGGAGCCAAGTTCTTCGAGGACTTTATTTCCCAACTGGGGACTTTTGGAAAGTAGGAAAGGGTTTCCGTCCTTCGTGAGGTTGGCGAAGCCTAATTCAGGGGAGAGATGCTATCGCACCAAATGTGAGATGGGTTGTTGGAGATGGAAAGAGCATCAAAATTAGGGAGGACAGGTGGCTTCCAGTAGGTATCCTTGGGGGACCTCCTAACCGGGCTGATCCAGTGATGGTTGAAGATCTAATAGACACAGAAGCACAAGCTTGGGACCGGCCTAAACTGGATTTCCCTTTTCGCTAAGGAGATTGTACAAGACATCCTAGCTGTCCCTCTCTGTTCTAGGCCAACTCCTGATAAATTGGTCTGGACCATTTCTAAAGATGGCTCCTATAACGTCAGAAGTGCTTACAACTCTATACAAATAGAAACCAAGCAAGCAGCAGCTGATCGAGCCTCTTCCTCATACCAACCTCCCCACAAACTTCGGTAAAAAATTTGGAAGCTACAAGCACCCCCAAAGGTCAGATTTTTCATCTGGAGTGCATGCCAGAATGCCCTTCCCATTAAAGAAAATCTTTGGAAACGTAAGATTCTACCCGACCTCCGTTGTCCTATCTGCAACCAAGCTACAGAAACTACAGAGCATATTTTTCTATTGTGCGACTGGACGAAACAGATCTGGTCAGACTTTAGGATTAAACTCGACATCGATCCTCAGAACATCACAAGACTAGATTCATGGTTGTTTGAAGTCCTTACCGGTAGTGCAGCTCTCCAAACGCGAGACATGGTGGCGACGATCCTCTAGCACATCTGGAAGGTAACGAACTCTTCCATCTTCCGAGGGCTCAAACCATCTTCTTCCATGATCATAAACGACACATTAGCGATGCATATACTTGCGATCTCTAAATCAACGCAAGACAAATCGGGAAATCGTCAGGAAGAATGGAATTCAAACTCACCGAGGCAAGGGTCACAATCGCACCGGAACTCCTGGAAAATTCATGTTGACGCGGCATGGGTTGAGAGCAGATCTGAAGCGACAATAGCGGGAGTGGTGAGAGACAGCAAAGGTACGCTGATCGACGGTTTTGCGCAGACGATTCGAGCCGATTCTTCCCTCATGGCGGAAGCCCTAGCGTTAATGAAGGGTCTGCAGATTTTACTTCATCTAGAAGACTTTGCTTGCTTGCTTGTGGAAGTCAAAGTCTTCAAGTACAAAGTACGTGGGGTCTTCAGATATTCACGGGGAACTTTTCAGCAACAATCTTCCACTTGTGGAGCTCTTAAAAGAAAAAGACCATCAAGTCCCTGGCCCGTGGCCCATTTCGAATTTAATTGCTGCGCGTAGAGAAATGATGGGCCAGCTAAAGGGGGCATGTATCCTCTTCTCCTTCTTGCGTAGACTGGTTAGCTAAGGGCGCGCATGGCAACACTTCTGCTTCAGAAATCATTTCTGAAGCTGAAGTTGATTTTTCAACTTCTCAATCAGAAGCAGAAGTTGATTTTTCAACTTCTCCATCAAAAGTTGATTTTTGATTAAAGAAAGGTGTTTGATAAAATTTCTACTTCTGAAATTTCTACTTTTGAAAATTTATTAACAAAATCTCCGGCGATGGTGATCTGTGAAGGGCAGCGACCGGCGGGCGGCCGGCGGTCGGTGGCGGGGGGACGGCGGCAGCGGCGGGTGGCGGCGGACAGCAGCGGACGGTGGCCGGCGGCGGGCGGTTGGCGGCGGCGGCCTGCGGGGACGGCTATTGTGGACGGCGGCCGGCGTCGGGCGACTGGGGGCGGCGGTGACCGGCGGGGCCGGCTGCGGCCGGCGGCGGGTGGGCGTTGGGCGGCGAAAGATCGGTGTAGTTGAAGAAGTGATTTCTTTTTTAGAAGCTACAATTTTTAGCTTCTCAAAATTGGCCAAAAATCACTTCTGGAAGTAGAAATCACTTCTATAATCACTTCTGGAAGTGATTCCTCAATATTTTTACCAAACGAATTTCAGCTTCAGAAGCACTTCTGAAGTGTATTTACCAAACGGATTTCAGCTTCTGAAGTGTTAGCATGCGCGCCCTAAGACTCATAGGCTAGGTTATCTACCCTCTAATTGGCTGTCGATGCCCCCTCTCCATACTTCGGAACCTATTATGTTTCGATGTTACTCATGGTTGTTTCTCGAACTTTGTTAAGTGAATGAAATTTCCTCCCTTTGATAAAAAAGAAGAAGTAAGGATTGATATTATGACATCACTACCTGGGCGTCCTTGATTGCCGGCTTTGTCGTTTTCACAATCATAACTGTACAATCGCCCCCTCATCTAATGCGTTAGAGACAACGTTTATTCTTTAATTTTGTTAGGGTTACTACCACGAAAAAAACCTCAAATTTTTACACCCGTGATAAATGTACTCTAAATTAATTTTTTGACCACAAAAATTTTTAAACTGGTATACTTGTGAAAAATTTACCCTCCGATAATCTTCGTTAATTTTTTTCGTCAAACTGTTGAGTTAGATGACACAAGACAGTTAACAGATGTACCAATTTGAGATTCTTACTCTTTGTTTATCACAAGTGTACCAGTTTGAGGCTCTTGTTAGTATAAACCCAATTTAACAGAAACAACCAAGGGTAAATTTGTCACAAATATATTAGTTTGAGATTTTTGATGGTCAAAAAAATTAATTTACCGTAAATTTATTATAAATGTATCAATTTAGGATTTTTTATGGTAAAAAATTTGGAAGTAAACTTAGCACACGTGTACTAATTTAGAGTTTTTGCCGATATTAATCCTTGTTATTATAATGTCCAAAACACTTCGAATATGAACAGTTAAATTAACCGTAGTTAAACCAAGGAGCGACGTTTTCAAGGAGCATTTTTTTTTTCATTCAAATAAAAGGAGCACTCAAAAGTTACAATTTACGGTGACGGAACAAGCGATAATCGTGCGGCACGTAACGGGGAAGGAAGGAAGGAGGGGCGGGCGATCACGGAGGCCACGCCAGTTAAGAACCCACACCATGTTTTGGCGTTTTTGGCAACGGATATAAGTTTGTCTCCTTCCGAGGATAAGGATAGACAGGATCCCGAAAGGGCTAGTTCCCATTCCCCACGACGTCGTTATCGGGGGACACCGCTAAACTCCAATTTGTTCCACGCACGAAACATCTCAACCCTCATCAATGCCCGCGTAATACACAATAGAGAGATTGGATTTGGGATGAACAGTCTCCCTCGATATCGAATCCCAAAGACGAAATCCGGTACCATTCGCCAACCTCTAAGTAGCATCGATATCGACACGAGACACGACATGACACATCGACGCGTCATTTCTAAAAAATAGAAAATTCCGACGGGACACATTATATATTAAATATATATTTTCATATATACATGATAAATGATCATTTTTATGATTATTTCAGTCAAATTAATTTAATTCAAATTCACAAATAAAAAAAATAATGATAAAAAGCCTAGAATTGATTCCACGTCGGTGGTGAGGGAGAGAGGAAAAAGCAAAATGACTTGAAAAAATGAGAACTAAAACATGATATCTGAAGATTTACGAAAACTATTTTGTTCTTTCTCTTTTGCGCCATCCTTGCTGTCTTTCTGAAAATTGCGAAACTGCAGGTTGAATGGGAAGATGATAGTGATGATAATGCGATTGAAATCAACAAAAATCATGGCATCGTTCAGACCGTGGGATTTGTGTTGGGAATTTCACGTAATATATAAACGTGCAATATTATTTGAAATGCACGTACACATAAATATATTGATAGCTACGTCACATTTTTAATGGATCTTCGATACAAATGAAAAAATACGTCAATGTTACAATCAAATTAGACTAAAAAGAAATAGCTATAAAATTGTAACAAATTATAGGAGGTGAGGTACGGCTAACCGAATCTCCTTAAGGCAATTAGTTCCTGCCAACGGTGCTTTGCAGCTTCATGAACTATGCCTCCCAAGATACAACACCTCTAACCAGTTCGCATTAGCACTATACAAAACGAGACTCAATCGAGCACTTCTCGACATCGGCACAATTAGAGCACGATTACTAGGAATTCTAGAGATACCTATTGAGATCCTATTTTTTTAAAGACCAATGACACATCCTATATATATACTGGAGAGCTCCCCCGACGTCTCTGCAATATGATTGTGAAAAACGCTTCCGTTGATGCATCCACAAACTGTCGCATGAAAGCTGAGGGATGGCTCCCATTAACTCATCAATAACGCATCCACGTGGAGTCAATTGTCTTCTCATTTGCTGCAGAAAACTGATGACATCAATTGTTGAATCTTCAACTGACATTGAGTCATTACACCTCATAATTGCAACAATCCCCCACACAATGACTCAACAGAACTAAGACTCGATGAATTCTAAATGTGCATGTGGAAATACACTTCATCAAGATAGGTAGCTTTCGCTTTGAACCTTCTTTAGTGAAAGCATATCGGACTTACTTAACCAGTCGGTGAACTTAGTCTTGAACCGCCAGTTGTTGGTGTAATTCTAGACGATAGACCTCACACAGAGTATCTCCGAGTCAAGATTGGTTCTCGGTTGTGTTCATTTTTTTGGCCCTGAACCTCTCGGGATTCATGTATGCTTTAGAAAATCTAGCCTTAAAAATTTTCATAGAGTCGGCCAGCTCCACGCATATAGGTGCATTCCTAATAAATGTATCCTACCATACCTTACTAGGATGTAAAAATCCAAGTTATAGGAATCATTAAACGCATAGCGTACCCTTAAAACGCTGTAGGAAGCACTGTTGCATTATAGGAATGGGAGATAGTGCTCACTCTAGAGATTTTAAAATTTACGTTGTCCTATTGAACCTATTCCATGGGATCTCCAATCGTATAGGTTATGTTTCCACCTCGAAAGCTTTTTATTGGGTTAAGGCTTTTAACCCCATTCCCCTCGATGCGCAGTTTACTTTCTCTTTTGACAAGCCTTTTGTCAGCGGATCCGCAATATTTTCCTTTGACTTTACAAAGTCTAAAGAAATTATTCCATTTGAGAGCAACTGCCTTAAGGTATTATGTCTACGACGAATGTGTCTAGACTTACCGTTATATATCACATTCTGTACCCTTACAATTGCTGCTTGATTGTCACAATGAATGCATATCGCAAGCACAAGTTTTGGCCACAGAGGAATATCCTCTAAAAATTGTCGAAGCCATTCCACTTCTTCAGCAGCTTTATCTAAAGCAATAAATTCAGATTCTTTCGTGGAGCGCGCTATTAGAGTTTGCTTTGAAGATTTCCATGATACTGTAGCCCCTCTTAGCGTGAACACATATCTGCTAGTTGATTTCGATTCATCAGAATCGGAAATCCAATTGGCATCGCTATAGCCTTCCAACACAGCTGGAGATTGACCATACTGTAGAATATAGTCTTTAGTATTTTTCAAATATCCTAACACTCTCAACAATGCATTCCAATGCTCATAACCAGGATTGCTTGTATATCTGCTCAGTTTTCCTACTGAATATGCAATATCTGGTCTAGTGCAATTCATGATGTATATGAGACTGCCAATCACGTGAGAGTATTCCAACTGTCTGATGCTGTTTTCAATGTTCTTTTTTAAAGTTAGGTGCGGTAGAGAAGGATTATTCGCATCTTTAATGCCGAATCCTTTAAACCTCTCAATTACTTTTTCAATGTAATTAGTTTGTGTCAGACTAAGACCATCAGAATTCCTTAGAATTTTGATGCCGAGTATAACATCTGCAACACCTAAGTCTTTCATCTCAAAGTTATTCTGGAGAACATTCTTAGTAATTTTGTTAGCGTCAACGTTATCTCCAAGAATAAGCAAGTCATCAACATATAGACAAATAAGTACACATCCAATGGACGTTGATTTGGTGTACACACATTTGTCACATTCATTGATTCTATACCCATTTTGGATCACCACATAGTCAAACTTCTCATGCCATTATTTAGGAGCTTGTTTAAGTCCATACAATGATTTAACAAGTCTACACACTTTGTGTTCTTGTCCTTTGACCTTGAATCATTCAGGTTGTTCCATATAAATCTCCTCATCGAGATCACCATTCAAGAATGTAATTTTCACATCCATCTGATGTACCTGCACATTGTATAGCGAAGCTATAGCAATCAACACCCTCAGTGATGTTATTCTTGTTATAGGTGAATAAGTATCAAAGTAGTCTAAACCCTCTTTTTGTCTAAACCCTTTGGCAACAAGACGTGCTTTATACTTATCAATGGAACCATCATCTTTACGCTTCTTCTTGAATATCCATTTACATCCAATTGGTTTGTTTTCAGGCGGAAGACCAACCAATTCCCAAGTATGATTACTTAGGATAGAATCAATTTCATTGTCAACAGCTTCTTTCCAAAAAGGAGCATCTGGAAATGACATCGCCTCTTTGAAAGTTTGAGGTTCGCCTTCTAACATGTATGTTAGAAAATCAGGTCCGAAAGATTTTGCAATCTGTGACCTCTTGCTCCTTCGGAGCTCGACGTCCTCATCCTCAACTTCATCATTCTCAGTTTCTGAATTTATGAATCTCTTCCGAAATGGTTCACCCTGATTTCCTTTTGCAGGATATATATCTTCAAAGAATTCAGCATCCCTTGTTTCGAGGATAGTATTGGCATGGATTTTCGCATTTTCAGATTTGTGAACCAAAAATCTATATGCACTGCTATTTTGAGCATAACCAATGAATATCAATCCACTGTTTTAGGTCCCAATCGAGTTTGTTTAGGAGGAGGAATCGCCACCTTGGCTAAGCACCCCACACTTTCAAATAATTGTAGGATGGCAGCCTTCCATTCCATAAATCATATGGAGTCTTACCTGTTTTCTTGTGGGGTATTTTATTAAAATTATAATTCGCAGTCAGTACTGTCTCCCCTCACAAGTTTTGAGGTAAACTAGAACTTATGAGCATTGCATTAGCCATTTCTTTCAGAGTTCTATTCTTCTGTTCGACAATCCCATTTTGCTGAGGAGTATAAGGTGCAGTTATTTGAAGAATTACTCCCAAACTGGCACATAACTCCTTTAAATTGGAAGAACTATATTCCCCTCCAGACCTAAGCACTTTGATTAGTCTATCAAGCTGGTTCTCGACCTCATTTTTGTAATTGATAAACATGCTCATAGCCTCATCTTTGCTAGTTAATAAATAAACATAGCAAAATCGAGTACAATAATCAATAAAAGTAATGAAGTACTTCTTTCCACCTCTACTTTCTACGAACTTTAAATCACATAGATCACTATGGATTAGTTGTAGAGGTTCACTCGTTCTTTCAATAGATTTGAAAGATTTCCTAGAAAACTTAGCCTCTACACAAGTTTCACATTTATAACGGGCAACCAGCTCAAACCTTGGAATTAGCTTCAAATTTGCTATCTTCTTCATTGTACCATAGTTTACATGTCCTAATCTACCATGCCATAGATAAGGAGATGCAATCATGTAAACGGAAGACTTCTCTTTATTAATAGTCTTTGGGTACAAAAATTTTGAGTTCACATCAATAACAGCCACATTGGTTTTGAACAGGTTATTGCTCAAGTACCCTTTTTCCACATACATTCCTCCTTTAGAAAGTACAAACTTGTCAGTTTCAAATACAATTTTGAATCCATTCTTGACAAGTATGGGGCCAGAAATGTGATTCTTTCTAATCTCCGGTACATGCAACACGTTCAGCAGGGCAATCTCCTTGCTGGAGGTGAACTTCAGAATCACCGTTCCTCTCCCTGCAATTTTTGCTGAAATAGAGTTGGCCATGTAAATTTTTTCATCTTCTTCAGCCTTCTCATAAGATGAGAATATGTGTTTGTCCACACAAATATGATTTGTGGCACATGTATCCAACCATCAATCGGTATTATTTGACACCAAGGATACTTCAGAAACCACCACAACAATCAATCTCTCATCATCTTCCTGTGCTGTCAGATTCAACTGTTTGGTTGCACCACTACCTTTGCCTTTGTTTGGGCGCTTCTTGCAATCCTTAGCACGATGGCCAGGCTTATTGCAAATAAAACATGTCCCTTGAAATTTTTGGGACTGTTCCTTCTGCTCGTCTTTTCCTTGAAAAGACATCTTTCTTTTCCTATCTTGTTTGGAGTTGGAAAATTCAACAATGTTGGCCTTTGGTTTCGTAGGAGGGTTTTCACTCCTCCTATTGCCCTCCTCGATTCTGAGGCGCAAAATGAGATCTTCAAGGCTCAATTCTTTCCGTTTGTGCTTCAAATAATTTTTGAAGTCTGACCAGCCCGGATGTAGCTTTTCAACCAAAGCTGCAACTTGGAATGATTCACTAAGTGTCATTCTCTCAGCAAAGATATCATTCAGAATTATCTGCAATTCCTGAACTTGATTCATGACAGATTTAGAATCCACCATCTTAAAGTCTAGGAATTTGGCAACCATAAATTTCTTGGTGCCCGCGTCCTCAGTCTTATATTTCTTTTCTAAGGACTCCCATAATTATTTGGCATTTTCAATATTACAATAAAAATTATATAGTGAATTTACCAAACAATTAAGGATGTAGTTCCGGCATAGGAAATCTCCGTGCTTCCAAGCCTCCAACGCCCCAAGTGTCGTGATATCCTGCTCATCTGGACTAATTATAGGGCACACCTCCGATAAATATTTGACCAGATTCAATGTAGTTAGATAAAAGAACATTTTTTCTGCCACTGCTTAAAGCCTACACCGGTAATTTTTTCCGATTTCTCATTTGGTGTATGAGACGATATCATCAAGGAAGGCATAACTAGTTGATGCATACCCGTACCACCATAGGTGGTCGCAACCCGAATGCTCGCAGCATTCGCTGCCACAACACTAGGCCTCGAGGTGTTAACCTCTCCACCAACTGTGGTCGGATCGACCATAGGAACGTCTCCAGAAGTATTCTGGACATTATTGAGCAGTTGATCATTATCAGCCATCTCGTTTTTTCTGATACACCAACAAACAGTGAGAGTAAGCAATAACTGCCTTAAGATTGTTGGGAATTTCACGTAATACATAAACGTGCAATATTATTTGAAATGCACGTACACATAAATATATTGATAGCTACGTGACATTTTTAATGGATCTTTGATACAAATGAAAAAATACGTCAATGTTACAATCAAATTAGACTAAAAAGAAATAGCTATAAAATTGTAACAAATTATAGGAGGTGAGGTACAGCTAACCGAATCTCCTTAAGGCAATTAGTTCCTGCCAACGGTGCTTTGCAGCTTCATGAACTATGCCTCCCAAGATACAACACTTCTAACCAGTTCGTATTAGCACTATACAAAACGAGACTCAATCGAGCACTTCTCGACACCGGCACAATTAGAGCACGATTACTAGGAATTCTAGAGATTCCTATTGAGATCCTATTTTTTTAAAGACCAATGACACATCCTATATATATATATACTGGAGAGCTCCCCCGACGTCTCTGCAATATGATTGTGAAAAACGCTTCCGTCGATGCATCCACAAAATGTCGCATGAAAGTTGAGGGATGGCTCCCATTAACTCATCAATAACGCATCCACGTGGAGTCAATTGTCTTCTCATTTGCTGCAGAAAACTGATGACATCAATTGTTGAATCTTCAACTGACATTGAGTCATTACACCTCATAATTGCAATAATTTGTACCTGGACTTAAAGTTGGTTTCATCCCACTTGCGCAGATCGTAGGGGTAAAAAGAATTAGACTTGAAACACAACTCCACGATTTGTCTGGTTTATGGGAATTGTCACGTAATTTGATTGAGTCCCCTAATGACGGTGAGGGAGAAAAACAAGCATGAAGTCTCTTTAAGAAGTCAAGAGTAAGATTTGAAGGCTTACAAATTGAAGGAATAAGTCTCACATTGATTATTTAGTGAGGATAACAAGTAAGAAAACTCTTTAAAATATCAAGGATGAGATATGAAGATTTACTTCTCTAAGCTTTTTGGCTAAGAATGAAGTGGAAAGTTAGTTTTTTTTTTTTAATGAAAAGCTTTGTAAGATGGTCGACACACGTGTCGACCGCGTTGACTACGTGTCGGGAATCCGACACGCGTTGACCGCATGTCGGATGCGTGTCCGCACGTGTAAAACACATGTCTGACACCGACCTGCACCCTCTTATGGCGTGTCGATGCTTCTTAGAACCTAGTTCCATTTAAGTTGATTAATTTTTCCAAGCGATATAACCAATTAATTTTTGAAAAACATTTTTCAAATTGAAGTTTTCTTTGAAACAAATTATAGGGTAAAAAGCAAAGGATGATATATATCAGCAACAAAACATGCAATATTGCCGATGCTCGATATACTTTTAGGAAATCTAATACCCAAAAAAACATCAAACTTTTGCTCTTATCCCAATTTTATTTTTTGTCTTAAAGAAAACCTCCAACTTTAGGTCAAGTCCTAATTATATCTTTATTTTTTTTTGTCTCATAAAAAAATTTCAACTTTAAGATATGTCTGAATTCTACCGTAAATTCTTTTTTGTAATAAGAAAAAATCTCAACTTTAGGTCTTGTCCTAATTTTATCGTCCAATCCCAAATTTATTCTAATTTCTTACGATCTCATAAAGAAGCATAAAGTTTTACTTGAGTCACAAATCTACCCCATTAAACCTCCGCCTAACATTTCTCGTTGACAATCGAGAAATATAAAACTCCCAAGCACGAGCTATGCGAGCATCCTGCGCATGAGTTCTCTAACCGCGAGAGATGAAAAATTTCCAAACATGAGAGATCGAAGACCAAACGCATAATCATTAAGGATGATTTTGGGATGGGGTCAATGAAGGTGGATTTGGAACTCAAGTAAAAGTTGGTGATCTTTTATGAGAAAAAAATAGAATAAAATTGAAACTGGGCTTAAAAGATGAGATTATTTGACAAGACAAAAAAGTTTAGGATGTTAATGAACCTAAAATTAATTATTTTTTATGAGACAAAAAAAAATCAAGGTAGAATCGGGACTGAACCTAGAGTTCGGGGTTTTTTATGAGACAAAAAAAGAAGTTAGCATAGAAATGAGACTGCACCTAAAGTTCAAAATTTTTTACGAGACGAAAAGTAAAATTGAGATGAGTTAAAAGTTGGAGGTTTTTTAAGGATAACTTGGTCCTTCCGAGCACGACAAGGGGGCAAATTTTCCCGAAAACGGTTAGTTGGATAAAAGGCAAGGGGGTTTGTCCGGCAATGCCCTCGGCCCTCGGGCCGGCCCTTGCGAGTGAAGCCAGGATGGGCCGAAACCTTTTCGGCCCAACTCGTCGGGCTCGTGCGCATCGGCCCGAATCACCGGGTCAAACAATGGCCATTTGGATCGACCCTCATAATTGCAATTCATTCCCTCCAGGAGAGCTTCGGTTCTACCTTACTAAAAACAAAAGTAAGTCCCACGCGGCTCGCGAAAATGAGGAAATTTTTTCCCCATTTGTCAAAAACCCAGCACGTTCCCGTCGCTCCGGTCCACCAACCGAAGACCCAACGTGGGCACGAACGACCGAGACCACCTCGAAAATCACGTTTTATGGTCGGAGTCGTCGCCTTCGGCTTCACTCCATCTTCGCTGCATTTTCCCTCCTTGGCCAAAATCTCGCACGAAAGTCATCTCTAAAGTGTATTAAAATGGACCGAAGTTGGAATTCCACTCTTCGCAAAACTCTATTCAATATGAAAAACAGTACATAGAAAAAAAAATCCCCGTTTCATTCTCGATTGCGAAATTCTTTCGGATTTTTTCAAGGTGGATTTTATAACGCTGAACAAGCGCTTTCGAAATCGCTCTTTTTTTTTTAAACACTCGAGAAGCAAGTGCTTAAATTTGAACATCACAAGTGCTTAAATTTGAACATCTTATTATTAAGAACTAAGGGTATATTTATTTGGTGAAACATAAATTAACTGAAAATTTATTTTTATAACGTAAAAATAAATGAACGATATCGCTCAAGAAAAAAATTTAGACATAAATCGATATTTAATTAATCATTTCGAACAATACAAGCTATTATTATTATTATTTTTTACAAAACTATTCAGTAAACGATAGATATGCTATTTTCTTTTTCCATATCTTGAATAATTATTTTGCATCTGCCTTCTTTGCACACTCAAAAAGGGTATTTTAGTATTTACATATCAAAATCATGGAAAATATATTACTCTTTTGGGGAGGCTATCCTTTCAGATTTTTTCCGCAAAAATTGACTTTTTAAAAAATCCACCTTCGCCCTCGACCAAAAAAAAAAAAAAAATCCACCTTCGCTCCCCTCTATCTCTCTCTCTCTCTCTTCCTCCCCACCTATACGCGAAAGCGGTTGAGGAAGCTTACGCCTTACATGCAATGGCGGCTTCCACAGCGGGATCTTCGCTGCCTCTTCGATCACGAATCCCTCGCGAATCCTCTCGGCTCAATCACCGACCGAGCGTAGCCCGCGCCGCTCGCGATGGGCGCCCGGGACAGCACGTGGGGTCGGTCTCGATGGTGTCTCCGAAGGAGGAGAGCAACAGGGCCGGAGCGAGGAATCGCCTATCGCAGGCTCTTGAGCTGAACAAAGCTTTCGAGGGTTCCAGGGGCGAGAATGCCCACAAGGACGCGCATTTGTTGCCCAGTACGAATATTACGCGTTCCCCTTTGAATTTCATCGTTTGTGATTGGAGTTCGCTTTGATTATGGTTATAAAACGACTCAAGTTTATCTTCTTTTGCTGATTCTGTGTTCGTCAATAGAGCCTTTGTCGTCGGTACAGAGCTCCAACCCCAACTCCGACGGATCTCGCCTGCGGGTTGCTTACCAGGTAAATAATTGTCCCCTCGACGTTGATGTGATCACGTAGTCCATCTCGTTCTTATTAATTTATTCGTTTTTTTTTAAATTTCCTTTTCTGGTCAGTAGTTGATGAATTGGTAATGTACTGCAGGGAGTTCGCGGCGCGTACAGCGAGGCGGCGGCGGAGAAGGCTTATCCGAACTGCGAAGCAGTGCCATGCGAACAATTCGACACTGCTTTCCAAGTGAGTCTTTTCATAAAGGTTGTTTGAAATTGAGTATGGTTGTTGAATCAAGGAAGCTGCTCAAGTCGAGTTAGTTGCATGTCTTCTCTAGCTCGCAGGTTGCTGCGAAGCTGATGGCGTGCGAAGAGGTGCTGGGGTTAGTTGAGAAAGAGAAAAAATTATAATTAAATTGATTTCTTGAACTGATAAGAATTCTGCGCACAGATTCATCTTAAAACAGGAAATAGGAAAGAAATGGTGTCATGGATGAGTGGGTTATGGTTATGCCCTTTTTTTTTTTTGCCGCTCTAACTTGACTTTATCGAGAAAGATAACATTTTTTAGTTTATCAAGAAAGATAACATTTTTAAGTTTATCGAATTGAGATTTTTAGGCCAAGATCCAACTTTTCACATGTAGATCTATGGGAAATTTTCATCAGAAACCTTCCGTAGATAAAAAATAACTCTTTGAAACAGGGGGTCTTCTGGTTTTGTCGGTGCTTGAAAGAGGTGTCTTACAGACAATGTAAATATTTGGGTTAGATGAGTATCTAATTGAGTACTTGACAAATTTCCTGCTCGGTGGGATGCTCGTTTGGTGGTTCTCATTTAATCCCACGCTCTAGTGCGGAGTCCAAATCTACCCACAAGCATCCTGCTAGATTTTCCTGGTGCCGGGGTTGGAGCTCTCCTTGCGCCTCTTAGACTTTACCTGCTAAATCCTACCTGTCGCAAACGGCGCAAGTAGGAGTTTACCCGACAGCCATCACAAAAATGAAAGTACTTGACAGATTTTGCAGATTTAGGTGTCTCTAACTTGTCATGGTGAAAGATTACAAAAGAGTCGGTAAACCTTTGTGAACAGCCTGGTCATGGACAAAAAACAGTTAGTCGTGCATATAGATTCCTCAGTTTTTCCTCCTCCTATTTCTCCCTGCAGGCTGTTGAAAAATGGCTAGTGGACAGAGCAGTTCTCCCGATCGAGAATTCGTTAGGCGGAAGCATTCACCGAAATTATGACCTTTTAATCCGGCACCGGTTGCATATAGTCGGGGAAGTGAAGCTGGCTGTAAAGCACTGCTTATTAGCAAATCATGGTGTTGAAATTGGTGATCTGAAGCGGGTTCTTAGCCATCCGCAGGTACCGTGTCACATACTGATCGGTTTTTCCTACTTCTACATAAAAATGAGTTTTAAAATCTATTTTCCATTTTCAGGCTCTTGCACAGTGTGAGCACACGCTGACGAAGATGGGCCTAGTCAGAGAAGAAGTGGACGATACTGCTGGTGCTGCAAAGGTATCACCTGTACTAAAGCTACTTATTGTGGCAAAGTCTTCCTCTCTCTGAACAGTCCTGTATCTAGAGTTGGTGATTATTCCATAGTTGAAGTTCTCGTGTTTTATTTTCATTCTAGACAGTTTCTATAAAAGTTGAGTATGCAAAAATATATATCTAGATCTCAATTTAACCATACGGAGGGCCTGTCTATGATATCTCCGTGACTCTATACTCTTTTGATCATTTTCTACTTTGTCTGTTTTGGTAGATCACCCTTATTGAGGTTTCAAAAAATAAAACATGAAAAGCGTATGTGTCACTGCATCGTGTTGAATTATAAAACAGTAAAGTGTCTGTCTCTGTAGAGTCTGAATAGAATTGGAATGTGAATGATTTGATTTTCAATCAACTTGCGAATCCCTTTTAGGCGATTTTAATTGGGATACATATGAAATGCTTTATCCTTTTTCAGTCATGATATTGTCTCATAGCAGCTTGGCTGTTATGATGTGCTTTGGTCAGATTTACCTTAGGAATCACAGGGTACATGGCTAGCGCAGTGTAGGATATCCATCAATAGTTGGCATAGATATCAATTAGTTTAGAAGTTTTAGTAACTCAACATGCATGGCCGTTTTCTTGTTCTAACTGGCTTGTAGTTGCTCTGAACTTGCAGCATGTTGCTTTCCACGACCTAAAAGATGCAGGGGCCGTTGCCAGTGCTGCTGCAGCCAAAATCTATGACTTGAATATTCTTGCTAAAGACATTCAGGTTTTCATCTTACATTTTATCTGTTACTACTTGGTATGATTGCTGAAATATCTCAAATCCATTCTGGAATCATTTGCCTTTATCAATAGGATGATTCTGATAATGTTACTCGATTCCTTATGCTGGCGAGGGAGCCCATTATTCCTGGCACCGATAGGCCCTTCAAGGTCACTTTCGAAAATCTATATTTACGTACTCTTATTTTCTGACGAGCAGATGGACTATACATTTTTTGCTGTTTCACTTTGCCTACCCCGACTTGTACCAAGTACTAATGATTGCCGTTATTGGCCTCTCAGACAAGTATAGTTTTCTCACTGGAGGAGGGTCCTGGAGTCCTTTTTAAGGCACTTGCTGTTTTTGCTCTACGGAAGATCAATCTAACAAAGGTAGTCTTGATTTTCCTTGCTAGAAGTACCATCTACTTATTTGGATTAACCCGTGATGTGGCTTGGACAGATTGAAAGCCGTCCCTTGAGGAAGCGAACTCTACGAACACCTGATGATAGCAACAATGGTGCTCCAAAGTAAGTATCTTAAAATCTTAAGCTGCATTTAGTGTTGAAAAGACAGACCTTGTAATTTTATCGTTTGTTAACTCTCTTCTTGCCGTTGCGGTATGGTGCACCACAGCAGATACTTCGACTACCACTTTTATGTTGATTTTGAAGCATCCATGGCTGATGTAAATGCACAGAATGCCTTGAGGCACCTTAATGTATGCATAATTCCTGTGCTCTCCAAGTTTAATACTATCCTTCTCTTATCTCTGTTATGCTTTAATGCAATTCCTTCATTGGCAGGAGTTTGCTACATCCTTGAGAGTTCTGGGGAGCTATCTAGTCGATACTAGCATGATTTGAGAGGGCTACTCCCTTGATATGGGTATTATATCCGAATTGAACATGAATAAATTCTTTTTCCCCAAATTTATCAAGTTGTTTGGTTCGACTTCTCTTTACCTGCAAATTCACCGGCCCAATGAAATATATATGGTTAGACACACAATTTGAAGACCCACATGAATCCCACACCACTGTGATGAGTTTGTATGGGAACCATTTTTAAGTGGCAATTATTTATGCAACAAGGTAGTGAGGAAAAGGGGAAAATAGGAAGATGTGACGCTCACATTACACATCAAGAGTCATTTTAGGAGACCATTCCTGCTATATTTCTCTTAGCTAGTTCGATATTTCGGGTGCCTTATCTTGGGATTCGGGTTTTTCGTTGTGATACTGCTTCTTTCTGAGTGTGCACAGTGTCGCCATACTTCTTCGCCCCTAGCAATTTTCAGATGGTGAAATTCATCTCCTCTTTTACAGGTTGTAGGAGGCTTTTGCGAGATACACGAGAAGTGGTCAACCCCTAGTTTAATCTCGAGGAATCTCATCCTGTCCATGAATTTGTTAGGACAAAGGTTTGCGGTTATGTTTTTAATTTCACTGATGTTCTATTAGGTTATTATATTTAGGATACAAATGTTGATTGGTCTTTTGTTGTTGTCTGACTTCAAAAGGTCTATAAAGATTATTTATTCTTTGCAATTGCTGGCTCCCATCCCAACTGTATCTCCAGAAAATTTCTGGCTAGGAAGTTGACAGGAAATATACCAAAGCTGAGGGAGGATTCAACCAACTGATATGTACTGGAATTAATGCGAGTACTTTTTTATAAGCTTATAGCTTTTGGCTTTTGGAGATTATCTTCATTGCGAAGTTACAAACATCCACATCAAACCTTCTCTCGAATCAAGAAATCATTAACTTTACGACCACAGCAACAATTTCGACTTGCGAAAGCCGATCTGAGTTACAGGCTAATAGATTGTCCCAATCAGAAGAATGACCCTACAAAAGAAAGACGATCGTTCTCACCCAAAAGACCAAAGGTGCAAGTTCACATGGAAACTTAAGGTACATGTACGAAAAATTGGAAGTTTGGTACACATTAAAGTCGCACTAGAAACACCTGAATGCTACCAATACCACACTCCTCACGTTGCTACGTACTCCTCAAGCCGATAAAAGAGTACGAAAAAACACATTTGCTAGTCATTGAGAAGAGTGATAGAGACACATCCAGAATGTCATGAATGCCCAAGGAGATCTGAACATCCTTTGGATTTCAAAAACACAGAAAGCATATCTCAGATACTTTGCAAGAACCCATCTCTGGAGAAATTTTCCCCATTCTTCCTGAGCCAACGAGACGCCCGGATGTCTTTCCAGGAAAGACTCGTCGCTCTGGTATTCCGTTCTTTCTGCAGCCCCTCCCTCTCTCTCTCCCCCCCTCTTTTTTGTCCCCCGATCAGCATCTTCACTTAGCGCCAGCGGCCATCAGATCTTTTACCAGCTGAAGAATCTCTGTTCTTAATTCAGCAACAGCAGGCGGAGTAACTTGCTGCTCAATAGAAGAAAACCAAAGATCCTTCTTGTTGCTCAATTTAGCAGTTCCATACCAGCGACATATCGCTCTTGCACTAGCTATCACAAATAAGCCACAATCATAGCCATTTAGCTGCTGCGGTGAGCTGCTGCTTTGAATGAATTTGGCATCAGATGCTGAATTCAAGCCATTTATAAATCTAACAAGGACTTCATAGAGTCGCCTGGCGTATTGAATATTCATTCCTCGTGAGCTGTCGTGATGCACAAACACACCAGCATCTCTCTCAAACACCAGCAAGCTCCAATGAGAACCACCCTCTGCTAGGCCCACATTTTCATTGTCGTTGACTGGGAAAATTACAAGTTTCTTACCAGGCAAATCTAGAGGCTCTATGAAATCTTTAAGTCCCTCAACATCAGGGCAGTTTGCTATCCAAAATGCAATTGAAGGTGGAACCAGTAAAATATCTGGAGAGGGATAACATGAAGAAAGATAGCTGAAATAAAACTCAATGATACGGTCATTGAGAAAGTATGGACCGCTAAGTATGTCCAGATCTGACCGTCTGAGCACGACGTCTTTGTAGCTGAGAATCTTTTCATCACCAGCTGATTTTCCCATGCTGTGGAATTTGACTGAGACTTCCAAACCGATAAGCTATGAAGGCTGATGCTGTCGATAAGGTAGATCTATCAGGCAAACAGAAGAAAACAAGAACCAACGTAGACCAGCCACTTCGTCCAAAACAGACAATTTTAGACAGCCAGTGAACTAAAACTTATAATCTCAAAAGTGCCAAACAAGCATGGAAAGAATTTCTACCAATGACTGAAAGGCCTAAACTAGAGAACAAGCAGTCACAATCTTTTAGCTTCTTGCAATGTTAACTAATATTTAAGTAGCTCAAGCACTTCTGTAATGCCTGACTATTACAAGATACAAGGATCTCCTTCTCAAAATTCTAACTTGGGTGAACTTGTCCTTCATTTTGCCATGGCTACTCCAACAATCAAACATGATTCTATGAAACACCTTGTAAATGCACCCAGTACAGGCAGTTTCAAATCATTCACGGACCTGCATTCCTTTGAAAACAATCTGATTCCCAATCATAGCATAAGAAGAGACCTAAAAGTCACACCTTTCCAGTTGAAGTGTAAACTAGTTTCCTAGAGTGACACACGAAAAACTCGGTAGTTTCAGTTCCAATCCAGAACATTTAAACTCTTTCATCTGACTTCAGAGGCTTATTCCAGTTCAAACGATGCAGCTTCCTCCGAGTTGACACTCCTTTTGATTCTATCAATAAGGACCCAATTATACCCCCAACTAGTTTGGGATAAATGTGATGTTGATGTTGGTGAATTAGGACCCAGTTACAAAAGACAATTCCGAGTACCGAAAAACTAAGACTTCAGCCACTTTTGCATAGTTTCTTCACTCACCTATCCATTCATTAAACACAACCGCCATAGAACCACCACACAAGTCATCCACGATTCCACATGCCCTTTCTTCAAACTCTGGACAAAAAACAACACTCGGCCCAAATTTTACCATGGGAGAGTCAGTCAGGATTTTCCCACATCAAATGATGATGAAATCTTCTTACCCATTTTCCTAAAGGACCTCCAACCAAAGTCACACTCATGAGTACTAGCCTAACTCTCAACACCTTCAAAAAACAGACGAAGCTGGGTCACAAACCACCGACGCAGGTGTCGATAGCATGAAGAACCGCTCGTTCTTGGGTGGCGATAAACCTATCAAGAGCAAAACCAAACTCACCCCGCTCATTTAATTTGTTCTCCGACACCGTCCAACTAGAGATTTCTCCCATCAAGCAAGCAAATAGGTAAACAACAGCAAGCAACGAATGACGCTCCCAAGGCACACCCATGACAATCTTTACATGGCGAGAACTGGTAAATGAACCTCCGGATGCGAAGACGGCGAATTGAGACAGAGACTTACCGGGACGGCGCGGCGTTAACGGAAAGTGCCGACGCTAGCAAGAATCCGACGTCTCTATTCAGATTCTGGTTCGTCAAGCAGAGCAGCAGTTACGCAGGGAAGGTGAAATGGGGTTTTTGGGGCTAAGAATATGGAGACTTCCAGTCCATTTATTTTTTAAAGGGAAATTTCCAAAAAATAGAAAAAAGAAAAAAGAAAAAAAAACATCAATTGCTCCGATTTTCTTAAATAATAACATATAGTGATTCTTATTTTAAATAAGGGCACATGCCCTCTTTGTTTTAAAAAGACTGGATGATATTTACGTCTTTTATCATTTTAAATTTTTTTTCTAGTTGTCATTTTCATTTTCATTTTTTCCCCCCGAGTGATCACAAGCCTCAGGCGAGGGCCGCCAATGCCTCCGGCCGGCAAGGGTTGCCCTTGCATAGGCCGGCATCGAAAGGCCCTCGTGCCTCGCCTGACGATGGCGTGGGTGACCCTCGCTTGAGGCCAGCGTGGGCCATGGAAGAGAAAAGAAAAAATGAAAAGAAAACAAATTGAAAATAAAAACAAAAAAATGGAAAAATATTTAAAGCAGCTAAAAACGAAAATATAATTTCGGTCAGGCTCTTTTGAAACAAAAAATGACAGTTCAGGTTGTTAGAAAATTTCGACCAAAAAAGTTTTTATTTGAAATTTTCTTTTTGTGTTGGGCCATGCCGAACTGGTTCGCTTGGCCCACTCGAGCGTTGACTATGGCCAAATGGTTGACTCCCCCAATGATTAGCCAATCACCATCGCCGTCGTGTCTTCAAAGATAAAACTAACTTTATTTTGTTCTTCCGTACCAAGAAGAAAGCGGGCCCCCAATTGCAGTTACATTACAGTCAGTCAATTTGGCTTCTCCTCCCACTCCTCGCTCCGATGATGGCATGAGATCGCGAAGTTCCCGTCGCTCTGAATCCACGGCGGTTTCTCTCTTCCCCTCCTCGCGTGCCACGAGCCGAAGCACCGGCCGTCGCCGCGCACTGATCGCCGCCACGTCCTGCGGTACCCCCTGAGACCGACTGAGTCGGTCTAGCCTCGGATCTGCTGATTCCGTGGATCCACGACGCAATCAATCGAGGCGAATATTTTGCGATCTCTCTCTCTCTCTCTCTCTGCCGAAGTGTCGAGTGTTCGCTGTTTCTGTTCCCGTTGCGTCCGGAAAATGGAGGAGTTCATGGGGAAATTGCCGGCCATGGATCTGATGCGCTCGGAGCAGATGACCTTCGTCCAATTCATCATCCCCGTCGAGTCCGCTCACCGTGCCGTGTCCTATCTCGGTGAGGTCGGCCTCGTCCAGTTCCGCGACGTAAGTGTGCTCCACTCCGATCCGCACTTGACTCGTCCGGTTTATGTTGGAACTAGCGTTGGTAGACATTTTTTTCTTTCCTTTTTCGGCTGTTGGAGAAATTTCGATCGAGTGGAAGAGAATGCCGGACCTTTCGAATTTTAAGTGAGTTTCTGTCACTACCGTGGAGTTTGCTGATGGAGTGATTAGGTCAGGTTCGATGGTCCTGTCCTGTGGGTTTGCTGCTTGTATAGCTTCAAAATTTGCGAGTCGCAAAGAAGCACGACGTTCATGCGGACAGTTTTTAGTCTTCTTTTCTTTTTTTGCTTTTATGGTTAGTTCAGTTTATTCCCATCGGGAACAAGGAACTTCTGGTGGTTTCATATTTGATATGCAATTTTGATATCATTTGACTCATGAGGCAAAATCTTTGGTTTTATGGTTAGTTCAGTTTACCGCATTGTGAATGAGGAACTTTTGGGTTTCACACTTTTTTTACCTTATGGATTGTTCATGATCATTAGGTCTTTGGACAATAACACTTTTCTGTCCTTTCCAGTTAAATGCTGAGAAAAGCCCTTTCCAGAGAACATTTGTTAATCAGGTTTGTTTTCAGCAACAGATCAAGTTCATTTTGCATGAGTGATGCTTACTTGAGTCATCATCTTGCCCATTATTGTTCATCTTGGTAATGTTATTTCGCAATGCGGGTGGTATTATGAGTTCGTGGAAACTCAGATAAGAAGAATTGTAGTTCGTACCTTATTTTAGATGGAAAAAATTTCTCATTGTTCATGCCGTGTTTGAAAAATGGAACATGTAATAGGTTTGGGCTGTCATAATTAACAACATAGGCATTGCTTCTTTCTAGGATTGGGAACACTTTCCATTATATTTAATTGCATCCATATGCATAAGGACCTCAAATGTTAAGATGATAATTATGATGTCCACATTTGTGTATATCCAGGGTGTTTGGCCCCCGAAAAAATAGTCTCCTCCATGCATGTAATAGGGCAAGTTGTGTTCCCAAAAAACATGCATTTGTTAAACTTGGTTTAGCTTGTTCTTATTGACATCTTTGTAGTTTGTCGTTTGGAAAGTTTTGGAGATGTCAGAAGTCTGCAGAGTCATATCATGTGATTTTTCTAATTAGGTGAAACGCTGCGCGGAGATGTCGAGGAAATTGCGGTTTGTTAAAGATCAAGTTGGTAAAGCTGGTATAAAATCTCCTGAGAATCCGGTTGTGCAACCAGATGCTGTGTTGGAGGAAGTTGAGGTCCTTCTCAGCTTACTACTTTGCTCCCCTCTTCGACCATTGTCCATCTGTTATTTCCATCTTACTTGAGTCTGACTTCTTAAGGGACGTCCATTGTGCGAGATTTGTCCTCTCTAATAGCAATATTTCTTTGCTGCCAGATTCAGCTTGCTGAACATGAGCATGAGCTAATTGAAATGAACTCTAACAGTGAGCGTCTCAGACAATCTTACAATGAGCTTCTGGAATATAAGATAGTATTGCAAGAGGTTAGTCTCATTTTTCAGTCTTATAATATACTGGGGATACTTCATTTCCTTTCCCGAGTGGCCTTTCTCCTATTGATATACCTATATATTGGAGAATGTAGTCAGTCAATCCTAGCATTGGCATAGGACCTCTTTAGCCCTCTAATTTCCAGATTTTTATTTCTTAGACCTCTTGATGAAGTAAACACCGCGTGTATTAGATACCTGATTTTTAATGGTTTGCTTTATCTGAGAGTCGCGGTACTTTAGTTGCTTTACATGGTTCGTCCAATTGTGAAGTAATACACCACAACAAAACGGATGTCAAGACTCAAATTTTTGTTTGCAGATTCAAACTGTGAGACCTCTTCCTTTGCATTAACATATATTTCCTTGGCGATGCTGCCAGGCAGGCGGCTTTCTTTTCTCAGGAAAGAACCATCCTGTTGCAGAAGAGAGAGAATTGGACGAAACCGCATACTCAAATGACTATGTTGAGACTGCTTCCTTACTTGAAAAGGTACTTTCTGCAAGTGGCTTCTTGCAAAAAATTGTCTGCTGGATGATTCATCTTGGATTGCTTTTTTCTTTTCCAAGGAGATGAGACCAGGAACATCTGAACAATCTGGTTTGAACTACATCAGCGGGATTATTTGCCAGACCAAACTACTTATATTTGAGAGGATGCTTTTTCGGGCGACAAGGGGAAATATGCTTTTCAATCAGGCACCAGCCAATGAAGGCATCATGGACCCTGTAACATCTGAAATGGTTCTTTTCTTTCCAACTCTTCTTGGGATTGGTGATTTTTTTCCCTATAGTTTTAGTATCTTGGAGTTGCCGATTTGTTTTTCCCTGTTTCACTCCTTAAAGCCGCTTGGTAGTGTTCATGCTTGAAAATAGAGACAAAAATTTAAGCTGGTCAGTAGAGCTGCCTCTTCAAAAAAATTAGACCAAAAAAAAAAAGGTAGAGCTGCTTCTTCAAAAAAAAATATGTTCTAGCAGGAGAATCCTGATTCTCTTACTTCATTTTTGCAGGTTGAGAAAGTAGTTTTCATGGTTTATTTCTCTGGAGAGCAAGCAAGGAAAAAGATTAGAAAAATTTGCGAAGCATTTGGTGCGAACTGTTATCCTGTTCCGGATGATATTACCAAACAAAGGCAAATGACTAGAGAAGTGAGTGCACTAATGACGTCGAGAATATGTCTTCTGCTTGCATGATACAGATATCTTGAACTGAAGTAACTATTGTTTTCCTAGAATTCTGACCTATTATGATCATCCTTTCGAAGTTTTTTTCATATGCTGATAAATCAACTTTTTGCCAACAATATCATGCAAATATAGCATGGATGTCGTTCATCAGGAATGTAATTAGCTAAATATCCATAGTCTTGTGGCTGCATAATAACATGTACTCTGTCTTGCACCTACAAAGCCCTTTCTATGATGCCTAAAACTTGAGGTTTCTGTTTTAGGTTTTGTCACATCTTTCTGAACTGGAAGCAACCCTGGATGCGGGGACACGTCATCGAAATTCAGTCCTTAGTTCCATAAGCCTCCATCTGCCAAAATGGACAAATTTGGTGAGATATGTTTCTTCCCCTTTAATCAAATCATCAAAGGTTCATTACCTGAGGTTTTCTTTTCCTTTTTTCCCTGTCTAGTAATCAATTGCATTACTTTACATTTTTTCTTAGGTAAGAAGGGAGAAAGCAGTATATGATTCATTGAATATGCTTAATTTTGATGTTACAAAGAAGTGTCTTGTTGGAGAGGGATGGTGCCCAATCTTTGGCAAAGCTAAGGTGATTAACATGATTTGTGCTTCCTTTTATCCTCATCTTATCTAGGTTTCTTAGGCTCGATTCTAATTTTGATTAGAAACTTCATGGATTGAGAATTTTAAGGATGTTTTCTATCCTTGCAGATCCAGGAGGTTCTGCAGCGTGCAACATATGATAGTAATTCACAAGTGGGCATCATTTTTCATACAATGGATGCAGTAGAATCTCCGCCTACGTTTTTCAGAACGAATAAGTTTACAAATGCATATCAGGAAATTGTTGATGCATATGGGTGAGCTAAATCGTGCTACATCTTTAAGCATATAGGGGCATTTAGGCACTTTGTGATTTTACATAGATCTGTGACTGTTTTAAACTATATGAAGAAAAGAATCTATACTCTCTTGCTTCTTTGGGGTTCTTACAAAGTGAATATATATACAAGAAAAAGAAACCTTAAGTTAGGTAAGAAACCTAATCTAGTTAGGTAAGAGACCTAATTTAGGTATAGATACACCTAAGTTAGGTAGGGAACCTAAGTTAGGTATAGATACACCTAAATTAGGTAAGAAGCTACTTTAGGTATTAAATTACAGAATATTCAGCCATTTCAACACTCCCCCTCAAGCTGGCTTGAAAATATCATCCATCGTCAGCTTGCTTATTAATCTGTCAAACTGCTTCTTATGTAGCCCTTTCGTAAGTATATCAGCAACCTGCTCATTTGTTGGAATATATGGCATGCACACTTGTCCACTGTCCAACTTCTCTTTAATAAAATGTTTATCCACCTCCACATGTTTTGTACGATCATGGAGGACCGGATTATGTGCAATTGAAATTGCTGCTTTGTTATCACAGTAGATCTTCATTGGTTGGGAATCTGAAAGTTTCAGTTCTTCCAGAATCTTTTTAATCCACATCACCTCACACATACCAAGAGCTACAGATCGATATTCGGCTTCAGCACTACTCTTTGCCACCACATTCTGCTTCTTGCTCCTCCAAGTAACGAGATTACCGCCAACAAAAGTGCAATAACCAGAAGTAGACCTCATATCTGAAATACTCCCGGCCCAATCTGCATCAGTATATACTTCGACCTGTAGATGTCCCCGCTTCTTGAACATCAAACCTTTTCCGGGACATCCCTTCAAGTATCGCAAGATCCTGTAAACAGCTTCAAAATGCTTTAGACCTGGTGAATGCATGAACTGGCTTACCATGCTCACTGCAAATGCTATATCTGGCCGTGTGTGAGACAAGTAAATCAGCCTCCCCACCAATCTTTGATATCGTTCTCGATCCACTACTTCTTCGTTCTTTGCAGGTTCTAGCTTCATGTTGGGTTCCACAGGTGTATCTGCAGCTTTACACCCAAGTAAACCTGTCTCTTTTAGCAAATCGAGCACATATTTGCGTTGATTAACAAATATTCCCTCCTTAGACCTTGCAATTTCTATACCAAGAAAATACTTTAAAGTACCCAAGTCTTTAATTTCAAACTCAGCGGCCAAACTCCTTTTGAGATCTTCTAGTTCACTAACATCATCTCCGGTTAATATTATGTCATCTACATAAACAATCAAGATAGCACTTTTACCATCCTTTGAGTGTTTATAGAACAGGGTATGATCTCCTTGACTTTGGCAGTAGCCAAGTTTCTTTATAACATGCCCAAACCGCTCAAACCATGCTCTGGGTGATTGCTTCAGTCCATACAACGCTTTCTTTAGTCTACAAACTCTTTTTTTGCCATCCTCTTCCTCAAAACCAGGTGGTATATCCATCAAGACTTCTTCCTCTAAGTCACCATTCAAGAAAGCATTCTTGACGTCCAACTGATATAAAGGCCAATTAAAGTTAGCAGCCAAGGATAATAAAATCCGAATAGAATTTACCTTGGCAACTGGAGCAAATGTCTCATGGTAATCAACTCCATGAGTTTGTGTGAATCCCTTTGCCACAAGTCTGGCCTTGTACCTCTCAACACTTCCATCTGCTTTACACTTTACTGTAAACACCCATTTGCAGCCAACTATCTTCTTCCCTTTTGGTAAATCAACTAACTCCCAAGTGCCATTTTTCTCAAGTGCCCCTATCTCTTCCTCTACCGCCACTTTCCACTTTGGATCATTCAAGGCTTCTTGAATGTTTCTAGGAACAGATATGTGAGATAGATTTGCGATGAATGCTCTGTAGTTGTGTGATAGGTTTTTGTAGGACACATGATTTGCAATAGGGTGCTGAGTACAAGACCTTATCCCTTTTCGAAGTGCTATAGGAATATCAAGGGTAGAAGGATTCAAATCAGAAGAAGATACTGAAGGTAAAGTGAGATCATAATTACCGGAAGGATGAGATGAGTCATCTTTCGAGGCTTCAGACTGGTGTGGTTCGAGAATGAGATGGTCTCTTGCCGTTTGAAGTGTCTTTCTTCTAGAATAAACCTGAAACTCAGAATCTAATACTTTTTCTCCCCCTATCCTTGAAACATCAATACTTTTTGGTAGAGAAGGTGTTTGGACTGACACAGGAGATAGAATAGATTCGGTTGGAGTTAAAATCGGGACCGGATTAGAGAGAGATGGTCCCAAAAAATTATCTTCATTATCCCGCTCCCCCTGAAGAAGTTTTTTTGGGAAAAAAAGGTTGTAGTTCAAGAAACGAGACATCAAGGCTAACATAATTTTTTTTGGTTTGAGGATCATAGCACTTGTAGCCCTTTTGAGTTGGAGAGTATCCAATAAAAACACACTTCACAGCTCTAGGATCAAGCTTGGACCGGAAGGGAGCAGGTAAATGAACAAAAACAGTACAACCAAATACCTTTAAAGGCAAATCTGAATGAATACGGGCTGTTGAAAATTCCTTTTTGAAACACTCTAAAGGTGTGATATATCGAAGAACCCGAGTAGGCATCCGATTTATTAAATATGATGCAGTCAATACAGCCTCACCCCATAAGTACTTAGGAACATTCATAGAAAACATTAGAGTACGAGCTATTTCAAGAAGGTGTCTGTTTTTTCTTTCAGCAATACCATTTTGTTGGGGTGTGTCCCGACAAGAAGATTGGTGTTGTACACCTTTTTCCCTCAAAAATGCCCCCAAACACTGATTGAAAAATTCTGTGCCATTGTCAGTCCGCAAAATGCTGATTTGAGCTTGAAAGTGATTTGCAACCATGTGATAAAAATCCTTGAATAATTTCTCAACCTCAGACTTGGCACTCATCATATAGACCCAAGTCAAGCGTGTGTGATCATCAATGAAAGTCACAAACCATCTTTTTCCGGTCATAGTAGTGATAGGTGAGGGACCCCAAACATCACTATGAATTAAGTAAAAAGGTTTGGATGCACGATAAGGATTTGTAGTATAAGGGACTCGAGTACTTTTAGAAAGAAGGCAACTTTCACAATGAAGTGATGACATAACTACACCTTTAAATAAAGACGGGAACAAATGTCTTAAATATTCAAAACTTGGATGTCCTAGCCTATGATGCCAAAGTAAAATCTGTTCTTGGACAGGAGATGAACAGGAAGTACTGCATGCCTGAGCTTTTTTATCGAAGACGAACTCATCAAAGTAGTAGAGACCATCAACCATTCTAGCACTGCCAATCGTCTTCCCCGAAATATTCTCCTGAAATTCACAATAGGAGTCAAAGAAAATGACACGACAATTAGAATCTTTAGACAATTTGCTAACTGACAAAAGGTTACAAGTAAGTTTAGGAACATGTAGGACATTCAGAAGGTCTATGGAATCTGAAATTTTTATAGAGCCTTTCCCTGCAATGGGTGAGAAACTACCATCGGCTATTCGGATTTTTTGATTACCCGGACAAGGAAAATAGGATTTGAATAGGTAGTGAAGACTTGTCATGTGGTCAGAGGCACCTGAATCAATAATCCAAGGTCCAGTAGTAGAGAATCCAGAAAGAGCACTTGCATTACTACCTTTTTGGGCAATAGATGTTGTTGGTTTACCCTGGACTGAGTTAGACTTCAATAGTTGCAACAAATGACCAATCTGTTCCTTGCTGAATGGATTAGTTTCAGCTTCATTGGCCGAAGGATAGGTTCTGCTTCCCATCTTGCCACCTCTCATTGACGATGTTGGTTTCCCATGGATTTTCCAGCATGTGTCTCGAGTATGTCGAGGCCTATTACAGTGATCACACCACACACGAGGCTTCTCATCTATCCTGCGTGTAGTGTAACTCAACTTGCCAACATTTGCTTCAGAACCAACCAACGCCGAGGCATCAGAATGCCCTCCAGCAAAGGTTTTTGCTTCGGTATTGGGTTTACCAAGCATGACACTCCTCCGACTTTCTTCTCTTCTAACTTCAGAAAAAACTTCACCAATAGATGGGAAGGGCTGTCTCCCAAGTATCCTTCCTCTAACTTCATCAAATTCATCACGAAGACCTGCAAGAAACTTAAAAATACGATCAGCCTCAGTTACCTTGTTACAATGCTGGAAATCTTCAACGGATTTCCACTCATAATTGTTGAAGAGGTCAAGATCCTGCCACAGCCTTCTTAAGACATTAAAATACTTTGTGACTGTATCATCTCCTTGCCGAATATCACTGAGCTGCAATTTTAGCTCATATATTTGGGATTTGTTCCCCAAATCAGAATACATTTGATTCACGCTATCCCACAGCTCCTTGGCAGTAGGAAAACACATATAATTGGCACCAATTTCTTCCTCCATAGAATTCACCAGCCACGTCATCACCGTTGAATTCTCAGCATCCCAAACAGCCCAAGTCGGGTCAGTTTCTGCTGGTTCGGCTTTATCCCCGGTCAAATATCCCATTTTTCCTCTCCCTCGGATATACATCCGAACAGATTGTGACCACCGAAGAAAGTTATCACCATTCAGCTTGATTGTAGTGATCTGAATTGGGTGAGAGTCGGTGTGTGTCGGAGTTTTTTCTGAGGGTTGCATTTTTCTGGAGATGGGAATATTCTCAAGGGTTTTATCAGACATGATGAATATAAGATAGAGACAAAGGGTGCAAGACTAACGAAGGTTTGCCACAGTTTTTGGCTCTGATACCATGAAGAAAGGAATCTATACTCTCTTGCTTCTTTTGGGTTCTTACAAAGTGAATATATATACAAGAAAAAGAAACCTTAAGTTAGGTAAGAAACCTAATCTAGTTAGGTAAGAGACCTAAGTTAGGTAAGAAACCTAATCTAGTTAGGTAAGAGACCTAATTTAGGTATAGATACACCTAAGTTAGGTAGGGAACCTAAGTTAGGTATAGATACACCTAAATTAGGTAAGAAGCTACTTTAGGTATTAAATTACAGAATATTCAGCCATTTCAACACTATAGCACGACAATTTTTGTGTGTGAATAAGCATGTAGTCATATATATTTAACAGGTTCATTATTCTTTTAGTTTCTTATTGGGTTAGGTAAGTAGACTAGCTCGCAGTGCAAATTCAAGTGTTTGCACTTTGAATTGCTGAGTAGATTATTTGTTCGTTCTCTTCTGCTTTAAACTGCTTACTGATGCTTAAATCCTCGTCAGAAAATTTGATTGATTTGGTAATATGTCCCATTCAGCTTATTATTCTTCGACTTTTGAAAGGACTCGAACTGTTTATTCAACTGACATTAGTTTCTTTTCTGTGGCAGAGTTGCAAGGTATCAAGAAGCAAATCCTGCAGTTTACACTGTCGTTACTTTTCCATTTCTTTTTGCGGTGATGTTTGGGGATTGGGGTCACGGGATATGCTTATTGTTGGGAGCTTTAGTCCTCATTGCTTGGGAAAGCAAGCTCAGTAAAAAGGTATGTCGTGTCTACAAGAATAATGATTAATTACTTCACTAACAAATATAGGGAAAAGTACATCTGAAGTGCCTTAACTTTCGTACGGTGTGCACTTAAGTGCCTTAACTTTCAAAGTGTGCACTTAAGTGCCTTAACTTTTAAAAAGTGTTCACTTAAGTGCTTATGCTGACGTGGCCGCCGAAAAAGGTGAGGTGGCCGCCGGAAATGCTGACGTGGCGCCTGTGAACAGTGTTTTTATTAATATTTAGTATACACGTGGATTTTCAGAAACTATTAAAAAATACAAAGAAAATCCACGTGTACACTGTTCGCCGGAGTTAGCACTCAACTGCACATTTTTACTCCGATTAGGCACTTAAGTGCACACTTTGAAAGTTAAGGCACTTAAGTGCACACCGTACGAAAGTTAAGGCACTCCATATGTACTTTTCCCACAAATATATGTATCCCTCGCTTTTTAATGTGATTTGGAATGTCTCCCTCTCCCTCCCTCTCTCACACACAAGCACGCAGACACACCCATGCATACTCACATTTACAACATATACACACGCGCATGTGCATAGACACACACGGAGGAGCCTGCTTAATTTGTTTATATGCTTGGTTCTACGCTGATCTGATGAATCTATCAAGGTTCTTTTCTGACAGAAACTGGGCAGCTTTATGGAGATGTTATTTGGTGGACGCTATGTTCTCCTTTTGATGTCCCTATTTTCAATCTACTGTGGGTTGATTTACAATGAATTCTTCTCTGTACCATTTCACATATTTGGTCGGTCTGCTTACAAATGCCGGGATACTACTTGCAGGTTTGGCTTTATCTTTCTTGTAGTTCTCTATCTATGACAAAACTTTTTATTTGTTTCTGAGGACACTTGCGAAGCTCAATTGTTTGGTCCAAAGTGTACTTGTTAAGGTTTTACTTCTGGTTCTCATGAACAGTATAGCTCCATCATTAGAATTCACATGCAGCAGAAGAAGCAGATTGAAGAAGATTTTTCCTGTCAGTTCTCCACAATTTCAATTTTATAGATTTTTTTTTGGTCCTGAGTTAGCACTTAGCTATTGACTAACCCGATGATCAGTCAAGCATCATAATGTGTGTGTCGGGATAGTCATCATAGTACTAGTTATTAACCTCTCGATTTACCTGTTAATTGGTTTGGCTTGGGGATCTGGGCTCTTTGATTTTAGCTATATTTTTACATTAGATGTGCAACTTCTTCTAATTTTTTTAATATTGATCCCTTAAAATCTATTCAAATTATTAATGTTAGCACTTCAAGTCACCCCAAATTCTTTTGAATTTTCCATAAATCGGAGTGTTTTTTCTGGGCATAAGTACAACAAGAGTGCCAATATTTGTGTACGGTGCTCACTTTAGTGTCAATAATTTTTTTTTGGATTAATTTAGTGCCAATTTTTTTTTTTTTAAAACGATTATTTAAGTGTCAACTCCGGTGAGGTCGCCGGAATTGCCACTAAAGTGATCATTTTTCTCCGATTTGGCACTAAAGTGATCATTTTTGGATCACTGAAGTGCCAATTATTTTAAAAAAATGATCATTTAAGTGCCAACTCCGGTGAGGTCGCCGGAATTTCTCGCCGTTGGCATTTAAGTGATCATTTTTCTCCGATTTGGCACTCAAGTGATTTCAAAAAAAAAAAATATTGGCACTAAAGTGAGCGCTGTACATAAATATTGGCACTCCTGCTGTACTTTTGCCGTTTTTTCTGTTTTGGCAGGAAATTCAAAACTGGCATGTTGGCATGTTAGTTTCTTGATGAATGGACTCCAGTTGAACTTTTTGTGCTTTTTCTATAAGATGTTGAAGTTATTGAAATTGTTCTAGTCTTGCTGTGTTCTAGTTTTGGATGCCAGAGATGTGGTTCTGAGTTGCTTCAAATTGTTCTCACAGAGTACTAGCTTCAAACTGGTGATGGGATTTGATCTTCAGGTCACATTACACTAAAGCAAACCAATGGCAGGGGTGTCAAAATGTGCTAGTTCAAAAACATTGAAAAGATACAGCCTTTTGTTCGTGTCAATGTAGAATTATATATATATATATATATATATTAGCACTTCAGTTTGATGGAGAACGAAGGGTGCCTGGACTTGTATGTTTATTGCATACATCTCTCTGTCGTTAAAATGGACCAACAAACTTATGTTCTCTAAACGAAACATTGTGTATTAGGAAGACCCATGTCTCGCTACCATTTATGAGCCAACCCGCTCTTGATTTTATCATTTTTTCTTTACTAAGGACCATTTTGAATATTTGAACGTTCTTACTTCTTTTGTTGCATTGTGTATGACCAGACTAACATGATATCTTTGTCTGGTTTTGTCGTATATGTATTCTCATAACTTACTTATTCTGCTTGCTTTGATCAGTGATGCACATTCAGCTGGTTTAATTAAATACCGAGACCCTTATCCATTCGGTGTAGATCCTAGTTGGCGTGGAAGTCGTTCTGAACTTCCTTTCTTGAACTCACTCAAGATGAAGATGTCCATTCTGTTGGGTGTGACACAAATGAATTTGGGGATCATCTTGAGTTATTTCAATGCAAGATATTTTGAAAGTTTTCTGGATATCAGGTGTGTGTTCCCTCCTTGAAACATTTGTCTCCTTTTCTCCAGAGCTGATGCAGATATCACACTTTTACGCTAGAGTATGCTATGCATGTATCACTTAGCTTAGCTCATCTAGGTAGAAGCATGAGAGTATTGAACTAAACTTTTATTTTTGGCTTAGGTACCAGTTTGTGCCACAGATGATCTTTCTCAACAGCCTTTTTGGATATCTATCACTTCTTATTGTTGTCAAGTGGTGCACCGGTTCTCAAGCCGATCTTTACCACGTTATGATTTACATGTTTCTGAGTCCTACTGATGATCTTGGGGAGAACCAACTGTTTTGGGGCCAGCGGCCACTTCAGGTACTGTTTTGTACTAAATTGATGCGTATGATTTATTCTTGTGTTCCTTATTTTCATCAATTCTGTGAAACTTCGCAGATCCTTCTATTACTTTTGGCTCTTATTGCTGTCCCATGGATGCTTTTTCCTAAACCTTTTATATTGAAAAGGCTTCACATCGAGGTACGTTACTTGTTAAATGTCTCTTTTTGCCCTTTCTTTAGCCAATTATTAAGTTAGAGTCAACTTCCTTTTGGTTAATTTGATAGAGAGAACTAGTCGGTTCATGGATTAATCAAATTATTTTATCCTTATGTCCATCTATAAGCTTTTGTCAAGAACTTGAGGTTTGTGAGTGAAGTGTATGTCTTTATTTAGCCGCATTAATTATCAACTCATATAATATTTGACCATACCACACTGTGTGAAGAGGGAAACATAATTCAGTCTAATGTTGGTTTAAAGATTTTGCTGGCACGTACGACTCAAAAAACAGTTCCGGTGGATTTCCTTCTACTCCCAATCCCATCTTATCCCCTTGAAGCCTAACAAATGTTGATTTCCAAGCAATACATTGAACGTGGGAAAGGAAATGCATTTTTTTTTTCATGAGAGAGTGGTAGTGTCTCTCCTCTGACACAGATTGAAGAAAGAGTCATTGATGAATTAGATATTTCTTTATCTAATGGATATCTTTTCCTTGTCATGCTTTCAGCGATTCCAAGGTCGTACTTACGGGGTGCTTGGTATTTCTGAGATGGATGTTGAAGCAGAGCCTGATTCTGCCCGCGCCCTGCAACATCATGAGGATTTTGATTTCAGTGAGGTTTTTGTGCACCAAATGATACACTCTATAGAATTTGTTTTAGGTGCTGTTTCCAATACAGCTTCTTATCTTCGTCTTTGGGCTTTGAGGTACGTCCATTTGCCTTTTCCTTTATTTTGACCCCTCCAGTGATGTGATGGTCCTGAAGTGATTTCTGTGACTGCTTTTATAGCTTGGCCCACTCGGAATTGTCGACGGTCTTCTATGAGAAAGTGCTCCTACTTGCCTGGGGGTAAGTTTGGCTTTAATTTCAGGCCTTTGCATTACTGTGGTGATGCTGGAAAAAGAATGCACTCACTTATTTTGCTGTTTAGTGTATGAATATGTTCATGATGATTTAGATTTTTAAACATTCATGTCAAAGGAATGCAGGCTGCCTAAGTCTAGTTGTCCTCTAGCTCAGCAGCTGACCTTTTTTTGTGCTCCAGAATTAGAATATTTTGGTTTGTTGCATAACATATGGGGAACTTTGCAATATCATAATTTTGTAAAGTGGGTTATCATCCCATATATTAAGAAAGCTTGTATTTTCGTTCTTATTAACTTATATAAATCTAGCAAAATTTCAATAAAACAAGTGCGATTTGATTACTTTAGAATTGGCTCAGTCCTATACTATAGTCACGATCCTTTTTTATATTGTGATCTAGAACGGGATACTCATGTTTACATGAAGTCCTCAGGAGATGCACTCGTCCATATTAGTTGATGGAGAAGCTTAGCTTTGTTGGTGCATGATTTTACAACGAGGGCATATGTTTAGTAAAATTGAATGTACGATAACATAAGCATTGCACTTTAGTGTTGACAGTTTTAAGTGCTGAATCAACATCAGAATCAACATCAACATCAAAATCAACAACACATTTATCCCAAATTAGTTGGGGTCAGCGGTCAATAAACCCCCAAAGATACATAAATAAAAGCAAGATCAATCTAGGGGAAAGAGGTAAATATGTAAAAATAAATAAATAAAAATAATATATATAGGGAAAGGACTAAAAAGGACAGTTAGGAACATGGGAATTCTGCCCCCTCTACAATATTAATAGCCTTTCTCCACTCCGTCCTATGACAAACCATACGTCAATCTATTTCCCACCCCATTAAATCTTGTTTTGCTATTTTCCTCCAAGTAAGTTTCGGCCGACCTCTTCCTTTCTTCGTGTTATGCTCTCGTAGCAAACTTCTGTTCTTACCAGAGCATCTAGGGATCTTCGAATAATATGCCCAAACCATCTCAATCTATGTTCCCTCATCTTTTCTGCCACCGGTTTTACTCTAGCTTTTCGTCAAATATTTTCATTCCTTATCTTATCCATTCTTGTATGACCACACATCCACTTTAACATTCTCATTTTCGCTACACCCATTTTATGCTCATGTTGCCTCTATGCTGGTCAACATTCAGCTTCGTATAGCATGGCAGGTCTTACTGCTGTTTTATAAAATTTTCCTTTTAACCTAAGCGGAATTTTGTGATCACACAAAAATCTTGATGCTCTGCGCCATTTCATCCAACCTGCTCTGACTCTATGGCTTACATCCTCATCAATCTCTCCCCTCTTTTGCAATATTGATCCCAGATATCTAAAAGTATGTTTCTTGGGTACCTCCTTTTAAGTGCTGAATAAGGAATAAAAATCTGTTTTATAATAGTCGATGAGTGTTGGGTAATTTTATACCAAAGATGGAGTTGTGTATATTATTGGTAGTTTTTGGCAGCATAATTGGTAAGATCTTAATTTACATTAAGTAATTTTTTCAGTGAATCAATCAAGTTCTTGTTTACCTAATGCACTTAATGATGTTTATTATTGTCAGCACTTAATATGGTTATCTAACACACCGTTAGTGCATCTTTTGAAGGATGTTTGCAAAGAACTAAAATTGAGGAGCTATTTGCTTACTTTTTGCTCTAGAACCTTCAATTATATCTGGTCTTAGTGGTGGCAAATAGGACGGGCCGATGCACACAATCTTTTTGTTAGTGGCCGCTAGTCCTAAAAAGTCCTTTGGTCCCATATGTAAGTAATGAAAGTGGACCAAAAGGCGAAAAAAGTTTAGAATAGGGCAAACCAACTGTGCTCAGCCCGGCGAACCCGCTAAAGTAAAAATGCCGTTCCAAGCCTGGTGCGGTCTGCCGTTTTCTACCTCTCTCAGGTCTCTGGTCTCAATGCCGCTCCACTAAGCACATTTACTTGTTTGTCAATGAACCTGGTCATCATGTCTTTTTAATGCATATTGGTTAGAAAAGGTCATAACAATGAAGCAGGCTAACTCTTTTTTCTTTTTCTTTTGGGTATTGGGCTACCATATGTTGATGATGTGCGAAGAAGTAATTATAGTTTTGGTTATTGCAGGTATGACAATGCGATAATTCGGTTGGTGGGTCTCGCTGTTTTTGCTTTTGCGACTGCCTTCATTCTTCTAATGATGGAGACCCTGAGCGCCTTCCTTCATGCCCTACGTCTTCATTGGGTAGAATTCCAAAATAAGTTCTACCATGGGGACGGTTACAAATTCAAACCTTTCTCCTTTGCATTGTTAAACGATGATGACGAGTAATCACAAACCTGTTATCCCAGTTTTGAGACTTAGGATATGTAGAGAGGAAGGATATAACTAACGAAACAAGAAGTAAAGAATGCATCGAAAAATAACGGTATCCCTGAGGTGCTTTTTAGGTTTGATGACATGGTGCTTGGTACGTAGTACATTGGGGGGAAGACAGTCTTGTTTCTTTCAACCTGTCGGTATATATGAGGGGTCACCTGGAGGAAGTCTATTTCATTCATCTTTTTTTACAAGTTTTACTTCGAGTAGGATTTTGTAAAGAGGGAGCCATGGAGCTATTGTACATGGAGCTTTTGTACCATACAAATTTTGGCGTCGAGTCCCCTCGAAGTCAGATATGTAAGTTTCAGTCTGAAGCTAGCTTGGATTCGAGAAAATAAGCAATTTTTATTTCCATTGTTTGCAAGACGAGTAATTTCCAGCATGATGGACTGTCTATCTTTGTGAAAACTGTTGACAGTCTACATCGAAAATAACTTCTGATGCGGAAGAGAATGGATGATTGCTCGTTTATTTTTGAGTTGTATTCGTAGCTTTTTCACCTATATCTTATTTATTAGAAATTTTCTACTTGGTAAACCTATTTCTTATTTATTAGAAATTTTCTACTCGGTAGGATTATAGTCCTACAGTTTTTAGCGCTATAAATACCGAGTTTGCAAGTTTACCTATTTAGTTGTGTTGCAGGAAATGGCTTCTCTTCATTTTGTGTCGTTTGATTCTTCAACCTTGTCCAACATTCGGATGTATCTGCAATTTTTTTGTGCTTGTGCCTGAAAATAAATCTCGAGCGATGAAGTTTGGATGAAATCGAAGTCGCAAATGCATGAGTAGGATTTACTATAGTAGTGCACGGATACCTTCTCCCTGGAGAATAGGGTACTGATCCTATTGCATTGTTACAAAGCAGCAGCATCGAGATGGCCTTTCATTTCATTCGCTAGACAATTCTTGACCGCATGGTCTAAACTGCTTTTGAATATATGGTAATTTTTTGACCGGGGGGCGTCCATTTTAGGTTCCGGACTAAAGCTTTTGGGCAATCTGAATATGAGATTGATTGCACTTAATGGTATGTGAATCGAACATATGTCGTGTGCTAATCCGTCACGTCTCCCCTTAAGGCTATTTTTGACACGAAAAATAATCCATCCTCATACGTGCTCAAAACGTGACGGAAAACCAACGCGAAACACCACAGCATGAATAGACCGTGTGCAGTGTGTACGGCACGTGGATACTATCATACCTATGCTAATCTACTGGAGGTTGTTCACTTAGAAGGGTAGGTACTTGCCCTTGCGATCTGGGCCATCCGTTTTTAAACGGACGGTTCAGATCTTTTATTTTTAGGGAGCAACTTTTTGGGTTTTTTTTTAGTAATAATCTGGGCCATGCATAACACGGATGGTCCAGATTCAAAGGGCAGGGTCTGCCCTTCTAAGGGAAGGGCAGATGATCTCTTTGCTGTTCACGACGGAATTGAAATGAACAGTGAGTTTGGCGCCAACAATAGGTTATGTCGTCAGAGATTTGGAATGGTCAGAAAAAATGCGCGTAGAACGGTTATTTTTTGGACACCCAGCAATAGAATGTTCATCGACATTTACATGAGCCCCTGCACTTCATAAAGATAACTGCCCGAGGGCCTCATCGTGGGATTTGTGAGGAATAAAGAACGTGGGCATGATCTATAAGGGCAACTAGAAGGATTCAAGTTTGTCAAGAGTCGTCGGAGAACTTATACAATCACCTATATAGCAGAGACAATTACTCGAGAACGGGTCGAGCAGTTAATGAAGAACAGTAAACGAGAAAAATCGCAACTGTCAAGGAGCAGTTATCACCGAACCATTATAAATACCACCAGGCGTCAAACCAAATTTATCTTTATCTTTACTTCATGTATCGCAATTTACTTTCCTTGTAACTTTTAGGTTCTCGTCGCCGAGTCAAAATTCAACGTGTATTTTTGTCCTTGACACTTTGCCATCAAGTCAAACTTCGGAATTGTGTCGAAGTGTCTTCAGTCTTCGTCGTCGAGTCAAATTTCGTCGAAGTTTGTTTATGTTAAAATTATGTCTCGATTTTGAGCCCAAGTGAAAATTTTGACTTTTATCTACCGAATTCTGTGAGTTGGACGTGAAGAATGAGTCCAGGAAAGGTAACAATATATGCATGTGCAAGAAGGTATAGGCTTGTGGTCTTCAAGCGTGGACTTGGTCAAAAGATGCGGCTTTCTTTTTGGTTTCACGTGAATGTATATATCTGGACATTGGAAAGAGATCATCTTTCCTTAATGGGGCGCTGAAGTAATAACAATATATTATATTCTCACAAAGTTTTTTTTTTTCTTGGTTAAGAAGTCAACCACGTTTATATATATAGGTATAGGTCTTCGTGAAGAAGTAGTGCGCAGAGAATTCATCCGCGAAGGTTTCTTTTGAGGAGTGCACCGTTTGTTGATAAAAGAGGGCGTGCAGAGAAGGGACGTCCGCGAAGGCTTCTTTAACGAAGACAAGCTGATCGTACGTAGCATTCGTACGACGTCTTGAAGCACCGCTTCCATGAGCGCTTGAGCGTGGGTATCAAGAATTCAAGTGTCAAAGCCGGTTAAATCTTGAGGTTAGATTTGTGTTTTAATTCCTTTGCGAGATTGAGAGATTATTTCGCTAGGAATTGAGAGCTAAACACTGTGTGCGTTCTTGGATGTAATTGGGGCTGAGAAACACCAAGAGTGTGTTTGTGTAACTCGAGTGATTTGTAATCTCCGTGTATCTCTTGATCTATAGTGGAAATCGTTGCTGCTCTCCCCGTGGACGTAGGTCTTTACGACCGAACCACGTACATCTGGTGTTCGATTTATTTCACTCTTTCTCTCTATTTTATTTGATCGATCGCTTGGTTTCGCGCAACAATTGGTATCAGAGCTAGGCTTGCTTGAGTTGAAGCGAATCGATGGTGACAGAAGAAGCTAAAGTGAAAATCGACAGATTTGAGGGGAAGGACTTTGGTTTTCGGAAGATGTAGATAAAAGATTATTTATATCAAATGAAGCTGCACGAGCAAGCCGATTGGGAATTGCTGGATAGACGAGCGATGAGTGTTATTCGGCTGACATTGGCTCGTAATGTTGCATTTAATATTGTTAAAGAGAAGACCACTACGGGTTTGATGAAAGTCTTGTCGAACATGTACGAGAAGCCCTCTACGATCAACAAGGTCTATTTGATGCGACGTCTGTTTAACTTGAAGATGAGCGAATGTACATCTGTTGTTAATCATATCAATGAATTCAATGTGATCGTTAGTCAATTGAGTTCTGTTGACATTGACTTTGAAGATGAGGTACGTGCTTTGATTTTATTATCCTCATTACCTGATAGTTGGAATACTACTGTTACTGCTGTTAGTAATTCCTCTGGGTCGACAAGTTTGACGTTTGATGGGATTCGAGATTTAATTCTGAGTGAGGATATTCGTAGAAGAGAATTTGACGAATCTGTATCTACTTCTTTAGTAGGTGAAAATAGAGGAAGAGCTAGTACTCGTGTTAGCAGAAATGGTATGAACATGAATAGACGCAGTCAGTCTAGGACTGTTGATGATGTATGTTGGAACTGTAGCTGAAAATTCTAATGGTGTCAATGGTGTTTTGTTTGTCATTGAGAATTCGTCGTTTGATGGATGGATTATGGATTCTAGTTGTTCTTTTCATGCTACACCAAACAGAAACTGATTTACTTCTTATCAATGCATGGATAGTACTAAAGTGCAGTTGGGAAACAACTCTGAATGCGATGTTGTGGGTGTTAGTAATGTTAAAATCAGAATGCATGATGGTATTGTGAGGACATTGATTGGGGTAAGACATGTTCCAGAATTGAAAAAGAACTTAATTTCCTTTGGAGCCCTAGATTCAGCTGGATTCATGTATTCTTCACGAGGTGGAGTCTTGAAGATTGTTCGAGGTGCCTTGGTGATAATGAATGGAGTCAAGCACAGTGGCCTGTATGTACTTCAAGGTGAGACATTGATAAGTTTCGCTCTTGAGACGTATGTTGACACCTGATTTTTGACCATCTATCATTGTGATTTTTATTTTTAAAATAAATTAAAATATCAAAAAAGGTCATAAAATCACAAAATCAACTTTGGAAGCCTTAGCCTAGCCTCAGGAACCAATTTTGAACAAAAAATATTTTTGGTATTTTTTAATATTTTCGAATTTATTTAATTATAAAAATACCCAAAAAATCAGAAAAATACCATTCGTGGTCAGAAAAATACCCAAAAATATTCGATAATTTTATTTTAATTTCCTCTTCAAGTGTGTTACTTTAAATCTCAAAAATTCGGCTAGGGTCAACATGTTCCTTAACAAACATAAACCCAAACCGAACCCAAAAAAATCCTTTTCGAGTCTTTTAATTTTCAATTCTCACTTTTTATAAGCTATGACATTGTATTCTAAAGTCTTGAAGTGCAATTGGGTCAGTTTGCCCTCCAATTTGATCAATTTTAACCAAAAAGGCTTAATTGCATATTTTTCTTTCAATTAGTCCCCGGTTTCACGGATCTTGAATTTCACACGGGCATATCCATTAAAATTCAACACCTCTACCCCATAATTTTCATCATGCCCAATCCATTGGCGGCCTCAATTCAGGCTAATTTGGTAGTTTGGATGTATATGTATGCTCTACGTATTTATACGTCATGCGTATTTATACATTATGCGTATTTATACTGTTTGGTAACCTCTTTAACTCTTGTAATAATAATAATGGTTATTATTTTTAACACCTTTGTTAGTGCTATTTTTAAATAGCATTTTTGTATTATAAATTGTGAGTGTTATTTTTAGATAGCATTTATAATTGTTAGTGCTATTTTTAAATAGCATTTTTGTATTATAAATTGTGAGTGCTATTGTTAGTGTTATTTTTAAATAGCATTTTTGTATTATAAATTGTGAGTGTTATTTTTAGATAGCATTTATAATTGTTAGTGCTATTTTTAAATAGCATTTTTGTATCATAAATTGTGAGTGCTATTGTTTGTGTTATTTTTAAATAGCATTTTTGTATTATAAATTGTGAGTGTTATTTTTAGATAGCATTTATAATTGTTAGTGCTATTTTTAAATAGCATTTTTGTATCATAAATTGTGAGTGCTATTGTTAGTGCTATTTTTAAATAGCATTTTTGTATCATAAATTGTGAGTGCTATTGTTAGTGTTATTTTTAAATAGCATTTTTGTATTATAAATTGTGAGTGTTATTTTTAGATAGCATTTATAATTGTTAGTGCTATTTTTAAATAGCATTTTTGTATCATAAATTGTGAGTGCTATTGTTAGTGCTATTTTATAATTCAATTTATTGGAAGGTGTTTTTGGCTATAAAAGGATGACAAGAGTTTTGAGGTGAGAGGGGAGAGATGACATACGTTGAGAAAATTATTAGAGGGGGGAGACATTTTGTAGAGTGTGCAAATTTTTGAGAGCTTAGAGAGAAGAACACAAACACTCTCTATATTCTCATAATCTTGAGTGAGCAAAATATACTAAGTTGGAATATTAATTCCGCATATTGCTAGCACAATTGTTGTGGAGTTATTAGTCGTCTCCCCGTTCGTCAATTGGTGGTGCGTCCGAACTAGATGCCTAACACTTGTGGAGGCTGAGATCGAAGAACATCGAACCGACACCTCCGTTCAAGCACGCTACGAGAGGTAATCCATTTACTCCCTTTGAGACTTTGTGATTTTTTTCGATTGAAATGCACGAAGTACGCCTCTGGAGATACATGTATGGGTTGTTATTTATTTCCGCTACGTGTTACGTGGATCCCAACAGTGGTATCAGAGCCGATCCTTAGGTGTTTTCGTGCATTTAATTGATTTTTTGCAATTTTTGCAATACTATGGCCAATATGTATTAACGAATTGTTCGTCTTACATGGCTAATGGAGGTTGATTATTTTATATGATAAATTAATCAACGTAGCAAAAATTGAGACTAAATCAATTTTGAATCGAAAATTTATGGCTATCTTATTTTACGTAAAAATTCTGAATATAATTCAACGTAGAATTTTTATTGTGCCTTCCTAAGTTTTAAATTGTGAATTTATTACTTACGTGGAAGGGTGGTGATCATGGAAAAATCCCTAATCAATGTGATTGATGTATGTATGAATGTATGGTGATTATTTATATATTTGGGGTTGTAATTATTAAATGGAGGCTGCGTACTCCTTTTATTTTTCATGTAATCTTTATTTTTAGCATAGTCAATTGTTGATGTAAATGCTACGAGGATTACGTGGAGGAGCCTTTTAAGTCGGCGAGCTCTTTGGGGCCCGATTCTTGAAGAGTTCAAGAAACCAAGAAGAAGCGAAGAGCGGCTCTCCGTTATTAAAATATTAAAATGATTAAATGTGGTCTTATTGGCTCGAGACCCATTAAATCATAATTCCATGATCACCACGTAGGATAGATGTTTATGTGATTGGCATCTATTTATTTACGTGAGCATGTTAAACTGGTTAATGTGCAAAGTCAGACTTACCTTACCTAAAATTGCGTCTGCATGAACTCTTAGCTAGGAAAATCACTCGCGTTAGGTACCGAAAGGGCGTTGGTAATGACACCGACGTAACCAAGTCCCCGAACCCAAAATCTCTGGTTCCGCAGAACTGATCGACCTCTCCCAATCGGTCAGTAAGGTTTCCGGTCTACCCTCCAAGAAAGACCGGTGGCGACTCCAAATGCATGCACAAGTTGCACATGCCACCACGACCACACTGAAGGTCGAAAGCGATCGACTCTTATTGTCGAATCCCTCAAAAAATACTCCCGCCGCGATTTGGTATGGGCCTGGGAGGGCCCGCGCCGATCTAAGGCCCGCGATCGGTAATCCATTAGCCGCGTCCGCCTTTCGGACGGGTCGCGACAGCTGGCGACTCCGCTGGGGAACCTCTGTTCTAGAACCTATGGTTCTAGACCCCAAGTGGACTTAGGCCGTATTAAAACGCTGAGTGATTTTTCTAACCCTGCAGGCACTCTTGAAAGTGAGGTAAGTCCGCTCATGGTAGGTGTTATATGTTTTTGCAGATTGGAGAGATAAGGGGTGTAGTCCATGATTAACATTGTCCTATGCAGGTTGGCGTAGGAATGTATGTTTTGTGGATGATTTGAAGCGCTGATTGATAAACTGTTGTGCATGACTTGCATTGTGATACTCACAACACATGAACACACACAATCGCGCCTAAAACCCCGGGCGCCGCCTATAGGAAAACAATAGAAGGGATTGAAAATGGAATCTCCGTGAGGAAAAACACGGGGTAATCCATTTTTCAATTCCGCTCATTTCGAACTATGGATCGAGCCCCAATGCAACGATAGTTGTGCAATGGAATCTGCTCTTTCTAGAACTCGAGGTGAGAACCTTGACCTTAGGTGCCAAACCCTCTGATTTTTAGAAGTTCACTATCACTTGTCTCATGCGCATGTCTTTGGGCGGTTGGTACACCTAAAACCGCACATAAGTCGACGAGTTTGGTTGGTAAGACTCTCTATCCCCCAAATCTATCACAGTTCATGTAAATATAGGCATTTCATCCATTGCATTCTGGTGATTAGATTAAATGCCGTTTCGAGAATAGGTATGTGCGTTTGTCCCCAACGCCCTTGACAGAAGACGAGGAGGGTGATATCCCACGACGAACACCGAGTGTGCGATAAGGAGCATACTATGGACATTATTGAGGTATCATCCAATGAAGATGACGAGTTGGGGCAAGTGATCCTGAAGACACAGATCGAAACTGGGGCATCCCTAAACGTTAGGATCACATTCCTTTGTTTCATTTTCCATTACTAGTCCTCTTGTATAGGGTTTATTTTTATCGGGGTTTTCTCTATCTCACCCCTTAGAGTGATTGTATTAGGGATCTATTGGTGTATACATTCAGATGGAACTTGGTTGTATTTCTTTTGACGGGTCATGGGAATGTGATAGTGGCATTTTCTCTAATCATCCGAATACTCCCAAGTCAAGTTTATAATTCCTTTAGAGGAAATTAAAATTGGAAATCTTACACGACCTTTTTGGTCGTATAGGGTAATCCAACCCCAATTTCGCTAGAAGGAATTATACACTTGAATTGGTTCATGCATGATTGTGCGCCGCTGGTAATCCACGATAATTGACCGAGAATATCGGCGTTGTTTTGAATTTGATGACGAGATAGATGTCCAAATTACTCTCGTTCTTAACAAAACGGCCTTGATTTGGATGCCGTATCTTCAATTAAATTTAAAACACGTTATTATGCCTCGCACTTTTGAGTAATTCGTTCCTCTCGAAATTGATCAAAAGCAATTATTGTGAATTACATTCCTTTCAATAGTATGCTTTCTTTCGAGGAATATTGATAAAAACTTTTCGCACAAGATTAAAACCCTTGTAAAAGTTCTTGTCCTTATTAATCATGGGTAAGCATAAGATTGAAAGGGGTTTTTGCTTTCTTTTTCAAATTATTCCTTCTGATTCTGTCATTTCATTTGCAGGTAAAAAATAGGTAATAGAGAGAAATCTTTTCCTGAATAAGTCTGGGGCTATTCTTTCATCTGATCATGAGCGAGTTAGAAAATCAGAACACATCTACTCGACTTATTATGGATCGACTCATCCAAGTCTAAGATGTCCGGATGCTCGAAGAAATGGATCATATAAAAGCTAAAACAAACACATGGGCTTTCATTCATTCTTGCCCAAACCAAATTATACAATTCATTGGGGTGGAAAAGTAAAGCAGAAGTGAGCCCTAATCAACGACACAAAGGAGCCCAGCTGGCCCTCCAGGTTATGGATGCTTTGCTTATACGCACCACTCCGCGTATCATGGTCCGCAAGCCTGAGGTGAAGGCGTTTGCGTTCATCATTAACTGCAGCAACCTGAGTCTCGTGATCTTCGGCGACTGCTTCCAAGTCCCGAACAAGTCCATTCTCATGAGTTATATCCTCATTTATGCCGTTGAGCCTTTCTTCCAGCCACTCGCTTCGATTCCTTAGCAGGGCATTACGACTATCGCGCTCATAGGTAGCCAGGGATAGAGCTAAGTCCTCCACCAGATTCCTCCTCTCACGAAGCAATGTCGAAACCCGCTCTTTGGCGAACTCAACGGCCTTTTTGTGACTATCGGCCAGGTAGTCAGCCAACGCTAGGCGGTCGGACTGATCCTCATAACGGGCTCGCAAGACACGAGCCACGGTAACTCCCCGATGAGCGGCGCGGTAGACCTCCAAGGAGTTCGTAAAGAGCGTTGGAAAAATACTGTATTCCCTCCCCAACGCGGTACCCTCGAGGGAGGTGATGTCCAGGTCCCCGAACATGACTCGGATCTCATCCTCGGTTTCGGGATGATCGGCTATGTGAGCGTAGCCTCGACCCAAGAGGTTATAGAACTCTTTCCATCGAGTCAAAGCTTCGGCTGAGAAAGTGTGAACTTGGGAAGAAGCCATTTTCGACGGAGATGTGTGTAGTGGAGCGATTAGAGGATGGAAGCAAATTATATGAGAGCGTTAATCTCCCAAACACCAACCCCGCATTTTATAGCGTCTCGAGAGCGGAGAAAAGTTGCAACAATAATGCTCGTGGAGCCGGGTTAATTAATGTAAAGCGGGGGCTGCTTCTCCCGTGCATGTCCTGATCCGCGATTTCAGGCCTGGCAAATTCGGTCTCGCCATTATTAAAGCTGGGAGGGAGGCGAGCGCAACTATCGAAGAAGCCGCGAAAGGATTGGGTTGTTCCATCACGCATAAAGCTGGGCGGCGAGTGAACAGCTCTGCCACTTAAAAAAGGGAAGACGGTGCTGAAGAGACACGACTATTGAAGAAAAGTGAAAGGCGAGCGCAACTATCGAAGAAGCCGCGAAAGGATTGGGTTGTTCCATCACGCATAAAGCTAGGCGGCGAGTGAACAGCTCTGCCACTTAAAAAAGGGAAGACAGTGCTGAACAGACACGACTATTGAGGGAAGGTGAAAGGCGAGCGCTACTATCGAAGAAGCCGCGGAAGGATTTGTTTACCCCTTCGTGTTGGAAAGCTGAGCAGGGGGTAAACAGTTCCGTCGTTTCAAAAACAGAACGCTGAACAAGACCTAGCTTTCGAGGAAAAGGAGGCAACAAATCGAAAGAGCGAGTATACAAAAGAGAACAGAGAACCCCGAGTGACGAGTTCGTTAAAAGACCTCAAATTCTCCAGAATCAAATTCGACATCGAAGCCATGGAACTCAACATTGCCGGTGACGAACATCAAGATCGCAGTGGTGACGACGGCAGTGGCCACGACGCTCAACCCCGGAAAAGAAAAAGTCGCCAGCTCTACGCTCGGAAAGAAATCCAGGAGCTTGAAGCTTTCTTCGATGAATGCCCTTGCCCAAGCGAGGAACAAAAGATTGAATTGGGCCGGAAGCTGGGAATGAATCCTATGAGAATCCATTTTTGGTTTCAGAATAAACGTTTCAGACTAGGTGTCCAACACAGGCGTAAGGAGATCACGGCCCTAAAAGAGCAGAACCAAAACCTTCAAATGGAAAACATGTGGTATGAGAAAATCCTCAGTACTATTACTTGCCCTAACTGCGGTGGCCCTACCACCCTCAGTAAATTGTTCCCCGGTGAGCCTTCTACGAGGATGGAAGGTGCTCATTTATCCCCCTGCTCCCTTGAGCCATCTCCGGTACAATCAGATCCTGCTAATGGCGCGCATGAGCAGATCGATCCTACAGAAATTATACCAGTGTCTTCAGAGGAAGAGGATACGTGTCGTTATGATTTGGGTCACAATAACGAAACCCATGAATCTCCTTCACAACAACTTCTAGTAGGATCCGATACGATTCAAGAGGGGTTAGAGATTAGTCAGCAGGCTATTGACGCTATTCCAGACAACGAGAAGAAGAAATTCATTTGGCCCCCGGAGCTTCATCTCAAGTTCTTAGACGCAGTTCGACAGATAGGACTCGACTTCATAGGTCCGACGAGCATACTTAGGGTCATGAAGGTACCGGGACTTACCAAGCAATTAGTCGCGAATCACCTTGGTTGCTACAGAAGGGCGTTAGGACAGCGTTATACAGAGCTGAATCCGAGCAATAGACTCGGCTGCGAACCCAGCACCCCTATGTCAAAGGAGGCCCGGTCGAATCTGGACGACTATTGGGGATTTGATCAGGATATCCTCGCAAGTCATTTCAATATTCCTCAAGAACACGCATCACAAGTGCAGCGAGTAAGCACTCCCCCGTCCGAGCAGCAGCTAGTCAGTGTCCATCCTGTCGCAGATCAGCCCACCACGCTCAGTGCTCAAGGGTTTGCCCAATCGGAGCATGTGGCTTCAGATGACCTAATGGGAGAATGCTTGGAGCATTTTTATTTCCCTAATTCCCGAGTGGGAGATGCTTGTGGTAGTCAACCGATCAAATCTCCTCTTATAATCCCAAATAAGGATGGGGGTTCTAGTTCGAAGAATCCGTCGGGCGATGCAGCTCAACCTATACATCAATCGTTCGAGGGGTCAGGTGATTTCTTCGATGAAGGACTTGATACCTGGTTCGATCAGTTGGAAGCTATTAAAGATTGGCAACCATGATCTGCAGTCGGTAATGGTACACCTAAGCCGAGGCCAGATTGGTTGGTCATTGTACATGCCCAAAGAAAGAAGGGGATGTACGCGAGAAGGATGTATCTCCTATTGTAAAGTTCTCATCGGTGCATGCGATTGTTTCTTCAATAGCTAGAGTTGATTTTGCATAATGTTTTTCGCGAACGTCATCTCTTGTGTATACGGTAATTCCTTGTTATTAAGTTCAAGGTAAAATCAACCCCGACGCGTGAGGGCAGAATTGATAGCATGAGTTACTAGCAGAATGTGATCGAGCTCGAAAGTGAAAGATTACTAGCGGCCCCAAACGCCATGACCACAAAATCAGGGGCAATCTTTAAGTTTCGAGCAACTACAAATCTATTTCTCACGAGGCATTCAAGTCAATCAAATATAAAGCGTCGGGCTGTGAGAATGATGCGTAGTCAAGCTGTTGACACAGGCGAAAAAGGAGTCGCGTAGATCCGAAAGCAAAAACCTTTCTCGACTAGTCAATAATGCAGAATGAAAGAGCATATATAAACAAACTCTCATTTATTTCATTCAGCAGGAAAGTTTACAAGTGGATCACTGAGGGGGAGCAGTAAACCCAAAATGAGTTCTGACAAGCATCACAAAAAAGCTTAACTGACTCTCCATGCTATCCATGCCTTGCTTACAACCCACACTCTGGGAATCAAGGTCTACAAGCTTGAAGAAAAGGAGACGACATTTCTCCTTAAGTTCGTTCACCTTGGTGTCATAGTACCCGAACTCAAACTCTAAGTCCTGAGCCAGCACCCTCCCGCGAGCTATATCCATGCTCAGGTCTTCAAGCCTTTCCTCCAACCAGGCACACTGGAACCTCAACACGAAGTTGTGCTGGTCTTGCTCAAAGGCGGTGTCAAAAAGAGCCAGACGCTCCACCAAGTTGTCCCTCTCACGGACCAGCATGGAAACCTGGGCGTGGGCGTATTCAACAGCCCTTTTATGGTTATCGGCCGTCAGCATGGCCAACATCAGGGACTCAGTTCGGTCCTGATAGCGGGCTCGCACGATACCAGCCATAGTGACCTCCCGGCTAGCAACTTCGTAAGCCTGCAGGAAATTGTTGAAGAGAGTTGGGAAGATCGCAAACTCCCTTTGCAGTTTCGTACCTTCGATACACACAGTATCCAGGGCCGGAATCAGAGTACGGATTTCAACCTCGGCTTCAGGATGATTGTTTATGTAACCGTAACCTCTGCCCAGGAGGCGATAAAACCTTTCCCATTGGGTTGAAGCTTCGGCTAAAGCAGCAGGTACAGAGGAGGAAGCCATGCGCGATCGGATGTTGGAGAAGAGAGTGAATATTGGCAGAGTGTTTGAGAGGCTGAGTCTGATAAGGCTAAAGTGTTAATCTTCTTGACGTCAATCTATCACCTTATAAACGCTCGAGTAAGCAGGGAGAAGTGGTAATAATAGTTTATGTGCAGTAGAGCCAAACGGGTTTCGTTAATGCATCCCCGATGAGTCACGAATCCACCACCGTCCTGTGATCTCGGGTTTTACGAAACATAATGGCGCCGAAAGGTGGGCAGGCTTGTTACTCTAGAGACTGGGCCAGGGGGACAAGCGTAGTGCTCGACAAAGCGAAATCAACGCAAGAGATCTTCAGGCTCCGTTCACGTAGAAAAGAGCAAAAGGACAAAGTGGGAATTACGAAGCCTTGAGAAGAACGCTCGTCAGGTAGCCATCACAAAAGACGAAGTGGGAATTACGAAGACTTGAGAAGAGCGCTCGTCAGGTAGCCATCACAAAAGGACGAAGTGGGAATCTCGAAGCATTGAGAAGAACGCTCGTCGGGTAGCCATCACCTTTGATCAAAGAACGGTGATCCGACCCCTTTAACCTTTCAAAATTTGCAGAGAAAGGTGAGGATCCAAGGAGGAACAAAGAAAGCTGAGTTAACGGAAAATCAAGCAGTGATATTTCGATCAAAATGTTCAAGGGGTTCTGTCATTTACTAGAAGCGCCAGACTTGGAGGTCTCTGAGCTTGAGCTGCTGGAAGAATTTGAAGATCTCAGGACCGAACCTGACACGGGGGCCATGGAGACCGATCCTTCTAATGATGAAACCCGCGGCTTGGTTTACGAGAACAATACCCGCGACGGTGATCAGCGTCAGAAAGAGGAATGTCTCCAACGCAACACTTCAGGTCAAGTCCATAAACTCGAATTGTTTTTCAAGGAATACCCCTATCCGGACATGGAACAGAGAATCAAAATGGGCCAGGAGATAGGGTGGGAGCCTCGGAAGGTCAAGTGCTGGTTTGAAAACAAACGAACCCGGCTGAAGCAGCAACGCGATCGGCACGAGTTAGCGATTGTGAGGGAGGAAAATGAAAAGCTTCGAATAAAGAACATTCAGTACAAAAAAGCTCTAAGCATCGCTATTTGTCTTGAGTGCGGTAACCCTGTTCCCACGGACGAAGTATTCACTGAAGAGCCAGATCTGGGGGTTCATAATGCTCATTTGTTGCAATGCCCTTCGCAACATCTTTCGAAACAGGCGGGTACCGCCGAGGATCTACAAGAGGAAACTAGTGCTATAAGGTCAAAGTCGACGCCCATTGTGGAAAGGAACATGCGTCATGACAAGTCAGGTCCGCTCAATGATGAACTCACCATCGTGACCAGCCGATCTGAGACCACTAAATCCCCCCCAGAGCAACCTCCAACACGACCAGATTCCAAGAAGAGTAACCGCCAAATTGCTGACACTACTTCGACTAGCAAGAAAATAAGATTTCGTTGGACCCCGGAGTTTCATAGCAAATTTGTTGATGCAGTTCAACAGTTAGGGATCAATTTTGCTCGTCCATCGCGCATACTCGAAATCATGAACGTGCCGGGACTGTCTAAAAATATGGTCAAGAATCACCTTTGGCGCTACAAGAAACTACTGAGAGATGGACGAGCGTCGCTAGACCAAGATAGAGGCGGTTCAACACGACCAGATTCCGCGAAGAGTAGCCGCCGAGTTGCCAACACTACTTCGGCTAGCAAGAAAACAAGGTTTTATTGGACCTCGGAGCTTCATAGCAAATTTGTTGATGCAGTTCAACAGTTAGGGATCAGTTTGGCTCGCCCATCGCGCATACTCAAGATCATGAACATGCCGGAACTGGATAGAAATAAAGTCAGGAACCACCTTTGGTGCTACAGAAGACTACTGAGAGATGGACGAGTGGCGCTAGACCAAGATAGAGGCGGTTCAAGTTTAAACGATGAGCATGGCTGTGATCGCAATCCTCATGAAGCAGGAAGCATCCAATCACCTCTTAACACCGATGAGACTGGCAATTACACGGTCGATTGTTCATGCATCAATCAGAGTACTCCCCTGGGTTATCCTAGTACTCCTCAGGAGTATGTACCGCAATTTCAGCAAATCGGAACTCCCCAGTCTGAGCACCAACTGGCCGTTAATGCTAGTCCTACAGCGGATCTAACATTGGCAGGAGATGCACATACAATCTTGCGAGACAATTACGGAGATTCCAGCTCGAAGAATCAGGTGGTCCATGAGGAGAATGGCGAAAAGATTCCTTCTCCAGTAGTCGACAATACTCAACCTGAGTGTCAGTCGCTCGATGGTTCAGACGATCTCCTTGAAAACATCTATTCTTGGTTCGATCGGCTGAATTCCCCCCTGAGTTACCCCAGTACTCCTCAAGAGTATGTACAACAATTTCAACAGGTATGGACTCCCCAATTTGAGCACCAACCGATCGTTAGTGTTATTCCTACGGCGAATCCAGCATTGGATACAAACCTACTGGACAACGATGAAAATACCAACTCGAGAAGTGAGGTTTTTCATGCTGAAAGTAGTGTGAGGAACCCATCGCCAACGGTTGAGGATGCCCGACTTGGGCGTCAATGGCTTGAAATTTCAAGTGAGTCCCTCAGTGAGCAACTCGGCGTGTGGATCACGCATAAATCGAGGAACCGGGTTGTTCATGCCGAAAATGGGAGAAGTCCGTCACCCGCAATTAAGGATGCTCAACTTGAACGACTCGAACAGTCAGACGATATCCTGAATGAGCAACTCAGCCTATGGGTCAAGTATTTTGGAACAAGTGCATCTTCGCAGTCGTGACCGGTACCGGCGACCGGACATCTGGTTCGAAGCTCGTGTGCTAAATCATTAGAAGGCTCAGGAGAGTGAGAGGTGAATACGTCGAATGAATGTGTTACGGGTCTCGTTGTAAAGTTCCCACGGGAACATTTTAATTAACGCTTAAAGCTAACCGCTCTGAGTGTCAGTATTACCCTTTGAACATCTTCGAGCCAAGGGCCGTGGATTAATTACTTAATCCGTAGAGCAAGTTCCATGAACGATGACTATCACCTGAGGAGCATAGTGGGATCTACCCCTTTCAGCACGAAATACGTTTGGTCACGAAGCCTCCCATTTGGTAAAACGATGTATCGTTCCTAAGCAATCTTCAACCGAATACCGAAGTAATGTCTCCTTTCTTTCCCTTCTCAGGTGATAAACGTGGATAAATCACTCAAGGAGCCATCTGTTCAAATAACAAAACAGACGTTGCCCAACCGGGGGCAGCTGAACCATTGATATTGCAAATATTCCAAGCATGGATAAGCGGATTTGATAGACATGGTTCATATCAATACGCGACGTCAGAACGGGATGAGAGCCAAGAGTAAAGTTGTATCGTCCCAATTTGTCTTCAATTTGAGAATATGAATTGATACTCGTTGTTTATCCTTGACAGGGGAATCACCTTGGAGACGAACAAGTTTTCACACCCCATGAATTACCCGTTGGAGTACACGACCAAGGGTAGGATGTATCGTTCTAAATTTTTGAAAAATTCGTGAACGTACAATAACATGTTTTCTCTGCATTTTCAGGGATCTCCAGCTGCGGGGGAAAGGTAAGTATCCCTTTCCCCAATCCATTGAAGATGTTAAATAAAAAAGAAAAGCTTTCAGAACCTGATGTCTATAAAAAGACATAGAATTCTAACTTCGTTGACATTCATGTTTTGAAGCAGGAGGTTGTCCGAACATGAATAAAAACACGCATGGTGCATCATAAAACCCCGCGACGGGTAAAATTTTTGGAGAAGATGAAAGAGATTTTTTCCAAGCAAAAGTTATTCAAAACTTTCAAAAGGACATTTTCTCAAAAGACGAGAGGCAAAGCCTAATCCAAACACGTTCTATACACACTTGAGAGAGAAGTGGAGCGGATCAGGTAGCAAAATCTGGACCTACGGAAGTAGGGATTATTCGCAGCAATTACATGGATTGGGACGACGGAGGCATTCGTTTCATATCCCCAAACACTACAGGTGACCATTGACAACCCATTTGAACGGCGATTTTCATTCTCAACCCGGTCAAGAACCACCCCACATCGGGGCAAAAAGGGAGCAAGTCCAGCGGCATCGGGAGAAAATGGTTAGAAATTTTCTTGCTCGGACTAACATTAATCTTTGTGTGTTGTTTATATGGTAATCCAAATGCCATAGGATGACGAGAAGCATTTATTTCTCTATCCCACACACCATATCCTTTGCACAGCCAAGTTGAGCCTGCAAATTCGTTTCATGAACCCATTGGTGATCATTCCAAGACGGAAGCAGCACCACTTCAAAAATGGAAGAGTTCAAGACTCAGGGATTGCGAAGAGGATTCCCGGGCTGATATTTAAAGCATGTTTAGACTTTCAGACATATGTCTGACATGATCCCATCGAGGATGAGAAGAACCGGGATTTCAAAAAAAAAATAATAATAATCCCTAGCATCAAGAAAAAGCAAAGTGCCTGGTAAAAGCAAGGCCGATACTCGTGTAAGTTGTTTGATTGATCCACAATGAAGCCCGGATGGGAAAAGAGGAAATCCCTGAAGGAGCCAAATCAAAAAAGGGCTGCTCCCCAAATGCTGCCAAGCACAGAATAAAGACATGGAGAGAGTCGGTCTCTGAATGCAACAAGAGACTCTTTCTAAAGAGCTGGTGCACACATCAAAGTCGGTTGCGCACCTCAAAAACTAAAGATGCAGAAAGGAAAGGACAGGTGGCAAATCAGCAATGATCACCAATGTCAAATCCGCCATGAATTCTGGGCAAAAAACGAGCCTTTTTTCGGTCCCCAATCCTACCAATGTTACAACCCTGAAACAGTCTTCTCTGACTAAGACACTTGGGTTAACATATAGCTTAGCTCGAAGAAGTACGAGCAAGACTATTTCTTTCTCATTTTGCAGGGTTCTTGACTTGTAAACCTGGAGCAGATGGTGAAGACTTTCATTCAATGGCCTCGACTCCAAAGCGGGTCCCCCTTGAAAACCAATAACCAAGCCCAACATTACGGTCCCGTGGAAGACCTCCCGACCGATCAAAATGTATGCGCTGCGAATGAGCCTGAAACCTAGACATAGGTTAGTTGGGAATTGAGTGCATCCCCTATAAAAAAAACCACTATCTCAAAACAGGTGAGAAGACCTCCTTGTCGAGAAATATTCCAATTGATGTTTTGAACAAACTTTTTTTTGGAATTTTCAAACTGTTGATCCAGATTTTCCATGCAAGGAATTTGTGATCACATTTACATGTTGCAAGAATGCTTTGGATAACCTCCAGCATCAAAATGCACATTTCACAATTAAAACTTAAGTCCTACGGTTTTTGTCAAATGGACAGCCGTGGTCTTCCCAAAGATTACTAACGTTTTCTTGGTGAAGAAAAATCTTTCAGACTCAAACTTCTGCAGGATACCTGGAGAACCCAGCTCCCAGAATGTCGCCTCAACAGACCCAAGTGAAGCTTTGTCAAGATAAAATCTTTCATTGCTTCAAAACTGAATTCCCGACAAATTTCGGGATCTTTCAAAAGAAGGGATGAGGATAGAACCCTTTTTCAAAAGAAGTCGGCAAACTGTCCCAGCAGACGTGGAGAACCCTCGTTCCGGGACCCTTTTTCAAGATCAAGTAGTCCTAGCTTGACGTGGAGAACCCTCGTCCTAGGACCTCTTTTCAAAATATCAAACAGTCCCAGCGGACATGGAGAACCCTCGTCCCAAGACCCCTTTTCAAAAATCAAGCGGTCCTAGCATGACGTGGAGAACCCTCGTCCCAGGACCCCTTTTCAAAAATCAAGCGGTCCTAGCATGACGTGGAGAACCCTCGTCCCAGGACCCCTTTTCAAAAATCAGGCAGTCCTAGCATGACGTGGAGAACCCTCGTCCTGGGACCCCTTTTCAAAGAAAGAAAACCTGGTATGGTGAGTCAGAAGCCACGAAGGAAGAAATGAAAACCTGGTATGGTGAGTCAGAAGCCACGAAGGAAAGAAAAGAAACCCCTGGTATGGTGAGTCAGAAGCCACGAAGGGAGAAATGAAAACCTGGTATGGTGAGTCAGAAGCCACGAAGGAAGAAATGAAAACCTGGTATGGTGAGTTAGAAGCCACGAAGAAAAAAATTGAAGACCATGGTATAGCGGACCAGAAGCTACGAATGGAGAATTGAAACCCCTGGTATAGCAGATCAAAAGCTACGAAGGTGAATGAATAAAGAAAAAAAAATCAATTCAAGGTAGAAACCGCCTAAAGGGTCAAATCAAAGGTAGAAACCGCCTAAAGGGTCAATTCATGGTAGAAACCGCCTAAAGGGTCAAACCAATGGTAGAAACCGCCTAAAGGGTCAAACCAAAGGTAGAAACCGCCTAAAGGGTCAATTCAAGGTAGAAATCGCCTAAAGGGTCAATCAAAGGTAGAAACTGCCTAAAGGGTCAAATAATGGTAGAAACCGCCTAAAGGGTCAAACCAAAGGTAGAAACCGCCTAAAGGGTCAATTCAAGGTAGAAACCGCCTAAAGGGTCAAATCAATGGTAGAAACCGCCTAAAGGGTCAATTCAAGGTAGAAACCGCCTAAAGGGTCAACCAAAGGTAGAAACCGCCTAAAGGGTCAAACCAAAGGTAGAAACCGCCATAAGGGTCAAACTAAACTTGAAGGTAGATACCGCCTAAAGGGTCAAATATGGTAGAAACCGCCACAAGGGTCAACTCATTGGTAAATACCACCATACGGATCAAAATCCCTGGCAAATCCCCCAGCGTGAGATGCGCCCTTCTCAGGTTCCTACCAGTTAGGAGCCCCATAATGGTGTGACCTACCATACAGGTCAGAGCTTAATCTCCCTAGGATATTCTGAACGAGTCCTAGGTATCTTCTTGAAAGTCGTCGCAACCGGCAGCATCTGACAGGTGAGCTTCAGGTAAGCCTCTCTCACTCCGGCCCATGTTCGAATTGCAAGAGTAAACCGGTGATTAACTTGAGCATTCATCAAAAGACTTAAGGGTCCGATGTCATAGCATTTCTTTTCCCCAGTCGAGTCAGTTAAGATTCAGGTGTCATTTTGTCTTTGAAAGCAACCTCTGACGAGCTCACTCTCAAAGAGGGGCAGCTGTTGACACCTGATTTTTGACCATCTATCATTGTGATTTTTATTTTTAAAATAAATTAAAATATCAAAAAAGGTCATAAAATCACAAAATCAACTTTGGAAGCCTTAGCCTAGCCTCAGGAACCAATTTTGAACAAAAAATATTTTTGGTATTTTTTAATATTTTCGAATTTATTTAATTATAAAAATACCCAAAAAATCAGAAAAATACCATTCGTGGTCAGAAAAATACCCAAAAATATTCGATAATTTTATTTTAATTTCCTCTTCAAGTGTGTTACTTTAAATCTCAAAAATTCGGCTAGGGTCAACATGTTCCTTAACAAACATAAACCCAAACCGAACCCAAAAAAATCCTTTTCGAGTCTTTTAATTTTCAATTCTCACTTTTTATAAGCTATGACATTGTATTCTAAAGTCTTGAAGTGCAATTGGGTCAGTTTGCCCTCCAATTTGATCAATTTTAACCAAAAAGGCTTAATTGCATATTTTTCTTTCAATTAGTCCCCGGTTTCACGGATCTTGAATTTCACACGGGCATATCCATTAAAATTCAACACCTCTACCCCATAATTTTCATCATGCCCAATCCATTGGCGGCCTCAATTCAGGCTAATTTGGTAGTTTGGATGTATATGTATGCTCTACGTATTTATACGTCATGCGTATTTATACATTATGCGTATTTATACTGTTTGGTAACCTCTTTAACTCTTGTAATAATAATAATGGTTATTATTTTTAACACCTTTGTTAGTGCTATTTTTAAATAGCATTTTTGTATTATAAATTGTGAGTGTTATTTTTAGATAGCATTTATAATTGTTAGTGCTATTTTTAAATAGCATTTTTGTATTATAAATTGTGAGTGCTATTGTTAGTGTTATTTTTAAATAGCATTTTTGTATTATAAATTGTGAGTGTTATTTTTAGATAGCATTTATAATTGTTAGTGCTATTTTTAAATAGCATTTTTGTATCATAAATTGTGAGTGCTATTGTTTGTGTTATTTTTAAATAGCATTTTTGTATTATAAATTGTGAGTGTTATTTTTAGATAGCATTTATAATTGTTAGTGCTATTTTTAAATAGCATTTTTGTATCATAAATTGTGAGTGCTATTGTTAGTGCTATTTTTAAATAGCATTTTTGTATCATAAATTGTGAGTGCTATTGTTAGTGTTATTTTTAAATAGCATTTTTGTATTATAAATTGTGAGTGTTATTTTTAGATAGCATTTATAATTGTTAGTGCTATTTTTAAATAGCATTTTTGTATCATAAATTGTGAGTGCTATTGTTAGTGCTATTTTATAATTCAATTTATTGGAAGGTGTTTTTGGCTATAAAAGGATGACAAGAGTTTTGAGGTGAGAGGGGAGAGATGACATACGTTGAGAAAATTCTTAGAGGGGGGAGACATTTTGTAGAGTGTGCAAATTTTTGAGAGCTTAGAGAGAAGAACACAAACACTCTCTATATTCTCATAATCTTGAGTGAGCAAAATATACTAAGTTGGAATATTAATTCCGCATATTGCTAGCACAATTGTTGTGGAGTTATTAGTCGTCTCCCCGTTCGTCAATTGGTGGTGCGTCCGAACTAGATGCCTAACACTTGTGGAGGCTGAGATCGAAGAACATCGAACCGACACCTCCGTTCAAGCACGCTACGAGAGGTAATCCATTTACTCCCTTTGAGACTTTGTGATTTTTTTCGATTGAAATGCACGAAGTACGCCTCTGGAGATACATGTATGGGTTGTTATTTATTTCCGCTACGTGTTACGTGGATCCCAACAGTGGTATCAGAGCCGATCCTTAGGTGTTTTCGTGCATTTAATTGATTTTTTGCAATTTTTGCAATACTATGGCCAATATGTATTAACGAATTGTTCGTCTTACATGGCTAATGGAGGTTGATTATTTTATATGATAAATTAATCAACGTAGCAAAAATTGAGACTAAATCAATTTTGAATCGAAAATTTATGGCTATCTTATTTTACGTAAAAATTCTGAATATAATTCAACGTAGAATTTTTATTGTGCCTTCCTAAGTTTTAAATTGTGAATTTATTACTTACGTGGAAGGGTGGTGATCATGGAAAAATCCCTAATCAATGTGATTGATGTATGTATGAATGTATGGTGATTATTTATATATTTGGGGTTGTAATTATTAAATGGAGGCTGCGTACTCCTTTTATTTTTCATGTAATCTTTATTTTTAGCATAGTCAATTGTTGATGTAAATGCTACGAGGATTACGTGGAGGAGCCTTTTAAGTCGGCGAGCTCTTTGGGGCCCGATTCTTGAAGAGTTCAAGAAACCAAGAAGAAGCGAAGAGCGGCTCTCCGTTATTAAAATATTAAAATGATTAAATGTGGTCTTATTGGCTCGAGACCCATTAAATCATAATTCCATGATCACCACGTAGGATAGATGTTTATGTGATTGGCATCTATTTATTTACGTGAGCATGTTAAACTGGTTAATGTGCAAAGTCAGACTTACCTTACCTAAAATTGCGCCTGCATGAACTCTTAGCTAGGAAAATCACTCGCGTTAGGTACCGAAAGGGCGTTGGTAATGACACCGACGTAACCAAGTCCCCGAACCCAAAATCTCTGGTTCCGCAGAACTGATCGACCTCTCCCAATCGGTCAGTAAGGTTTCCGGTCTACCCTCCAAGAAAGACCGGTGGCGACTCCAAATGCATGCACAAGTTGCACATGCCACCACGACCACACTGAAGGTCGAAAGCGATCGACTCTTATTGTCGAATCCCTCAAAAAATACTCCTGCCGCGATTTGGTATGGGCCTGGGAGGGCCCGCGATCGGTAATCCATTAGCCGCGTCCGCCTTTCGGACGGGTCGCGACAACGTCGACATCTGTTCGAGAGTCTAATGGCTACTCGAGGAAGGCATGGGTGGTTGTGCCGATGCACAAGATTGATGCTGTTGTCAAGAATACGTGGTCAAGAACTTTGATCGGGACGGAGACTGATAAGTTGATTAAGCATGTGCGAACTGACAATAGCATGGAGTCCTGCTCGAAGCTGGTAAATAAATTATGCATGAAAAAGGGCATAGTGAAACACCGCACTAGTGCCAGTAAACCACAACAGTTTGCAGAATTGATGAGCAGAGAGTTACTAGAGACGCTTAGTATGGCTAGGAGAATTCAAGCAGATGCGCTTAGTATGGCGAGCTACTTGGTGAATAGATCCCTATCGACTGCGATTGGATATCGAACTCCCGAAGAAGTGTGGTTAGGTAATGTTGCTGATGATTCTATTATTAGAATGTTTACTTGCCCGTGTTATTATCGAGTAAGTGATGGTAAGCTCGATGAGAGGGGAAGGTGCATATTTCATGGCTATGCACGAGATGAGTGTGGCGATCAGTTGTGGTACCCGATTATAAATTCACCTGTTTGCAGTAGAGAAGTTACCTTTGACGAGTCTCCAGTGCTTCTGGCTCGGAGTGATTATGACAGTGTTCATACGGATCTGGACGGTGTTTAGCTTGAGGTGGAGTTGCAACTAGAAACTCCTAAGGTACCAGGTACTAGGGTGTTAATCAACATAGATGGTGCTTGTAGCGAGGTGGAGCCTATATAGCCAACGGTTGCTGTAACTGCTGATATTGACAAGGTACGTGATCGATCTCCTGATAGATATGTATGCAACGGTGGCTTTGCTTTATCTGTGATTAAGGAGCTTGTGTCAAAAAGTCTTTGTGGAGCAGTCAAAGGTGCATGTTCAGTTGGTGTTTTGATGAGATCATCGGTTATGGCGAAGTTCAAGCGCGGCTTGGACTTGGATGATATCTTTGGCGGTTGAGCCCATTGAGGCTGTTGAGAGAGTAGCATATGATGTTCAGATTATGAGCAAAACGATTGTAATTTGGCTCAAACATCGAGCCAAGGTGGAGATTGTTAAAATTATGTCTCTATTTTGAGCCCAAGTGAAAATTTTGACTTTTGTCTACCAAATTCTGTGAGTTGGACGTGAAGAATGAGCCCGGGAAAGGTCACAATATATGCATGTGCAAGAAGATATAGGCTTGTGGTTTTCAAGCGTGGACTTGGTCAAAAGATGCGGCTTCCTTTTTGGTTTCACGTGAATGTATATATCTGGACATTGGAAAGAGATCATCTTTCCTTAATGGGGCGCTGAAGTAATAACAATATATTATATTCTCACAAAGTTTTTTTTTTCTTGGTTAAGAAGTCAGCCACGTTTATATATATAGGTATAGGTCTTCGTGAAGAAGTAGTGCGCAGAGAATTCGTCCGTGAAGGCTTCTTCTGAGGCGTGCACCGTTTGTTGATAAAAGAGGGCGTGCAGAGAAGGGACGTCCGCGAAGGCTTCTTTAACGAAGACAAGCTGATCATACGTAGCATTCGTATGACGTCTTGAAGCACCGCTTCCATGAGCGCTTGAGCGTGGGTCTTGTTCGAGAAGGTAAATTTTGTCCGCAGAATTGCATCAAGAATTCAAGTGTCGAAGCCGGTTAAATCTTGATGTTAGATTTATGTTTTAATTCCTTTACGAGATTGAGAGATTATTTCGCTAGGAATTGGGAGCTAAACACTGTGTGCGTTCTCGGATGTAATTGGGGCTGAGAAACACCAAGAGTGTGTTTGTGTAACTCGAGTGATATGTAATCTCTGTGTATCTCTTGATCTATAGTGGAAATCGTTGCTGCTCTCTCCGTGGACGTAGGTCTTTACGACCGAACCACGTACATCTGGTGTCTGATTTACTCTACTCTTTATGTCTATTTTATTTGATCGATCGCTTAGTTCCACACAACAGTTTACGCTGGTTCGTTTGCAAAAATTGTACTGCATAAAGTTTTTTGTCGAATTAAACTTTGGTTCGTTTATATAGTATAATTTCACTGAAGATTCATCCACTAATTTTCTGATTTTCTGGATTACTTCTCTCTGAAATTGCTACAGTACCCTTTTACTATATTTAAAAATCAAAGAGCTACTTTCGATGAAAGATTTTTTGTTGCGAGGGAAATGTCGCAAAACCATTATACAGACAATTGTGCTTGATTCTATAATTATCATTCGGGCACATTGAACAGTCTTTTCTACTGCACCTAGCATATCGCCCAACTGAATTTAGAGAACTTCAAGCAATCAAATTCTCAATTCTGGATTGCACTGTACTCTAATCAATGTCTTGACGATATCAACATGCATTCTAATACTCTCAACATCACGTTCAACATTGTCACTCGATTGTACTCTACAAGTACCGGTACATCGATAAGTAGTAAACTAGCAATTGTTTGGTGTAGCATGGAATACGAGCCACTATCCATAAACCATCCATCAAATGACGACTCTTAAGGGACAAACAAGACATGATCATCACCATTCGAGGCACAATAAACTGTTGTAGCAATATCATCAGTAAACTCATCTCTAATTCCCTTGCTCTTCTTGCTCTTTAGTTTAAGGCAATTATTTTGAGATGTCTCTCTTTCCACAATTTCAACAATCAATGGTGTCACCATTGATTGTTGAATGGTGTCACCATTGATTGTTGAATGGTGGTCTGACCTTTATTGTGCTTCGAACGGTGATGATCATGTCTTGTTTGTTCCTTAAGAGTCGTCATTTGATGGATGGTTTATAGATAGTAGCTCGTATTTTCACGCTATACCAGACAATTGCTAGTTTACTACTTATCGATGTACCAGTACTTGTAGAATACAATCGAGTGACAATGTTGAACGTGATGTTGAGAGTGTTGGTGATATTAGTATTAGAATGCATGTTGATGTTGTCAAGACATTGATTAGAGTAGAGTGCAATCCATAATTGAGAATTTGATTGCTTAAAGTTCTCTAAATTCAGTTGGGCGACCGTATAAACATCCAAGCGTATTTCTTTTGGGTCCTCTCCTTGAATGGGAGCTTTTCTCTCCCTTCCATGGGAGCTCTCCCTCATCGATCTGAAAGTTTTTTTGCCTTGCCCTTTTCATCTCTAGTGGAATCCTTCGTCTTCACCACCCTACGATCCTTCCCCTCCACTTTCATCACATCACGCCACCAAAAACCCTGATCGCGGCTTCCTCATCCGCTCAATGGTCAAGAACCTTTCTCTGCCGTTGCGCCGCCAATTCGCATTCACAACCTCACTCTTGTGCCATTGCAACAATATTCCTTCATTGTCTTGTTATGGTTTTTGTTTCTTTTCCCTACTGCTAGTTAGAAGTCCCTGACTGGTGTTGACCATATGTTTGACGAAATTCTTGTAAGAGATAGAAGTTTGAACCCTACCTGATCCACGACCATACTATTAAACCCTTACTGCTACATTACAGTGTTTCCTCTACTAGCCTAAACCCTCAAACCCGTTCGTGTTTCTGAAACTAGTGCTAGGTACCTCCTCTCGTAAACACAAATTTGAGCTCTTCTCTGCGCCCTTGTAGATCTCTTGTTTGCCACTCCTCTTGAGCCCTGCTTGTCTCCACCCCCTACAAATCATGGAATAGAATGTCAGCCAAGACCTTAGAATGAATGCCCTTTGTAAGAGTCTGGGACATCTCTGGTCTACAACAAAAAAAGCTGTGGTGGATGAGGTGGTCACAGAAGCTAGCCTCAAAGATGGAGAACGTACTATTTTCGGGTGACTCTTTGGTAGCTCTGAGGTGAACTTTTAGGCTTTTCAATCTGTTGAAGTTGTTGTCCCACATCGTTTGTGAATGAGTGTTGTATGCTCTTTATATTCATGTGGTCTCACTCTAACTTTCTAACATGGTATCAGAGCCAGTGTTATTTCTTTCCGTGTATGTGGGCCCACCCCTCATTAGTTAATTTTCACGTGCAGATTGCTTGCACGTGAGATGGGGTATTGAAGTTGTTGTTGTTGTTGTTGTTGTCTCACATCGCTTGTGAATGAGTGTTGTATACTCTTTATATTAATGTGGTCTCCCTCCATCTAATAGCTTAAGTTTTTGGATTGAACTTTCTAACAAAAGCTATTGTGAAGAAGGCTTAGAAATCAGAAAAGGTAGTAAATTTTGAACTTGGCCTCTTCTCCTTTGTTTTTTTTTTTTTTTTTTTTTTTTTTTTTTTTTTTTTTATAGTGAAGAGGAAATAGAAGAGTCTTGGAATATGGTCATTGGTCCTTCTCACGCAACATACTGGTCCTAATACCTTGGGAACCCAATTTCTTTCCCTAGTGCTCCCCCTTTGACTTGTATGCTCTTTGGGTCCATTTGGTTGGGCTTCCTATTGAGGGTATGAAAAAGGAGGTGATTAGTAGAGTAGCAGAACATATTAGGAAAGTAGTGGACGTGAGATCGAATCGAGGAGATATGCAGCAGTAACAGTTTGCAAAGCTAAAGTTATTCTCAACCTGTTGTCCCCTTTGGAGCCAGGGATGATACATAGCTACAAAGGAATTGAACACTAGATTGACTTCCACTATGAAAGGTGACCCACTTTCTGCTACTCGTGTGGTAAAATCGGGCATAATGCTCAAAACTGTATTGAAGTCCAGTATGAAGAGGAGAGATTTGCAACTAATAGGGATAGTCTGTATGGGTCATGACTGAAGGAAGAAGCTAACTCCTTCAGTCCCTTTTGGAAGACTTTCTATGAAGCAAAAACTACTGAGGATATGGAGGAGGAGGCCACTCCAGAAACTCCTGTTATGTCTGATGCTTCTCACTCAACTCAGGAAAAGGATGGGGACAAAGAGAGAAGGAATCTGTCGAGAGAGGAAAGGGGTAAAAGGAAGATGAGTGTTTTAGAAACAACTAACCCAAACTGGGGATTGCAAGTCGGAAAGCCCCTTGCATTAGAACTCCCCTCAATCCAGCCTGGCAGCGAACCCCTGTGGAATAATAAACATAAGCAAGTTAGTAGGCAGACAAAGAAAGTTAGAAAGCTAACTCCGACAGGAAACCAGAATATGCAGATCTGCTTATTGGATGAGGATAACCTTCTTGAAAACCAGTCGGGTTCTGCTAAAGAACTGAATGTTCGGGCATTGGTGGCTTGCCCTAATAAGCCACTGGGTCACAAATGAGTATCCTAGTTTGGAACTGTCAAGGGCTGGGTAATCCTTCGACAGTTCAAGCTTTGAGAGCCATGTCGACTCAAGATAGGCCTAGTTTAATATTTCTATGTGAAACAAAAAATCAAGGAGGGGTGGTTCATCGTGTGAGGAAGAGACTAAAATTCCAAAATATGTTTGTGGTGAATCTGATTGGTACGAAAGGTGGATTAGCTTTGTTATGAAAGGATGAAGTTAAAGTGGAAGTCTTCTCTGCTACAAATGAACTTTTAAATCTACAATATGATGACCCAACTCAGGGTATCTCATTTAGACTAACATGCATTCATGCTCCAGCTACCTACCAAGAGAGTAGTAAAACTTGGGACCGGATTAAACAAATGAAGTCAGCAAACAATATCCTGTGGGTTCGGATTGGAGATTTCAACGAGACACTTTACCACTAGGAGAAAGTGGGAAGGAGGGAATCTGAAAATTTTCGAATGCAATCTTTCAAAGACCTTTTGAAAAGCTGTGAAATGATGGATATTGAAAGCAAGTGCTGCACGTTTTCTTGGTCAAATAAGCTATGTTACATGGACACGACTCGCGACGCGACACGATACGATATGCCGACACGACAGTTCTAAAAAAAATAGAAAATTTTGACACGCTGGGACACGATTGTATATTATATATATATTTCAACAATAATAACACCATGATACCGAAACTATTATTAATCTTCTCCTTAGAAAGGTTTCACTAAATATATCATGTGAAGAATTCAACTACATTTCATTTCAATAATCCATAAAACTTGGAGAGAGAAAAAAGCAATCCACAATCCACATTCCACCTTAAATTTAACATTTAACCATAGGTGGAAAACAAAAAATAAAACTCATGTCACCATAAAAAATAACAAGAAATCATGGAGCTACGTTATCCGCTCCTCCTGACAAAAGAACAAACTCTATATCCGGCTCATCAAGTGAAAGACTTGCAATTTCAAGCACCTCAACATCTTGAAACATGTCAAATGCATCTCCACCAATATCCCACATCTTGGTCTCTCCTTCTAAATATTGTGGGTCTTTTCTTGATAGAAGACGAAGGTTGCTATGAATGAAAACTAAATCTTCTGCACGTCTTGGAGTCATCCTATGTCTTCTCGCCGATTGCACAAAGGAGTAGGTGCTCCAGTTCCTCTCGGTACAAGATGAAGAAGAAGGTTGTGCAAGAAGCTTGAAGGCTATTTTCTGAAGCATAGGTGCACATGCACCATGTTCAACCCACCACATCTTAGGATCCATAAAATATCGATCTCGAATGGAATGAGGGTCTTGAAAACGCCTACTATTGCACGCAAAATCTACATACTCGACACTTACCTTGTAGAGCTCATCCTTATTAGGAAAGTATTTCCTAAGACATTTCTTTCTTTCTTCATTGATCTCATAATCCATGTGTGGAGAAACTCCAGTAGAATCTTCATCGAGCCATTGATCACTATAGCACCTTATTTAACAAAACATAAATAAGTAAGAGGAGCATTATATCAATATGTCAAAAAAAGAATAACCAATATAATATAAGTTTAGAACTTACTTAGGATTCAAGGCATGTGCAAAGCAATGAAGTGGAGTGTTGTTCTTAGTCCAACGATCCACAAGAATTCTAAGAACCACCTCATAAAACGTAGACTCCTCATGTGGCCTTTTCACTTCATGCATATATATAACTTTCTTCACTTTTTCGATCATCAAATTCCACATGTCATAAACCAAATGAAGACAAGGCTTGTCGGTGTCACAAACTCTAAGCATGTCATAAATAGGAGCCGTGAATGAAAGTATGTAATCGATTGAATTCCATCAAAGATCATCCAACACTTTCTCCTTGACAAACCTAGCCCTCCCTTGATTATCATCTCGGTAAGTACTCCATTTCTCACGAATAACCATGCTTTGAAGAATACCTTTTATCAATTTAAACCTCTTAAGCATCACAATCATCGATGCAAAATGAGTATCCGCCACGAAAAGCAACTTTAAGTGAATAAACTCGTTGTATATTGCCAATCTCATCGAATGGTTCATGATGACATTTTTTATTTGCATAACATCATCAACAATCTTTGTAATCCAATTACATTCCTCATATGCTACTTCATTGGCCTCCACATTCTTTGCGGCACAAATATTCTTCAAAGCTAGATTAAGTGTGTGCACCACACAAGGCGTCCAAACAATGGACGGAAATTCTTATTCAATGAGTTGTCCCGTGCCCTTACAATTTGAAGCATTGTCCGTAATAACTTGGACCACATTCTCATGTCCAACTTCAATGATTACTTCTTTCAATAAGTTGAAAATGAAATGCATGCTCTTCCTTTCATTCGAACAATCAATCAATTTTATAAACATAGGATTTCCATCCGACACCGCCATAAAGTTAATAAGTGGCATCCTTTGTGAGTCACTCCATCCATCACTCACGATACTTATGCCATTATCCTTCCATATTTTTTTAATAGGTGCACACAAGCTCTCAATATTTGCCTTCTCTTTTTGCAATAAAATAGTCCTCAACAAATTAAATTTCGGTGGCACATATCCCACAATGTTGTGATTAGCGGCATAAGTGAAAGCTTCATGAAAGTAAGGTTATTTGCTAGGTTAAATGGCAAGCCCGCCGAGTAGAACATCCTAGCAATCAAATGATCTAAATGTTCCCGTTGAGACATGTTGAATGCTTTCTCAATTGGTCCTTCACTCCCACTACCACTTCCACTTCCCATTTTCCTTTTCTTAGAGCCAGAGAATGAATCCATTTGCACACTACTACAACTAGAAGGTGGAAAAGGCACATTTCTAGGAGCATTACTCTGTAATCTATCATTGATCTCCCTATCTAATCTTTCCATTTCCAAAAGATATTCTTTTTCTACTTTTCTGCATTTTGCAATCCCTCTTCCACTTATCATCAACAAATGGGCCTTAATTCTTGTGTAGGAACTCTTAAAATCTTTTTCACATAAGTTGCATTTCCAAGAGCAATTCCCCCCCCAACTTCGTCATGATTAGCCAACTTAGTAATATACCTCCACAGTGGTTTATTTGAATCTTCATTGCTACTGTTGTCCATGCATGATGTTGATATCACTCTATAAAAATGCAATTATAATGACTATATAAGCAAAGGCACGAATGAAATTGGTCAATCTCTACTTAAGCAAAGGGACTGAAAGAGAAACTGTTAGCGAGCATTTTGCATTTAGAGTAAATGCATCCAAGTTACAAACTATTATCCGATCTAATTACCAGCAAGGAAAGGGAAAGATGCACCCTGGAGAAGTAAATGACTGCGACCAAAGGCAATCCAGTAGAAATTCGAATCAGTTTACATACGGATCCTTTTCGCCAGCACACTTTTTTCTTTTAACATTTAGAATAGCCACTAGTCAGCAAACTTCTCATCCTAGGCTCCTAGCATCAGTTAGTAAAGAGACTCAAATAATCTAAAGAGCATGCCTCTGTTTCGATTACAAACAGAATAGGAAATCGTAGAATATGTTAACAAGTGGCATAGGCTTGACAAAATCAGCAGAATCGAGATCACCAAATAAGCATAAGCTTGACGAAATGTCACCAAATCAGCAAAATCGCAACAAGCTTAAGAACAATAAAGAAAACACAGAGGCATTGGCCTTTCTTCTTCATGTACCAAACAGAGCCACAGAGACAGAGCATGGTGATACAATCATACAGATATGGATAAGTGATACCTTGACGACGATGGGATGCGAGCCGAGAAGCGACGAGGCGGTGAGCTAGAGAGCGACAACTAAAAGGAGAGTTGAGGCGACGAGCTGAGGTTGGCAAGAGAAGGGGATCGACGAGAGATGAGTCGGCGAGTCGCAAGGGCCACGAGAGATGATTTGCGAGCTGAGGTGGGGCGGCCGAGCAGCGAAGCCGCGACTGCGAGAGGCGAGCTGAGGTGGGGCGGTGAGAGCCTGAGAGGTGAGTCGACCGTGGGGCGGCGACGCCGGTGAGAGCTTGAGAGCCTGAGAGGTGAATCGACCGTGAGAGCATTGAGAACTGAGAACGAAGGGAGATGAGAGAGCGATTGAGAAGCTAGGTTAAAAAAGAAAACGAACAGAGCAAGCTGAGGTGGGGCGTCTGATTTTAATTTTTACCCCCTTTGCTCCCGGACACACCCGGACACGCGAGTCCCTCGTGTGTCCTTTTGAGTTGACTTCGAGTCCGAGCCCGGACACGCGTTGACCGCGTGTCCGGAGGTGTCCCGACGTGTCGGGCACGTATTCTTGTCCGACACGATTTAAAAAAAAACGCGTGTCCGTGTAACGTAGCAAATAAGAGAGAAGGTGATGTGGACATCGAACCATATCGAGGAGGAGGTGCTAGGGACTCGTTGTTCTATCCCCTTGGTCCAATTACTCGAGCGAGAGCAAGGGAATTCAAGCAAGCTATCGGCATCATGATTCAAGATCTTTGGAGTGGAGGTGATCTTGATTCGAGAATTGAAGATTTTGAAGCTCCTTGGCGTAACACGATTACATTTAGCCTCGCGATGAATTTCGACCATTCAGCATCGTTTAGATGGACTTTTAGGCCTTTTTCTATTTTTAGGCGAATTTTTTATTAATTAAGGGTATTTTTGTAATTTTTACCTTTTATGGTTAGCACCATATATAAGGGTGCTTATGGGTTTCTGAAAACAAGATTTGATTCAGAATTTTATAGAGAGAGTCTTTCTCTTCTTCGAGTTCTCTTGAAGACTAGACCAAATCAAGTTCCATTGTGGCGGTCGATCGACTTATCGAGCAAGATTGCGAATTCTCTTATTCGTGGCGTCTATAGCGTGAATTGGTTGACACAGGTTCGTCAACAGGTCACGCTCATTCCGAGGTTACCAATCACAGGTTCGATTGGGGGTCAATGTTAGCAATTCGCAACCCTTAGATCTTCGTAGAACGATTAGTTTTCGCAGCGATTCACATCATCTGGTATCAGAGCTGGTTCTACAAGGTCTAGTTATCTTACTTTTACTGATTTTAATTCAGCAATCTAGGATTTATAGAATTAGGGTTTATAGAATTGGGGATCTGTTACTAATCGAATTAGGATTCTGAATTGTTCTTGCTGTGATTTCAATTTTTGACTTAGGGTTTTCGGTCCTAGTTGTTTTGATTGTATTGAGTTCGTAAAAAAAAAATCGACAAAAAAAAATTCAGTAAAAAAAACGAAAAAAAGAGTATCGATGAAAAAAAATGATAAAAAAATTTGAAAAAAAAAGGCCGAAAAAAAAATCAAGAGGACGACTCGTTTCTTTTTATTATTATTATTGTTAGTTGGACCGGATAGAAAAAAATAGTAGCAAACATTGAACCTGAATTCAAATCTAGCAAAAGTTGCTGAATTGCTGAATTGAGCAGTATATTGCTGAATTGATCTTGCTTAGTGGTTTAGTCGATTGTTATGAGGAGCTGCTGAGAATGGAATTCTAGTCTGATAAAGAGCTTGAAAGAAAAAAACGAGAGGAAAAAGGCAAGAGTGTGTGAGTTTAATTGAGGGAAGAAAAAGCCGAGATTGAGTTAAACACGAGAGAGTGACAAACACCTTGAGTGAAACACGTGAGGGTGGTGAGATTTCTTTTATTTCTAACGTTATCTTGCAGGTTTAGTTAAAAAAAATCATGGCAAACCAAGAAAGCGTAAATCAAAAGGAGGATGGCACCAATCCATGGGATAATGCAATTTTAACAGGCATCCAGCAGTTGCTTACAACTTGAAGCACTTAACAACTGAGTTGTGAGGTGTGAGACGAGGCTTGATAGTGATCGAGAGCAACCACGAGGGAGGCCACAAAATCAGCGAGATGAACCTAGGGTACAACCCAGATGACAGCGGCAATTTGACGATGAATATGTGTCCGATATAGAAGATGACCGAGATGGCAGGTTTGGGAGGAGAAAGAGATGCCGAGAGTTCAGACATCGAGAAGATGATGAGCTTAGCAATATCAAGATGAAGATATCATCTTTCCAAGGAAAGAATGATCCTGATGCATATCTAGAATGAGAGAAACGAATGGAGATGGTATTTGATTGCCAGCGATATTCGGAGCTCAAGAAGGTAAAAATCGCAGCTGTTGAATTCACTGATTATGCTTTAATTTGGTGGGATCAGATTGTGAATAACAGGAGACGCAATGGTGAGAGATCGGTAGAAACGTGAGATGAGATGAAAGCAGTGATGAGGAAGTGCTTCATACCAAGTCATTACCACAGAGACTTGTTCCATAAACTGCAAAATCTCACACAAGGTAACAAGAGCGTGGAAGAGTACCATAAAGAGATGGAGATTGTCATGATCCGTGCTAATGTGGTAGAGGACCGTGAAGCTACTATGTCACGATTCTTATGTGGTTTGAGCTGAGATATAGCAAGAGTGGTAGAGCTGCAACATTATGTTGAGTTGGAAGAATTGGTGGATAAAGCTATCAAAGTAGAGAGGCAATTGAAGTTGGGCCGAAATTACAAGAGTGGTGGAGGTTCAAGCTCGAATTGGAAACCCAATTGGAAGAGAGACGAGAAGCCGAACTGGAAAGGAAACAACACCAAGGTTGAAACTTCAAGGGAGAGGGAGAAAGATGACAGAGTTGGTTTGAATCTGGCTTCAGGTAAAACTAAAAATCCTAACACTAGAACTCGTGAAACTAAATGTTTCAAGTGTTTAGGCAGAGGTCATATGGCGAATCAATGTCCTAATAAGAGGGTGATGATAATGACTAGACCTAGAGATATTCAATCTGAAAGTGATAGGGAGGAAGAGAATGATGTCATGTCGCCATTGAAAGACTGTAGCGATGTCGAGATGCCAGTCAAGGGTGAATTGATGGTGGTTAGACGTTCTCTTAGCGTGCAAGTCAATGAGGAGGAGCATCACCAGCAACGTGATAACTTGTTCCATACAAGATGCTTAGTGAATGGTAAGATTTGTAGTTTAATTGTTGATGGAGGTAGTTATATAAATGTGGCAAGTTGTATTATGGTGGAGAAACTAGGATTGAAAACTACAAAGCACCCTAAACCATATAAACTTCAGTGGTTGAATGATAGTGGTGAAGTGAAATTTTCGAAGTAAGTCCTAGTTCCATTTGAGATTGGGCGATATAAAGATGAGGTGGTGTGTGATGTTGTACCTATGCAAGCGGGACATCTTTTACTTGGTAGACCATGGCAGTATGATCGGAGGGTACATCACGATGGATACACTAACCGATATTCATTGGTGATGAATCAGAAGACTTATACTTTGGTGTCAATGACACATACTGAGGTGTATGAAGATTAATTGAAACTACAACGTGAGGCTGAGAAAGAGAGAAAAAGTGAGACAACTGAGAGCTTACGTGGAGAGTTTGAGACGCAAGGAAAAGGAGAGGCTGAGAAAAACAGAGTGGTAAAAGTCGAGGGAAAAGGAGAGAGGAAAGAAAAGAGAGAAAAAAATTTCTATGCAAGATCGAGCGAAGTGAGGAGAACTTTGGTTCTGGACCGACCGATACTTGTACTTTTGTACAATGAGGCATCGTTTACTACTAACGATCTTAACTCGATTTTGCCTAGTTCTGTCGTGTCTTTATTACAGGATTTTGAAGATGTCTTTCCTAATGAGGTTCCTGGAGGTTTACCACCGATTCGAGGCATAGAGCATCAAATCTACTTGATACCTGGTGCGCCATTACCTAACTGACCCGCATATCGAAGTAACCCCGAGGAGACAAAGGAACTTCAGCGGCAAGTTAGTGAATTACTGGAACTAGGATATGTGCGAGAAAGTCTTAGCCTGTGCGCTGTTCCTGTTTTGTTAGTGCCGAAGAAGGATGGGTCTTGGCGAATGTGTGTCGATTGCCGAACAATCAATAATATTACGGTAGAGTATCGACATCATATTCCTATATTAGAGACATGTTAGATGAGTTACATGGAGCTTGCATATTTACTAAAATTGATCTGAAAAGTGGTTATTATCAGATTAGAATGAAAGAAGGGGATGAATGGAAAACTGTATTTAAGACAAAGTATGGGTTGTATGAGTGGTTAGTCATGCCATTTGGTTTAACTAATGCACCTAGTACTTTCATTCGACTTATGAATCATGTTCTGCGTGCTTTTATTGGTCGATTTGTGGTTGTCTATTTTGATGATATTTTGATATATAGTTGAAGCCTTGATGACCATATTGAACATGTGCGAGCTGTTTTACAGGTTTTAAGGGCCGAGCAACTATAAGCTAATCTGAAGAAGTGCTTTTTTGTGACTAACAAATTAGTATTTTTAGGGTTTGTTGTTGGAGCTGATGGAATACAGGTTGATGAAAAAAATGTGAAAGCGATCCGAGAATGGCCGACACCCAAGACTGTAGGAGAGGTGCGCAGCTTTCATGGCTTAGCTAGTTTCTATCACAGATTTGTAAAGGATTTCAGCACCATCGCCGCACCTTTAACCGAGGTCATCAAGAAGCACGTGGGTTTCACGTGGGGAGAAGAGTAAGAGAGAGCATTCAATCTGTTGAAGGATAAGTTAACTAATGCTCCTTTGTCATCTTTACTAAATTTCAGTGCTACTTTTGAAATAGAATGCGATGCTTCTGGTACAGGAATTGGAGCTGTGTTGATGCAAGGAGGACGTCCCATAGCTTATTTCAGCGAGAAGTTAAGCGGAGCAACATTGAATTATCCAACTTACGATAAGGAGATGTATGCTTTGATGCGACCTTTGGAGACTTGGCAACATTACTTGTGGCCAAAGGAATTTGTGATCCACACCGACCACAAGACATTAAAGTACTTGAAGGGACAACAAAAGTTGAACAAAAGATATGCCGGATAGATGGAGTTCATCGAGACTTTTCCATATGTGATCAAATATAAAAAAGGTAAGGAAAATGTGGTAGCCGATGCACTTTCTCGAAGGTACGCAATTCTAACTACTCTATAGGAAAAGTGTTTAGGTTTTGAGCATATCAAAGAGTTATATACTGATGATGATGACTTTGGAAGAGTGTTTGAAGCTTGTGAGCATGCTGCGTTTGAAAAATTCTATAGGCATGATGGCTATCTCTTTCGTGAAAACAAGTTATGTTTGCCTAGATGCTCTTTACGAGAGTTGTTGGTGCGAGATACGAGAGTTGTTGGTGCGAGAGGCGCATAGTGGTGGTTTAATGGGGCATTTTGGAATCAATAAAACTTATGAAGTGCTGCATGAACATTTTTATTGGCCACACATGAAGCGAGATGTCACACGTGTTTGTGAAAGATGCATTGCATGTAAGCAAGCGAAGTTTACAACTAAACCGCATGGCTTGTATACGCCTTTGCCTATCCCGACGCATCCTTGGGTTGATATTTCTATGGATTTTATGTTAGGATTGCCTAGGTCTAAGCATGGTAAAGATTCTATTTATGTGGCTGTAGATCAGTTTTCAAAAATGGCTCATTTTATACCATGTCATAAATCCGATGATGCATCACATGTTGCTGACTTGTTCTTCCGTGAGGTTGTGCGTTTGCATGGCATGCCTAGGTCCATTGTTTCTAATCGAGATACTAAATTTCTTAGCTACTTTTGGAAGATATTGTGGAAGAAACTAGGTACACAACTTTTATTCTCTACTACTTGTCATCCACAAACTGATGGTCAAACTGAAGTAGTTAATAGGACTTTAGGGACATTGTTACGTGCTATCATTAAGAAGAACATTATGTCTTGGGAAGATTGTTTACCGCATATTGAGTTTGCATATAATACGAGCGTGCATTCTGCTACTAAATTCACATAGTTTGAGGTTGTCTATGGTTTTAATCCATTAACTCCTTTGCCTATTGAAGAGCATGTGGATTTAGATGGTGCTAAGAAGGCCGAATTTGTGAAGACATTGAATGAAAAGACACGGCTGAATATTGAACACAAGACAAAGCAATATGCAAAGCAAGCTAACAAAGGACGTAAGAAAGTAGTGTTTAAACCCGGTGATTGGGTTTGGGTTCATATGCGCACTGAGCGTTTTCCCTAGCAATGACGTTTTAAGTTATTACCGCGCGGGGATGGACCATTCTTGGTGTTGGAGAGGGTCAATGATAATGCCTACAAGCTTGATCTTCCAGGTGAGTATGGCATTAGGGCTACTTTTAATGTTACTGACTTCACTCCTTTCGATGCAGATGATGATTTGAGGGCAAATCCTTTGCACGGCGGAGGGAATGATGTGGACATCGAACCATATCGAGGAGGAGGTGCTAAGGACTCGTTGTTCTATCCGCTTGGTCCAATTACTCGAGCGAGGGAATTCAAGCAAGCTATCGGCATCATGGTTCAAGATCTTTGGAGTGGAGGTGATCTTGATTCGAGAATTGAATATTCTGAAGCTCCTTGGCGCAACACGATTACATTTAGCCTCGCGAATTCTGAACGGATTTAGGGCTAATGAGCTCCGAATGAGCTCAAATTTGGTCAGCTGAAGAGAAATGGCATCTTGATTAATGCTCATGGCCAACCGCGATGAATTTCGGCCATACAACATCGTTTAGATGGACTTTTAGGCCTTTTTCTATTTTTAGGCAAATTTTTTTATTAATTAAGGGTATTTTTGTAATTTTTACCTTTTAGGGTTAGTACCATATATAATGGTTCTTATGGGTTTCTGAAAACAAGATTTGATTCAGAATTTTATATAGAGAGTCTTTCTCTTCTTCGAGTTCTCTTGAAGACTAGACCAAATCAAGTTCCTTTGTGGCGGTCGATCGACTTATCGAGCAAGATTGCGAATTCTGGCGTCTATAGCGTGGATTGGTTGACACAGGTTCGTCAACAGGTCACGCTCATATCGAGGTTACCAATCACAAGTTCGATTGGGGGTCAATGTTAGCAATTCGTAACCCTTGGATTTTCGTAAAACGATCAATTTCCGTAGCGATTCACATCAAAAGGGGATAACGCCGTTACGAAGAGATTGGATATGGCTATTTGTAACCTTGCATGGAGAGTAGCTTTCCCATCAGCGGAGGCTTTGGCATTGCCGGCTATCAGATCAGACCATAGCCCTATCTTGCTTACTTTAACAACGGAGAAGGTGAAAAGGAAGAGATAACTTAGATTTGAATCTTTTTGGCTGGAAAATAAGGACTGTAGAAGCATTGTCAAGGAGAAATGGAATGACTTGGAAAGAGAAGGGGTTGATTTGGTGGAGAAACTAAAGACCGTATCTGTAATATTGTAATATTGGATATCTGGAGCAAAAAGGAGTTTCCGAATAGCCAAAACCAGATCCAAAAGCTCAAGATGGAGCTTCAAAGGCTGACAAATAGCCAAAACCCTCTTACTGACAGAACCATCCAGGAAAATATAGTGACCCATATTGAAAATCTATGGCGCAAAGAAGAAATGTATTGGGGCCTGCGGTCAAGAGTGAATTGGCTGAAGTGGCCGGGGGATAAAAACACCAGATTTTTGCACGTGACAATCATCCAAAGGAGAAAATAAAATAGAATATCTATGCTGAAACCGGTAAGGCATAAAGTCTGAATAAGAAACCCCTCAGCTTTGAAGGAGATGACCTTAGACTTCTGCAGTGATCTATATCGATCAGCCGGCCCTCGAAACTTCTATTAAGTACTTGACCAATGCCCTTCCTTAGTAACAGCAGTAATGAATGCAAACTTATTGGCAGAAGTGACTATGGAGGAAGTTCGGAAAGCGGTGTTCCAGATCGGCTCAAATAAAGCCCCTGGCCCTGATGGGCTAAATGGTATGTTCTATCACCAGAACTGGGAAAATATCAAAGTAGGAGATTTTTAGGAGGTGAGGAGCTTCTTTGAAAATGGATTTTTGAACCCTGAGTTGAATAAAACACACATAACCCTTGTTCCCAAGGTGAAGAATCCCGAAAGTGTTGATCAATTTAGGCCCATCAGTTTGTGTAATTTTGCCTACAAGATCATTTCAAAAACCATGGCAAATAGATTAAAATGCTGGCTGCCCAAGATTATAGCTGAAGAGCAAAGTGCCTTTGTGGGAGGTAGTCAAGTTCAAGATAATATCCTGATTGTTCAAGAAGTCCTACACCAATTGAGAATTCAAAAGAGGAAGAAGAGATTTCAGGCCATTCTTAAACTAGACATGAAGAAAGCATATGACAGAGTATAATGAAATTTTTTAGAGACTTGCCTTCTCAAGATGGGCTTCTATTCCTTGTGGGCAAGCAGAGTTATGATGTGTCACTTCTGCAATGTTGAGTGTAAAGTTTAATGGCGAACCCCTACCTTTCTTTCAGGCTTCGAAGGGTATCAGACAAGGGGACCCTATACCCCCGTACCTATTCATCATTATGGCAAATACCCTTTCGATGTTAATGAGGAAGGCTATGAATGAGGGGACTATCAAAGGTGTGAAGCTTAATAGGTAATGTCCCTTACTATCTCATCTACTCTTTGCTGACGATTCAATCTTTTTTCTGGATGGAAAACTAGTTGAGTGCCAAAATTTGACAATGATCTTGAACCAATACTGTTACGCATCGGGCCAAGAAATCAACTTGAACAAATCAGAGATTTTTATGGGTTCAAATTGTCATCGATAGCTCAAAAACAGTCTAGCTAATGCACTCAGGGTCCCAGTTCTGGAGAAAATAGGGAAATACTTGGGACTTCCTTCTGATTGGGGGGATACTAAAAAGCAAATATTTCAATGGATAAATGCCAGAGTGAATACGAAATTGGAAGGGTGGAAGGAAAATCTTTTCTCAAAAGCAGGGAAGGAAATCCTAATCAAGTCAGCGGTTCAAGCCATCCCCCAATACGCTATGTCGATCTTCAAAATTCCAATTTTGATCTGCAAATCAATTGAAAGGAGGATAACAACCTTTTTGTGGAAGAATAGCGAATCTAAATCTGGGCTGCATTGGTGTAGGTGGGAGTTGATAAAGTCAAGAAAAGATTCTACGGGGCTGGGGTTTAGAGATATGGCCACTTTTAACAAAGCTCTACTGGGTAAACAAGCTTGGAGAATTGTGCAGAACCAAGAATCACCGTGGAGCAGAGTTGTTAAAGGAATGTATTTCACTAATATGAACTTTTTTCAAGCCGAAAGAGGTTCTAGACCATCATGGGGATGATAGAGTCCGCTTTATGGAAGAGAGTCCATATCTGGATCGGTAAGATGGTCCATTGGCACAAGAGAGACAGTGAATATCAGGGAAGACTGTTGGCTCAAGAGAGGAATGATTGGAGGACCAACAAATAAATCTAAGCCGTCGAAAGTGGTCGAATTAATCCAGAAAGAGAGAATGGAGTGTGACACTCAGAAGATTAATCTCCCGTTCGATGAGGAATTAGCAAGGGAAATCCTATCCATCCCTTTAAGCCCCTTCCCCCTCGAAGATAAGCTGATTTGGACTGGAAATCAAACAGGTCATTTCCTTGTCAAGAGTGCCTACAACTCTCTCAGAGTAGATTAGCTGAAACAGAACATAGACGTGGTCTCCACTTCCTTCCAACCATCCAGAAAACTATGGAATGGTATATGGAAATCCCAAACCCCTCTCCCCCGAAAAGTCTGAATCTTTCTATGGAGTATTTGTCAGAATGCCCTACCCACAAAAGATAATCTTTTTAGGCGGAATATAATTTCCCAACCCCTATGCTCTATATGCAGTCAACTACCAGCAACCACTGAGCATATTTTCCTATTCCGCTCGTGGACGAACCAGATTTGGAGGAGGTATAATAGTATTCACAAGAGGTCCCAACCCCCATCTCGTATAGACGCATGGCTCGAGAACATACTGGAGGAGCTAAGCCACCCACTCACCTTTGACTTGACTACTATGATCTTCTGGTGCATCTGAAAAAAGAAAGAAAGAAACAACTCAGTCTTTTATGGATTAGAGCCAAACATAGCAACCCTATGTGAAGAAGCAGAGGCAATCCTTACTAGTTATCGTAAATGGAACTCAAAAGAACCAAGCTTTGCTTTGGAAGAATTGAGCTCACCTCCCAATTGGATCCCTCCAGTAGACCCAAATTTGAAATTGAATGTCGATGCCTCAGTGAGAGATACCGGAACAGATGGTGCGATTGCGGGAGTCATCTGCGACTCTAAAGGAGTTATTCTGGATGGCATTATTAAGAAAATCTTTCCTTCCTCGATTTTGTTGACTGAAGCTTGAGCTTTAGTCGCCGGCCTAAAGCTACTGGAAGTGAAGAGAGGTGAAAGAGATGAAGCTCTGCGTGTTTGTTGAACTTGACTCACTTGCTTTAGTTCGTGCGGTCAAAAAAGAGTCAGTAGTGAGTTGGGGAGCTGAAGTCCTAATCCGCGAGGCCCAAAATATCTTAGCCCAGCTCCCAAATATAACAGTGGCCCATTGCAATAGGAAAGCCAATCACGTGGCCGACTGGATCGCCAAGAAGCACCGCTTGAACTGCATTCCAGCTTTCTGGATCTCTTCCCCTTCCCAACCCATTTGAGGTTTACTTGTTGTTGATGCCTCTTGTTTGGGCCTTTCTGTTCGAACCTCTAATTATCAGCTATGAAATTATGTTTTTCCGACAAAAAAAAAATAATCAATTGTGTCAACTCTATACTAACTATGTCTGTTCATGTTCACGCTACTCCTTTTAATGCAAATACCATTTCTTCGTCTACGTTCCTACATACTCACTCGATGCTATCCTACAGATGTTTTTCACTCAGAATAAAATCGCGAACCTCATTAAATGTCAAGAAGATGTATTAATAATAGCAGTAAGAGCGGTACTCCAATTGTTAGGCAATGATGATAATAAAATCAAAGCACGTACCTCATCATTGAAGTTAATCTCAACCAAACTCTATTGTAAAAAAGGGCCACGTTGAATTTGTTGATATACTCAACATCCGATTAAATTCTCCTAACTTTAAATGAAATAGGCGTCGCATTAAGTAGACCATGTTGATCGCAGAAGACTTCTTGTACATGTTTGACATGATATTCATCAATATTATAGTGGTCTTATCTTTCACGATGTTTAATGCGACATTATGAGCCAATCTCAGTCGAATTACACTCAATGCCTGCCTATCCAGCAAATCCCAATCAACTTGCTTAACTGACCCTCACTTCTCCCAAAACAGAGGTAAGTGCATATTGCTATGGTACAAATAATGCTCCAGCTGCATTTCCTAAGAAACCAAAACCTTTCCATCAAATTCATCGATATTTACTTTTCTCTCTTTTGTCGCCTTCTATTTCGTTCAAACATAATAATAAATAGAATAATGAAATAAATCAACAAATAACGGCTAATTAAAGTATACTTCAGTTTATTTAAGCAATTCTAATCGGTTAATTAGTTTCTTGCTTTCAATTATAAGGAAACCAAACTCTTACTTCAACATAAACCTTTCAAACTTACTAAAAAAAGTAAATTAGAACTCCATTTGAAAATAAGGTTAATATCACCAAAAATCCCAAACTGGTGCACCTGTGACAAAAATCTATAACTATTTTTTTACCATGAAAAATTCGAAACTGGTAAACCTGTGATAAATTTACCACAAATTAGTATACCCGTGACAAATTTACCATTCGTTAGTTTTCTTTAAATTTTACCATCAAATTGATGAGTTGGATAACACGTGACAATTGTTGGGTGTACACATTATGCTATATTTGCTACAAGTATATTAATTTGAAATTTTTCGTGGCATTAACTCAATTTAAAAAAAACTAACATAGGGTAAATTTATCACATGTGTACAAATTTGAGATTTTTTTATGGTAAACTTTTTTAATTTGGGGTAAATTTATCACAATTATATCAGTTTAGGGTTTTTGATGGTCAAAAAAATAGTTTAAGATAAATTTATCACAAGTGTATCGGTTCGACATGTCACACTCCGACTATCGAGCCCGCGACATTCCTTGCTAAATCGCCACTAGGTTACGAAGGATAGCGTCTGAGGCACACTATCGACCGTGCATGCGGAACGTGCATAACTTCCAAACAACAAGATCAATATGTGATAGAGAAGCAGGAAAACTACACAATCAAAACTCTAGCATAGTACTAATAAGAATAGATGATCCTTAACCTTACAAAGCTACCAGCTAATATATACAACCCCATGCTTCGGGGCAGCCCTATAAGACTCTAAAAAAGATACATGAGTCGAGTAAGGTTAACTCTCATCTACTCCAAAAGAGTGCTCCCACAAAAGATCCTCTCAGCGGCCCCAAAAGGTCATGGCGAGGGCCAGTGATTGTCATAGCTCGGTGGGGGAGCCGGGTCGTTAGGATCGTTAGCTGAACTATGACTAGAGTGAACAGAAGAAGCTACAGACAGCTCAAGCTGCATGCCAGGTTCGGGATCCGCTACCTCCCCGTCAGGTGTATTAATGTCCATCGGGTCTCAGGCGGAGGCATAAGCGGTCGGATTAGGTGACCCCTCAAACCCTCGAAGCGGACCATAGAGATCATCCCCGCCATGAAAGTACCAGGCTTTGAAAAGATGCTCCACTAATATGACATCCCCTCATCGACCCAAAGTGTCGTGACGTGGCGTTCCCATACCTGGTCCATACCTATGTTGTGGCTAGCGTTATCACTTAGAGGGGGTGAATAGGTGATTATAGTGCAATTTATAATTTTTTGCTGAATATGAATTGCACGTGTGTTTTTATAACGTCTCAGACGATGGCAACACAGTATGACAATATAAACAATTCGTGTGCAGTTCTGCTATCACAGTTTATGTAATATGATCAGAGTAGGGATGGAGAAGACTGCACAGAGGGTTTATAGTGGTTCGGCTATCAGCCAATCGGCTGGATTCCACTAGTAAATTGCTCGAGAGGTTACATCTTAGTTATCTCCTTGACACGCAAGATACCCCACCTAGCGCTCAACACTTTTGTGCACACCTCCTCACAATTACAATGGATGAATCAAGAAGTGTGTATGAAATGAAGTACTCTCGATCTAAAAATTATAAAGACTTTTCCCTTTTAACGCCGACCTCTTTTCCCTTCGACCTTGAGATGTCTTTTATACTCCTCCGCCTCCAATCTACCCATTGTAAGGCTTCCAGAAGAGGTCTCTCCAAAACTTCCCATTTGGACAAGACATACCAAGAGAAGATCTCGTAGCCATTGGAGATCGCCAAAGGAAAGTCTTCCCCGTTCGGATCAAATCGTCCATACAATTATGATCCTGGGTTTCCATATATGATTTCACTCATTTGGAAAGTCGTATGTTTGTCTCATTGATTTCGCATCCTTGATTGATCTATATCCCCAAGAATTCTTAAGAATGATCCAGCTCGATTGTATCCGTTGTAGTATTTCAAATAAGCGCATTTGAAAGTTCTCTTCAAGTTCTGATTACTGCACATGAATATTCCACTCAGAGCTTGAGCATCAGTCCAACGTTTGAGCTATCCCCGCTCAACGTTCAACGTTTGAGCTATCCCCGCTCAACGTTCAACGTTTGAGTTATCACCACTCAACGTCTGAGCTCCAACCAGCATCTGAGTCCCTCAGAAATCCCATCTAAGCAAACCTTTTTGACAGATTCAATCCTGTGCATCCCCGCACCAAAGGATAATCTACAAAACAAATATTCCACGGTATTATCTCGAAAACTTAAGAGTACTTGGATTGTTTTGTCAACTTCAAAATCATCTAGGGTTTTTCCCAACAATCTCCCCCTTTTTTGATGATGACAAAACTATCCACAAAAGTAATAATGATTTCAATAAAAAGAGTGAGCAACTAGGATTTAGTTACTCTCAATATAATCTTGCTAATAAAGGATTTCATCAATCTGCGCTTTGCACTTTCTAGCAAGAATAAGTTCTGAAGTCAATATACTCACAATATAAGCAGTCTCAGAACTTGTGATAATGCTTAAGATTTAGAGATTAAGCAAAATATAGTTTCAAAGCATTGTCATGTGATTCCACTTGATTTTACAAGAAACTTAATCACATGTATGATAAACTTGAGCAACATAATAATAATGAGCATATTACTTGTGATATGGAATTGCTACAGAAAGGGTCAGAACATGTATGTGAGCATGAACTTGCAACTTAATAGCTCAGAGCTTATATATGAGCGTATTACAATAGCTCAAAACTTGCATGTAAATATATTGCTTATGATATAAAGTTACTATGCGATAGCTCAGAACTTGCAGTTTAACATATGCTCAGATCACAACGGTTTTAACATGCTCAAGTTAACCTGTTTTGGCAGATGCTGTTGCCAAACATACATATTAATAAAATGCTCGTAGTAAGGAACTTGTTCACCTGTTCGGCTTAGGAAAGAAATTGTATTTTTTTTTAGATCTTGTTCCTGCTGAACATAGTGAAAGTGTATTTTACTAGTTCCATCTTTTCAGCTTTTAAAAACCTGTGTGAATATCCTATTTAACTGTTGTACCTGAAACAACTTATTATTCACAGAATATGATATTCACAGAACAATCATAGATATATCTCTTCAAAAAGTATTTCCTGTGAGGACTTGTTCCTGTATACGCAATCATCATGACTTATTGTTATAAGTCACATTAAGTATCTCATGTCTCCTGACTTATTGTCAGAAGTCACATTAAGTATCTCCTTTCTCCATTTGTTTGATGACTTAACGTTTGTGTAACTTTCTCTCCATTTTTGTCATCAGCACAAAAGGGTAAGTGAAGGACCAACAAGGTCAAACATAGAGGAGTAATATTCCCCCTGAACATATGATTCATCTAGTAAAGCATAAATAGTAGCATAAATACTCCCCCTGAAGTCTAACCGGTGGCTCAGAAGATGAGCCTGACTTGCCTGGGAAAGCTGCAACACCGGCAGCATGAAGATCCACTTCAACATCTTCCCCTTTCAGACATGACTGCTTGATGAATTACCCCTTCAGTTCTGAGAAAATCAGATATGTTGACTCGGGCAATTTCTCCAGCCTGTTGTCGAGCCGCTTCTTCAGCTTCCCTTTCCAGTATCTCTTTTTCTTCTTGTACCTTCTGCTTTCTCTCTTCTTCTTTGGCTTGTGCATCCTGCTGCTCCAAATTTTTTTGGCGGGACATCCCTATGGGTTGATTTCACGATGGTCCTTACCAAATCCTCGAGTTCATTTTCACTTCCTAAGGAGCTGTTAAAGTCATGTTCTTTCTCAATTCTTTCAAGTAGTACTCTGGCAAGCTTCCTCTTTTTGAGGGCTGATTTGGTAGGTTTGTGAGTAACCATTTTAATCCTTCTCTTGGGAGTGGATTCTGAGGATTGTCCTCCAGGTGCAGGCTTTGGAGTCTTAGCAATATGTTGCCTTTGAGTAGGTGTCTCACTTATCTGTGGCAAATCGACAATCACTGTTTGCCTTTTTCTGTCTATCCACTTCCCATCCTCAGTCTTGTATCTCATCTTGGTAAGCACTGTCTCACCAGTGCTACCTTGAGGCATCTCAACTGATCTCAGTTCCAAAGGAATTGGTATCCGCAGATACTCGAAAACTCTACTGATCAGAGAGCCATATGGCAACTGACCCTTGGTCTTTTTCACAGCTCTTCTCATGTGTAGAAAGATTAAGTGTGGGAGAGAAAAGGGTTTACCATTCAGAATGGCCCAAATGAGTTCGGCCTCATATCTAGAGATATCGGTCTTGGAGGATCCTTTAGGTCTAAGGCAGTTGATGACTATCTTATGCAGAATAATTATTCGCAGAGGAAAAATATGATGTTCAATGTGAGGTTTGTTTGCTCTAGAGAGATTGGGATTTACAGAAAGCTCTTTGTAGACATCTTCATCAGAGATAGGAATTTTGGTAAAGGTGCAAAGTTCATATTGAAGTATGTCTGCAAAGTCTGCAGTATTCAGAATGATATTTTGCTCACGGAATGAGAATTGAATTGCATCTCTATCGAGCATAGTGAAGTTAGAGTAGAAATATGCAGTCAATTCAAGATAGCAAGGAGTGGCTAAAGAGAAAAATTGGTACACATGCAGATTAGTGATGGGATAAATAATATGCAATCCATTCTTCTCAAAGAAATCAAACTCAACGACTCGGTTGGTCATCACACCTCGAGCAAGCAGTGTCTCATAGCACTTCCTGTGCTTTGTTATTCTAAACAACTTATCTGCAGTCTTTTCATCAGCCAGAAACTTCATTACTATAGGCTGAAAGTGAGCATAGATTCCTTCATCATCATCCTCTCTCAGATGGTCACTAACAGAAATTCCTTCATCAGCATTTTCTTCAGTATGTACCACAAGAACAGAAGATTCATCAATTTTCTCTTTGTCCGTCGTCTTGTTTTCTTTCTCAGAAGTTCTGATGTTTTGAAATTCAACACTAACTTTTGTTGTCTGCCTAATTTCAAATTGGGTCATCATATCACTAAATTTTTGAACTTCTCCCTTGTCAAAGAACTCATTGTTACGCACAAGCTCGACAATATCCTGTGGGGGTCTTCCCTGTTCCCTCATAGTCTTAATCAGATAACTCATGGCTCTAGCTAAGTGTATCCTCTTATTAACATGCAAATTAGCTTTCTCATCAAGTGTCTGAGTTAGCGTGTTCATGATGCGATCTTGAAGCTTCTTCTTTCGTTTTTCAACGGTCTCTGGAGAGACCTGAATCTTGATTGTTGCGACCAGTTTCTCGGCTTCTCTTTGTCGCTTCTTGTCCTCACTCATTCTGGGTGAGTCGGTGAGATCATAAGAGGTAGGAGCATCAACAGCGACCTTGGGTGTCCGAGATTCAAGTCGACCAGATCGACGAGAACCTGTTGATTGGGTTTTCTTTGTGGAGGATTTCTTGTCCACCATTGTAGTTGGGAGAGTGAAGGGTGTTGATTGAGAGCATTTAGGGCTTTTTTTTGTGAGAAAATTGAAGGTTTGTGATTTTGGAAGCAATCGAAGAATGTATGAGAAGCAGGGTTGTTTTTCTTTGCTTTTGAAGAGGGATGACGCTTCAGCTTAGGTTTTCCTTTTAATAGTTTGTAAATTGTTCTACTTAAAGGATTTTGAAAGATTTCTTTTTGGAAGGTTTATACGAAAATAATCAATTTGAATCAATCAACTAACCAATCAATCAATTGATTAATTAAATCAATCACGGCAATCAGCATAATCCACACAATCACAGTATTTGCAGAATATTTAGAAAGATTGTGAAGATGCGTATCTTATTTGTTGCTAGAAATATAACTACTTACGCGCCAAAAATTTGAATGATCAAACCTTTAGTCGTTCTCCACTTAGAAGATGTTATCTTCAGATGATGCTTTAAGTTCCGAGTTCCTTGTAGTCATATAGCTTCTTTAGATGAAGCTTTGGCATCTTTGCTTCTTCCAGATATCGCTTTAAGCTTTGAAGCAAGATCTTCCTGTTTAGATAACAACTTAAACATGCATCATAGTAATACATAACTCTTGTCTGATATATTCAAATGTATTTCTATCAAGTGGTTTGGTAAATATGTCAGCTAATTGATGCTTTGAATCAACAAATTGGATGCTAATATCACCATTATGCACATGATCATGAATAAAATTATACTTAATTTTAATATGCTTAGCTCGTGAGTGCAGAATAGGATTCTTGGTGAGATTGATTGCACTGGTGTTGTCACATTGGATTTCCACGTTGTGAGATTGAACACCAAAGTCCTTCAGTTGTTGCTTCATCCATAGGATTTGTGCACAGCAACTCCCTAAGGCAACATACTCAGCTTCTGCAATTGATAGAGCTACAATATTCTGTTTCTTGGAGAACCAAGACACTAGCATTGATCCGAGAAGTTGACATGTTCCTGAAGTACTTTTTTTGTCTAATTTACAACCAGTTCAAGAGCATATTTCTCTTGATGTAAGAATGTGCCTTGCTTAGTCTGATTAACCTACAGTCCTAGGAAGAACGTAAGTTCACCCATCATGCTCATCTCAAATTCATTCTGCATGATCTGAGAGAATTCCTTGTAGAGATTTTTGTTAGATGAACCAAATATAATATCATCTACATAAATCTGAATGCGTAAAATTTCATTACCTTCCATTTTGATAAATAAAATTGTGTCAACTTTACCTTTCTCAAAGTCTTCGTTGGTAAGGAAATTACTTAACCTTTCATACCATGCTCGTGGAGCTTCCTTGAGTCTATAGAGTGCATTTTTAAGTTTGAACACATGAATTTGACATTTTGGATCTTCAAACCCTGGAGGTTAATCAACATAGACTTCCTCCTTGATATATCCATTCAGGAATGCACTCTTGACATCCATTTGATATAGCTTGAAATCATGATAGCAAGCGTAGGCGAGTAGAAGTCTGATGGATTCAAGTCTCGCTACTGGGGCGTAGGTTTCATCATAGTCGATTCACTCTTCTTGAGAGTATCCCTTAGCAACAAGTCTTGCCTCATTCCTAGTTACTTTGCATTTATCATCCAGTTTGTTCCTGAATACCCATTTAGATCCAATAACAGGATGATTCTTTGGTCTTGGCACCAATTCCCATACTTCATTGAGTTTGAATTGATGTAACTCTTGTTGCATAGCTTCAATCCAACTTTCATCTTCAAGAGCTTCTTCAATTCTTTTGGGTTCATACTTAGAAACCAGAGCAAATGCATTTATTGCACTTCTTAGTTTGGATCTGGTTCTGATTCCTTCATTGATGTTTCCAATGACTTGATCTTTAGGATGACTGGATTTGTATTTTCAGTTTTTCTTTGACTCTTCAAGCTCATCTTCAATTGATTCTTCAGTATTTGGATCTTCAGAAGTTATAGCTAGTTGCTTATCTTCCAAGTTCTGAGAAGATTCGGTTGCTTTTCATCCTCAGATGATGTGTTCTGCTTCTCAGATGATGAGTCATGCTTCTCAGATGATGATTTCTGATCATCTAAAGCTTCATTAACGATGATGACCTTCTGAGCAGTATACTCATCCTCGAATTATACATTCATGGATTCTTCAACTGTCTGAGAATTCTTGTTGAAGACTCGATAAGCTTTGCTTGAAATTGAATATCCCAAGAATACTCCTTCGTCTGATCTTTCATCAAATTTACTCGGCTGATCACTTGAGTTCTTAAGAATGTAGCATTTACAACCAAAAATATGAAAGTATGAAATACTTGGTTTCTTTCCTTTGTAAAGCTCATAGGGGGTTTTCTCAAGTAATGGCCTAAAAAAAACTCGATTTATAATATAGCAAGCAGTAGATACAGTTTCAGCCCAAAAGTATGATGGTGTTTTGCTTTCAATCAAGAGTGTTCGTGCCATTTCTTGTAAAGATCTATTCTTTCTTTCAACAACTACATTTTGCTGTGGAGTATATGGAGATGCAAAATTGTGTTGAAAACCATTTTGATCACAAAATTCAGCAAAATAATAATTTTCAAATTCCCCTCCATGATCTGTTTTGATGCTTGAAATGGAATAACCTTTTTTATTTTGAAATTTCTTTGAAAATGTTTCAAAATATGAAAAAACATCACTTTTATGTGCAAGGAAGAACACCCATGTGAATCTGGTATAATCATCCACAATGACCAAACAATATCTTTTATCTCCAATACTCTGAGTTCGAGTAGGTCCGAAGACATCTATATGTAACAGCTGCAGAGTACGGTCAGTAAATACTTCATTTATAGATTTGTAAGAATTTCTTACTTGTTTTCCCAATATGCAAGCTTCACAATGCTTAGTCCTTTCAAACTTTGCTTCAGGGAGACCTCTTACAAACTTCTTTATGGAGAGCTTTGATATTTGCTTGAGGCTTATGTATCCCAACTTTCTAAGCCAAAGTTCTGGATTGTCTTTAACAGATAGAAGACATTTCTCTTCCTCTGACGTTGTATCCAGTAGGTACATATTACCATGTCTTCGTCCAGTGAACGAAGGTTCATTGTCTTCACTTGTACCTGAGCACTTATTCTCTACAAAATAAACATTATATCGAATATCGCATAATTGGCTTATACTTATAAGATTGGAATTCAAACCCTTAACCAATGAAACATCATGGATAAGAAGATTTCCAATCTCAAGGTTCCTTTGCCAATGATTGTTCCCTTTTTATTCCTTCAAAGGAAACGTTTCCACCATCGAACATCTCAATATTGGTGAACTTTGTTGCATCTCCAGTCATTTGTCCGGAACACCCACTATCAAGGTACCATTTATTTTTTCTTTTCATTGGTACCTGCAATGATCAATAAAATTCAAGTAATCTTTGGTACCTAGATTTGTTTGGGTCCTTTGGAGTTAACAAAATTTTTATATCTAAGAATATCTCGAGTAGATCTTTTGATTTTTGAACAATAACTGCGAGAGTGTCTAGTGTCACCACAGTTTGAACAGACATATAAATCTTGACCTTTGAATTTTACAAACTGTTTTTGAAAATGATTTTCGTAAAATCTCTAGGAGGTCTTCTCCTGATTCTTTCCTTGATAGAAGGAAAATGATTTTCGACGTTACTTTCTTTTTGAAATCCTAATCCTGATTTATTATAATACGGAACTTGTATAGAAAGTATATGCTGTAACGTTTTAGAACCGGTGGAGAATTTCTTATGAATATTCGAGATTTCCTTCCTTAATGAAACATTCTCTTTTTCAAAGATATCTTTTTCCTTTTTCAAATAATTCTTCTCTGTATCGAAAAGATGTCTTTCATTTCTCAAGGAATTAGTTTCTTTCTCAAGGCTTTCCAATTCTGATTTTAAACGAATATTCTCATTTGACACACGATCAGAATTCTCTTTTGATTGAAAATTTTCTTTTTCGAGAAAACCAATTTTTTCTTTTTGAGAAAGATCTTTCTATTTAAAAACTGTTAATTCCTTTTTTAGTTCAGAAAGTCTCTTAAGAGTGGCTTTATATTCTAAACATAACTCGTCTATATAATCAGATATCTCAACAGGAATATTTGAATGAGTTACCTGGAGATCATCATCTAAGTCGGCCATCAGACATATGTTTGCATACTCTTCGTCGCTTTCACATTCAGTGTCGCTCCAAGTTTCTGCTTTCAAGGCTTTCTTGGGTTTTTTTTATCCTTGTCTTTCTTCTTTAATAAAAGGGAAATTTGGTTTGATATGTCCTCTCTTTCTGCATTCATAATAGATGACTTCTTGGCTCTCGCCTTTGGTCTCAGATAATCGTTTCTGATCATATCGTCTGAGATCTTTTTTGTCCTTGAAGTTCCTGCCTTTCTTGGCCATTCTTCTGAATCTTTTGACTATGAGTGCTAGCTCCTCGTCATCTTCGTCTTCTGAATCTGAAACATCTGAATCAAAGTTAGATTTTAATGTAATGGACTTCTTACCTTTTGAGATTGTCTCTTCATTAACTCTTTCTTCCTCGTAGGATTGAAGAGTTCCAATGAGTTCGTCCATAGATAGAGGAGATATCATCTGAGTCTCTCGAATGGAAGTTTTGACGTTGTCCCATTCCTTTGTGAGAGCTCTCAGTAACTTGTTGACTCTCATTGGTCCTGAAACAGGTTGCCCATGGTATGTAAGACCATTCACTATCTCTGTGAATCTGTCAAACATTTATTTTACAGTTTTTCCGGGCTTCATCTTGACTGCTTCATATTGGCTGAGAAGAAAATTGACTTTAGTCTCCTTTACTCTATCTGTTCCTTCATAGGTAATGTAGAGCATGTCCCAGATCTCTTTCGATGAGGAATAATCTGCAATGCGTTTGTATTCAGTAGGAGATAAAGCACTATAGAATGAATAGACAGCTTTTGCATCAAGAGCATCTCTCTTGGTAATCTCGGTGTTTGACAAAGTAGCAGTCGGTGTTGGATTGACATCCCATGCATTTGATGTTGTCGTGGAATTTGCAGCTGGATTCACTTCTCTTTGTACAACATCTCATATCTGAGGATCTTGGAATCTTAGAAATGCTTTGAATTTATTTTGCCAGTCGCTGTACTCCTTCCCATCAAAATATGGTGGTCTGTTATTGCTTCCACCTTTGATCCATGTGGGAGAAAAATTGCTAGCCATGAAGATCGTTATCTCGTAAGTAAAAACACTTCACAAAATATGAGCACGAGGCTCTGATACCAATTGTTGTGGCTAACGTCTCAGACGATGGCAACACAAAATGACAATATAAACAGTTCGTGTGCAGTTCTACTATCACAGTTTATGTAATATGATTATAGTAGAGATAGAGAAGACTACACATATGATTTATAGTGGTTAGGCTTTGGTTAAGCCTACGTCCACTTCTTCGGCTATCAGCCAATCGGCTAGATTCCACTAGTAAACTCCTCGAGAGGTTACAGCTTAGTGATCTCCTTGACACGCATGATACCCCACCTAGCGCTCAACACTCTTGTATACATCTCCTCACAATTACAATGGAAGAATCAAGAAGTGTGTATCAAATGAAATACTCTCGATCTAAGAATTATAAAGACTTTTCCCTCTTAACGCCGACCTCTTTTTCCTTCGACCTTGAGATGTCTTTTATACTCCTCCGCCTCCAATCTACCCGTTACAAGGTTTCCAAAAGAGATCTCTCCAAAACTTCCCGTTTGGACAAGATATACCAAAAGAAGATCTCGTAACCGTTGGGGATCGCCAAAGGAAAGTCTTCTCCGTTCGGATCAAATCGCCCATACAATTATGATCCTAAGTTTCCATAGATGATTTCACTCATTTGGAAAGTCGTATGTTTGTCTCCTTGATTTCGCATCCTTGATTGATCTCTATCCCCGAGAATTCTCAAGAATGATCCAACTCGATTGTATCCGTTGTAGTATTTCAAATAAGCGCATTTGAAAGTTCTCTTCAAGTTCTGGTTACTGCACGTGAATACTCCACTCAGAGCTTGAGCATCAGTCCAACGTCTGAGCTATCCCCGCTCAATGTTCAACGTCTGACTTATCCCCACTCAACGTCTGAGCTTCAATTAGTATTTGAGTCCCTCAGAAATCTCATCTGAGCAAGCCTTTTTAACAGATTCAATCCTGTGCATCCCCGCACCAAAGGATAATCTGCAAAACAAGTATTTCATGGCATTATCTCGAAAACTTAAGAATACTTGGATTATTTTGTCAACTTCAAAATCACCTAGGGTTTTTTCTCAACAACCTGGTACCGGATGGGGCGTGATATCATGTGACTGGTGAGTAGGAGTGCCGAATCGAACATGCCTCTCTATTACTTCGGACCTGAAAATGTTATTCCATAACGGGGTGAGAAATAAATCTTAATGAATCAAGCTTAAGCTCGGTTATGACACTGATTCGCCCAGAACATTCTAAGCACAACAACCACCACACTGCATAATCACATAAATCAATAAAGTATAGTCACAAAATAATCATCCAATCAAGGGACCACAAACTCAAGTATGCATAGGACACCATACAAATCCATTTATTAACAATGACTTATGCGACTGGTGTGATTGATTCACAATTAGCGCGATCTCGTACTCATCTGGCAAGATCAGGCCACGTCCTATTTTTTCCTCTCAGTGACGGCTACTACAAGCGGTGTATCCAGTGCACTCAGCATAGCATGGCATGGCAGGTAGGCATTCCTTAAAAAGGAGCTTGGGTTCATCACAAGCTGCGACCGGCATCCGATAATCCCTTAAAACCGGACGACTGGCACGGGGCATGAATTATCGTGCCTCTGGCAAGTCGTGGGGTTCCATACGATAGGTACGGTGTGTGTGCGATTAGTGCAATACGAACTTTCCAGGTAATTGTCATATGTCCCTCATATGACCACACAGTTCACACTTGGCAAACAATCCATTTCATTATCTTCGATTAAGGCCGAATGCTCATATAGGCATGATAAAAGACTCAGCCCAAGGCCATTTTCATGCAAAAATATGTCTTTTGACTTCGTACTCTGTCATATAGATATTCAAACTAACATTAGACTCTGTAATCACAGAAAGGCGGCTAACCCCCAAACAGACGACCAATGAATCAGTGGACATTCAAGGCACTCAAACACGAGAAATCAAATCCAATTAGGCAACATCAAGCTCAATTCGTGCAATGTCATTTATTAGTCAATTCAATTTAAAACATCGATTGCTCGCTCGTCTCTAACCTATCGCTCGCTTGCGATTGAACCTCAATTAGAAAACCATCAACCAACTAATCAATTTTCACCTAACAACAATTAGCCACAGATAATTTAATCAATCCGGCCAACTTAATCGATCACAACCATTTAACCTAATCTCAATTTCTATCTAAACTGGCCCCGATCGCGTACTTAAATTCCCTAATCGTCTAATCGATTGATCCTAGGCGCAATTAACACCATAACCAAGAATTAGAGTCAACTCACAAGCTAAGCAAGCTCGGTCGGTCTTGACGAATGGCGACAATGACGGTGGTTCACGGTGAACTTACGGCTAACATGCGGCGACTCGACCTAACAGCGACTGAGGTGCGTGGCGGAGGTTGGCAAGGGTCATCGGATGACGGTGGAGCTCCAGCGAGCGGCAGTCGGCTGAAAACAGAACCGGTCAAAGTGAAAATAGGGTAACCAAGGGCTATTCTTGGATGGTTCTCGGCCTCAAGTGCCGAGACAATGCCGGACAAGGCTTGTGGACTCACCAAGGGATCGAGGGCGACTGTCGAGACTGTTGACCAGCGGCGAAAGACGGTCGAAAGCGGTCGTCTGCGTCGGGTACAGGTTCCGCCCGAAATAGAGAAGGCGCGTGACGGAACATGGGAGCTGATTTAAGGCCGGAATCGAGCACCACGAGCGACAGTGAACTTTCACGAGCTTAGGAGTACCGGAGAGGGGTCCCAGGAGGTCGTCGGAGGTGGAGGCGAGCGGCGGAAGGCGGCGAAATGGCGACGAAACAAAATCGGGACTAAAATAGGGCACCGAGGTTCCTAGTTTTGTTCGCGGCGGCTCTGGCGGACAACGACCGGCAAGGTGGCAACAAGGAGGCCGAGAGGGAGGTGAAGGACGACGATGAGGCGGTGATAGGTGTTGGGAGTGAAAAAAACGATCGAAGGAGGGGCTGGGTCTTCTCAGGTCAAGGGCTGAAAAATAGGGCACGGGGCTTCCGCGGCTTCCTCGAACGCCGTCCGGAGACGAGCGACAGTCGGGACCGGGTCAGGGCAACGGAGGAGAGTGGTTGGAGGTGGTGGTCGACAGTGATGAGGTAATGGCTGCGCAAAACGAACGGAGGAGAGGACGAATGGAGGAAGAAGTTCTGTCGGGGGGTGTTCCACCAAAAAGCCAAAGAGAGAGAGAGAGAGAGAGTGAGTGAGTGAGTGAGAGAGAGAGAGCAGAGGGTGAGTGTAGAGGGAGAGTGAAGTGGGTGGCTGATAGGAGAGATGCATGAAGAAGAGAGGGAAATAGGGTCCACATAAAGACTTTTGATTTTTTTGTCTCATATGCATTAATGTGGGGCAATTTGGTCTTTTGGCATTTTAGGACTGAACGAAATTTGGTACGCTGGACGAGAGGGAATTTCGGTAATTTCACAGGTTAGGCTCAGTCAGGATTAGGCTTAGGCGCGTGGATTGAAATCCTAATTCGCGGCGGCTAAGAATTTCGAAACTTATTCTAAATTAACCGAACCTTCAGAATTCGTTCAATTATTGTCTCTTCGGTCCTTACGATCTAAAATATTTTTATCCACTAAAATTCAATTTAATTTCCTTTTTATTGAATTCAGGCACTTACAAGAGTCTAATATCCAAGGCGTCACAACTCTCCTCACCTTACAAATTTCGTCCTCGAAATTACAGTATAGTCACTACTACTCAAAAAGATAAGGATAACTACTCTTCATGTCTTCATCGTTCTCCTAGGTAGCTCTTTCGGTACCATAGTGTTTCCAAATCACGTTGACCAATGGGATCGTCTTAGTCCAGAGTACTTACTCTTTCCTATCCATGATCTTGACTGGTCGCTCCATGTACGAGGCTCGCTCATCCAAATCAATCTTCTCATAACTCAGCACATGAGCAGGGTCTGGCTCGTACTTCCTCAACATTAACACGTGAACGACGTTATGCAGTTAAGCAAGTCTCGGCGGCAGCGCAAGACGATAAGTCAGAATTCCAATTCGCTCTAGGATTTCAAACAGTCCAACATACCTTGGGCTCAACTTTCCTTTCTTGCCAAAACGAGATGTCTCTCTCATAGGCGACACCTTCAGAAAGACATGATCACCTACCTAAAACTCTAAAGGTCTGCGCCTTTTATCTGCGTAACTTTTCGGGCGACTCTAAGCTATCCTTAGTCTATCTCTAATAACCTTGACAACGTCCATCGACTGTTCCACTAACTCAGGGCCAATGATCTTCCTTTCATCAACTTCGTCGCAACAGACAGGCGTCCTGCACACTCTTCCATACAATACTTCGAAAGGCGCCATCTTAATGCAAACTCAACCAAATGCAACTGTTATTGTAGGCAAACTCAACCAAATGTAACTGTTCCTCCCAACTGCCCTTAAAATCTAAAACACATGCCCTCAACATGTCCTCCAAAGTCTGAATCTTTCTTTCAGATTGGCCATCTATCTGCGGGTGATAGGCCGTACTAAACTGCTGCTTTGTCCCAAAAGCAGTCTGTAGACTTTTCCAAAAGGTGGCATTGACCTTGGGGTCTCGATCAGAAGTGATCGTCACTGGCCCTCCATGCAACCTCACAATGCGCCTCACATACAATTCTGCATATCTGTCCAAGGCAAAGTCTTTTCTCACTACAATGAAATGCGCTGACTTCGTCAACTTGTCAACCACTACCCAGATTGAATCATGCCCTCTCTGACTCTTTGGTAATCCCATCACAAAGTCTATTGTGATATGCTTCCATTTCCACTCCGGAATTTCCAAAGGCTATAACAATCCTCTAGGCTTACAGTGCTGCACCTTGACCTACTGACAGGTCAAACATTTCGCCACATGTTTGGCTATATCCGCTTTCATGCCATTCCACCAGTAGTACTGCTTCAGATTCTGATACATTTTCGTACTCCCAAGATGGATACTATTACTACTATGATGTGCTTCTAATAAAATCTCCTCCCTTAGACTTTCATTGGCAAGCGCAACCAAACATCCTCTGAACTTCAGTATCCCATCCTCGACTACTTGGAAGTCGACCCTTCGCTTAGCTGAGTCCTCTCGAAGGATCTTATGAATGACAGGGTCTGTAGACTGCGAGGTCTTAATCTTAACCTGAACTTCTGGCTCGATTCTTAAGGTAGCCACGAGAATCGACAGGTGGCATATCTCTAACTTGAAGTATGAGTCTCTCACTTGCTCAGGCAAACACCACTCATGCACATGTAATTGAGCAATCACTGATTTTCTACTCAGGGCATCGGCAACCTTATTCGCCTTACCCGGATGATACAAGATCTCACAGTCGTAATCTTTAAGCAATTCCTTCCATTGACGATGCCTCATGTTCAACTCCTTCTGAGAGAATAGGTACTTCAGACTCTGGTGATCGGTATACACCTGAAAAATTTCCCCAATCAGATAGTATCTCCAGATCTTCAAAGCAAACACGACTGCAGCCAACTCCAGGTCATGTGTAGGATAGTTCGACTCGTGCGACCTCAACTGACAAGATGCATACTCTACCACTCTACCATGCTGCATTAAAACACAACTCAGTCCTCTAAGCGAAGCATCGCTACAAATCTCATAACCTCTAGGACCAGATAGAATTGTCAGAACAGGAGCCGTAGTTAGCCTATGTTTAAGCTCTTGGAAACTATGCTTACACTTGTCTGTCCATTCGAACCTTACATACTTCTTCAGCAACTTAGTCAAAGACGAGGCTATAGCTGAAAACCTCTCCACGAATCGTCTATAATAGCCTGCCAAACTCAAGAAGCTTCTAATCTCAGTAGCTGTCGTCGGTCTTGGTCAACCCATAACTGCCTCAATCTTAGACGGATCCACAGCAATACCTTCACCAGAAATCACATGGCCAAGAAATGCCACGTGAGCTAGCCAAAACTCGCACTTGCTAAACTTGGCATACAACTGATACACTCTCAGAGTTTCCAAAACTACCCTCAAGTTTTGCTCATGATCTTCAGAATTCTTCGAGTACACCAGGATGTTGTCTATAAATACGATTACGAAACGATCCAAAAATTCCCTGAACATCCTATTCATTAAATCCATAAAAAGCAGCAGGAGCATTTGTCAAACCAAACGGCATCACAGTGAACTCATAATGTCCATAACGCATCCTGAATGTCGATTTCGGTATTTCCTCTTTCTTGATTCTCAACTGATGGTATCCCGTCCATAGATCGATCTTAGAAAATACTGACGCTCCTTGCAACTGGTCAAACAAATCATCAATCCTCGGTAGTGGGTATTTATTCTTGATCGTCACTTGGTTCAGCTGCCTATAGTCGATACATAGTCTCAGCGATCCATCCTTTTTCTTGTCGAACAAAACAGGCACTCCCCAAGGCGATGCACTAGGGCGGATGAACCATTTATCTAACAACTCCTGCATCTGTACCTTGAGTTCCTTCAGCTTCGACAACACCATCTTATACGGTGCCTTAGAAATCGGCTCCATCCTAGGAGCTAACTCTATCATAAACTCAATTTCCCTTTCTGGTGGTAAGCCAGGTAAGCCGTGAGGGAAAATATCCGGGAATTCACGTACAACAGCAATATTCTCCAACTTAAGCTCCTCAACTAACATATCAACCACATAAGCCAAATAACCTTGGCAACCACTCTCTAACAGTCGAGTCGCCTCTAACGACGGTATCATCATAGTCGAGGTTCCTCCTTGATTACCCACAAATTCAAAGCTAGTACCATCTATCAGATTAAATCGAGTCGCCTTATTAAAGAAATCCATCGTGGCCCTTTACTTCGTCAGCCAATTCATTCCCACAATCAAGTCAAAATCATACATTTCTAGCACAATTAGGTCTATCTTACTTTCATGACCATCCACAACAAGTCTACAATCAGGATAGCTTACTGCGGCCACTACACTATCCTTTAACTGCGTAGACATTTTAAACATAATATCCAAAGGCACCAAACTCAACTCAGACAACTTAACAAACTGATCTGCAACAAATGAATGCGTGGCACCCGGATCAAACAAAGTATAAGCTACTTGGTTATGCAAGAGGACCATACTTGTACGTTTCTCAGGCGACAGCAAGCACCCTTCCTATCGCTGGCGGATGGTTCTGAAAGTTTGGCGGCGCAGCTCATCTATGCTGTCCACCCTGCTGTGGTGGCGCCTGCCTGCCTTGCCTCTGCGGGCAGTCCTTCACCTGATGGCCCAGCTGGCTACAACCAAAGCATGCACCACCTCTAAACGGGCATGGACCAAGCCCTTGCCTCTGGCGGCACAGATTGCACGCCTCATTCTGATGAAAAATTGACTTACCGATCGCCCCTCGGCGATTGGGTGGAATGTGGTTATTGTTGCTAAACATGGGCTTCTTCCCTTGCATCTTGTCAAACCTATTCGGAGGTGTAAACCGCAATCCAGATGCGGTAGACTTCTCAGCTAGATTTTGCTCCACCATCTAGGCTCTCTCATAGATATCGTTGTAGTCCTTCAAACAGAGAGGCACCAACCAACTTCGGATCTCAGGCCTCAGCCCATCCTTAAACCTTTTCGCCTTATCCTTTGGCTCTTCTACCATCCTCGATGCATACTTAGAAAGCTCGGCGAACTTGGCCTTATACTGGTCTACAGTCAGCTGGTTCTGGTGCAGGCGAAGGAACTCAGCCATCTTCTGTTCCCTCGCAGTATTTGAGAAGTACTTACCATTAAAAGCTTCCACGAAGGCACCACACTTGGGGCCGTGCCCTCGAGAAAGACTCTGTCTCTCGAGGCTCTCCACCCAAAGCTCGCATTCCCTTGCAATTGATAGACGGCTAGAGTGATTCTTTCCTCCTCGGTACACCTCAAAAGAGCGAACACCTTTTCCAACTCCTCAATCCATGAGGTTGCAGTTTCAGGATCTCCGCTTCTAGTGTACTTAGGCGGCTGGATCTTAAGGAACTGCTCCACTAACCACTGGGCATGGTGCCCTTCATTCACTTCCCTAGTATGAGGGTTCATAGGTAGAGCTTCAGCAGTAATGATGGCAGCAGCGTTTAAATCCCTAACTTGCTGCCCCATGAGATCCCCAATGGCTCCAAGTGCTTGCATAACTTGAGCCATCGTAGGCTCCTACCCAACAGGTTTAGCAGCGGCGGGCGCTCTTCCATCGTCCACAATCTCATCGATCGGCCTGACATGTCTCGTTCGCGGCGCTCGGGGCGCTCTCCTCCCGCGTCCGCTCATTAAGTAAATAATATACGGAGTCCTACTTACCCCAAAGCGAAACACGGTCAGAAGGCTGCCCAACAACTTAAAGCACAAATAGAAATCACAAGCACAAAGTCATAAACCTACTAACTATTCCATTTCCCAACGCTCTTTATTACTCTAGGCCAAAGACTAGACGGATCAAGCTGACGTTGCTCTGATACCACCTTGGGCAGGTATGTCACACCCCGACTATCGAACCCGCGACATCCCTTGCCAAATCGCCACTAGGTCACGAAAGATGGCGTCCTAGGCACACTATCGACCTAAGAATATACTGCGCATGCGGAATGTGCATAACTTCCGAACAACAAGATCAGCAAGAGATAGAGAAACAGGAAAACCACACAATCAAAACACCAGCATAATACTAATAAGAATAGATGTTTCTTAACCTTACAAAGCTACCAGCTATCATATACAACCCCATGCTTCGGGGCGACCCTCTAAGACTCTAAAAAAGATACATGAGTCAGGTAAGGTTAACTCTCATATACTCCAAAAGAGTACTCCCATAAAAGATCCTCCCAGCGGCCCTAAAAGATCACAGCGAGGGCCAGTAATTGTCATAGCCCGGTGGAGGAGCCGGGTCGTTGGGGTCGTCAGTTGAACTCTGACTAGAGTGAACAGAATGAGCTACAAATAGCTTGGGCTGCATGCCAGGTTCGAGATCCACTACCTCCCTGTCACGTGTATCAATGTCCATTGGGTCTCAGGCGGGGGCATAAGCGGCCGGATTAGGCGGCCCCTCAAACCCTTGAAGCGAACCGTAGAGATCATTCTCGTCACGAAAGTACCAGGCCTTGAAGAGATGCTCCACTAGATGTGACATCTCCTCATCGACCCAGAGTGTCGTGACGTGGCGTTCCCATACCTGGTCCGTACCTGGTACCGGATGGAGCATGATATCATGTGACTGGTGAGTAGCGGTGCCGAATCGAACATGCCTCTCTATTACTTCGGACCTGAAAATATTTTCCCACGAAGGGGTGAGAAATAAATCTCAGTGAATTAAGCCTAAGCTTGGTTAGGACACTAATTCGCCCAGAACATTCTAAGCACAACAACCACTACACTGCATAATCACATAAATTAATAAAGTATAGTCACAAAATAACAGTCATCCAATCAAGGGACCACAAACTCAAGTATGCATAGGACACCACACAAATCTGTTTATTAACAATGACCCATGCGACTGGCGTGATTGATTCACAATTAGCGTGATCCAATGCTCATCTGGCAGGACCAGGCCATGTCCTCTTTTTCCCTTTCAGCGATGGCTACTACAAGCGGTGTATCCAGTACACCCAGCATGGCACGGCAGATAGGCATTCCTTAAAAATGAGCTTTGATCCATCACAAGCTGCGACCGGCATCCGATAATCCCTTAAAGTCGTACGACTGACACGGAGCATGAATTATCATGCTTTTAGCAAGTCGTGGGGTTCCATACGAGAGGTACGGTTTGTGTATGATTAATACAATGCGAACTTGCTAGGTAATTGTCATATGTCCCTCATATGACCACATAATTCACACCCAGCAATCAATCCATTTTATTATCTTTTATTAAGGCCGGATGCTCATAAAGGCATGATAAAAGACTTGGCCCAAGGCCATTTTCATGCAAAAATATGTCTTTTGACTTCGCACACGATCATATTCATATGCAGACTAACATTAGACTCTACAATCACAGAAGGGCGGCTAACCCCTAAACAGAAGGCCAATGAATCAGTGGACATTCAAGGCACTCAATCACGAGCAATCAAATCCAATTAGGCTCAAGCTCAATTCGTGCAATGTCCTTTATTAGTCAAGTCAATTTAAAATACCAATCGCTCGCTCGTCTCTAACCTAGCGTTCACTCGCGATCGAACCTCAATTAGCGAACCATCAACCAACCAATCAATTTTCACCTAACGACAATTAGCCATAGATAATTTAATTAATCCGTCTAACTTAACTGATCGCGACCATTTAACCTAATCTCAATTTCTATCTAAATCGGCCCCGATCGTGTACTTGAATTTCCTAATCGACTAATCCTAGGAGCAATTAGCCCTCTAACCAAGAATTAGAAGCTAAGAAAGCTCGGGCGGTCTCGACGAACGGTGGTGACGGTGACGACAACGATTCACGATGAACTCATGGCTAACACGCAGCGACTCGACCTAACAGCGGATGAGGTGCGTGGCGGAGGTCTGGCAGGGGTCGTCGGACGACGGCGAAGCTCCGGCGAGCGGCGGTAGGTTGAAAACAAAATCGGTCAGAGTGAAAATAGGGTAACCCAGGGCTATTCTTGGGTGGTTCTCGGCCTCAAGGGCCGAGACAATGCCAGACAAGGCTTGGGGACTCACCAAGGGATCGAAGGCGACTGTCGGAACCGGTGACTGGCGGCGAAAGACGGTTGGAGGCGTTCGTTGGCATTGGGCACAGGTTCGGCTCGAAAGAAAGGAGGCGTGCGACAGAACATAAGAGGTGATCTGAGGCCGGAATCGAGCTCCGCGAACAACGGTGAACTTCCATGAGCTCCGGGGTACTGGAGAGGGGTCCAAGGAGGTCGTCGAAGGGGAGGCGAGCGGCGGAAGGCGGCGAAATGGCAACAGAACAAAATCGAGACTAAAATAGGGCACCGTGGTTCCCGATTTTGTTTGCGGCGGCTTTGGCGGACAACGGCCGGCGAGGTGGTGTCGGGGAGATCGAGAGGGAGGTGGAGGACGACGGTGAGGTGGTGAGGGGTGTTGGCAGTGACGAAAACGATCGGAGGAGAGGCTGGGTCTTCTCGGGTCAGGGGCCGAAAAACAGGGCATGGGGCTTCCGCGGCTTCCTCGAGGCCATCCGGGGACGAGCGACAGCCGGGACCCGGTCAGGGTGAAGGCGGAGAGTGGCTAGAGGTGGTGGTCGACGGTGGTGAGGTGGTGGCCGCACAAAATGAACGGAGGAGAGGAGGAATGGAGGAGGAGGTTCGGTTGGGGGGGTGTTCCACCAAAAAGCCAGAGAGAGAGAGAGAGAGAGAGAGCTGAGGGTGAGCGCAAGAGGGAAAGAGAAGTGGGCGGTGTCGCGACCCGTCCGAAAGCGGACGCGGCTAATGGATTACCGATCGCGGGCCTTGGATCGGCGCGAGCCCTCCCAGGCCCATACCAAATCGCGGCGGGAGTATTTTTTGAGGGATTCGGCGATAAGAGTCGATCGCTTTCGACCTTTAGTGTGGTCGTGGTAGCATGTGCAAATTGTGCATGCATTTGGAGTCGCCACCGGCCTTTCTTGGAGGGTAGACCGGAAACCTTACTAACCGATTGAGAGAGATCGATCAGTTCTGCGGAACCAGAGATTTTGGGTTCGGGGACTTGGTTACGTCGGTGTCATTACCAACGCCCTTTCGGTACCTAACGCGAGTGATTTTCCTAGCTAAGAGTTCATCCAGGCGCAATTTTAGGTGAGGTAGGCTTAATTCAGGATTTCATGCAGATTGGAAGACTGTTCCTATCAATCACAATCAATTTAAATGAAAGCGCAATCAAGTATATAAATAAATCACATCAATGCACATCAATTCAAATTAATGGCTTCCTAATATAGCCATAAGGGTTTAGGGAAGATGTGATTTCGGACCAGGGGTAAAATGGGAAGATTTGGGGACGATTAGCGCGAAGGGCAAAATCGTCAATTTTGGAAGGTTTGGATACCGAATTACCCAAAATATTCCATGGCCAGTTGTTTGTGGACATTTCCCATTTTTGAGAATTTTTTTGGAATTTCTTGATTTTTCTTCAATTTTTGGAGGACGATTCGCCCAAAGGGCGAAATCGTCATTTTAAGAAAGGTCGGGGTTCAAAACACCCGGAATGAGTCTTGGCCAGTTGTTTGTGGCCATTTCCTATTTTTTGGGGATTTTTCTGGATTTTTTTTTATAATTTTTTTATTAGATTTTTTTTATTAATTTTTTGAAAATAAATCCCAATTGACGGTCCCTAACTCGCCACGTGGCGTCTTGGTGACAATCGAATCATTTTAATTTTTGTAAAATTCGAAATTCATTAATTTTTTTTATTCTGAAAATCACCGGATCACGACATGTGGCTCATCTGTAGCCGACCGAACTAGCTTTTTTTTATTATAGGACGCAACGCAATGCAAATTATAATAAAAATAAAGAAGATATTAAGTCATTACACCACATAAACATAAGCAAAGGAGATGGGATCCGGTGAATTTTACGACGTCGAAGTCCGTCGGTGTTCGTGCAAATAGGTGTGGGGGGTATAAACCACCAGCAGGAGGCTCGGCCTTCCGATTCTGGGGTAGCACAATATAATTACAGAAAATAAATGAATAATATGCCTTGGACACCAATAGGAGGCTCGGCCTTCCGATTCTGGGTCTAATGGATGAAATGTAGAAAGTGCACACTTTTATTAGATGCAATACAATACAAATAAAATCTATAACAATATTTTAGGAAAATAACTCTAATGTATGAATCGGGTACGCAAAATATACCTGATTGGACACCGGTCTTCAATCGTCCAGCCCCAGCGTGCGACCGTCTCCGTGCGCGTCACCTTGCACACAAAAAAATTAGCTAGATCTGACGGTTCAATCGGCCGGAAACTCAAGAAACGTTGGCGGGTGAACGTCTTTTCTTTTAAATTATCCTTGAGAGAGCTAGCGATTCCCTTTTTTTTGTGCCGTGCCCCCTCTAAGAATTTTCTCAGCGTATGTCCTCTCTCTCTTTAACCTCAAAACTCTTGTCATCCTTTTATAGCCAAAAACACCTTCTAATAAATTGAATTATAAAATAGCACTAACAATAGCACTCACAATTTATGATACAAAAATGCTATTTAAAAATAGCACTAACAATTATAAATGCTATCTAAAAATAACACTCACAATTCATAATACAAAAATGCTATTTAAAAATAACACTAACAATAGCACTCACAATTTATGATACAAAAATGCTATTTAAAAATAGCACTAACAATTATAAATGCTATCTAAAAATAACACTCACAATTTATAATACAAAAATGCTATTTAAAAATAACACGAACAATAGCACTCACAATTTATGATACAAAAATGCTATTTAAAAATAGCACTAACAATTATAAATGCTATCTAAAAATAACACTCACAATTTATAATACAAAAATGCTATTTAAAAATAACACTAACAATAGCACTCACAATTTATGATACAAAAATGCTATTTAAAAATAGCACTAACAATTATAAATGCTATCTAAAAATAACACTCACAATTTATAATACAAAAATGCTATTTAAAAATAGCACTAACAATAGCACTCACAATTTATAATACAAAAATGCTATTTAAAAATAGCACTAACAATTATAAATGCTATCTAAAAATAACACTCACAATTTATAATACAAAAATGCTATTTAAAAATAGCACTAACAAAGGTGTTAAAAATAATAACCATTATTATTATTACAAGAGTTAAAGAGGTTACCAAATAGTATAAATACGCATAACATATAAATACGCATAACGTATAAATACGTAGAGCATACGTATACATCCAAACTACCAAATTAGCCTGAATTGAGGCCGCCAATGGATTGGGCATGATGAAAATTATGGGGTAGATGTGTTGAATTTTAATGGATATGCCCGTGTGAAATTCAAGATCCGTGAAACCGGGGACTAGTTGAAAGAAAAATATGCAATTAAGCCTTTTTGGTTAAAATTGATCAAATTGGAGGGCAAACTGACCCAATTGCACTTCAAGACTTTAGAATCCAATTTCATAGCTTATAAAAAGTGAGAATTGAAAATTAAAAGACTCGAAAAGGATTTTTTTGGGTTCGGTTTGGGTTTATGTTTGTTAAGGAACATGTTGACCCTAGCCGAATTTTTGAGATTTAAAGTAATACACTTGAAGAGGAAATTAAAAAAAAATTATCGAATATTTTTGGGTATTTTTCTGACCACGAATGGTATTTTTCTGATTTTTTGGGTATTTTTATAATTAAATAAATTCGAAAAATATTAAAAAATACCAAAAATATTTTTTGTTCAAAATTGGTTCCTGAGGCTAGGCTAAGGCTTCCAAAGTTGATTTTGTGATTTTATGACATTTTTTGATATTTTTAATTTATTTTAAAAATAAAAATTACAATGATAAATGGTCAAAAATCAGGTGTCAACAGGCGGCTGATGGGAGAAATGCATGGGGAGAGGGGGGAAATGGGGCCCACATGAAGACTTTTGATTTTTTTGCCTCATATGCATTAATGAGGGGCAATTTGGTCTTTTGGCATTTTAGGACTGAACAAAATTTGGTACGCTGGACGAGAGGGAAATTTCAGTAATTTCACAGGTTAGGCTCGGTCAGGATTAGGCTCAGGCGCAAGGATTGAAATCCTAATTCGCAGCGATTAAGAATTTCGAAACCTAATCTAAATTAACCAATGCTTCAGAACTCGTCCAATTATCGTCTCTTCAGTCCTTAGGATCCAAAATATTTTATCGACTTAAATTCAATTTAATTTCCTTTTTATTGAATTCAGGTAATTACAAACGTCGAATTTCCATGGCGTCACATGAGATTTTTGGTGGTCAAAAAAATAATTTGGGGTAAATTTGTAATAGGAGTACCAATTTAGGATTTTTCGTGGTATTAACCCTTGAAATTATTATCTGTCAACGACAGTTTTATATATATATATATATATTAATTAATTATTGGAACACCCTGGGGACCGCATATGATTGATACACCGGTTTGGAGAATAAGCATCAAACCTTGCGAGATGCAACTAGCAGTATTTCAGGCTCTGAGTTATCAACATTCTTCACCTTCAACATATCATCTCCCAACTTCGAGAGTGAAAATCTCCTTTTGAGATCATAGAGTGGAACGACCAATATTCAAAATGGTTGATCTATCTGTCAACTTAATTAATCCATTCTGGGGGAAAAAAACGACAATTTCTCTCGGTTCTTCTTGAATTACTCTGGCATCGATAGGACAAGTCGAGCTATTGAAAGGCTAATTCATATATGAAGTTTTGTTTCCAAAATAAGGTGACAAATTTCTTATTGGAGAGGTGAACGGGATCCACATGTTTCGAAATTCACTCATAGTTCACAGTATACGCATATGATGAGCTACGAAGCATTATGATGAGTTCTCCCCTTTTTGTCACCGTTCAATTTTGAATGCCAAAGTGCAATTGAATCCGATTCATATGTCATAATGCTGTCTTTACAATTATGGTCATAATCCATATTCTTTGTGCATGCCTTTTGCTTGTGCCCCTTTGTCAAAGTTGAACATTCTGATGTGGGAGCATCTCAACCACTAGACCAGAAATGCAATGCCTCGAATAAATCTCTGACGAATTATTAAATCCTTAACCATTCATTGCAAATTAAGTAATCGAACCTTCATCGGGAATTGATTCTTTCAGCAGTACAATGTGTAAAGGTTGGGCATCTTGATGTGGGAGAATGCGATGCCTCCAATAATCTCTCTCAGGAGTAAGAAATTTCTGAACCACTCATTATAAATTAATATGTCTCAGTACAAGAGGAATTAATATCTCAACCACTCATTGCACAATAAGTTGTCGAACATTAGTCGTAATTCTTTTCAAGCCGGTGAAAAATGATGATATGTCTCGAGTTTAAGATTGTGAAGGAAATCCGATTCAAGTAGGTCTCTTCATTTGAGTGCTCGATTTGAGTAGATTTCTAACAAGGATTTCCTATTTTGGATTCAAATATTATGTCGCTAAGAAGTGGGTCTTTTTTAGTGAATTGCATCCAAGAAACAAGTCTTCAAGAGAATAAATCTTGCAATAAAATTTGAGAACTCATTCGTGGGATTGATATCTTGTTTCTCCATAAATGGTGAATGTTAAGTACCGTGTGAGTTATTGGGTTTAATTTGAGGTTGCGAAAGCTAAGAGCATCTGAGTGACTCTGGGTATGATTATGAATTGTAATTAAATCATGTGTTGCTTGGCTCGTGGAGGAGGTTCGAATGACCAAACCACGTAAACCCGATAAATAAAATATATCTTAGTTTTGTGCGCTTTGCTAAGTTTTAAATCGAATGAGTTTCTTTATTTGTAGAGCTTTCTGTGTTTGAGGGACAAAATGCTTCTCTTTACATATTTTATGATATTGAAACTAATAAATTATGGAAATGTGGGAATCACATGTAAACTAATCCGTTTTGAGAATAAATTTGAAATTTAGTCCCTTTTATTCATTTCCTGAAATTTAAACTCAACAAGACAATATCTTTTTTCTTTTTTCTTTTGTGGAGATAATCCATCAATAAGCGAATTCTTGTTAGTCCGATGTGGGCGGGGCACATGACAAAATTATACCGAGTGTCTTGCCGCGGGCAATAAAAGAAGCTGAATCATGTGCACGTGGCGAGTAAATGATGGGGATCCGAATCCAATTGAGATAATCCATCAATAACCTTCTGAGAAAAGGTTAGACGCTTGCCCTTGGGATCCGGGCCGTCCGTTTTTGGATGGATGGCCCAGATCTCCTGTTTTTAGAAGGTAATTTTTTGAATTTTTCATATATATTTTTATTAGTAATAATATGGGCCGTCCATGCATAACTTGGACAGCCCGGATTTCAAGGGCATGACCTAATCTTTTACGAAAAGGTTAGGCGATCACTTTCCGAGGGAGGGAGCATACTCTCATGGCTCCGGCTTTAACTACATAAATTAGATTTTGTAACTATATATATTTGAAAAATGCTTCACTACGTCCTAAATGTACAGTCAAGTTATTTTTTACCATAGATCCCTATACTATCACTGCGTGTTTTTGCATAAATTATACTAGCACCCTTACAGTCTGATAGTACTGTCAGTTAATTCTGGCCGTCGATCCACAAATCATTGCACGGCGTTTTGCATAAAACACTCATTAATTGAAAAATCGTGGGGTCAAAAATAACGGCACTGTCATATTATCAGAGTAGCAGCTCCCTACATACTTTCAAGGAAAAACTCCTCAATCAAGAACTGAGAATTATACTAGCATCAGGTTTTCATTTCTTCCTTCGTGGCTTTCTTCCTTCGTAGCTTCTGACTCACCATACCAAGTTTTCATTTCTTCCTTCGTGGCTTCTGACTCACCATACCAGGTTTTCATTTCTTCCTTCGTGGCTTCTGACTCACCATACCAGGTTTTCATTTCTCCCTTTGTGGCTTCTGACTCACCATACCAGGGGTTTCTTTTCTTTCCTTGAAAAGGGGTCCTGGGACGAGGGTTCTCCACGTCATGCTAGGACTGCCTGATTTTTGAAAAGGGGTCCTGGGACGAGGGTTCTCCACGTCATGCCAGGACTGCCTGATCTTTGAAAAGGGGGTCTCATTACGAGGGTTCTCCACGTCCGATGAGACTGCCTGATTTTTGAAAAGGGGTCCAAAGACGAGGGTTCTCCACGTCTGCTGGGACTGTTTGATATTTTGAAAATGGGTCCTGGGACGAGGGTTCTCCACGTCTGCTGGGACTGTTTGATATTTTGAAAAGAGGTCCTAGGACGAGGGTTCTCCACGTCAAGCTAGGACTGCTTGATTTTGAAAAAGGGTCCCGGAACGAGGGTTCTCCACGTCTGCTGGGACAGTTTGCCGACTTCTTTTGAAAAAGGGTTCTATCCTCATCCCTTCTTTTGAAAGATCTCGAAATTTGTCGGGAATTCAGTTTTGAGGCAGTGAAAGATTTTTATCTTAACAAAGCTTCACTTGGGTCTGTTGAGGCGACATTCTGGGAGCTGGGTTCTCCAGGTATCCTGCAGAAGTTTGAGCCTGAAAGATTTTTCTTCACCAAGAGAACGTTAGTAATCTTTGTGAAGACCACGACTGTCCATTTGACAAAAACTGTATGACTTAGGTTTTAATCATGAAATGTGCATTTTGATACTGGAGGTTATCCAAAGCATTCTTGCAGCATGCAAATGTGATCACAAATCTCTTGCACGGAAAATCTGGATCAACAGTTTGAAAATTCCAAAAAGAGTTTATTCAAAACATCAATTGGAATATTTCTCGACAAGGAGGTCTTCTCACCTGTTTTGAGATAGTGGTTTTTATAGGGGATGCACTCAATTCCCTACTAACCTGTGCCTAGGTTTTAGGCTCATTCGCAGCGCATACATTTTGATCGGTCGGGAGGTCTTCCACGGGACCGTAATGTTGGGCTTGGATATTGGTTTTCAAGGGGGACTCGCTTTGGAGTCGAGGCCATTGAGTGAAAGTCTTCACCATCTGCTCCGGGTTTACAAGTCAAGAACCCTGCAAAATGAGAAAGAAATAGTCTTGCTCGTACCTCTTCGAGCTAAGCTTTATGTTAACCCAAGTGTCTTAGTCAGAGAAGACTGTTTCGGGGTTGTAACATTGGTAGGATTGGGGACCGAAAAAGGCTTGTTTTTGGCCCAGAAATTAAGAAGGATTTGACATTGGTGATCATTGCAAATTTACCACCTGCGCTTTCCTCTCTGCTCCTTCAATTTTTGAGGTGTGCACCCGCTTTTGAGGTGTGCACCAACTCTTTAGAGAGCGTTTCGTCGCATTAAGAGACTGATGACTCTGTCTGCGTCTCTGCTCCACGCTTGACACCATTTGGGGAGTAGTCTTTTTGATCTGACTCCTTTAGGGATTTCCTCTTTTCCCATCCTGCTTCATTGCGGATCAATCAAACAATTTACACGAGCATCGGCCTTGCTTTTACCAGGTACTTTGCTTTTTCTCGATGCCGTGGATTTTTCTCATTCATTTTTGAAATCCCACTTTTTCTCATCTTCATGGGATCGTGTTAGACCTATGATCAAAGGTCTAACAAGGTTAAGCATTTAACTTAGGAATTTTTTTTTTTTTTTTGCAAACCCTAAGTCTTGAACTCCTTCGTTTCTGAAGTGATGCTGCATCCGTCTTGGAATGTGCAATGATCACCAACGGGTTTATGAAATGAATTTGCAGGCTCAACTTGGCTGTGCAAATGATAAACGTGTGTGGGATAGAGAATGAATGCTTCTCGTCATCCTATGGCACTTGAATTACCATATAAACAACACACAAAGATTAATGTTAGTCCGAGCAAGAAAATTTCTAACCATTTTCTCCTGACGCTGCTGGACTTACTTCCTTTTGCCCCGATGTGGGGTGGTTCTTGACAGGGTTAAGAATGAAAACCGCCGTTCAAAGGGGTTATCAACGGTCACCTGTAGTGTTTGGGGGATATGAAACGAATGCCTCCGTCGTCCCAATTCATGTAATTGCTGCGAATAATCCCTACTCCCGTAGGTCCAGATTTTGTTATCTGCCCACTCCATTCATCTCTCAAGTGTGTGTGGGACATGTTTGGATTAGGCTTCGCCTCTCGTCTGAGAAAACACTCTTTTAAACGGTTTGAACAACTTTTATTGGAAAAAGTCTTTTTGTTTTCTCCAAAGATTTTACCCATCAAAGGGATTTTATGATGCACCATGTATGTTCTTATTCATGCTTCAGGTAACCTCCCGATTTAAATCGTGAATATCGATGCATTGGGAAATCTTTATGCCGGTTGAAAGGATTCTGACATTTTTTTATCTCCCGCTAACTGGGAAAAGGGATACTTACCTGTCCGTTGCAGCTGCGGATCCCTGCAAATGTAAAAGAAGCATATCATTGTAGGTTCACGAATTTTTCAAAAATCGAAACGATACATCCTACCCTTGGTCATGTACTCTAACGAGTAGTACATGGGATGTAAAAACCTGTTCGCTTCCAGGGCGATTCCCCTGTCAAGGATAAACAATGAGTGTTAATTCATATTCCCAAATTCAAGACAAATTGGGACGATACAACTTTACTCTTGATTTTCATCCCATTCTGATGTTGCGTATTGATATGAACAACCTCTATCAAATCCGCATATCCATGCTTGGAGTGTTTGTAACATCAATGGTTCACCTGCCCCCAGCTGGGCAGCGTCTGTTCTGCTATTTGAACGCATGACTCATTGAGTGATTTATCCATGTTTATCATCTGAGAAGGAAAAGAAAGAATACATTACTTCGGTATTCGATTGAAGATCGTTTAGGAACGATACATCGTTTTACCAAATAGGTGGCTTCGCGGCCAAACGTATTTCGTGTTGAAGGGGTAGATCCCATTATGCTCCGCGGGTGATAATTATGGTTCATGGAACTTGCTCCACGGATTAAGTGATTAATCCACGGCCTTCGGCTTGAAGATGCTCAAAGGGTGATGTTGACACTCACGCGCAATTAGTTCTAGATATTAATGAAAGATGTTCCCGTGGGAATCTTACAGTGCGATCAACAACATATGCAATAGGAGTATTCAACCCCTTTTCTCGAAGCATTTTTCATCGAGTAGCCATGCCTTGCATCAGACGTTTGATCACCGGCCTCGCGTCACCACTGCGATGGTCCTCCGGCTCCAAATTGATCGAGCCAAAGATTGAACTCATCGCCAAGGAAATTGCTCGGGTCTTCGAGCCATTGATGTTCAAGTTGGGTATCAATGGTTGTTGGGGGCAGATTTCTTTCATTGCCTTCGTTGTGAGGGATTGGAGTCTTTGAGCTGGAACCTTCATCATTGCCCTGTTGGGGTTGAGACATACATTCCCGAAGAGTATTGATCCAAGTGTCCAGCTCCTCATCAAGGAAATCACCTGTTCTTTCTAGCCCTTGGTGCCCAGATTGGGTGTCGTCGACTGCAGGCGAGGGATTCCTCTCTTTGCTCTCGCCGTGAGCAATTTGACCCCTCGAATTGGAACTTCCTCCAATGACCGGCAGGTTCATATGTGCACTCTCTACCAATGTCAGATCCGCTTCAGGGACAGCATTAATGATTGATTCGCGCTCAAACTGAGGAATCTCTATGTGCTGGAACTGTGGCATATACTCCTGAGGAGTATTGAGATAGCTCGGCGGAGCATTCTGATTTGGGTTAGAGGAGTCGCTGACACGACTGCTAGTCCCGTCATGGCTGAAACACGGTTGGGTGCTCTTGGCTCTCCAATCATCATGATTGTAACTCTGCCCAGCACTTGAGCTCCAACTGGCTTTATGATGGTTTAACGATATCCTTCCATCCCTTAGCAATCTCCTATAGTACTTGAGGTGAGACTCAACGTTAATTCTAGAGAGCCCCGGCACATTCATAATCTCGAGTATGCGTAGTGGGCTAGCCGAATCAACTCCCAGCTCTCGAATTGCATCAACAAATTTGGTGTGAAGTTCATAGGTCCAGTAAAACCTTGTTCTCTTATCACCCAAAATATCGTCAATACTTCGGTAGCTATTCTCTACGGGATCTAGTCGTTTCAAAAGTTGTCTAGGGAGGGACTCACCGACTTTGGATTGGCTGGCTGCAACAGCGAGTTCGTCATTGAGAGAATTCCCCCTGTGATGATTCATATCCCATTTCTCAGAGGATGTTGGTGTTGATCCTATGGTGTTGACTTGCTCATGCAGATCTCCGGCGGTATTTGGCTGTGTCGGAAAATGCTGTGGAGAATACGGTAACAGCTTAGCGTTATTCGTCAACAGGGATGGTTCATCGAGGAACACCTCGCCGAGGACAACAGGATTACCACAATTAAGGCAGGTGGCCTTGGTCAGAGCTTCCTTATATCTCGCGCTTTCAGCTTGAAGCTTCTCATTCTCCTCCTTCAGGACCAGTAATTCATGGTCTGCGTATTGCTGTTTCACCCGGGTTCGTTTGTTGGCGAACCAAAACTTGACCTTCGAAAGCTCCAATCCTATCTTTCGGCTCAACTCCATTTTCTGTTGTCTGCTTGGAGTGGGGCATTCATTGAAGAAAGCTTCGAGCTCTCGGATTTGGCCTGGAGTGTGGCGTTGTAGTTGCTTCCTTTTCCGACTCCGGTCATCATTGTATACTCCTTCTTCGTAGCTGAAACCTAGAATTTCATCGCTGGAGGAGTCAGTCTCTATGGCCTTCGGGCAGGATTCAGCTCCAGGATCTTCAAAGTCTCCCAGCAGTTCGTGCTCAGAAATGTCCAGGTCGGGCGTTTCTAGCAGATGGGAATAACTTTTAAACATGATGGATCGGGGTATCTCGGGCTGATCTAGTTCACTCAGCTTTCTCAATTCGCTCTTACGTGTTTGCTCACTCTAGAAATTTTCTCAAGTGATTGTGCGTGTCCTGGAACCATCCTTCAGGCTGCATATGAAGACCAGCAAGCAAGCGCTCCTCCCGAGATCCTTCAATTACTCATCGTCTGTATTCCCCTTTCTTTTTCCTCGTGATAGGATCACAAACTCTCTTGCATTGATTCGGTTTCATCGAGTATTGCGCTCGTCCCCTAGTTCAGCCTTCAAAGTGGTGGGTCTACAATCTTTCAGCGCCTTTTATGATTTGCTAGGCCCGAGAACGTAGGGAGCAGCGGTGGACCCGCAATTAATGACTCCGTTTAATTCATTTAGCTCCATGGGAATTAACGCTATGATCTTCTCTCAACCCTTTTTCATCGTTCAAACGAAAGTGGCATTTTCCCTGTGCATGCTGTTACTCTTCATTTCAGCATCCCGGGCGCTTGGTGAGGAATGAGTTCGTGGCCACTCAAAATTTTAAAGACCGTCTCTGGTTTCAGACTTAATCTAACAAGGGATCATCACAACTGAGCATGACGATGTTCGTCGATAGCGTTGGTTTAACTATAGTCATTAAAGAAAAATGTTCCCGTAGGAACTTTACAACGGATAAAATGAGTGATCTACTCGTGAACATGTTCTTCTTTCTATGGGTGTTCGTAGTGACCGACCCATCGTGCCCCGAGTCAGGTGCTAGATCATGGTTGTCCAAGCATGCCAGCTTCCCACTGATTGAACAAGGCATCGAGCCCCTCATCGAAGAAATCGTCTGACGTGGGTTGACCAGCGGCAGGCAGAGCACCAGCCGACTGCTGCTCGAATGGAGGAGTTCGCACTCGCTGTACTTGTGACACGCGCTCTTGAGAAGTGTTGAAATGGCCCGGGAGGACATTCTGATCAGCTTTCAGTTTGCCGGTGGTCGGGTTGCTAGCTTGATTGATGCTTAGATTTGGCTGGGTATCTCTTGATGCCTGAGCATTACAATGGCGGTCGCCCCTAGCTTTTGAGCTCGAGACGGATTCCTCCCGATTTAGCTCCGCTCGACGTTGTTTTAATAGCTTTCTGTAGGCAGCAAGGTGATTCCTGACCAGCTCCTTACTAAGCCCCGGTACATTCATGGCCTTAAATATGCGCGTCGGAGTTGCTGAGTCGATCCCCATTTGGTGAACCACGTCTAGGAATCTGGAATGCAATTCAGGGGGCCAAGCGAACCTCCTCTTATCGTGGCCCAAAATTGCATCGATGGCTTGACGACTGATTAACTCATCTTCAGCAGGACCCGACCCTATCGAAAATTGTTGTGCATGAGGCTGATATGCTTTGAGCTGGTCGGCGGTAACATCCAGCTCCTTGAAACTGTAACTCCAATCAAAGCGATGCAAATCCCATCCCCCAGGAGGCATTTGTATCATCTTCGTAGGATCATCCTGCTCATGCGTGACTCCGGCAAAATCTGGTTGAGCAGAAGATGCCCCGAGGGAGTAGGGTGGTAAATGAACGTCTTCAATCATCGCGTGAGGCTTATCGGGGAATATCTTACCGAGGGCGACGAGGTTGTCGCAATGAGGGCAAACGGTAATATTGAGAGCTTTTTCATACCTCATGTTTTCTGTTCGCAGCTTTTGGTTTTCTTCCTTTAAAATCTCGACCACCTGACGTTTGCGTTGAGCCTTCGATTTGGATCTCCTATTTTGAAACCAAAACTGGATCCTCGACTGATTAATCCCCAACTCCCGGCTCAATTCAATTCTACACTTCTTTTTCATGTAATGGCTTTTACTGAAAAGGGTTTCCAGCATTTGGGTTTCCTCCTGAGAGTATTGGTGAGGACGTCTTCTTTTCCCGAGTTGAACATCGTGGATGTCGTTGTCGTCGTCGCCGTGATCTTGATTTTCGTTGCCAGAAGTGTTGGGCTCCATGGTTTTGGCGTTAGACTTGATCTTGGAATCTTCGAGATCCCTCTGTAGTTCAATTTCTGAGATTTTTGAGTCAGTCGCCTCTAGCAGCTGACAATAACCTCTTAAATATGTTGGATTGAGAAATGTTTGATTGGTTCTTGCCCACTCAGAGTTCTCCACTCTCTCATGTATGCTCACTCCCTATAAAGTTTTCTTCGAGTGACTTCGTATGTTCAGGAGACGCTCTTCAAGCATCATTAGGCAAACGTTCCCCCTCAAGACTTTGAATTTCTCGCTTAGCTTTTCAATCGTGATGGGACTGCCAAATCCTGTTAGGGCTCTCTTCGATAGTTGCGCTTACCTCCCACCTAACTCTAATAATGGTGATCCCGACAAATCTTTTACATCTTTTAATTGATGAGCCGGAAATCGCGGACCGAAACGAATCCAATGGTTCTCGTGAGGGGACCTCTTGCTTTACCCCCTAACTGGGCTCCACCAGCATTATTACTGAGACCCTTCATCATCCTCGAGTTGCTATAAAATGAGGAATTAATGTATGGAAGGTTAACGTTCTCGCATAATCAGCTTCTTCCTTCTAATCTCTCTGTTAAACTCGTCTTATTCTCAAGCCAACCCAACGCAAATGGCCTCCTCTCCCGTACGCACTTTTTCAACTGATGTCTTGGCCCAGTGGGAAAAGCTTTATAACCTACTGGGTCGCGGTTACGCACACATAACCGATCATTCTGCGACCGAGGATGAAATCCGTGTCCTGCTCGAGGACCTTGATACCACTTCTCTCGAAGGTACTACACTGGGGAGGGAATATAGAATTTTCCCGACTCTCTTTGCACACTCCTTAGAGGCCTACCGTGCTGCTAATCGAGAGGTTCTCGTGGCTCGCGTCTTGCGAGCTCGTTATGAGGATCGATCTGATCATTTGGTGCTGACCAACTATCTGGCCGATAGTTACAAAAAGGCCGTCGAGTTTGCTAATGAGCGGGTCGCGGCGTTGCTTCGCGAGAGGAGAAATCTGGTGGAGCAATTGGCCCTATCCCTGACCACCGGCGAGCATGACCGCCGCAATGTCCTGTTGAGGCTTCAGAGCGACTGGCAGGAAGAACGGCTCGACAAAATAACCGCGGACATAGCTCGCGGGAATGGACTGGTTCGAGACCTGGAAACAATCGCCGAAGAACATGAGGCCAAGGTCGCCGAAGTTAAGGGAGAATGCAAAAGTCTTCTCCTCAGGCTTGCCGACCATGACATGCGGAGTTGGGAGTATGAGCAGAGCATTAATAACATGGAGGGTCAGTTGGGCTCCTTCGTGTCGTTAATTAGGGCTCACTTCGGCTTTACTTTTCTACCCCGAATTGTATGACCTGCTTTTGAAAACCCTCCACTGAGCAAAATAAAATGAGAACTCTTGTGTGTGTGTTTTAACTTCTGTATGGTTCATTTCTTCGAGCATCCGAAAATCTTCAACTTGGGTGAGCCGAACCATAATATCAATAAGCCGAGCAAATATGTCCTGATTTTATAACTCGCTCATGATCAGATGAGATAATAGCCTTAGACTTGTCCAGGAAAAGATTTCTCTCTATTACCTATTTTTTTTTACCTGCAAATAAAAAGACAGAATCAGAAGGAATAATTTGAAAAAGAAAACAAAAACCCCTTTCAATCCTATGCTTGCCCATGATTAATAAGGACAAGAACTTTTACAAGGGTTTTAATCTTGCGCGAAAAGTTTTTATCAATATTCCTCGAAAGAAAGCATACTATTGAAAGGAATGTAATTCACAATAATCGCTTTTGATCAATTTCGAGAGGAACGAATTACTCAAAAGTGCGAGGCATAATAACGTGTTTTAAATTTAATTGAAGATACGGCATCCAAATCAAGGCCGTTTTGTTAAGAACGAGAGTAATTTGGACATCTATCTCGTCATTAAATTCAAAACAACGCCGATATTCTCGATCAATTATCGTGGATTACCAAGGACGTACGACATGCATGAATCAATTCAAGTGTATAATTCCTTCTAGCGAAATTGGGGTTGGATTACCCTATACGACCAAAAAGGTCATGCAAGATTTCCAATTTTGATTTCCTCTAAAGGAATTATAAACTTGACTTGGGAGTATTCGGATGATTAGAGAAAATGCCACTATCACATTCCCATGACCCGTTAAAAGAAATACAACCAAGCTCCATCTGAATGTATACACCAATAGATCCCTAATACAATCACTCTAAGGGGTGAGATAGAGAAAATCTCGGTAAAAATAAACCCTATACAAGAGGACTAGTAACGGAAAATGAAACAAAGGAATGTGATCCTAACTGTTGACACCTGATTTTTGACCATCCGTTATTATAGCTTTTTATTTCTAAAATTAATTAAAAATAGCAAAAAAGGTCAAAAAATTGCAAAATCAACTTTGGGAGCCTTAGCCTAGCCTTAGGAACCAATTTTGAACAAAAAATATTTTTTGAATTTTTTAATATTTTTTGGAATTTATTTAATTATAAAAATACCCAAAAAATTAGAAAAAATACCATCCGTGGTCAGAAAATTACACAAAAATATTCACAATTTTTATTTTAATTCCCTCTTTAATATTTTCACTTTTTTTTAGGGAAATTTGGCTCGGTTAATGGGGTTCCTTCATAAACCTAAAACCGAAACGAGCCTAAAAAATCCTTTTCGAGTCTTTTAATTTTCAATTCTCTGTTTTTATAAGCTATGACATTGGATTCTAAAGTTTTGAGGTGCAATTGGGTCAATTTGCCCTCCAATTTGATCAATTTTAACCAAAAGGGCTCAATTGCACAAATTTTATTCAATTTAGTCCCCGGTTTTGCAATTTTCGAAATTAAATTTCACACGGGCACACCCATTAAAATTAAACACCTCTACCCAATATTTTTCATCATGCTGAATCCATTGGTGGGCCCAATTTTGACTAATTCGATCGTTTAGATCTTCGATTAGCCAAAATGCATTTTCGGATCCTAGGGACAATTTGGGGTTTTCATAAAATTTCAATCAATTGATTCACGAAAATACCCTTATTTGATAGAAAATATGTCAAGGAGTCCGATTATGCCATCAATTTCACGAAAATAGGTCGAATCGGAGCTCAATTTGAGCGAATTGGTCGAACCGGGCCGGTCGGGTCAGACCCGACCCGACCCGGTCCGACCGGGTCTGCAACTCAGTTGCAGACCCGTGCGTTGGCCGAGAGTGGGCGAAAAACAGGGCATGAGGGAGCGTGCGATTTTCGGGAGAAGCAAAAGGAAAACGAACGTGGGGGACATCAGTGGAGACCCACGCTCGTGTTCTGGTCGCGGGACGAGCGTCGAGGTGGGCGGTCGGCCGCGAAAATCGGCAATATCCTCGGTTAAAACCGAGCTCGGCCATGGGGAGAAGAGGATTTTTTTCGAGCGAAAGGGGACTGCGAAAGAGCTCCCTCAGACCTTCAACGTACCACAGGGATCGTCACCAAGGGCTCGGTGGTCGTCGGCAAGCTCCGGACAGGTCGGTATCTCCCTCGACTTTCGTTTTTTCTCTGAGTATACCACCCGTTCGACAAAATGCCTGAATGAGTTTCACATTCCTTGAGTCTCGGTCAAGCCTCCCCGGGTCGTTTTTTGTGCGAATAGAGCCTCAAAACTTATGTAGTATCGACTCTTATTCTGTGTGTGCCTTTATTTTGCATTAAAACCGTGCCGGGAACGGCGACCGGAGCTCGCCGAGTTATACCCCGGCCGAGGACTTGCTCCGGCGAAGCCGATGGTCGTCAAGCTCAAAATGAGCTCAGGTAAGCTTCTAGACTTTCGGTGGATGTTGCTTGATGGCTTGGAACCGAGTTTGAGTGATAAAAAAATTTTGTAAATGGGTTCGCCGGAGCCGGTTCGGTCAAAGCTTCGTCCGGACGTTTTCCGACGTCACGTTCTCCATGTTTTGTTTGTTTATTGTTGCTGAGGTGCTAGGGAGTCTAATGCCGAAAAAAGGAACAAGAAATACCAAGATTTGGCTCGGTTTCGAAAATTCCGGCGAGAATTCCGGCGAAGTCGCCGGAATCGGCACTGTTCATCGTCTTCTCCGGCGACTTCGCCGGTGGTCAACGGTCAAACTGCTGACGTGGCGTGCCACGTCAGCCGGGGTGGGGGCCGCGGCGAATAAGCAAGATCAACGGTCCCGATCGTGACACGTGTCACGATCTCGGCTTTTTAGTAATTAAATAATTGATTTTCGAATAATCGATCCGGTGGACGAGGATATGCCACGTGGCTCACTGAGGGACGTCCGATCTTGTACAAGATCGGACGCGCCAGAGGAGGCCACGTGGCACGATCTGGAGCGTCCGATTTGAATGGTTTTATAAAAAGGAAAATAAATTGATTTTTGATCCTACGGTTGTGGTTGAGCCACGTGGCTCTCTATGGATCGTCCGATCTAGTGGAAGATCAGACGCACAGGATGCGGCCACGTGGCGTGATGAGAGCCGTCGGATCCGGGGAATTTTCGGATAATCAAATAAAATAGATAAAAAATCAAAAAAATTGTTAAAAAATAGAAAAATATTTAAAAATATAAAACGGTGTCGTTTTAGGCCGGTTTCGACCCTTAGGGTCGGGCCGGGCGCCCGAGAGGCGTGGGCCGGGTCTGACCCGGCCCGGAAAATATTTTTTAAATATTAAAAAATTCGGAAAATAATAAAATAATAATAAAATAATCAAAAAATCAATAAAAAAAAATAGAAAATTCATAAAAAATTCAAAAAAATTCGGAAAATTCAGAAAAATTCTAAAAAATTCCAGAAAATAGGAAATGACCACATTCAACTGGTCACGACCTGTTTCGGGTCTTTCGATCCCCGATCTTTTCCAGAAATGACGGTTTTGCCCTTCCGGCAAACCATCTTCCAAAAAATTCTAAAAAATTCAGGAAAATCCCAAAAAATAGGAAATGGCCACAATCAACTGGCCAAGGCTCATCCCGGGTGTTTTGTACCCCGACCCTTCTTAAAATGACGATTTCGCCCTTTGGGCGAATCGTCTTCCAAAAATTGAAGAAAAATCAAGGAATTCCAAAAAATTCTCAAAAATGGGAAATGACCACAAACAACTGGCCATGGAATATTTTGGGTAATTCGGTATCCAAACCTTCTAAAAATGACAATTTTGCCCTTCGGGCTAATTGTCCCCGAATCTTCCCATTTTACCCCTAGCCCTAAATCACATCTTCCTTAAGCCCTTATGGCTATACTAGGAGGCCAATGATTGAAATTGATGTGCATTGACATGATTTATTTATGCATTTGATTGCGCTTTCATTATATTGACTGTGATTTGATAGGACCAGTCTTCCAATCTGTATAAAACCCTGAATCAAACCTATCTCACCCAAAATTGCGCCTGCATGAAATCTTAATTAGGAAAATCACTCGCGTTAGGTACCGAAAGGGCGTTGGTAATGACACCGACGTAACCAAGTCCCCGAACCCAAAATCTCTGGTTCCGTAGAACTGATCGATCTCTCCCAATCGGTCAGTAAGGTTTCCGGTCTACCCTCCAAGAAAGACCGGTGGCGACTCCAAATGCATGCACAAGTTGCACATGCCACCATGACCACACTGAAGGTCGAAAGCGATCGACTCTTATCGTCGAATCCCTTAAAGATATACCTCCGCCGCGATTTGGTATGGGCCTGGGAGGGCCCGCGCCGATCTAAGGCCCGCGATCCACATTTCAGAGTGGGGGCCCGCGATCGGTAATCCATTAGCCGCGTCCGTTGATTTCGGACGGGTCGCGACAGCTGGCGACTCCGCTGGGGACATTGTTCTAGAACACTTGGTTCTGGACTTCAAGTGGACTTAGGCCGTAATTAAAACGTTGAGTGATTTTTTTTTTTTTTTTAACCCTGCAGGCGCTCTTGAAGATGAGGTAAGTCCGCTCACGATAGGTGTTATATGTTTTTTGCAGATTGGAGTGATAAGGGGAGTAGTCTGTGATTAACATTGTCTTATGCAGGATGGACGTAGGAATGTATGCTATATGGATGATTTGAAGCGCTGATTGATATATAAATTGTTGCGCATGATTCACTGCATATTTGAGGATCACGACACTTTGCACAAAGCGCCCAAACCCAGGCCGCGAAATCACCTTTTCAGGTAGCCATAGATCAGGGATCGATATGCAACGCCCTAGCGTGGATTGCGCTGGGGTCGACCATATTCGATCCCACTCACTATCCAAGTCGAGACTTTTATCCATTTGTTGTGGATTGCACTCATGGACGAATTTATCGACTCGGATAGAGGGAAGCCTCTAGGTTCCTCACCTAAGCCCCTTTGATTTTTAGAGTCAAGCCTCACTTGTCTCATACGCATGTATATGGATGGTTGGTATACCCAAAACCAAAATCATTGGATATCTCTTCTGGTAAGATCTTTTCATTATTATTAGGACCACTTGCTGTCTTTTACTTCTTGCATGGCATGCTGCACTCATCAAGTTTGAATGGTTGAGTCTAATTCCATTTTACAGTACATATAAAATAGAGATGGTTTCCCCAAATCGGCCCAAGGTCCTAGAGGTATTCCAATACGAGCGACGCGTCGTCCGACACGAAGCCACCGAGACGTTCAATGGGTTCCACTCCTTTCGTTTCATCCAAGGAAGGGCACTTACGGGACGCAACCTTATCCGAGGAACGAATTGTTTTTACACCAAGTCCGCGGAACAACTCGAGCGCGCACACAAGTTCGAGCTTGACAGGGAAAAGATGTGGAATATCTATCTGAAACTGGGGGACGTGTTTAGCAGGATAGGAGCAATACCAGCACCCCCTCCAGAAGTTATCGAGATCTTGTCAGACGGAGATGAGTCTACTGGAGGACACGCGTCACCTACCCACCCTGTGGTCGTTCCATCTGATGAGGAAGGAGACCTGACCTAGGCAGAACAGCAGGGGCACCCGACATCACCTGACGATCCGATTTGGGGCATCACCTTAGGTTCTTTAGGGTTGCTTTTCCGGCTAGGTCTTCGAAAGTTAGTCGGTCTTTTGAGTCTGTAAAGGGCATCCGCCTGTGGATCTCCCTCCTATCCCTTGCGCTTTAATTCCCGAGTCATAGGCGTCTTAATACCGGAATGCGACATTGGAATTCCACCCAACCATTCAGACTTCCCTGGTCCAATCGTATGTCGCTGCCATTTGAAATCTTAGTTAGAACTCGCGTCTAGTTTGTTCGACACAAGTGCGAGGATCTAATTCTCATTTCATGACACATGCGATATGTGATTGAATCAGTTCACGCCATGCATAAGCATATCATCTGCATAGCATCATTATTTTCGTCCATTTCATTATACCCTTTGATGGGGTTAGCGTTGGGACCCCAATTTGGTATTCCTTTTATCCAAACGGAGGAGCCCAACCTTCATCACGTCTGGGGTAAATAATGATTTGAACGAATCTAATGCCCGAGTAATCCATGGATAATTAATCACATTCTCATATTCTAGACTTGATGGGGAGAGGTGACATCCAAATCATCCCGGTCCCGCATAAGGAGCTACAAATGTGGTGGGGACGCCTCAACGAGACCAACCAGACTTACGTCAAGCAAAGACTAGGGCACCTCGTGGATCTTGTCAAAATCAGATATCAACCAGCACTCATACAAGCGTTGGCGCGATACTGGGATCCGACTACGCTGACGTTTAACTTCGAGGGCTTGGAGATCACGCCCACACTAGAGGAATACACAGCCGTCATCGGAGTTAAATTCCAAGAACAATCAGCTCATCCTCCTTTGGGCCTTAACCCGTCCAAACTGCTATCCAAATTCCTTCGTCTCAAGACCACCGAGATTGAAAAGATTCTCAAATCCAACTCCGGTAGATTCCCATTCTCCTTCTTATTTGACAACTACTCGAACCTGCCTATTGACACTGGCCATAGGGCTGGAATGATCTTCATCCTAGCTTTCTTTGGATTCGTACTGTTCCCTACATCCAGAACCACATTTAATCCTTCCATCGTCCACATAGTCCACCAGGCATGCGACCGTTTAGACTACTCGCATATGATCCTCGCAGAAACTTTCCTATCCCTGAATCGCTACAAAGCTGCTCTAGACCATTCCCAGTCCTCTCGGAAGACTATCTTTCAAGCCTCCAATGGTCTCCTCTTCATGTGGATCACCTCTCACCTCAAAATGCTCAATCTTCATGTGGGCTGCACCCGAATCGACGAAGATATCCATCCTATCCAGTCCTTCCTCAAATGTCAATCGCTCATTTCCAATCGTTCTTTCATTAGCTGGTACAACCTCCTAAAAAGGCTAGAGCCCGGACAACTCCGATGGCGGCTGAGGCGGCCCAAAATGTGCAAGGCACACATCACTACCGAGGGTGGGAGACCGATCCCACTCTTAGGATTCACAGGGGCCGTATCATATCATCCGATTAGAGTTGTCAGACAATTTGGCATGCTGCAGGAAATCCCTCCCCAAGTTCTCCCTGACAATTTCGCCTTCGATGTTCCCCAAGGAACGATTACCAAGAAAACCAAGGCGCGCCTCCAAACCATGATCGATGACATAGAACAAGTACTGAAGGACTCCCCGCCCCAGGACGTGGAGTGGCCGGATCAGCTGGACCCTGAAATGGACTTACATCGGGCCTCCGAAGAGTACATCCGAGCCTTCAAGAGGATTCGACCGATGCCGGTTGAACCGTACGTCCCCGAGTACATTGTCCCATACCAGCCAGGAGTGGAGCCATACATACCGGAGGACGTCGGGCCGTCAGTTTATCAGGAAGTCGAAGTGGTCCACAGCCAGGGATTTTATGACGCCGAGGGGTGATGAAGGAGCAATCTTTCCCATCAAGCCTAGGATGTCGAAATGTCGTTATCGCATTCTCATCAAGCTCTTCTAAGAGCCCTTTTATTTGTAATGAACATTTTGGCTTATGCATTAAAACATCCTTTGAAAACTCCAATCTTGATTGTCGTGGATTACTCGTTGCCCACATGGCATGGTGATTGTTGTTCATGAACATGTTACCAAGGAATCACACACCCTGTGACTGCTTTTCCATCAACATAAATCTAATTTTTGGTCTTTCGAACAGGTAGTCTCTAATCACGGAACCTAGAAGAGCTCATATTAGAACTCGTCGCCGAGTCAGAATGGAGCAAGAGGAGTTGGGGTCCCGAGTGGATAACTTGGAAGGCCAAATGACGTCAATGGCCGCTATGCTGGCCGAAATGAAAGCCATGATGGTAGCTGCACAAGAGAGGAACGCCGTACCGGTACCGGACCTTAACCAAGCTGCGCGTCCTTCGGCATCCGTTGCTTCAGACGCGACGCAAATTCCAGAGGAAAACATGACCGAGAAGGTTAACCAAGTGCCGATGGCTGACGCACCACCGAAGGTTGCACCCGTGATCATTAGCCTAGATGGAAATAAAAAGGAGAAGCCCGTCGGCAAAACTGAAGAAGGTGCAAGGAGGCTGGCAAAAATCGAAGAGTGCCTGAGCAGCCAAGGATACGAGCTGGCCAGATTCGATAAGATGTCGCCATTCGCGAAGATAGAAGCGCCACCAGATTACAAAGAACCCGACTTCATGAGAAAATATAATGGGACAGGTTGTCCCCGAGCTCACCTGAAATATTACCTACGCAAAATGGCGCATTACTCTGACTACGTCCCCTTGCTGATGAATACGTTTCAAGAAAGTCTGTCGGGAGTGGCACTAGCTTGGTTTATCGAAGTGGATTTGGAAGAATATGACGGTTGGGAGGACCTGGCGGAAGATTTTTTACGCCAATATAAGTTCAACACCGCTGCGGCACCTTCTAGAGAGGATTTACTGAGGACTGTGAAAGGGAAGAGTGAGACAATTCGCACCTACGCTCAAAGGTGGCGTGCCATAGCCACACAAGTCAAACCGTCTATTCCGGAAGACGAGCTGGTTGACATATTCTTGAAGGCACTCCCCTATGAGTATTTCGACAAGTTGAACACGTCGGGATGTCAGACATTCACGCATCTGATCAAAGTTGCTGAAAGATTGGAGTGGGCGGTGAGAGAAAGGAAGGCGCCAGAAATAGTGACAAGGCGTCAGTATCCGGCCCGGAAGGAGAGGGAAGCCGGGATCGACGTGGCATTTGTACCGAACCCACCTAGGCCCAAGCAGTTCTCCAATTCAAGCCCAGTCCAAGGAGGCCCATCGTGGTCGGCACAGAAGCAATTTGAGCCCAAAAAGAAGTTACCCCCCAAGCAGTTCACACCCTTGCCTAGATCATTATCAAAGTTGCTGCCTATGCTGCTAGAGGAGCGCCTGGTCGCTAAAGAGCCCCCGAGGCCAAATCCGGTGAAATTTAATGGTTATGACGAGAGCCAGTCATGTGCCTATCACATGGGAGAGAAGGGCCACAACGTGGACAACTGCTTTATTTTGAAATGCAGGGTGCAGGCTCTCATCGATAGTCGTATTCTCGAATTCGACAAAATGGAACCGAACGTCCAGCAAAATCCACTCCCAGATCATCAAGTTGTAGGGGTAATCTTTGAGGACGAAGAAGAGAATCGCCTTGGATCTGAAACGGGTACGGGCAAGTCTCGCGTGGCTTCGACAGTCATTCCAATCGGCCGGAGCAGAGGAGACATCCCAGAGGGGAATGGAATATTATATCTAACGAAGCCATTGAGTATGATGGTGATTGGCGAACCCGAAAGGTATCCCAAAAAGGGATATCTCAAAGGAGGAACGTATGCCGACGCGAAAAATGCCGGGGCTCTTTGGGACTGGTCACTGGCCAAGGGGTCGCAGGGTGAATCCTCGAGGAGGTTTAATTCAATGGAGCTCGACGGTTTAGTTGGAATGGTGGGAAGTACTAAGCCCCTCATCATCAGCCTAAATAGAATTGACAATTGGAAGGGAGATGGTGACCACCCGCCTAAGCCAGTTGTAATCCGCCTCGCTGACGATGAAGCTGATGATGAATCGAGCGTGAAAATTGGAAGGAAGTCACCGGTAATAATAAAAATTCCCCCTGTAGACGACTACAACCCTAAGGAGGTCCATTGGGATTATGGGACAGATAAGATCAGCGCCGTGATGGGATCGGGAAGATTCTACGCACCACGAGAGGGTGAGCCAGAGAAAAGAGAAGTGTCTAAAGAAGACGCCGAGAAGCTTTTGTCTATCGTTAGAACCAGCGAGTTCGAGGTCATAGAGCAGTTGCGAAAGATGCCAGCCCAGATCTCCCTACTGGATCTGTTCTTAAATTCTGAAAAGCACAAGGACGCACTTATGAAAGTCCTGAACGAGGTGCACGTGCCCGAATCCATTAACGAGGTGCAATTGGAGAATTTCGTAGGTGCTATTTTGCTGAAGGATCAGATAAGTTTCTCCGATGAGGATTTCCCGATGGAAGGACGGACGCATAATAAGGCGCTGTATATAACAGCGAAATGCCATGGCAAGCAAGTATCTCATGTATTGGTTGATAATGGCTCTGCTTTTAACATCTGCCCTTTGGCCACTTTGAGGAGTCTGGGCGTGAATGAAGAACTGATCAGAACCTCTAAAGCCAGTATTAGAGCCTTTGACGGAACGAGGAAGACCGTGGTCGGGGAAATTGAACTGGATGTTTTCATAGGCCCAACCAGCTTTTCCATCGGATTTCAGGTGATGGACCTACCAAGTGCCTTCGGATTCCTTCTCGGGAGACCGTGGATCCATATAGCTGGAGCTGTACCGTCTAGTCTACATCAGAAGGTCCGCTTTGTAGTTAACAACAAAGTAATCACTGTGCACGGTGAAGTGGATCTCATGACATACCAGAATAGTGCTGTTCCGCATGTGGAACCGGAAGGGAAAGAAGAGGCAAGTTTCCATTCCCTTGATCTGGTGGCAGCCGTCCACACGCCCGCAGGGGCCAAGCTAAGAGTCCCTGCCCTCTCTCAGTATGACCTTTTGCCAGGAAAGATGCTGTTATCCTATGGATTCGCTCCAGGAGGCGGTTTAGGTAAACATAACCAGGGAATCCGAGCACCTTTAAAGCTGAACTCGAACGAAGGCAGGGCTGGCTTAGGATATGTTGGCGAGCGAAATTGGCGCCGTACTGGAGGTAGAGGCTCTGGCAGAAACAGAGGTGAGAATCAAAGAAGCAACGGACGCAGAGGAGGACGAAACGGTTCGTTCATTGGCTCAAGTGTTTGGAAAGGCAAAGCTAAGGCGTTTGGCAACGAGCTTGAGCAGTATTTCTCCAAGGCCTCCAAGTGGCTGGCAGACGAAGTTGCGCTGGACGAGATCGATCCTGATCTGGAGAATCCTTTCCTGGAAGACACTGTGAATGTCATAATTGACTGGCTCGGTGCAAACAATGACGTCACTGAGTAAAGAGACCTCTCTTTCACTTTCAGCATTTCGTTTTATTGCTTGTGTTGCATTTCAATTCAGTCTAGTCATTTCCCTTTCTACTTCCGGTATGAGCGGATAATGCCTCTTAGATCTCCGATCGTGGGTCCAATTGGCACGCTTTGTAACACGGTCCATTTTGCAAAACATCTCGGGTTTTATTAAGGGCACATAGGGTAACAGATCGGCCCTATGATGATCGCCTCCTTGGTTTGAGACTTGAGGCCCGATTTACCTTATGTCCCCTGATTTTCAAGTGAGTTTCAGAGATCAATAGTATCGGGGGATGCGAGGATTGGTCCCGTCTTTCGGCATTCCTCATTTTATTTAAAAAAAAAACAACAAAAAAAACAAAACAAAACAAAACAAAACAAAAAAAAGGATTTTTCCTGAGTTTCGTTCGTACGAATTGGATGAACTAACCATTCTCATGACATTTCAGGCATATCATCTCCAACATGCATACCAGGTTATTAGATGACTCGGATCATCAGGAAGATTCTTCTTGTGGTATTGAAGATGTTGAAGATGAGGGTCAGAGGGCCATCCAGAGAGAGTGCATTGCTTTCGAAGAATCCATGCCTCCCACCACTGAGGAACCGTTGACCGTTAACTTGGGAGACTCGGAAGATGTCAAAGAAGTAAAGATCGGTGGACACCTATCTCAAACGGAGGCGGCCAGAATCACCAAATTGCTGAGAGAATATCAGGATATCTTCGCGTGGTCATACGCAGACATGCCAGGCCTGGATCCTAGTATCGTAGAGCATGCACTGCCCATCAATCCCGGTTTCAAGCCCGTAAAACAGGGAAGCGGAAGGATGAAATCAGAGCTGTCTGATAGAATCAAAGAAGAAGTGATGAAACTTTTAAGGGTGGGCTTTATTGAGGCAATTCCGTATTCTGATTGGATCGCCAACATCGTCCCGGTGATGAAAAAGGATGGAAGGATCCGTATTTGCATAGACTATCGGGACCTGAACAAGGCAAGCCCGAAGGATGACTTCCCGCTTCCCCACATAGACGTCTTAGTAGACAGTACAGCGGGATATGAACTGTTCTCGTTCATGGATGGATTCTCTGGTTACAATCAGATACTCATGAAGAAGGAGGATCAGGCTAAAACCGCGTTCACAACCCCATGGGGAAATTTCTGTTACAAAGTCATGCCTTTTGGGTTGAGGAATGCCGGGGCAACGTACCAAAAGGCCATGGTAACCTTGTTCCACGATATGATCCACAAGGAAATCGAAGTATATGTCGACGACATGATCGCCAAATCCGGACCAGGACAAGACCATGTTCAGGTATTAAAGAAGTTGTTTGAGCGTTTGCGGAAGTATAGGCTGAGGCTGAACCCTAATAAGTGCATATTTGGGGCAAAGTCTGGAAAGCTACTGGGATTCATAGTCAGTCATAGAGGCATAGAACTTGATCCTTCTAAAATCCAAGCTATAAATGACATAGCAACCCCGTCGACGGTGAAAGAAATTAGAAGCCTTTTAGGGCGATTGAACTATATTGCCAGGTTTATATGCCAACTAACTGACACAGCTAGGCCATTCTTCCGGCTTTTAAAGAATGGCGCCAAGGTAACTTGGGATGCGGAATGTCATCAGGCGCTACAGAGGATTAAGGAATACTTGACCTCCCCACCGATTCTAGTACCCCCGACTCCGGGACATCCGTTGACTCTGTACTTGACTGTTCATCAAGAGTCGCTGGGAGCTCTACTGGCACAGACCAGTCCGGGAGATGGCAAGGAAAGGGCCATATACTATCTGAGTAAAAAGTTCACCTCGTCCGAGATGAATTACTCCCCCGTGGAAAGAACGTGCGCTGCAGCAGTCTGGGTGCTTCGCAGGTTGAGACAATACACCCTACACCATCACATACAGTTGGTGACCGAGAGCGATCCGATCAAATACCTGCTAGAGAAGCCGACTCTAATCGGAAAGTTGGCTAAATGGCAGGTTATGTTATCCGAGTTTGACATAAAAAGTTCATCCCAAAAGTCTGTTAAGGGAAGAGCTATCGCGGATATGCTGGCAGAAGACCCCCATGCAGGGGCAGCCCCGAAGGCAGCTCAAATCAAAGGCCAAGTCTTGATGCTATCAGAAGGCAAGTGGGTCATGTATTTCGATGGCGCGGTCAACCTATCAGGGGCCGGCACTGGGGCGGTACTGGTATCCCCAGAAGGACAACATTATCCCGTCGCTGCCAAATTGATATTTCCATGCACCAACAATATATCGGAATACGAGGCATGTATTCTCGGCTTGCAACTAGCTGCCTCCATGAAGGTGCGAAAATTACAAGTCTATGGGGATTCCATGCTTATCATTCTCCAAACTCAAGGAGAGTGGAAGACAAGAGACTCCAAGCTTATTCCTTATCATGAGTGGCTGAAGGAGCTAGCTCTAGGATTCGAGGAAATCACTTTTGAATATCTGCCAAGGACGCAAAACCATTTCGCGGACGCTTTGGCCACGTTATCCTCTATGCTGCAAGTAGCAGGCGGGCTTAACATCGAGCCCCTGAGAATAGACGTGATCAGGCAACCGGCCCATTGTATGGCGATCGAGGAGGAATTTGATGGTGAACCATGGTACCATGACATTAGAAACTATCTCTTAAAAGGAACGTTTCCCGAAGGAAGTCGAGGAGTTGATAAGAGATACATAGTTAAGATGGCCACCAAGTTCTTTTTGAGCGGTCAGACCTTGTACAAAAGGTCATTCGATTCAATTCTGTTGAGATGCATAGATGCTAAGGAGGCAAACTTGCTCATGAAAGAAATACACGATGGAGTATGCGGTCCACATATGAACGGCCATCTCCTTGCAAGGAAGATCATGCGACTTGGTTACTTTTGGATGACCATGGAGTCGGACTGCAATCAACATGTCAGATCTTGTCATCAATGTCAGGTGTACGGAGACCGGATCAATGCGCCTCCGAATGAACTCCATCAAATGTCAGAAGCTTGGCCATTCTCCATGTGGGGGATAGACATGATCGGGCCAATAAACCCTGCCGCCTCCAATGGTCATCGCTTCATCTTAGTAGCGATCGATTACTTCTCCAAGTGGATTGAGGCCAGTTCATACACAAACGTCTCTGCAAAGAACGTAGCAAGATTCATTAAGAGGGACATAATCTCTCGATATGGGTCTCCTCAAGCGATCATCACAGACAATGGGTCTAATTTGAATAACAAGGTGGTCGATGACCTGCTGAATGACTTCAATATCCGACATCTCAACTCATCCCCCTATCGCCCGCAAATGAACGGAGCAGTGGAAGCGGCGAACAAGAACATCAAGAAAATTCTGGCAAAGACTGCCGAGAATTACAGAGATTGGCATGAGAGGTTACCCTATGCATTAATGGCATATCGGACGTCGATTCGGACTTCAACTGGGGCAACTCCCTACTCCCTCGTTTATGGCATGGAGGCGGTCCTGCCTGTGGAAATGGAAATTCCATCATTGCGAATCCTATCGGAGGTCAAGCTTTCTGAGGCTGAGTGGGTACGACACAGATATGAACAGCTCAGTTTCATTGATGAGAGGCGCCTGAGGGCGATCTGCCACGGCCAAAGTTACCAGAAAAGGGTGGCCAAGTCGTTCAACCGGAAGGTCAAGCCCAGGCATTTTGAAGTCGAAGACCTCGTGGTGAAGAAGACACTGCCAAACGGGGCTCATCCTGGGGGCAAGTTCACTCCGAACTACGAGGGCCCGTATGTTGTAAAAAAGGTCCTGATAGGAGGAGCCTTGATACTTGTGAATTCAGACGGGAAAGAACTGGGATACCCCGTAAACGCCGATGCGGTCAAGAAGTACTATCCTTGAAATAGAATCAGAAGCCGATTTGACTATCTTCTTAATGATCTGAGTCGCTATAGGACCACAGCACGCATTTCATGCATTCCATACATACATGCGCATCTTTCACATTCGCAGGATTGATGAGAGATTCAAGGACCAGACCCTTGACGAGGATACGTGGAAATAGGAGCTGCGACTGCAATGAGCCGAGGTCATCGTCAAATTTACAGGAAAAAGAGACTACCGTAACTCGTTTGAGTTCAGAAGTCTCTAGGACCCTGTAAAACCCCCAAGGTCCGTATTCGAAATGTCTAGCCTTAACAAAAATGAGTAAAAGAGTGATAATGAGCATTTTCAGCAAGAGGTTTTCAAATCATTCGAAATGAGATTTTTTTCCAACCAAGAAGGGTTTCAAAACTCTCAAAAGGATGTTTTCTTAAAAGACGAGGGGGTAAGCCTAATCCAAACACGTTCTACATACACTGGAGAGGTGAGTGGAGCGGATCAGATAGCAAGATCTGGGCCTACGGGAGTAGGGATTATTCGCAGCAATTACATGGATTGGGATGACGGAGGCATTTGGTTCATACCCCCAAACACTACAGGTGACCATTGACAACCCTTTTGAACGGCGGTTTTCATTCTCAACCCTGTCGAGAACCACCCCACATTGGGGCAAAATGGAGGCGAGTCCAGCAGCATCAGGAGAAAATGGTTAGAAATTTTCTTGCTCGGACTAACATCAATCTTTGTGTGTTGTTTATATGGTAATCCAAGTGCCATAGGATGACGAGACGTATTCATTTCTCTATCCCACACACCATACCCTTTGCACAGCCAAGTTGGGCCTGCCAAATTATTTCATAAACCCGTTGGTGATCGTTGCACATTCCAAGACGAATGCATCATCACTTCAGAAACGGAGGAGTTCGAGACTTAGGGATTACAAAGAAATTCTTAGGCTAATGCTTAAAGCGTGTTTAGACATTTGGTCACATGTCTAACACGATTTCTCAAAGATGAAAAAAAAAACGGGATTTCAAAAGAAAAATGAAAAGGAAAAGATGATGAGAAAAATCCCCAGCATCAAGAAAAAGCAAAGTGCCTGGTAAAAGCAAGGCCGATGCCTGGGTGAACAATTTGTATCAATCCCACCAGTGAAACCAGTTTAGAAACAGGAGAAGAAAAATTCAGAAGGAGTCAGATTCCAAAAACTACTCCTCAAACGGTATCAAGCGCGGAGCAAAGACGCAGATAGAGTTGGTAGTCTCTTAATGCAGCCAGGGGCGCTTTCTCAGGAATTTGTGCACACCTCAAAAGCGGTTGCACACCTCAAAAATTGAAGATGCAGAATGAAAAAGATAGGTGACAAGTTTGCAATGATCACCAACGTCAATCCCCTCATGAATTCTGGGCCAAAAACAAGCCTTTTTCGGTTCCCAATCCTACCAAGGTTACAACCCTGAAACAGTCTTCTCTGACTAAGACACTTGGGTTAACATATTTCTTAGCTCGAAGAAGTGCAAGCAAGACTATTTCTTTCTCATTTTACAGGGTCCTCGACTTGTAAACCTGGAGCAAATGGTGAAGACTTTCATTCAATGGTCTCGACTCCAAAGCGGGTCCCCCTTGAAAACCAATATCCAAGCCCAACATTACGGTCCCGTGGAAGACCTCCCGACCGATCAAAATGTATGCGCTGCGAATGAGCCTAAAACCTAGGCACAGGTCAGTAGGGAATTGAGTACATCCCCTGTAAAAATCATTACCTCAAAACAGTTGAGAAGACCTCCTCGTCGGGAAATATTCCCATTGATGTTTTGAACAAACTCTTTTTGGAATTTTCAAACTATTGATCCAGATTTTCCATGCAAGGAATTTGTGATCACATTTGCATGTTGCAAGAATGCTTTGGATAACCTCCAGCGTCAAAATGCGCATTTCACGACTATAACTTAAATCATACGGTTTTTGTCAAAGGGACAGCCGTGGTCTTCCCAAAGATTACTAACGTTTTCTTGGTGAAGAAAAATCTTTCAGGCTCAAACTTCTGTAGGATCCATTGGAGACCCCAAATATCCAGAAGAATGTCTCGCTCTAATGAAAGGAGCACGCATGTTTAAACTTTCTGCAGGATTCTTGAAAATCCCAAATCCCAGAAAAACATTTGCTCCGTGGATTGGGCCACACGGGTTTGAACTTTCGCAGGATCCCTGGAGAACCCAGGTCCCAAACTGATACCCTTTTAATGAAAAGTTTGCAGGTTTCAGCTTTCTGCAGGATAATTGGCGTCCCCAGATCCCAGAAAGGTACCTCGCATGTCGAAAGGACAACTCGGCCTTCTGCGAGATTTCAGGTAACCCCTAAATCCCAGAATAGCCTTCAGGTGAACCTAGAGTTAGGCAAACCTTTTCCAAGACCGATCTACAGAACGATCGAGCCTTCGACTAGTCCCGACAAGAAGGGATATGTCAATCTTTAGGCAAAGCCTTTTAGTAGGCAAACCTTTTCCAAGACTGATCTACAGAACGATCGAGTCTTCGACTAGTCCCGACAAGAAGGGATATGTCAATCTTTAGGCAAAGCCTTTTAGTAGGCAAACCTTTTCCAAGACCGATCTACAGAACGATCGAGTCTTCGACTAGTCCCGACAAGAAGGGATATGTCAATCTTTAGGCAAAGCCTTTTAGTAGGCGAACCTTTTCCAAGACCGATCTACAGAACGATCGAGTCTTCGACTAGTCCCAACAAGACGGGATATGTCATTTCATAGGCGTAGCCTTTTAGTAGGCAAACCTTTTCCAAGACCGATCTACAGAACGATCGAGTCTCCGACAAACCCTACAGAACGGGCGCGTCATCCTTAGATTCCTATCAGTCTGGAGTCTCACTCATGGTAGAAACCGCCATAAGGGTCAATTGAATGGTAGAAACCGCCATAAGGGTCAACTTGATGGTAGAAACCGCCATAAGGGTCAACCTCAAGGTAGATACCGCCATAAGGGTCAACCAATGGTAGAAATCGCCATAAGGGTCAACTTGATGGTAGAAACCGCCATAAGGGTCAATCGATGGTAGAAACCGCCATAAGGGTCAACTTGAAGGTAGATACCGCCATAAGGGTCAACTAATGGTATGACCTACCATACAGGTCAGAGCTTAATTTTCCTATGGTGTCCTGACAAACCCTAGGTATCTTCTTGAAAGTCGTCGCAGCCGGGAGCATAACGACGAACCCTCAGATTCCGCAAGCACATCATCCGACAGGTGAGCTTCAAGTAAGCCTCTCTCACTCCGGCCCATGTTCGAATTGCAAAAGCAAACCGGTGATTAATTTGAGCATTCATCAAAAGACTTAAGGGTCCGATGTCATGGCATTTCTTTTCCCCAGTTGAGTCGGTTAAGATCCAGGTGTCATTTTGTCTTTGAAAGCAACCTCTGACGAGCTCACTCTCAAAGAGGGGCAGCTGTTGACACCTGATTTTTGACCATCCGTTATTATAGCTTTTTATTTCTAAAATTAATTAAAAATAGCAAAAAAGGTCAAAAAATTGCAAAATCAACTTTGGGAGCCTTAGCCTAGCCTTAGGAACCAATTTTGAACAAAAAATATTTTTTGAATTTTTTAATATTTTTTGGAATTTATTTAATTATAAAAATACCCAAAAAATTAGAAAAAATACCATCCGTGGTCAGAAAATTACACAAAAATATTCAAAATTTTTATTTTAATTCCCTCTTTAATATTTTCACTTTTTTTTAGGGAAATTTGGCTCGGTTAATGGGGTTCCTTCATAAACCTAAAACCGAAACGAGCCTAAAAAATCCTTTTCGAGTCTTTTAATTTTCAATTCTCTGTTTTTATAAGCTATGACATTGGATTCTAAAGTTTTGAGGTGCAATTGGGTCAATTTGCCCTCCAATTTGATCAATTTTAACCAAAAGGGCTCAATTGCACAAATTTTATTCAATTTAGTCCCCGGTTTTGCAATTTTCGAAATTAAATTTCACACGGGCACACCCATTAAAATTAAACACCTCTACCCAATATTTTTCATCATGCTGAATCCATTGGTGGGCCCAATTTTGACTAATTCGATCGTTTAGATCTTCGATTAGCCAAAATGCATTTTCGGATCCTAGGGACAATTTGGGGTTTTCATAAAATTTCAATCAATTGATTCACGAAAATACCCTTATTTGATAGAAAATATGTCAAGGAGTCCGATTATGCCATCAATTTCACGAAAATAGGTCGAATCGGAGCTCAATTTGAGCGAATTGGTCGAACCGGGCCGGTCGGGTCAGACCCGACCCGACCCGGTCCGACCGGGTCTGCAACTCAGTTGCAGACCCGTGCGTTGGCCGAGAGTGGGCGAAAAACAGGGCATGAGGGAGCGTGCGATTTTCGGGAGAAGCAAAAGGAAAACGAACGTGGGGGACATCAGTGGAGACCCACGCTCGTGTTCTGGTCACGGGACGAGCGTCGAGGTGGGCGGTCGGCCGCGAAAATCGGCAATATCCTCGGTTAAAACCGAGCTCGGCCATGGGGAGAAGAGGATTTTTTTCGAGCGAAAGGGGACTGCGAAAGAGCTCCCTCAGACCTTCAACGTACCACAGGGATCGTCACCAAGGGCTCGGTGGTCGTCGGCAAGCTCCGGACAGGTCGGTATCTCCCTCGACTTCCGTTTTTTCTCTGAGTATACCACCCGTTCGACAAAATGCCTGAATGAGTTTCACATTCCTTGAGTCTCGGTCAAGCCTCCCCGGGTCGTTTTTTGTGCGAATAGAGCCTCAAAACTTATGTAGTATCGACTCTTATTCTGTGTGTGCCTTTATTTTGCATTAAAACCGTGCCGGGAACGGCGACCGGAGCTCGCCGAGTTATACCCCGGCCGAGGACTTGCTCCGGCGAAGCCGATGGTCGTCAAGCTCAAAATGAGCTCAGGTAAGCTTCTAGACTTTCGGTGGATGTTGCTTGATGGCTTGGAACCGAGTTTGAGTGATAAAAAAATTTTGTAAATGGGTTCGCCGGAGCCGGTTCGGTCAAAGCTTCGTCCGGACGTTTTCCGACGTCACGTTCTCCATGTTTTGTTTGTTTATTGTTGCTGAGGTGCTAGGGAGTCTAATGCCGAAAAAAAGAACAAGAAATACCAAGATTTGGCTCGGTTTCGAAAATTCCGGCGAGAATTCCGGCGAAGTCGCCGGAATCGGCACTGTTCATCGTCTTCTCCGGCGACTTCGCCGGTGGTCAACGGTCAAACTGCTGACGTGGCGTGCCACGTCAGCCGGGGTGGGGGCCGCGGCGAATAAGCAAGATCAACGGTCCCGATCGTGACACGTGTCACGATCTCGGCTTTTTAGTAATTAAATAATTGATTTTCGAATAATCGATCCGGTGGACGAGGATATGCCACGTGGCTCACTGAGGGACGTCCGATCTTGTACAAGATCGGACGCGCCAGAGGAGGCCACGTGGCACGATCTGGAGCGTCCGATTTGAATGGTTTTATAAAAAGGAAAATAAATTGATTTTTGATCCTACGGTTGTGGTTGAGCCACGTGGCTCTCTATGGATCGTCCGATCTAGTGGAAGATCAGACGCACAGGATGCGGCCACGTGGCGCGATGAGAGCCGTCGGATCCGGGGAATTTTCGGATAATCAAATAAAATAGATAAAAAATCAAAAAAATTGTTAAAAAATAGAAAAATATTTAAAAATATAAAACGGTGTCGTTTTAGGCCGGTTTCGACCCTTAGGGTCGGGCCGGGCGCCCGAGAGGCGTGGGCCGGGTCTGACCCGGCCCGGAAAATATTTTTTAAATATTAAAAAATTCGGAAAATAATAAAATAATAATCAAATAATCAAAAAATCAATAAAAAAAAATAGAAAATTCATAAAAAATTCAAAAAAATTCGGAAAATTCAGAAAAATTCTAAAAAATTCCAGAAAATAGGAAATGACCACATTCAACTGGTCACGACCTGTTTCGGGTCTTTCGATCCCCGATCTTTTCCAGAAATGACGGTTTTGCCCTTCCGGCAAACCATCTTCCAAAAAATTCTAAAAAATTCAGGAAAATCCCAAAAAATAGGAAATGGCCACAATCAACTGGCCAAGGCTCATCCCGGGTGTTTTGTACCCCGACCCTTCTTAAAATGACGATTTCGCCCTTTGGGCGAATCGTCTTCCAAAAATTGAAGAAAAATCAAGGAATTCCAAAAAATTCTCAAAAATGGGAAATGACCACAAACAACTGGCCATGGAATATTTTGGGTAATTCGGTATCCAAACCTTCTAAAAATGACAATTTTGCCCTTCGGGCTAATTGTCCCCGAATCTTCCCATTTTACCCCTAGCCCTAAATCACATCTTCCTTAAGCCCTTATGGCTATACTAGGAGGCCAATGATTGAAATTGATGTGCATTGACATGATTTATTTATGCATTTGATTGCGCTTTCATTATATTGACTGTGATTTGATAGGACCAGTCTTCCAATCTGTATAAAACCCTGAATCAAACCTATCTCACCCAAAATTGCGCCTGCATGAAATCTTAATTAGGAAAATCACTCGCGTTAGGTACCGAAAGGGCGTTGGTAATGACACCGACGTAACCAAGTCCCCGAACCCAAAATCTCTGGTTCCGTAGAACTGATCGATCTCTCCCAATCGGTCAGTAAGGTTTCCGGTCTACCCTCCAAGAAAGACCGGTGGCGACTCCAAATGCATGCACAAGTTGCACATGCCACCATGACCACACTGAAGGTCGAAAGCGATCGACTCTTATCGTCGAATCCCTTAAAGATATACCTCCGCCGCGATTTGGTATGGGCCTGGGAGGGCCCGCGCCGATCTAAGGCCCGCGATCCACATTTCAGAGTGGGGGCCCGCGATCGGTAATCCATTAGCCGCGTCCGTTGATTTCGGACGGGTCGCGACACTAACGTTTAAGGATGCCCCAAGTTCGACCTGTGACTTCCGGATTACTTGCCCCAACTTGTCATCTTCATTGGACGATACCTCAATAATGTCCATAGTAGGCTCCTTTGTTGCACACTCGGTGTTCGCGATGGGATATCGCCCTCCTCGTCTTCTATCAAGGATGTTGGAGAAAAACACACATATCTACCATCGAAATGGCATTTAATCTAATCACCAGAATGCAATGAATGAAATGCATATATTTATATGAACTGAAATAGATTTGAGGGATAGAGAGTCTTACCAACCAAACTCCTCGACTTATGTGCGGTTTTAGGTGTACCAACCGTCCAAAGACATGCGCATGAGACAAGTGATGGTAAACTTCTAAAAAAATCAAATGGTTTGGCACCTAAGGTCAAGGTTCCCACCTCGAGTTCTAGAAAGAGCCGATTCCATTGCACAACTATCGTTGCATTGGGACTCAATCCATAGTTCGAAGCGAGCGGAATTGAAAAGTGGATTACCCCGTGTTTTTCCTCACGGAGATTCCATTCTCAATTCCTTATATTGTGTTCCTAAAGGCGGCGCCCGGGGTTTTAGGCGCGGTTGTGTGTGTCCATGTGTCGTGAGTATCACAATGCAAGTCATGCACGACAGTTTTATCAATCAGCGCTTCAAATCATCTACACAGCATACATTCCTACGCCAACCTGCATAAGACAATGTTAATCACAGACTACCCCCCTTATCACTCCAATCTGCAAAAACATATAACACCTATCATAAGCGGACTTACCTCACCTTCAAGAGCGCCTGCAGGGTTAGAAATATCACTCAGCGTTTTAATTACGGCCTAAGTCCACTTGAGGTCTAGAACCATAGGTTCTAGAACAAGGTCCCCAGCGGAGTCGCCAGCTGTCGCGACCCGTCCGAAAGCGGACGCGGCTAATGGATTACCGATCGCGGGCCTTGGATCGGCGCGAGCCCTCCCAGGCCCATACCAAATCGCGGCGGGAGTATTTTTTGAGGGATTCGGCGATAAGAGTCGATCGCTTTCGACCTTTAGTGTGGTCGTGGTAGCATGTGCAAATTGTGCATGCATTTGGAGTCGCCACCGGCCTTTCTTAGAGGGTAGACCGGAAACCTTACTAACCGATTGAGAGAGATCGATCAGTTCTGCGGAACCAGAGATTTTGGGTTCGGGGACTTGGTTACGTCGGTGTCATTACCAACGCCCTTTCGGTACCTAACGCGAGTGATTTTCCTAGCTAAGAGTTCATGCAGGCGCAATTTTAGGTGAGGTAGGCTTAATTCAGGATTTCATGCAGATTGGAAGACTGTTCCTATCAATCACAATCAATTTAAATGAAAACGCAATCAAGTATATAAATAAATCACATCAATGCACATCAATTCAAATTAATGGCTTCCTAATATAGCCATAAGGGTTTAGGGAAGATGTGATTTCGGACCAGGGGTAAAATGGGAAGATTTGGGGACGATTAGCGCGAAGGGCAAAATCATCAATTTTGGAAGGTTTGGATACCGAATTACCCAAAATATTCCATGGCCAGTTGTTTGTGGACATTTCCCATTTTTGAGAATTTTTTGGAATTTCTTGATTTTTCTTCAATTTTTGGAGGACGATTCGCCCAAAGGGCGAAATCGTCATTTTAAGAAAGGTCGGGGTTCAAAACACCCGGAATGAGTCTTGGCCAGTTGTTTGTGGCCATTTCCTATTTTTTGGGGATTTTTCTGGATTTTTTTTAATAATTTTTTATTAGATTTTTTTATTAATTTTTTGAAAATAAATCCCAACTAACGGTCCCTAACTCGCCACGTGTCGTCTTGGTGACAATCGAATCATTTTAATTTTTGTAAAATTCGAAATTCATTAATTTTTTTTATTCTGAAAATCACCGGATCACGACATGTGGCTCATCTGTAGCCGACCGAACTAGCTTTTTTTATTATAGGACGCAACGCAATGCAAATTATAATAAAAATAAAGAAGATATTAAGTCATTACACCACATAAACATAAGCAAAGGAGATGGGATCCGGTGAATTTTACGACGTCGGAGTCCGTCGGTGTTCGTGCAAATAGGTGTGGGGGGTATAAACCACCAGCAGGAGGCTCGGCCTTCCGATTCTGGGGTAGCACAATATAATTACAGAAAATAAATGAATAATATGCCTTGGACACCAATAGGAGGCTCGGCCTTCCGATTCTGGGTCTAATGGATGAAATGTAGAAAGTGCACACTTTTATTAGATGCAATACAATACAAATAAAATCTATAACAATATTTTAGGAAAATAACTCTAATGTATGAATCGGGTACGCAAAATATACCTGATTGGACACCGGTCTTCAATCGTCCAGCCCCAGCGTGCGACCGTCTCCGTGCGCGTCACCTTGCACACAAAAAAATTAGCTAGATCTGACGGTTCAATCGGCCGGAAACTCAAGAAACGTTGGCGGGTGAACGTCTTTTCTTTTAAATTATCCTTGAGAGAGCTAGCGATTCCCTTTTTTTTGTGCCGTGCCCCCTCTAAGAATTTTCTCAGCGTATGTCCTCTCTCTCTTTAACCTCAAAACTCTTGTCATCCTTTTATAGCCAAAAACACCTTCTAATAAATTGAATTATAAAATAGCACTAACAATAGCACTCACAATTTATGATACAAAAATGCTATTTAAAAATAGCACTAACAATTATAAATGCTATCTAAAAATAACACTCACAATTCATAATACAAAAATGCTATTTAAAAATAACACTAACAATAGCACTCACAATTTATGATACAAAAATGCTATTTAAAAATAGCACTAACAATTATAAATGCTATCTAAAAATAACACTCACAATTTATAATACAAAAATGCTATTTAAAAATAACACGAACAATAGCACTCACAATTTATGATACAAAAATGCTATTTAAAAATAGCACTAACAATTATAAATGCTATCTAAAAATAACACTCACAATTTATAATACAAAAATGCTATTTAAAAATAACACTAACAATAGCACTCACAATTTATGATACAAAAATGCTATTTAAAAATAGCACTAACAATTATAAATGCTATCTAAAAATAACACTCACAATTTATAATACAAAAATGCTATTTAAAAATAGCACTAACAATAGCACTCACAATTTATAATACAAAAATGCTATTTAAAAATAGCACTAACAATTATAAATGCTATCTAAAAATAACACTCACAATTTATAATACAAAAATGCTATTTAAAAATAGCACTAACAATGGTGTTAAAAATAATAACCATTATTATTATTACAAGAGTTAAAGAGGTTACCAAATAGTATAAATACGCATAACATATAAATACGCATAACGTATAAATACGTAGAGCATACGTATACATCCAAACTACCAAATTAGCCTGAATTGAGGCCGCCAATGGATTGGGCATGATGAAAATTGTGGGGTAGATGTGTTGAATTTTAATGGATATGCCCGTGTGAAATTCAAGATCCGTGAAACCGGGGACTAGTTGAAAGAAAAATATGCAATTAAGCCTTTTTGGTTAAAATTGATCAAATTGGAGGGCAAACTGACCCAATTGCACTTCAAGACTTTAGAATCCAATGTCATAGCTTATAAAAAGTGAGAATTGAAAATTAAAAGACTCGAAAAGGATTTTTTTGGGTTCGGTTTGGGTTTATGTTTGTTAAGGAACATGTTGACCCTAGCCGAATTTTTGAGATTTAAAGTAATACACTTGAAGAGGAAATTAAAACAAAATTATCGAATATTTTTGGGTATTTTTCTGACCACGAATGGTATTTTTCTGATTTTTTGGGTATTTTTATAATTAAATAAATTCGAAAAATATTAAAAAATACCAAAAATATTTTTTGTTCAAAATTGGTTCCTGAGGCTAGGCTAAGGCTTCCAAAGTTGATTTTGTGATTTTATGACCTTTTTTGATATTTTTAATTTATTTTAAAAATAAAAATTACAATGATAGATGGTCAAAAATCAGGTGTCAACAGGCGGCTGATGGGAGAAATGCATGGGGAGAGGGGGGAAATGGGGCCCACATGAAGACTTTTGATTTTTTTGCCTCATATGCATTAATGAGGGGCAATTTGGTCTTTTGGCATTTTAGGACTGAACAAAATTTGGTACGCTGGACGAGAGGGAAATTTCAGTAATTTCACAGGTTAGGCTCGGTCAGGATTAGGCTCAGGCGCAAGGATTGAAATCCTAATTCGCAGCGATTAAGAATTTCGAAACCTAATCTAAATTAACCAATGCTTCAGAACTCGTCCAATTATCGTCTCTTCAGTCCTTAGGATCCAAAATATTTTATCGACTTAAATTCAATTTAATTTCCTTTTTATTGAATTCAGGTAATTACAAACGTCGAATTTCCATGGCGTCACATGAGATTTTTGGTGGTCAAAAAAATAATTTGGGGTAAATTTGTAATAGGAGTACCAATTTAGGATTTTTCGTGGTATTAACCCTTGAAATTATTATCTGTCAACGACAGTTTTATATATATATATATATATATATATTAATTAATTATTGGAACACCCTGGGGACCGCATATGATTGATACACCGGTTTGGAGAATAAGCATCAAACCTTGCGAGATGCAACTAGCAGTATTTCAGGCTCTGAGTTATCAACATTCTTCACCTTCAACATATCATCTCCCAACTTCGAGAGTGAAAATCTCCTTTTGAGATCATAGAGTGGAACGACCAATATTCAAAATGGTTGATCTATCTGTCAACTTAATTAATCCATTCTGGGGGAAAAAAACGACAATTTCTCTCGGTTCTTCTTGAATTACTCTGGCATCGATAGGACAAGTCGAGCTATTGAAAGGCTAATTCATATATGAAGTTTTGTTTCCAAAATAAGGTGACAAATTTCTTATTGGAGAGGTGAACGGGATCCACATGTTTCGAAATTCACTCATAGTTCACAGTATACGCATATGATGAGCTACGAAGCATTATGATGAGTTCTCCCCTTTTTGTCACCGTTCAATTTTGAATGCCAAAGTGCAATTGAATCCGATTCATATGTCATAATGCTGTCTTTACAATTATGGTCATAATCCATATTCTTTGTGCATGCCTTTTGCTTGTGCCCCTTTGTCAAAGTTGAACATTCTGATGTGGGAGCATCTCAACCACTAGACCAGAAATGCAATGCCTCGAATAAATCTCTGACGAATTATTAAATCCTTAACCATTCATTGCAAATTAAGTAATCGAACCTTCATCGGGAATTGATTCTTTCAGCAGTACAATGTGTAAAGGTTGGGCATCTTGATGTGGGAGAATGCGATGCCTCCAATAATCTCTCTCAGGAGTAAGAAATTTCTGAACCACTCATTATAAATTAATATGTCTCAGTACAAGAGGAATTAATATCTCAACCACTCATTGCACAATAAGTTGTCGAACATTAGTCGTAATTCTTTTCAAGCCGGTGAAAAATGATGATATGTCTCGAGTTTAAGATTGTGAAGGAAATCCGATTCAAGTAGGTCTCTTCATTTGAGTGCTCGATTTGAGTAGATTTCTAACAAGGATTTCCTATTTTGGATTCAAATATTATGTCGCTAAGAAGTGAGTCTTTTTTAGTGAATTGCATCCAAGAAACAAGTCTTCAAGAGAATAAATCTTGCAATAAAATTTGAGAACTCATTCGTGGGATTGATATCTTGTTTCTCCATAAATGGTGAATGTTAAGTACCGTGTGAGTTATTGGGTTTAATTTGAGGTTGCGAAAGCTAAGAGCATCTGAGTGACTCTGGGTATGATTATGAATTGTAATTAAATCATGTGTTGCTTGGCTCGTGGAGGAGGTTCGAATGACCAAACCACGTAAACCCGATAAATAAAATATATCTTAGTTTTGTGCGCTTTGCTAAGTTTTAAATCGAATGAGTTTCTTTATTTGTAGAGCTTTCTGTGTTTGAGGGACAAAATGCTTCTCTTTACATATTTTATGATATTGAAACTAATAAATTATGGAAATGTGGGAATCACATGTAAACTAATCCGTTTTGAGAATAAATTTGAAATTTAGTCCCTTTTATTCATTTCCTGAAATTTAAACTCAACAAGACAATATCTTTTTTCTTTTTTCTTTTGTGGAGATAATCCATCAATAAGCGAATTCTTGTTAGTCCGATGTGGGCGGGGCACATGACAAAATTATACCGAGTGTCTTGCCGCGGGCAATAAAAGAAGCTGAATCATGTGCACGTGGCGAGTAAATGATGGGGATCCGAATCCAATTGAGATAATCCATCAATAACCTTCTGACAAAAGGTTAGACGCTTGCCCTTGGGATCCGGGCCGTCCGTTTTTGGATGGATGGCCCAGATCTCCTGTTTTTAGAAGGTAATTTTTTGAATTTTTCATATATATTTTTATTAGTAATAATATGGGCCGTCCATGCATAACTTGGACAGCCCGGATTTCAAGGGCATGACCTAATCTTTTACGAAAAGGTTAGGCGATCACTTTCCGAGGGAGGGAGCATACTCTCATGGCTCCGGCTTTAACTACATAAATTAGATTTTGTAACTATATATATTTGAAAAATGCTTCACTACGTCCTAAATGTACAGTCAAGTTATTTTTTACCATAGATCCCTATACTATCACTGCGTGTTTTTGCATAAATTATACTAGCACCCTTACAGTCTGATAGTACTGTCAGTTAATTCTGGCCGTCGATCCACAAATCATTGCACGGCGTTTTGCATAAAACACTCATTAATTGAAAAATCGTGGGGTCAAAAATAACGGCACTGTCATATTATCAGAGTAGCAGCTCCCTACATACTTTCAAGGAAAAACTCCTCAATCAAGAACTGAGAATTCATATTGACCACATTTTTTCTGTCGAAGCAGACATGAAATACACAGGCTAATTAATCCAAGCATGCGTGGACAACGCCATTCAAGATCTCATTTTGTTTTCACCAACATCATCCGTCATTGGAAGACTCGAACTAGAACTCCTATCTTTTCCCACGTACAACTTTGCGCATACCAGATAATACCCGAAATTCGCCATCCCAACCCCGGCAAGCAACCAATACATGCAATCCAACCTCCCGTCGTTCAAATTCTCCGGTAACCATCCAGTGCTCCTCCGAACCAGATCAACCAACACAGTGCTCAGATAATATGATATCCCAATGGTCGCTGCAACCATCGCGGTAGCGCTGTTGCTCAAGTTCACTGGGAATTCTCGGAAGTACAGCGACACTTGTCCCGGAAAATGGAATGCTTCGCCGATTCCAACCAGAATCAGCTGAGGGAATAGCCACAGTGCAGACATTGGGACTGTGGGATTGTTGACATTTTGGAGATGGTGGAGATGGGCTGTCCTGAGCCTGCGTGTCTCGATCAATGCCGATACAATCAAGCCGAGCACACTCAGGAGATGACCCACGCCAATCCTGAGGAATACTGTTGGAGGCGAACCGGTCAGTTTTTTCCACAGCGAGAATTGGGAGCGCAAGCGATCCATCAGAGCGAGAGAGACCGAGGCGGAGATCATGATCATGACGAGGACTGAACCAGCCGGGATCATGAAATGTGGTCCTAAGTGGCGGTCCATGGTTAGGGCTTGAAGGACCGTCATGCTGTTCTGGACAGCGATTGGGGTGCTCAAGAAGATGGCACTTGACCACACTGGCAGCATTTTGATCACCGATTTTAGGTCCTCCACATGATGCACTGTGCATAGCCTCCAAGGTTTGGCGATCGAGTTGTCGGAGTTGGTGTCTCCATCAGTTTTCACGGCGGCACGATTCAAGAACCTGTGAAAGGGAAAAGGAATCGATTCCAGATCATTTTTATTGGTCCTATCTATCTGGGAAGACAAGACATTCATCAATCATTGCCATGTATATTGTTGTAGGTACCTGAAATTCATTTTAGGCGGCACGTTCACCTCCTTATTCTGTCCATGTCGGCCGTAATAGAACTCATCACTATCCAGTGTGAGCTGAAGCTTCCGTTTCCGAAAACTAGCAACGAGGACACGAGCTAAGCTCAGTAAGGGACTCCCCTGAGGCGTCTCGTGGCGATAATACCGATTTCCGGCGACGAAAACCACGAGCCCAATGAGGTTCGCAGCAACACATAACCAAAATCCCAAGGCCCAACTCACGCTGTCCTCGATGTACACGATCAGCGTGCTGCCCAAGACGTAACCGGCGTATTGGGCAAAGAAAAACCAGTTGAAGAAAGTCGACCGATCGTTTTGGCTTTCGAACTGGTTCGCCCCAAATGTTGCTGTGGTGAACCTCACTCCAGATGCTCCGAGTGTCGCTAGAACTATCCCCATGTAGAGCGCAGCGAATTGAAGGTTTGATGGGGCTCTGCATGAGGTTGATTCGTTTCCGCACGTTGTGGGTCTCAATGAATTAAGCGTTGCCGTTAAGGATAGAAGGACTATACCCTGCAATTGGGAAGTTGGCCAAAACAGAAACGCTATCGATCAGCAGTTGCGAGCAAACCCATTTAAGAAATTCATTAGAGACAAGATTCTCAGTAAGACATATCTGCAAGAGAGCCCAAGAGAGATGTGGTCTTCAGTAATCTCCCTGTTTCTAACATTAAGTTACTGAGGATTTCTTTTTATGCTTTTCTGCTATAATGTTCTTGGTAGTTCATTATGAACAGACATCTAATGTACAAACAAGTAGCATACTACTTGCAATTCGCCCATTATTATCAAAGACTGTCTAATTCAGCAATCAAAAGAGAAGCCGTGAACAGCAAGATTGTGAGGTTCAGATGTTACCGTACCACTGAGGCTATGACGGAAGAAATGGACGCGACTAAGAAGCATCCGAGGACGGAGTCGGCTATGATCGCGGCGAGGATCGGGAGGAGACAGAAGCAGCCATTGATCACGTTGTAAATCTGCGCCGCATCAATTCTGTTCACATCGAACTCCTCGATCAAATACACAATCAAGTTCACCGTCCATCCCGTTCCCCCCAAAATCAACAAGGCCACCGTGCCTGGTTTATCATGGCAAACACGTTACTGACTCGCCCGAATGAAACTCGGTATTACTCTGAGAGAGAAAGAGAGAGAGAGAGACCTGTGATGAATGGAAATGTAATCCAACCAGCTCGTTTACCGTCAGCATCGCAGAGTTTTAGTACGGCCTCTCCGTCGTTGCGTTTGATGCATCCTGCCTTGCTTGAGCCTGAGCTTTCCATCTACTTGGTGGATAATAGTAAGAGCCTGCGTGTTTAGAGTATGCCCGTATTGGTGTTGGTGTCGAAAGCTGCTTTTAATATTTTATGCGACATTGAAATCACATCACCTCGAACTCGAAGCAGCAAAAGATGATAACAGATGATTCCTTTGTAAGCTACGTACTCCATTCGTATACAGCAACCCAAGATCTCACGTATAAAAACACAAATCACACATTCATAGATTAGAAGAATTGACGCACCTTTGGACCCATTGTTCTTAATGCGGAATTGCGACGATCACATGCTCAAGAGTTTCTCCTCTATGAACTTCCTTTATCGCTGGCTTCAATGAGAAGGCCCTCTCACGTGTCGTGTCTGACGGCTCCTTATGTGAGGATATGCGAACATCAGGGTTTAGAAAATGGACTTGAGCTATATTTATAGAAAATGAAACCTATCAAAGATTAGGTTTATTTCGGCCCATACTATCCAGCCCCATATTCGACTAACTTAGGAAACTGTATATATCTTACATTTATTAGACCAAATAATATTTACAATAACAATTAATAAAGCCCACAATTGAATATTAAAAATATATTCTAACATTCTCCCACTTGAACTAAATTAATTGAAATTGTACTGTATATGCGCATATTTATATTGGTCTAGAGATAATTCCCAATAGTCAATCCGATCCCATAAAGTCTTAAGCACGAACCATGCCAGTAACTACATCAGAAGATATAGAGCCATCCACGATCACAAATACTCTTAACTTTACTGATATTGATTTGATATGGTAGTATGGCAAACGGATAACATCTCAAATAACAGAGAGACCTTATATGTTATCTTCCTTATCAGTCAACATTCTCTCACCTTATGTGCCGCGAAACCGGATGTGTCACGAGAGAATATATTTACGGTTCCAAAGAACCAACATATGTCTTACCTTTATAGTTAACTATACTTTACGTGTAACATGACATATGCTTTTGGCTAAAATAAATGCCCCAGCCATCACTCAAGGTTTACATAATGTCTTGAGATTTTCAACCGATATATGTATTTAACTCCATTTAATCATTATAGATTTATTGCATGCAATGGAGTTGATACACATCTAGATGTCACAAAATGTAACAAACACAGTTGTAAACTTTATTAGAGCAAATACCGAATACAGCTCCTACTGAACAACAGCATCTTATGATGCTTACTCAACCCATCAATTAACATGTCATATCAGCATCCCACGATACTTTATGTCTGTGATATGTCATCCAAATGTGCATGGGCAGAGACCTTAAGTTAGTGAGTCTACAGCCTTATCATCTATGTAATAAGCTCTACTGTAGTGTCACATTTTCATTTGTTACCTTTATGGTCAAAAACTTGACCGCTAGATATTTGGACCCTTGTGACCTCTGTTATTGTTAATGAACAATACTTGCAGAATTATAGTCACAACACAACTGTATAGGTCTATCCACAAATTAAATACGGCCAATTACTTAATGAGATTTCAGAGTCAAATAACCTGAATAGAAGCTGAAAAGCATACTACAAATTGCGCTTTATTGATCGAGGATTATATAGATTTTTGTTTACACTTTTCTGTAATACTGCACATTTCTTTAGACATTTAAATGTCTGTAGTTGTCAATTTCACATTATCCTGACAGCCAACAAAGCTTGAATCCGAATGCCCTACTAGCTGTAGGTCCTGAATATGTCTGTAAATTAGCATATAGTCTTTTGTCCTCTTTAAGTACCTCAAAACTTTCTTAGCAGTACCCCAGCCAACATGTCTTGGATTTAACTGATATCTGCTTAGAAGTCTCGTTGCAACAATAACATCTGGTTTAGCGCAAGCTTGAGGATACATGATGCTATTATGTGCACTCTGATATGGTACATTCTTTATTTGAGTTTTTTTTAATAACTTTATGAAGACACTATGATAGATTCAGTCTATTGCCCTTAATGGCAAGAGCAACCCCTGACTTGCAACACTTTATACTGAATACGATCAACATGTGTCCTCTAGAATTAACCCAACATGTGGCGAGAACAATCCATATGGATTTCAATGCCTATGACAAAATATTCCTTATTAACATCAATCATGTCAAAATGCTTTGACAATATCTGCTTCACCTTATGCAGTAATTCAAGAAAACTACTTTCAAGCAAGATATTGTCTGTATAAGACACAAGGAAAATAAATTCCTCTCACTGATCTTGTAGTATATACTAATTTACTTCATTTTTGACAGAACAGGATATAGCAACAACACTATGAAATTTCAAGTAACAATTGTTTAAAACCTTACTTAAACCCATAAACAGACCTTTCAATCTAGAATACCCATGAACATGATCAAACTTTATTCCATGGCATTTATATGTGATTCCTCTCTTTACGCATAAGTTTATCCGAATCATCTGCTGCAAAACCTTCGAGTTACATAATATAGACTTTCTCGAAGTACCCAATTAAAAAAAGTTTTAATATATGTATGATAAAGCTCCTTATTATAATGAGCTATTAATACCTTAATCACTCTGAAAAAATACTTTATGAGAGACTGAATAATTCTACTTATTCTTTACGAGTGGAAAAATTTGGCTACCAATCTGTCTTTAAACTTCTCAAATAAAACACTGATCAAAATATAATTTGATAGAGTAAACAAAAAACTTTCATCTAAAGTCCCTTTAAGTTGTACACACCCAATTGCAACAGATGGACTTGTGACCTTGAGGCATATTAATAAGCTTTCAAACACCGCATGTTTCATAGTCTGTATCTCACCTACCATGCACCCAACCACAGTTCTAATTATGAATAAGGAATATCGACTGTATAAATTACTAGATCAATTACACAGTCGATTTTGTAGTCATGCTCTTCCGGATAGATTATACAGTGTGACTTGGTACAACTAATCGTCTCTGCCAGATAGATCTTTTAGGTAGAGCTACTTTAACCTTTATTTTGCGCTTGTAGAGTTTGATAAACTTCTTCAGGTATTGTCTTAATAATAAGAACCTGAACCCCAACAGAATCTAACCGTAACTTAGAATGCTCCATGATCATCTGCATAGGCAGAAATAACGACACAGTGGTCTCTACCATACCATTACCTTTAATAGTCTGTGAGCAACTACCCTTATCCGGTTATATCAGGCTCCAGTAATTTAGCTATCTGTAATTCCACAATTCATGTTCCTCTTTTGAGATGATAAATCAATATCACTTTAGATAAACTGTATAAGGTACAAAATAAAACTGAGTAGTTCTGAAATCCAACTTATCCAATGTTGGATTATGTAACCTCAAACCTTAATATGGTTCAAACTAGATTAACGTCTAGTCCATTACTCAAAAGAAGTCAAGGAAATAATTTTGGTAGAAACATAATGGGTTGCTTTGAAAGTTTTACCCCACAAAAGTCATATAAATTGGTTTTGCAAATCATACTCTTCATCATATCCATATGGTGTGATTTTGCCTTACAGCCACACCTTTCTGTTCAGGACTATCGGTACCAAGCCACAATCTCATAATCCTCTTAAGTATTTGGTAAATGGCTCTTTAAAATATCCAGCATTGCCATGTCAACCATGAACTCACCACCTGAATCCAATTTGAATTTTTTTAAAAAAAAATTATTGACTATAGTCAGAAATATGTTAAACTTATCACGGAAATGAAGCTTTTCTTTAATTAAGTACAAAAGCATATAGAGAAAAATTATCATTTAAATGTGATAAAAACTCTACACAATATTGTCATATATGATCCACTTATACAAGTATAAATGACATTCAATAGGTCATAACTATCGGCTACAATTTCATCTTTTATCTTAGTCATCTTATCTCTGCTTCAATCTACGCATGTGTCTAGGTCACTTTTAAGAGTAAGCATAATGCTTGCCTTTATCTGTCTTTCCACTCTTTGTTTATTGATGTGACCAAGAAATTTATTCCATAATGCGCATGAATGTTCCTTAGACATAGATTTTTTGCAAACAACGTTTCAGCTATATAAGCGACGTATAATTTATTGGGAGATAAACATAATCTGTACAATCCATTGGACATAGAGTAGTACCAAACTTTATTTTAATTAAAAGAAATAGTAATTATTTTATTTGAAAACTCAAAAGAGTAACTACACATATCCAACTTGATACAGAAAATAAATTATGTCTTTAAGAAGGGTACATGAAATATGTTTCTTAATGTCACATTAAAATCAGAATCCGGAATGACATTCCCATCAATTCAACGTCAACTTTATAGTTGTTTCCTTAACGAGCTTGATTCAACCTGATTTGGTACCTTTCAGTTTATGAATTCATATATGGTAAACGCAACATAATATGTTGCACCGCTATCTAGCCATTACAAACCAGATGAGGCCTTAGATAGAATGAATTCACATACCAATACCAAAGAATCATTACTTTATGCTCATGTTTAGATAACCAAGTTTTTGTATTAACTGTAGCCTTTCTTTATGTGACCGTTCTTCTTATAAAAGAAGTAGCAATCACCATCCTTCTCAAATGATGCTTTTCATGGATCCAAATCATCAGAATGATCGGTGGTTTACTATAATACTTTATGAGTATGATTTCAGAACCGCTTAAAATGCAATTCCACCAACTTTAAGATGTAATCTTTAATCTTAATAGAACCATTACACATGATGTTGATGAGTCATTACAGATATTTACCACTCTTATTAATAGATGAGATATAATTTCAAAGCATTCAAGACTTCATTTATTTATTTAGCAGTGCAGTTAACTGGCAGAAAACACTTTTCAAGTGTTCTTTAATGGATTACTTTATATTAAGCAAGCTAATCCAATTGCTCTTTACCCAATAAGCACATAATGCTTTTAAAAGTTCTCACTAATGAAAGTGAGATTTACGGGGCGTTTCTTGACAAGAGCAATACAAATATTTGCCAATTCTTGTGAACATATAATCCTCATTCAGTTCTTAATGAATCTCAATTCTCAATGTTAACAAAGTCGCCGTTCACAGTAACGGTGAATAAAAACAATCAATGTTTTTAATTAGCATAATGTGAAATTTCACCTTGAGAGATACATACATCATCATATAATCACCTTTGGGCAGAAAACATGACATGCAGTTGTATACTCCCTACATTACAGCAGCCATGAGAATTTATTTTAATCTTCGTTAATCACCACCTTTGGGTGTATGACAGCACTTAGAACAATCAATCATCAACCATATGTTGTACATGTAACCCTCCATGCAAGAATATGCAATTACTTCCTTTGGGAGTATAACTACGCATTAAAACAAGAGACATATCAATATTATGTAAGCCGTTCTTTATAAAACTCAACTAAGTGTGCCACTTTGGCGGTCACAACCCAATTGAATTTACCTGAGATTGGGATATAACTTTACATTTCACATTTACCGTATATATGTAATTTCAGAAATTAGGGGAAATCATACACAAAATTACACGCCGCTAATTTACATCGATACTATCAGCACTACATGTCAAACCATAAACGTGTATTAACAAATCATGCTCCACATATCTATATGTGGTACTTACATGTGAGCTTGTACCTATATTTCACAAATCCATATAGAAATACCAAAAAATACTTCAAAAATACCCCCAAATTATACACGTATTTGGAATCTCATACGTATTTTTCATCCATAAAAGTACCAAACACGTAAAATAAATATACCATCTTGTAGAGCATGAGCATACGAGCACGCCGGTACCTGGAACTCCCCCATCGGACACCACACGCGTCCTCACGCGCCACCAGAAGCTTCGGCGCGTGAAGACCACGCACTGACACGCGCAACGCACGTGTTCAGTGTCTCAGCCGATCTTCAAACCAGTCCGATTGCTACCCCTGAATCGGTTTAGCGAACCGGGTCGAGGCGGTTCGGTCGTACCGGACGGTCCGAGTCAACGGTCAACTATCTGGGTCGGGTCAACGGAGTCGGGTCGGGTCTTCCCGGGCTGAGATGACGTCAGTCCCCACGTGCCGTGCACGTGCGGGGCCCGGATCAGCGTGTGGCCGCCATGCACCCGATAGCCACCGGTGAGTGGCGGCGCGTGCGGAGGTTTCCGGCGACGATCTTTATGTGGTTTTGCTCGTCTCATCGAGCCCTTTCCGAATACATAATTTTCTTTTGGTTTTGACAAAAATAAAATTTCGAAAAAAACCCTGATAACGTGATTTGTGATCTGATACGCATAGGCTTTGATACCACATGTAAGCTACAAATTTCATCCGTATGCAGCGACCCAAGATCTTACATATAGAAACACGAATCACACATTCATAGATTAAAAGAATTGACGCAAATGTTTTGGATCCATCGTTCTTGATGCGGAATTGCTACGATCTCATGCTCAAGAGCTTCTCCTCTATGAACCCCTTTTATCGCTGGCTTCAATGAGAAGGCCGTCTCACGCCTCGTGTCTGACAGCTCCTTATGTGAGGATATGCGGACATCAGAGTTTAGAGATGGGACTTGAGCTCTATTTATAGAGAATGAAACCTATCACATCATTAAAGATTAGGTTTATCTCGGCCCATACTATCCAGCCTTATATCCGACTAAATTAGGAAATTGTATATATCTTACCTTTATTAGACCAAATAATATTTACAATAACAATTAATAAAGCCCATAATTAAATATTAAAAATATATTCTAACATCCTTCACCAACCTTTACAAGTAAGTGGGACCTAGGAACTTCCTGCCCATATTCGACCAATTTCCATGCCTGTAGGTGAAAGCATTAATCAATTTTTGACGGAAGCTGTCGCAGTGGAGGAAATCATGGCTGCTTCCCACCAGTTGGGAGCCACTGAGGCTCCTGGTCCAGATGGACCGAATGGATTGTTCTACCGGCACCACTGGCAAGACATACAGCAGAACATTCACAAGGAGGTACAACAATTCTTTGAAACTGGTTATTTAAATCCTTATGTGAACAGAACTTTGATCACCCTCATCCTCAAAGTCCCTAGCCCAGAAACACTGGAACAGTTTCGCTCCATCAGTTTGTGTAATTTCATCTGCAAGATAATTTCAAAAGTAATGACTAATCGGTTGAAACCATGGCTACCCAAGCTTATTGCGGGAAAACAGAGTGCTTTCGTTAGTGGAAGACAAAATTCTGGATAACATCCTAATTGTGCAAGAAGTTCTTCATCAGTTGAGAACTAGAGAGAGAGAGAGAGAGAGAGAGAGAGAGAGAGAGAGAGAGAGAGAGAGAGAGAGAGAGAGAATTACAGGTTGTTCTTAAACTAGACATGCAGAAAGCTCACGATCGAATAGAGTGGGATTTCCTCCAAGAATGCATGACTAAGGTGGGATTCTATGAAAAATGGGTTAATTGGGTAACGCAACGTGTGACAACGGTGTCCTTCAGTGTGAAACTTAATGGTGAACCCATGCCGTACTTCAAGCTAACTCAAGGTACTCATCAAGGTGACCCACTATCTTCCTATCTCTTTATTATAGTGGCTAATGTGCTTTCTCACTTGATGAAACAAGCGATTTCAGCAGGCATTATTCGAGGAATCAAGTTGAACAGCAACTGTACCACATTATCACATATTCTATTTGCTGATGATTCAATTTTTTTTTCCGGGATTGTGCTATTGTTGAACGTCAAAATGTGGCTGCAATATTACACAAATACTGCTTTGCATCTGGCCAGGCTATAAATTTAAATAAATCTGGGGTTTATTTCAGCAAAGGCTGTCCACAGAGTTTGAGAAGGAACATGGCTTCAGAAATGAGTGTCGGAAATGGAAAAAACAGGGAAATATCTAGGAATCCCGTCAGATTGGGGTGCTTCGAAGAGAGAGATGTTTGCGTGGATTCTTGCGCGAGTCAACAGGAAGCTAGAAAGTTGCAAGGAAAATTTGCTGTCAAAAGCGGGGAAATAAATCATGATAAAAGCAGTGGTGCATACACTTCCTCAATATGCTATGTCCACTTTTAAAATCCCAGTTTCAATTTGTAAAGCCGTCGAGAGCAAAATAGCTGCGTTTTGGTGGAGAAATAACAACAAATCAGGTGGTTTACACCGGAGGAAATGGGAAGCTTTAAAGCTTAGAAAGGACGAAGGGGGGCTTGGATTCAAAGATTTACTGGCGTTTAATAAGGCCATGTTAGGGAAACAAGCATGGAGAATATGAAAGCATCCTGAGGCGCTTTGGAGACAGGTCATGAAGGGACTTTACTTCCCACGATGTAATTTTTGGCAAGCCAAGAAAGGGTCCCGCCCGTCGTGAGGTTGTCAAAGTCTGGTCATTGAAAGAGATGCGATTTCTCCTCATGTTATGTGGGCTGTGGGTAATGGCAAGAAGATCATAATTAGAGAAGAAAAATGGAAGTGGAGCCATAGATGGACTAGCAACAAGACATGAACCGCTCAAAGTGGCTGAATTGATTGATAAAGAGTAGACAAAATGGATTGAACCCCTGCTGAACTCTATGCATCATTAGCTAGACATGAACCGCTCAAAGTGGCTGAATTGATTGATAAAGAGGAGACAAAATGGATTGAACCCCTGCTGAACTCTATGCATCATTAGCTAGATTAAGCAAGGAGGACAGAGTTGAGCTTGTGAGTTGATCAATAGAGCTCGATGCTCTCTACCAAATCGACCCCAACTCTCACCCTCACCTCCCACTCGACGACGCCCGCGACCTGTTCAACAAAATGCCTCACTGGACCAATCCAAATGTGGCGCCTTCCCTCGCCCAGTCCGTACCCGCCAACATCCTCCACAACCAAACCAGGCTCCTCCTTCATGCCCTCGGGTGTTATGAGGGGACCCCAGCTAATTGGTGGCTTTTGAGAATTAGTGTTTATATTTGTGGAATTTGGGAAAATGCTTGATCGTCCAATTTAGGGTTTATATTTGGGGAAAACATCTCAACCAATACGGCCACGTTGGATTTCCTGTGACCCAAGGAGCACTAATTAAAGTGAGCGACTTACAAAACTTTTAGCACTAAAGTACTCTTGAAAAAAAAATTAGCACTAAATTTAGCGTTGTACAAAACTTTTGGCACATGTACCATTCTTCCCCCATACAAAAAAATCACGTGATTGTTTTTTGCTAGTCAAGTTGGACAGAGTTAACGGAATGATTTGACTCCACCAATTCGATAAGTTTCAGGACTTGATTGCAGTTTTTGAAAGTTTTAAGATTTAATTGCACTTTTATGACAAGTTTTATTACTTTCAATACACTTATCTCTTAAGTTTTATGACTTTCAGTTCACTTACTGACTTAAAAGTCTCAAAGCCTATACGGACGCACCAGAGCTGATGAGTTTGTCCCAAGTTTAATGTAGAAGTACTCGAGTCAATTTAAGATTTATCTTCTCTTGATTTCTATTGGTACTCTAAGACGTTATCTGCCTCTTTAGCCCTTACACATGAAGATCTCCTCTTTCAACCAAATGGAGAACGTGCCAAAAAATGGAAGGCATTCCTAGATTACAATTACAACCACTAAATACCATCACAATCATAACCACAACGACAATGAATCAATGAATTCTTATCCAACTAAGAAGGCGGCTTGGCTCTATGAATCCCTGTTAAAACAAAAGATGGCCTTACTATATCTGAATGCTCCGAGTCGATGACTTGAACCACGATAACCAATCCTCTAAAAGTAAGAGAGAAGGGCACAATGTTGACTACGAGAAGGGGTGTCCATGGACCGGGTCGGGTCGGGTCCGCTTCTTATTTCTTCTTTATTATTTCTTTTTTTAAATCAAAATTACTTGACATGTCATCAAATGAAAGAATATAAAAATAAAATTAAATAAAAAAGAGAACGTGGGTAAAAAAGAAAAGCAGGAATTGGGCCGACCCTACCCGATCCGAAAAACCCGAAAATTAGGTTGAATTTTCGGGTCGGGTCTTTTTGACACCCCTAGTGTTGAGGTTATGTCGTACCGTGTCGAAACACATGTATTCGACAGTACTACTTCGGGGTTGTTCTGTGGCTACTAATGATCAATGCGTTTGGCATAAGCGGCTCCAAAATTGTAAGTCCTAAAACTTGATGGGAAAATACAATTGAGTTCTCGAATTTATGACTTGCGTAATTAAGTCTTAAAATTTGTTAAATTGATGCAATCGAATTCTTCCATTAATTTCGTCTAATTTTGATCGGCATTGGTGACCCTCGTCCGCAAAGTACACTCTCGCCAGCTTAACGTCCTTTAAACCCTCTCAAGCATTTTTTTTTTTTTACCTTTTGATATAATTTTATTGAAGTTAGAAGCAAAATAGCGAGGGTTCTTTGTCATTGTTGCACTCTTCATTGCCACAATCGCCTATAGTAAAGTGAAAGTAATGAAAAGACCACATCATCATTTTTCGTCTCTCATATTGGACAAAACTAAAAGAGGTATTTGTTTGCACAAATTGGACAAGTTGCAATAATTAATTGCACAAGTTGAAAATGTATGGGACATATTTGCATTTTTTTAATAAAAAGTTTTAGGATGTCAGTGCACTTATCTCTTCTTATTTTTATTATGATAATAATATCATCGTCGTAATTATTTTTTTATACTGCCGTGTATTTATTATCACTGCTATTACAAAAATAACGGAGCAATGTTGTCAACTATTAGTTCAAATTTCTAAATAAGTTGCTATAACTTTCCTTCTAGGGAAAAATATCAATAAAACTTGAAATAAATAAAAGTAATAATAGAATTATGACTATTATCAGTATTACTATCGTCACAAATTATACATGCTGTCGTGCTTTACTTTTGTAAAATAAGCGTATCTATTTATTTTTTTTTTGGTGGGTGGTTCTTGTCCTAGTAAAATAATCTTTCAAAAGTTCAAAAACTACAGCACATCAAAACTACCAGAGGCAGTTTGCCAGGAAGCCGCTTTGGAAGTTCGTAATAGGGTGCGCATGACAACACTTGAACACTTGAATAGAAATTCGTTTGGTAACGTAATTTCTGGAACAGAAATCCATTTAGTTATACAACTTCATTTTTCTATTTCTAAAGCATTTTTTTGCTTTAGAAGTAATTTTAAAGCCACTTGAAAAAGTAAAAAAAAAAATTATTCTCTCAAGAAGCAAAAAAATTAACTTTTGATCGGATTTCATTTTTGCAGGAAAGGGTGTTGCAACTGTGAGATTTTTACCAAAATGCCTCGAAAAATCAAAGGATCCCATTTCAAAGTACTAAACGCACAGTTACCATGCGGTCCTTATTTATTAAGCGTATCCCGGACTTAGGCGTTGGAGTGTGCCCCCAACGACTGGGTCAAGGGGCTCACCGTGTTATAGTTATTATGCATATATCGTTAGGAAAAATAGGCTTCTGAGCTGAAGTATGTGTTATTATTTATCAATGTTGTCGTCGCTGTTATAGTGATGATTTCTACTAACAAATGAACGATGCGATGGAGTTAAATATGAAGTAAAATTGGAATCTGGTCGTCGCATCTTTCTCGATACCGATTGTGCAATGTCAGAAATTGGTGCAATGTAGCGGTTGCGACAGAGATTGCGAGAAACTTTTCAATTTTATCAATTCAGCTTTAAAGTATGGCGTACTAATCCAATGTAGTCCTTCCGGTTAATTTCTGCCGAAAATCGCTGATGCGGCGGTGTGCCGCGTAGGATGGCTGGCGACGACTGCACTGCCACGTTAGCAATTTTCAGCGCAAATTGATCGGAAGGACTGTATTGGAGTTTTGCGTAAATGTTTAGGATTAAAATGATAAAATTGTAGAGTTTAGAAATGCATTTGCATTCGTGTAGTGGGTTATGCTTAAAATTACAAATAAATTATCTCATGAGGCAAAAGGGATTGTGCCTGAGAAAGGAATAATATGGAGAGAGAGAGAGAGAGAGAGAGAGAGAGAGAGAGAGATGGGACACTGATTGATGGTTCAAAGTCAAGATTCTGGGGCAATAAGTGGGTGTTTGCCTGAACATATGGTCCAAACATTACAGAGCATCTCTTCTAATAGATAAATTATCAAGAAGCCACTTTCTAACATATATACTATCAATTTCCAAAAAAAAAAAAACAACAACAACAACCTATCAAGAAGCATCTCTTCCTACATATAGAAATCACAAATCTTTTCATGTATCTGATGAGGGTACAATCACGCTTAAGTCACTCAGCACTTTTAAGTATTTTTCACCCCCTAATTGCACCATATAATTTTACAGTTTTCAATTTCATGCAATTTCAAGTGAAATAATTGCGATCGATAAGGAATTCTCTAATCTTATAACAAGATTACTTGACGTCAAACCCTAATTATCAACGATGTAACTCCTGATAACTTCTTCTCGCAAGTAAAACTCCAAACTCCAACTCCAATGCAAAACAACTCATCAAGAGACAAAAAAGCTAAAGCATAATACATAAACCTATGAGGAAAACCTTTGATCAATCAGACCAAATCTAGGCCTGGACTTTCCGTTTTTAGTCTCAGTTTCTAGTCAAATCCCATAGTTTGCCGCATGCACCATGGGGCCATGGGCTTTGCACATTCATGTAGCGGAGCTTCTGCGCACTTGATTCGGTCCGGACTTTCAACGGGTTCAAACTCGAAATATGTTCTAATAAATCTGCATTGCCCGGGCTCTACTCTTGAGCCGACGCAATCGCTATGTTGGAATTTAAACTCGACTACTGCTCTCTCATAACTCCTCAAGGGACTCTCAATCGCCAAAGATCCAAATCCGAGCCACTTTTGATTTTCGCCATAACCATGTTATTAGGACGCCAACTCAACTTGCATCTATAGCCACTGTTGGAATTTTGGTCTCAAAGTCCCATAAAAAGTTAAATGAGAAATGAAGAGTTGTGTCGGTTCGTAATCCTTCATCGGCGAAACCGTATGACTTCGTAACGTTTCGTCGAAACTATATGATTTCGCGGCATTTCGTCGAATCCTTTCAACGAAATCGTGCATTTTCGTCGACGAATCATTTCGATGAAATCATATGTCTTCGTAACTCTTCGCTTCACTCTCTATAAATAAAGCATTGACCATCGTATAAAAAATGAGTATCAGACACGAGCATTAGATACAATTGTTATGTTCGTCATTCATTTATCATCTTCCTCATTATGTGCGATTATTTCGTAAAGTTGTGTTCGAAGGTTTCCTCTGAAACAAGTACTGGTTTCGAGGAAAGGCAATATATTCTATCCTGGGAGGCAATTGTCCAAGAACCTTGGGCGCCAATTGAGGGAACAGGTTTGTCTTAAGGACACAACGTGAATTTGTTGAGCTCGGATCATTCATCTGCATTGAGATTACTTATTTGTGATTGGTTTCAGGTTCGTCAATCAACCTAATTTTCCCATACGAATATCAAATCATGCTTATAGGCGACAATAATCTTAATATACGAATTTTTACCATCTTAGAGAGCAACAATCTTAAGACAAATTTGATTTCCTGTGCTGGGTTCGTATAGTTATATTTGTTGTACGCATTCTGTTCTGGTGTATTATTATTAAATTCTATCTGACGAAAATTATTTTTTCATCGCATGGTGAGATAGATTTCGTTGAGACGAAAAAAATGGACTAGTGATAATTCTTTGGGGGACGTTAAAAGGAAGCGAATTGTCATGTGGGACTAACGTTGAAGAATTTTGTTATTTGGTTCCGAACAGTAGCATTAAATTAAAAAAAAAAGTGGATGTTTGCATCAGTACGCGCAAACAAGGATGGAACAGTGCGTGCATGCACCGTTTTAACTATAGGCGCGCGGTGGGCTTCCCATGTAGGCACATGCCTGGCACGCGTAAGAGTGGGCACGTGCCAATCACGAGCCCATGTGGGGCCTATTGGTGTGCGCCGCATATGCACTGCGGTGATTTTACTGTTCTGCCCTTGCGTGATATTTTACCAATTTTTGGCCCGTACGTGCTCCAAATGACAAGTTCTTGGTATCTATGTGTTCATATTGAAAATCTCTATATTATGGTATACTAATATTACATGTTTGAGGCTTTGTGGATGGAAGAAAGCATATGAAACCTTATGTACATGTATTTTTCAAGGTATTTTGGGCTATTTTCACTTGGTTGCATAAATGGCTTCATCGTCGATGATGCATATTGGGTCTATCCCGACTTATGGAGAGAAGCTAGAAAAGTTCAATCGTCTGATTTCAAAAGATGGCAATAGAAGATGTTGTTCTATGTCATGACATTGAATTTGACAAGGTTCCTCAATGAGGATACTCCTAAGTTGGATGAATGAGAGGCAAATATCAAAAGGATTGTTGCTGTAGATGTGTGGAAGTATTTTGACTTCCTATGTAGCAACTAAATCCTCAATGGTCTGGACAATTCCCTCTATAATATTTATAGTCCATTCAAAATGACTATGAAATGATGGAAAAGTTTGGACGAGAAATCCAAAGCAAAAGATGATGGATTGAAGAAATTCATCATTGGCAAAATTCTGGACTTTAAGATGATTGATTTCAAAATCATAAGTCAAGTTCAGGAGCTTCAAGTGATTATGCATAACATTCATGCCGAAGATATGGTTTTAAGTGAATCATTTCAAATAGCTACTTTCGCTGAAAGGCTACCACCTTCTTGAAAAGATTTCAAGGATTATCTCAAAGTGGGGGGGCGAGAAATGTTATGTATAATGGTAAGTCTCGACATATACGTAGAAGACACGATACCATAAGAAAACTACTCTCTAGTGGAATTATCACGATTAACTATGTGAAGTCAAAAGATAATGTTGTGGATTCTTTAACAAAAGACATAACTAGAGAGATGATTGTGAAAACATCAAGAGGAATGAGTTTTAAGACCATAAATAAGTCATCATAGAGGAACCATACTTAGTTGACTGGAGATCCCAAGATCTAGGTTCAAAGGGGCAAACAAGTTATGAAGTCGGTGTAGAGTACTATGAATTTTTCTACTCATTCCCGTATATAGACAGTACTAATATGTGAAGGTTAAGCGTAAGCTTTTAATGATTCTGAATTGAGTATGTGATATACTACATATTCAGAAATCACCTATGTGAGTGTGAAGTGAGGGCCGCTTTTATGAGAATTTGAAAGGCCCAATTCTCTAAAGCACTCATGAGACCAGACAATGTTCTTGGCCAAAACGAACATAACAGTGAGAACCAACTTTGTTCGAGAGATCGTTGTTTGATTTCTATTGTCTAGGCTCACACCAAAGGTCGACAGTTCAAAGACATCAAGTCTACTGATTGACCGAGTAAGTCCGATGGATCTCACTAGGAAAAGTTCAAAGTCTTAGACTACTTATCTCGATGCAACGTTCTCTTATGGAATATTTGCACATTGCATGTCATGCATTCATGCAGAGTTTTGATAATTAAACTTCTTATTCATGTGGGGGAATGTTGGAATTTTGATCTCAAAGTCCCATAAAAAGTTGTGTTCGAAGGTTTCCTTTGAAACAAGTACCAGTTTCGAGGAAAGGCAATATGTTCTATCCTGGGAGGCAATTATCCAAGAACATTGGGTACCGATTGAGGGGATAAATTTGTCTTAAGAACACAATGTGAATTCGTTGGGCACAGATAATCCATTTACATTCAGATTAGTTATTTGCGATTGGTTTCAGGTTTGTCAATCAACCTAATTTTCCCATACGAATATCAAATCCCGCTTATAGGCGACAACAATCTTAATATACGAATTTCTTGTTGGAAAATATAAGGTATTTTGATGGGTGAGTAAATGAGAAATTGTTTCTCAAAGAACACCCATTAAGTTGGAAGTGGGAAGTGACAAAGCACTAGTCCCACATAGGAAAGGAAGAAGGCCTTGAAGTGCTTTATATGTGGTTACACTCCTTTTGAGTGGTAACTATTGTAACAAGTACTATGCCTCGCGCGCACGCGCAGGGGGGATGCAAATCCCGGACCCCGATGGAGGCCCGTCAAGTTGAAACTTGGGCGCGAGCGCACGACTTGCGTACGCGAATGCAGGACCGGAAAGTGGGCCTCGCGACAAGCCCATTTTTGCCTTCTGTTTTTAATTGTTTCCAACTCAAGCCGTTAACCGTTCTTAAGTTATTTACCGGTGTGTTAATGGTATTAATTAAGTAACGGCTGTTATAATTCTGTGGTTACAAAATTAAATACATAACGGCTCTAAACGGCAGAATTTATTTAGCCGTTACTCTTTATTTCCGCAATGTCCCGCTTAGTCTATATATAGATGGCTTTCCCTTCTGTTTCAAAGGGACTAGAGACATAAGAACTACAGACTACGAAAATCTTCTCCCTCTTTTGAATTGTCTGCATTTGCATTGTTTTCGATAGTGTCCTCGTGTTGTTCCAGTTTGCCGAAAGCTTTGGAGTGCTGTGTTTGCCTCTATCGCTGCTCAACCGTTGTATCCTGGGAGACAGATGTTCACGAAACCTCAAAGCACGTACTGGAGGGGACAAATCTATTTTAAAGAAACTGTGTCAGACACAGGCCTCGGTATTCTTTTTAATTCAATTTATTTATATTGTTATATTTCCATTCAAATCTTGTTGCTCAGAAGGAAGGTCAGAAGGAGACCCAGAAGGAGACTCAGAAGGAGCCTCAGAAGGAAGGTCAGAAGGAGCCTCAGAAGGAGACTCAAAAAGAGCTCTAGAAGGACTACATCTGACAGGTCCAGAAAGACTGCTTCTAACGGGTCTAGAAGGACTGCATCTGACGGGTCCAGAAGGACTGCTTCTGACGGGTCCAGAAGGACTGCTTCTGACGGGTGTATCTAAGTTGCATCTGACGAATTTTGAACAGTCCTTCTGAAGGCTCATATTCTGTGTTTCTACCAACTTAGTGTTTTCATATTTGAGGCAGTTTGCTTACATTTATTATTGTCATTCGAATTGTAAGTATCCTACATATTATTAAAACAGTTTTGTTTATTTATTTAACACTGTTTTCCAACAATCTTAAAACAGATTCGATTCTATTCGATACTTACAATTCAAATGGCTACTGAAAAAGACGTTGTTGATGTGCCTGCTGATGACATCACCAAAAGCTCTACTTCCGCTGTCCATCAACCTGGATCATCTTCTACTTCTACTGCGCCTTCTTTCCACCATGGTGAGAAACCTGAAAAGTTCAACGGATCGAACTTTAAAAGGTGGCAACAGAAGATGTTGTTTTATTTAACAACACTGAATCTTGCGAGATTCTTGACTGAGGAACCTCCTAAGGTATCCGATGGAGAAACTGATAAGCAAGCCTTCAATGCCGTTGAGGCTTGGAAACATTCTGACTTCCTATGTAGGAATTATGTCATGAATGGATTACATGACTTATTGTACAATGTTTATTGTGCAATAAAGACGGCAAAGGAGTTGTGAGAATCCTTAGACCGGAAATATAAAACAAATGATACCGGAGCAAAGAAATTTGTTGTCGATCGATTCCTTGATTATAATATGGTGGATTCTAAGGCTGTAATCAGTCAAGTGCAAGAAATTCAGGTGATCTTGCATGAGATTCAAGCTGAAGGAATGAACTTGAGTGAAACCTTCCAAGTGGCTGCGATTATTGAGAACCTACCTCTTGGGTGGAAGGATTTCAAGAACTACCTCAAGCACAAGCAAAAGGAAATGAACTTGGAAGAGCTGATTGTTAGACTTCGAATCGAAGAAGACAACAGAAGCTTTGAACGCAAAGGATTCAATCTTGCTACAACTAAGGCAAATGTTGTGGAGCATAAGCATGGCCACAAGAACAAGAAGGTCGCCAAGCCGAAGTTGGGACCAAAAGGAGGAGTTTCCAAGAACAAGTTTCTAGGGAAATTGTGGCAAGACGGGTCACAGATCTGTGAATTGCAGACTTCCAAAGAGGAAGAATAATGAGACAAATATGGTGAATGACATGGCAAAAGACATGTCAGACATAAACCTCTCTGCAATGATTTCTGAAGTGAACTTAGTTGGGTCCAATCCAAAGGAATGGTGGATTGACACTGGTGCTACTAGGCACGTGTGTTCCAATAAGGAATTGTTTACAACTTTTGAACCAATTGATGGGGAGAAAGTATTCATGGGAAACTCTGCCTCTTCTGCAGTTGAAGGTCATGGGAAGGTGCTTCTGAAGATGACTTCTGAGAAAGAGTTGACTCTGAATAATGTCTTGTATGTGCCGAAAATTCGAAAGAATCTGGTCTCCGGATCACCGTTCAACAAGCATGGATTTCGTATGGTGTTCGAGTCAGATAAAGTTATTTTGTCTAAATCTGGAATGTATGTGGGGAAGGGATATGTAACTGATGGGTTTTTTAAGCTCAATGTTATGACAATTATCAATAAAGATAATAAGCCTTCCGTTTATTTGCTTGAGTCCTCCAATTTATGGCATGGTAGACTCGGACATGTTAATTATGATACATTGCGTAGATTAATTAACTTGGAACATATACCCTCATTCCAAATTGATTCAAAACACAAATGTGAAATTTGTGTTGAGACAAAATTAACGAAATCATCGTTTCAATCGATTGACAGAAGTACCGTACCTCTTGAATTGATTCATAGTGATGTTTGTGATTTGAAATTCGTACAAACAAGAGGTGGTAATAAATATTTTATTACCTGTATCGATGATAGCACTAAATACTGCTATGTGTATTTGCTTAAAAGCAAAAATGAAGCTTTCGAGAAATTTATTCTCTATAAGAATGAAGTTGAAAATCAACTTGATAAGAAAATCAAGAGATTGAGAAGTGATAGAGGCGGTGAGTATGAAGTACCAATTGGTGAATTCTGTGCACAACACGAAATTATACATGAGGTAATTGCGCCATATTCACCTCAATCAAATGGTGTTGCTGAACGTAAAAATCGCACATTAAAAGAAATGATGAACGCGATGTTACTAAGTTCAGGCTTACCTCAAAATATGTGGGGTGAAGCTATTTTGTCGAGCAATTATCTTTTAAACAATGTACCTCGAAATAAATAGGATAAAACCCCTTATGAGCTATGAAAAGGTAGGAAACCATCCTACAATTGCTTACGAGTGTGGGGGTGCCTTGCTAAAGTAATTGTTCCAACACCAAAGAAAACTAAGATAGGTCCTAAAACGGTGGACTATATCTTTATAGGCTATGTACATAACAGTAATCCATATCGATTTCTTGTGCATGAATCTAAGATTCCAGATATACACAAGAATACGATCATGGAGTCTAGGAATGCTTCATTCTTTGAAGATGTATTTCCTTATAAATCCAATGATGGTTCAAGTTCGTCTAAACGAACGAATGAAACTATGAATGATGAAAGTCATGATTCAGATCATGAACTAAGACGTAGCAAAAGAGCAAGAGTGAAAAAATCATTTGGAGATGATTTTCTAACTTATTTGTTAGAAAAAGAACCACTAACTTATACATAAGCTATGAGTTCTTCTGAGGGACCTCTATGGAAAGAGGCAATAAAAAGTGAAATTGATTCTATTTTGCAGAATCATACTTGGGAGTTAGTGGATCTTCCTCCTGGTTGTAAACCTTTAGGGCCCAAATGGATCTTTAAAGGAAGATGAAAGCAGATGGCTCCATTAATAAGTATAAAGCCAGACTCGTAATCAAAGGATACAGACAACGAGAAAGCTTAGATTACTTTGATACTTATTCTCCTGTGACGAGAATAAACTCCATTAGGATGGTACTTGCAATTGCAGCATTGCGAAATCTAGAAGTACATCAAATAGATGTGAAAACAGCTTTCCTAAATGATGATTTGGATGAAGAAATCTATATGGAACAACCTGAAGGTTTTGTAGTTCCAGGACAAGAAAGGAAAGTCTGTAAATTGGTAAAATCATTGTATGGTCTAAAACAAGCGCCAAAGCAGTGGCATGAAAAGTTTGATAATGCAATGATTACCAATAGTTTTAAAATCAATGAATGTGATAAATGTGTCTACATTAAAGAGACAGAGAATGGATATGTCATTCTATGTCTGTATGTAGATGACATACTCATTATCAGTAGTGATGACAAAATGATCAAATCTACCAAGAATATGTTGAATTCAAGATTTGAAATGAAAGATATGGGACTTGCTGATGTGATTTTAGGGATTAAGATCACAAGAACGTCAGAAGGTTTAGTTTTAAACCAATCACACTATATGGACAAGATTCTTGAAAAATTCAGCAAGAATGATTCTGGTATTGCTAGAACACCATTAGACAATAGTCTTCATCTATCCAAGAATAGATGAGAGGGTATTTCTCAAGTAGAATACTCCAGAATTATTGGAAGTCTAATGTACTTAATGAGTTGTACTAGACCAGATATTGCCTATACGGTTAGTAGATTGAGTAGATATATGAGCAATCCGAGTGCTGACAATTGGAAAGCAATAGTGAGAGTACTCGGGTACCTATGGTATACTCGGAATCATAGCATGTACTATACCAGGTATCCATCTGTATTAGAAGGATACAGTGATGCAAACTGGATATCTGATATAAAAGACTCAAAATCTACTAGTGGATATATTTTCACACTGGCAGGTGCGGCTGTATCTTGGAAATCCTATAAACAAACTGTTATAGCTAGATCCACAATGGAATCCGAGTTTATAGCTTTGGATAAATGTGGTGAAGAAGCTGAATGGCTACGTCATTTCCTAGAGGATATTCCAAAATGGCAAAAACCTGTGCCACCAATCTGTATACATTGCGATAGTCAATCTGCGATTGGAAGAGCACAGAGTAACATGTATAACTGTAAGTCTAGACATATACGTCGTAGACACAATATCATTAGACAACTACTCTCAACTGGAATTATATCTATTGACTACGTAAAGTCAAAGGATAATATTGCGGATCCACTAACCAAAGGGTTAAACAGAGAGTTAGTTGAAAAGTCAACAATAGGAATGTGACTAAAGCCTATTATAGAAAAGTTGATATAAAAGAAAACTCAACCTAGCTGACTGGAGATCCCAAGATCTAAGTTCAAAGAGACAACCTAATTATATGAACTGAATGATATCACTGTGGGGGTCTATCCCTCAAACCATTCTTATAAAAGAAACAGTGATTTGATATCCCTCACATATGTGGAGAAAAATCAATTATTGTGGGGTTTATCAGGAAAAGGATAGCAATTATGCTTTAATGATTCTTAAGTGGAGTAAATCAATTACTCAAGATTAAGTAATCACCTATGTGAGAGAGAAGTGGGGCCGCTTCAAAGGGGAATTATTGAAGGCTGAATTCTTTAGAAACTCTCGCAGAACCAGGACGATGTTCATGGCCAAAACGAACATACTCATGAGAACTGAACAAACGTTTAGATGATTCCTGTGTGAAGTGTATGGGTCATTTACTAAGAAAGAAGGACAGTTCAAGGACATCATGTCTACTGGACAGCTGGTAAATTAAATATACTTTCACAAGGAAAGGTTCAAAGGGTGATACCCACCTATCCTATGCAGGTTTCATTTGTTGAACACTATTACAGAGTCAAAACCAAAATAATTTTCATTCATGTGGGGGATTATTGGAAAATATGAGGTATTTTGATGGGTGAGTGAATGAGAAATTGTTTCTCAAAGAACATTCATTGAGTTGGAAGTGGGTAGTGACAAAGCACTAGTCCCACATAGGAAAGGAAGAAGGCATTGAAGTGCTTTATATGTGGTTACACTCATTTTGAGTGGTAACTTTGTAACAAGTACTATGCCTCGCGTGCACGTGCAGGGGGGTGCAAATCCAGGACCCCGACGGAGGCCCGTCAAGTTGAAACTTGGGCGCGAGCGCACGACCTGCGTACGCGAATGCAGGACCGGAAAGTGGGCCTCGCGACAAGCCCATTTTTGCCTTCTGTTTTTAATTTTTTCAAACTCAAGCCGTTAACCGTTCTTAAGTTATTTACCGGTGTGTTAATGGTATTAATTAAGTAACGACTGTTATAATTCTGTGGTTACAGAATTAAATACATAACGGCTCTAAACGGCAGAATTTATTTAGCCGTTATTCTTTATTTCCGCAATACCCGCTTAGCCTATATATAGATGGCTTTCCCTTCTGTTTCAAAGGAACTAGAGACATAAGAACTACAGACTACGAAAATCTTCTCCCTCTTTTGAATTGTCTGCATTTGCATTGTTTTCGATAGTGTTCTCGTGTTGTTCCAGTTCGCCGAAAGCTTTAGAGTGTTGTGCTTGCCTCTATCGCTGCTCAACCGTTGTATCCTGGGAGGCAGACGTTCACGAAACCTCAAAGCACGTACTAGAGGGGACGAATCTATTTTAAGGAAACTGTGTCAGACACAGGCCTCGGTATTCTTTTTAATTCAATTTATTTATATTGTTATATTTCCATTCGGATCTTGATGCTCAGAAGGAAGGTTAGAAGGAGACCCAGAAGGAGACTTAGAAGGAGCTCCAGAAGGACTGCATCTGACGGGTCCAGAAGGACTGCTTTTGACGGGTCCAGAAGGACTGCTTCTGACGGGTCCAGAAGGACTGCATCTGGCGAGTCCAGAAGGACTGCTTCTGACGGGTGCATCTGAGTTGCATCTGACGGGTTTTGAACAGTCCTTCTGAAGGCTCATATTTTGTGCTTCTGCCAACTTAGTATTTTCATATTTGAGGCAGTTTGCTTACATTTATTATTGTCATTCGAATTGTAAGTATCCTACATATTATTAAAACAGTTTTGTTTATTTATTTAACACTGTTTTCCAACATTTCTACCCTCTTAGAGAACAATAGCCACTTCATAAGCCTTTTCGGACACAATCTGCTCTATCATAGATAAAACAAAACCAATATTGCCTCCATACCTATCAGGAAATTGAACGGTCATCTTGTCAAACTCAATAGCTACAAGAACCAACGGCTTTATAGGTTTCGATTGGCTAACAAGCACAAGTTGTGTCAATTTCCGCACTAGCACTCCCCATCTCACGAGTTTGTGTTTACGGTTCCACCTTGAGCTAAACACCATCTAGATTCATCTAAACATTGTCGCAACACCACTCTTATTAGAGACTCGTGAAATATAATATTTTTGTACATTTTACAGATTTTGATGATGCCCTTTATCCCTTTTATTACTTAAGATATGTCAAGCCCAAAAGATCACATTACTGAAGCATTTTAGCATTTGAGAAATTTCTTTCTTTTCTTTTTTCTTTCCTTCCAAATTGTTAGATATATCAATTCTAAAGTCAATATCTCCGAGGTATATTTAACATATTACTTTTACAAAAAAAAATCTCTGATTCCCTAAAATATATTTCCATTCGTCGACAGTTAAAATCTAACTTAGATATATTACATTTTGATTTTTTTTCCACTAGACATTGATGAATCTTCCAAGATTTCCATCACCTCAACCAGGTACATAGACAAGAATATCACGTCATCTTGAAGATTTGAAAATGGCAAACAAACTATATCTTTGCAAATAAATTTTAAATTTTCATATTTAGATTAAACTCAATAAGAGAGATATTTTTTGACATGACAAATCAATCAGCGAATACTTACTAGTCCAAAGTTGGCCTAGAGCCGCCAATATGGGTCAATGACCCATTTTTGACCATATTTGGTACAAATGTGTTATATATGGATTCTAAGTTTTTAAAGGGTTGCATGAAAATGGGATTCGGATCGCCTAACCTTCCTCCCTAAGGTCGGGCCTGACCATCCTTTGGACGGCTAGGATTAAGCCACGTCATCCGGCCAAATTTTGGGCTCGGATTTGAATTTCAAATCCGGATCCCCAACCTAGAAGGGTAGCACTTTCTCTCTCCTCGATTCATCGCCAAAATTCACTCTGCTCTCGCCTTCACGCTCTGGGTCGCTTGAAATCGCGACTATCGGCCTCTCTCTCCTCGATTCTTCGCCGAAGCTGCGACGAGGTCCTTCAATTTGCTCTGCTCTCTCCTCGATTCTTCGTCAGTCTCAGCTTGCCCTCTCGCTCGCAATCCTCTTCCCAGATTTCTTCTGCTCTCTCCTCAAATCCGTCTTCGCACCTTCGCGCTCTGTGCTGCCTTGCGTCTGTCAGCCTCCCTCGCATCGTTCGTCGCCTCCCTTCAATGCATCACGGCTCTCCACTTCAAGTCCGCCGGCTTCGATGCGAGGGGCTCTCCACTTCTGGGCTACCACCTCCAAGCCGAGAATGGACGGGATCAGCTTCGCCATAGCATTCACCTGTGCTCCCTCCCGCCGGCGAACATCCCTCGTCGGCGTTGATCGCCCCCTCTCCCTGAAGGTCGGTGTCGGTGGATTTTCTGGCGACCGTGGCTTCTTATCCCAATCTCGACGACATAATCAGAACTACCGATCTGAAGGTACTTATCATCATCACGTCTTTCCTTTATCATGTTTTTGAAAGAAAATTCTAACCTGAGTAGTATTAAGCACACATTTAGTGGACGCTAGATTTGTTTCTGAATCTGAACTGTTTCTTTTTGTCGGACTTTTAATGTAGGCTTCACAACTCACAAGTACCTGTATACAAGGTCTATTGTATGAATTATCTTCTTGTATTTGATGAAATCTATCTGAGAGTTTTCAGGTACAAAAGCTGTAATATCAAGAATTTTGTATTGAATTATGGAGAGAAATTAGTTTGTGATTATGTTAACCTCTTCCATTTTGGACTGGAGTTTGATTACTGACTAAAAGATATTGAACCTTTCAATTTTACCTGGAAAGTGAGAAAGCACTCATTAACAGATCATGTGGGCCTCTTTGATGTCGTGAATGGCTAATGCAGTTTCTATACTACAATTAGACTTTCCTTTCGGAAGAAGGCTTTCCCATGCACCTGCCAAAATTTTTATGTGGAATTGTCATGCAGCAGTTCCGTTATTTATTATTCTATGCCTTTTTTTTATTGCGGTAGTCACCTTGATGGCAACTGGGTCTTGTTGTTTCAAATAATTGAAGTATATGTAGTTGACATATTGGACATCTCTTTCTTGTCTCTAACCTCAGTAGTGCACGTCGTCAATTAACCTCTGTTTGCTAAAGTCGTTATTGTATAACTATTTGTTTCTTTTATTCGTAGATAACTCGGTCACTTGAAGTTTTTCTTCTTTATGAGAAGGATTCTAACGTGAAGTTGGCAATCTTAAAGGTACATTGCATACTAGAAAGCATTTTTTATGACTGTTAAGAGCTCTTGAATTTGCAAGAATAGAAACACCAGAATCATCAGCCTTGCGACTGTCTTTTGGGAGCTTGATAGATTTTGCTGGAAATTTTGGTAGACTTTATTGGACTTGTTTTGGTGATATTTCTCATGCTGGTGTACCATTTAGGTTATGCACTCATTTGTAGGTGTTTTAAAAATGATAGACATTCTATTAATATGCTTGAGCAGCAACGTATGTTATGCTTGCTAACTTCTTTAGCTTCATTTAAGACCTCTCTTTTTTGTAGCATATCAATTTCATGATACTCAGTTTTGCAAATACTAATTTATGATGAGTACAATTTTTGGAAGGGATTGTTACCCCTTATTTGTGTCCACTTTTTAACTTTCCACAAGTGCCATTACTTGGCCAGATTTTTGTGTAAACACTATCCTTTGTATTCATAATGATGCCTTTTGAATGCTAATAGACCTTGGTGTTGTATCTCACTTCTCTACGCTATTTTAGGTTTGTTGACATGCCAAATGAATACTATGTTGTTTTCAATGGTCGTAATATTGGCATATACGATAATTGGCATCAAACTGAAGTCCAAGTAAGTGATTTTAGTAAAGCTAGTTACAAAGGATATAAAAATTAGGAAGCCTCAAAACAGACATACTTGAAATTTTTCAATATGAAGGAGTTGCCAAAGACAATTCATTTGCCTACCCGATTTCGTCCCAATAGTGAACATGTGAAGCAAGTGTGTTGGTTGCTTACTATTGTGATAAGACGCTTCAATTTTTCAATGGTTTAGGATGTAACAATTATATGGTTTCTTGTTATGTCTAATCAGGACGATGCTTGTCCTAGTGGATCTAGCCGAGATCTGAAAATGAAATTGGAACAAACCCGAAAGGAACTGGAACAAACCAGAAGAGAGCTAGAACATAGCCAATGTTCGCATCAGTTGACTACACAAGAATTGGAACATACCCAAGGTTCGCTTCAATTGACTGTACGGGAGTTACAGAATGGAAGGGACGTGGCTGACGGCTTTCGAGATATGATTAGGGGCTTCAAAAATCCTATTCAGAATAGTAACTGTTCGGGAGCTACATACCCAAGTTTTTCCCACTTGCTCAAATGTTTCAGATTCTTGATTTATGTGTGAGGTACAAAGATGATGGTTTTATGCGAAGAGTGCTATACTAAATTCTGTATAATTTTCATTCTTGTTGAAACTTTGTTGAATTTGATTCGTTCATGTCTATTGACACCTAATTTCGGATCAACCTTTTTGTGGTTACTTCTTAGAAAATTCATGAAAAATCCATAAAAAGTCAAAAAAAAAATTGTAAATCAACTTTGGTGACCTTGGCCAAGCCTAAGGAACCATTTTTGAAAAAAAAAATTTAACATTTTTCGTATTTTTTAGTATTTTTAGAAAATAGAAAAATACTAGAAAAATAAAAAACAATAGCATTCGAGGTCACAAAAATATGGAAAAATAGCCAATATTTTTCTTATAAATCCCTTGTATTTTTGACCTCACAAAAAATCCAAAATCAGATTCAATTTTAGGTGTTCCTTTGTTACACATATGATTGAATTTGAGAAAAAAAATATCGATTGAGTCTTTTAATTTGCAATTTTGGCATTTTTAAGGATCTTGACATCCAATCTGATCATCCCCCATTTCAATTTAGCCCAATTGTTCGCACAAATTGCCCAATTGCACGAATTGCATACTAAATTGCATTTTAGTCCTTGAAATTGGGCATAATTGAAATTACTTTCAATTCAAGGGCTATCATTGCAAATTAAACATGTTGCCCAATGGTTTTCATCATTTTGAATCGATTGGCATAGGTAATTTGGCCCAATTTGATCATTTGAACCTTCAATTGCACAATCACCAATTTGTAATTAATAGAAATTTGGGGTTTTTATTGAAATTGACATGAACTTTGGGGCAAAATCAAATTTTTAGATAGAATTCATGCCCTAGATTCGATTCTGAGGTTCAATTGCAAAAATTTTCTATTAATTTGGGTTTAAATTTGAAAAATCCAATTCGGAACCGGTTCGGACCGGTTGAACCGGTCTGAAATAGTGTCGTCTTCCCCAAAACGCTCGTGCAGATGAACAGTGACAGACCGAGCTTTGAAGACCAAATTGAAGGTCCAATCGACCACAATCGGAGACACACTGGTGGGAGTTTAAAGCTTTAGATCGTTCCCCGTCGATTGACACCAAGATCACGACCAATGGTCGCCTAAGGAAGAAGTAATCGGCTGGTCAATCTCGCAAACCTGCGAAAGTCAACCGAAGCAAGCTCAGACCAAATTCGTACCAAATAGAGCTTGTCGGAGCTCCTAACGGGGATTGAACGGTTTCCCAACCAATTCCGTCGCCGTCGACATGCCATTTGGCACGTGACAGCACGTGAATCCAAGTGGGCTAACGTCCACTATTCGAGCGGGAAACCGAAGGAGGGCTGTATAAGCCAGTCGGCCTTCGCGAAGCAAAAGAAAGGGCGGATTTAGTTAGTGGAGGATAAACAGAATCAAGAGAAAGAGAGAGAACGAGAGAGAGAGAGAGAGCTCCCCTCCATCGCCATTGTCGAGGGTAGAGCTCGGATTTGCAGAGCACTGGTCAGGCCTTCTCAGGCCAAACCGAACCTCCTCAAGGTGTCAGGAAGACGCTCAAGCTCCCAAGAAGCGATCGCCACCGACCGCACAGCCCGAAACTACTAGAACAGGTAATCCCGAACTTCGAGCTTAAGCTCTGGTCTTCAATGGTGAACCTTGATTTCGATTTCAATTCTTGCGATTCCTGTGTGCGTTTCATTCCTTGGACATCACCGAACATCATTGCATCTTCATTTTGCATTGATTTCGCCTGAGTACCTCGAATCGAGTCTTCGAACTTAACCTCCATAGCCGATCACTGTTCATACTCGCCTAGCCCAATCTAGGCCATGCGAGCTCAATCGGAGCTCGGGTAAGTTTTCTGCACCTCCTGCCATGTCAATCTGTGAATGAATCGATCTAATTTTGCGTGGTCTGTACAATTGAACTTCCATGGCCGTACTCGGCACTTTGCATGATGCTCGTGATTCAGTGGGTAGGATGCTTTGATTCTTAGATATATTAGGCTAGAGTCGATCGCGAGTCGATTGCCGTTGGTCTCGCACGATTCCATCAAGAATCCACCGTAGGATCGTCGCCGAAGATCCTCAGCCGTCCATTCCGCCGAAGTCGAGAGGTTGAAGACGAAGCAGACGTGGCACGGTCAACAGGTCAAAATTCCAGGTGTCGCGTCGTGATTGGTCCACGGGAATGCCGAGTCAGCTAGACCGTTAGTCTGTTAGGCTGAATTGGACCAGATCCAACGGCTAGGGTTAATTGAGCTCATTCAATGGTGACCGTCCAATTAGAAATTTGGATAATTCGAAAATAGTTTTTAATCAGAAAATCAAAACTGGTTAAAACGGCGCCATTTAGGTTAGTAGTAGAGCGGCGTCGTTTAGGTTAAGTAGGAATGGACGGCTTAGATCAAGTCTCATGTTCTAATCGTGGCCGTAGATTTAAGTAAGTCAATCATACGGTCCCGAGCGAGTCATCGTTTAATCTAGACCGTAGGTTCTAGTAATCAGATCCAATGGGCGTGGACTAGCCACGTAGTCCATTAGGGGCCGTCGGATTAAATCCGAATAATCAGAAAATAAAAAACGTAGAAACGGCGCCGTTTCGGTCTGACCCGGATCTGAGCGGATCGGGCCGCCTGCCCGTGGGTCGTGGGCCGGGTCACCCGACCAGGCCCAAATAACATTTTTTTAAAATAAAAAATTAGAAAATGATTTAAAAAATAAAAAAATCAGAAAAATCCTAGAAAATCCAAAAAAATGCTAGAAAATTCCAAAAAATCCCAAAAAATTTTGGAAAAATCCTAGACACTCCAGAAATCCCCAAAAATAGAGGATTGACCACAGACAACTGGTCAACCCTATTTTTGGGGTTTCTTATCCGTTCTTCCGAGACTTGACGATATTACCCTATAGGGGTAAGTCGCCTCTGCTGTATAGGCAAGATAAGGCCGATAATGCCAAGGTAAGAATTAGGGTCGGGTAAGCGACCAATTCTTAGGGTTGTATTTTCAAGTCCCGTCCCTTTTCTCAAAATGACAATTTTGCCCCTCAATGGGAAAATCATCTTTCTTGTTCCAATCGAGTCCTGAAAATTGCTTAAAGTTAAGGTTTGGGTCAGGTGGGTGACCAATCCTAATATTTGAGATTTTCAGTTCTCATCTTTGTCCAAAATGACGACTTTACCCCTCCGAGGGTAAAATCCCCTTTAAATTCCAGAAAAATCCTAAAAATTCCCGAAAAATAGGAAATGGATTGGATTGATGGCCAATCCTATTTCCCCCGTCTTTTGACTTCCCAATTCATCTAAAATGATAAATTTTCCCTTTTAAGGCGAATTGTCCCCGAAATTGTTCAAAATTACGATTTTGCCCCTCATGGGCGAATCATGTCAAAAACACTCCTAAGCCTTGATTGATATTTCTCTAGGCTAATAGAGCCTCATTAGGGATGCCATGCTGCTTTCTTGTGTTTTATCCGCATGTACTGGATCCTTGATTTGCGCATTTACTTTTACTGATTGTTAGTGATAGGGCAGTTATTCCCATCTACATGAACTCCTAGATTTAGGATTCGTACCCTACTCATCTGCATGAAATCTTAGGGTCAGATAAACCATTCAACTCAAGTACCGAAAGGGCGTCGACTCTGACAGTTGGCGTAACTAAATCCCCGAACCCACTTCTTTGGTTCCCGCAGAATCAAATAGACTACTCCCAACTATTCGATAGGGTTTCCGATCGTACCCTCCATGAAACGATTGGTGGCGACTCCTTGGCATGTACACGTATCACATGTCACCAGACCACACTGAAGGTCGACCACGTATATCTAGCCATTGCGATTTGGGTAATAGACCTTGGGAGAGGCCCGCAACCGATCAAGCAACATCGGGCGACCTATTAGCCCCCTCCGGCATGCATACCCGCGAGTGGGTCGCGACAGACTGGCGACTCCGCTGGGGACGTCTTCCAAACCAGAATCTCTGGTTTCGCAGACCAGAGGACTTGAGCCGATTAAAAAGTTGTTTGGTTTATCTGACCTTGTTTTCTGCAGATGCTCTTGAAGGTAAGGTACGTACACTAACCATCGTGTTAAGATGTTTTGCAGATTGGAGAAATAAGGGGAGGAGTGATTGTTGACATTTTTCCTCCAGGTTGGAGATGGGAATGTATGTTTATATTATGTACATACTGAAGCGGTGTTTTGATACAAACTGTTGTGCATGACCTTGCATTATGATGATCACAACACATCGCACACACTGGCGGTCAAACCCCGACTGCAACCACCTATAGGTTACCTTAGATAGGGAAAGGATGCGAAAGGATCTCGTGTTTGATGGCACTTGAGACTTTCGTGTTCGTTCCCGCTCACAATCCAAATTGGCGATATCTAACCCTCTTGAGTGGGTACTCTTGGGGAGAAATCTGCCTCATTTGAATCGTGGGAGCCTGAGCCGTAGGTTCCTCACCTGATTTTCGATTTCTAGAGTATACCCACTTGTCTCATGCGCATGTCCATGGATGGTTGGTATACCTAAAACCACCCATGGTTACAGGGGAACATTTCACATCCCCCAAGTATGGTTGGTAAGGCATTTACTCTCAATGTACATTATCATTCTTTGTTTCATAGTACGACTCGTACATTACATACATTCATATGCATTTGCATCATGAAAATCACTCAAGTGACTAATTGAAACAACGATGATAAGGGAGTAGGATGTCGCTGTTTCCCAAGAGTTCGACGGAATTGGTAACCTTCGAATACCTAAGGAAGGTTACTCGCCATGGACCAAACACAAGGCTGCACTTTACTAGATTCATACATCGCCGAGAGTTGACTGGACGCAAGTTGGGATACGCCGAAGATTGTCAAACCCGCTACTATGTCAACAACCTTAGATTCAAGCGACAAGCGGATGAGATGTTCGAGAATTACTTGGAGATGAAGAGGCAGCATCGCAACCACCTAGCTAGGGAGGCATACGCCCGTCGGAAGGCCGAACGACAGGCTAAAGAAGACATACCCATGATCACTTTTTGGAGAAAGAAAAGACGACATACGACTAAGACAAAGCCAAAATGCATCACACTCAAGAAGGTGAAACCCGAGAATGCTCTTGAAGTCATCAAACCATGGACTAGAGAATGGCCAAAGGAGCTAAGATACCTTGATCAACGTATTGAAGACAACCCCTCACGCTCGACTGATGGAGGGTTCCCGACTGACTTTCATTGTGAAGAGCGGTAGACCTCTAGGAAAAAGGGTGATTTAGATCCTCACATTCCATCGGTCTTTTATGGCTTTCTTGTTTAAGGAGTCTCTCTTTACCTTTCTTTCATTAGGCATCTTGATTGTAATAAGAAATTCATTCCACTATGTTCATTTGATGTATTGACCAATGGAATGTGACATTGTTGTTTCCCTTAGTCACTGGAGTGAACCTGACTAAATTACATAATTCACTTCCCTGAAATTCAAATTAGGCTTTAAGTCAGGCCTTCGAGACCTGAAAAAGGTCCTAATTTCCATTTCTTCAATTGAACTATGCAATTAAGTTGGTCCATGCATACTTCATGGCATCTGCATAATCACATGTTTAAAGTAATTTTTTACGATTGACTTTTCAAAATTATTTGCATATTTTAGACTTGATGGGAAAGAATGATATTCAAGTGTTCAAAGTTCCCCGGGCCGAACTCCTATCATGGTGAGATAACATGGGTGAAGCTAGCTAGAAGTACGCTGAATCACGACTAGGATATCTATTAGACCTGCTGAATATTGAGTGCCCACCCGCATTTATCCAAGCCATGGCGCTCTATTGGGATCCTACCACCGCTACCTTCTGCATGGAAGGACTGGAGATTACCCCCACTATCGAAGAATACAACGCCGTCATCGGAGTTGAGTTCACTCACTCGCTAGTCCAACCTCCCATAGGATTTGAACCCTTGAGTCAATTAGCTGAATTCCTTGACACAAGCCTCAAAGAAGTCAAAGCCGACGCCAAAAGTAATTCTGGGCGAATTTCACTATCCTTCCTCCTAGATCGGTTCCCCAACCTCCCTGCCGCTAAAGGGACTAAATCAGGTAGAGCCTTTGTGTTGGCCTTCTTTAGCTTCGTGCTATTCCCAATCTCGTCTGTCACCTTCGATCCTATTATGGTCGTTGTAGTCAGACAAGTTTGTTGTGGGTGGGATTACTCAAACATCATCCTTGCTGAAACCTTTCTTTCCCTAAATCACTTCAAGAAAAACAAGAAGGGAATCTTTAGAGCCTCTAATGATCTTCTGTACTTATGGTTCACGTCTCATGTCAGACAATTCCATATCCGCATGGGTTTCACTGAGATTAGCCCCGATGCTCATCCCCATAAAACATTCGTCAGAATCCATACACTCATTCCTAAGTTCAATTTTAGAGAATGGAAAGAATTTCTTAGAGCTTTAAAACCCGAACATCTCCGATGGCGGCTAAGGTTGCCAACACTAGGCAAAGTCAGACTAGCATGCAACGGTGAAGATCCAGTCCCTTTGCTAGGATTCACAGGCATTACCGCATATTATCCGAAGAGGGTTATCCGACGGTTTGGGGCACTACAGGAGATCCCTTCTCCACCGCGACCTGGTATCTTTTCCTTTGACATACCAAACGAGACCCTCGTGGAGGAGAAGATGAGACAGTTCGAAGCCAAAGTGGCGTTTATTATTCACTCTCTGAAGAACTCTCAAGCCGAAGATATAAGCTGGCCGGAAAATATGACTCGTGAAGAGAACATCCACAGGGCTACTACAGAATACATTCAGCACTTTAAAGCAACCAAACGCAGCCTTGTCAAGCCCTATATACCCGAATATATCGTATCATATGTACCTGGGATAGAGCCCTCTATACCCGAAGACATGGGGTCACCGTCATATTCAGAGGATGAAGAATCCCAGACTGAAGAGGGAATCCATATTGGAACGATGAGGATACCTTAGACCTTAAGCGTCCTAGACTTGAATAGACTATTCTGTCAAGTGTAAAATGAGCAAACATTGCGATGCCTTTTCATGCATTCTCATTTGTATTGAATATTATTTTTACATGAGCATGAATGTGGACATATTTTGCATGCATAAAAACTATCGTTAAAAACAATGCTTCTTTTAATTTCATGAATTCTTTTGGCGAATGATTAAAAGAACTACTCCCATGAGACTAAGGCTCATAAGGTAGTCCTTTTTCTCATTCACCAACAGAAAACATGCAACTAAAGGAATTAAGTACCTCTTTTTGTCAATATAAAAGAAATACTCACTAGAATTCCTTTTAAACAGGTACTCTCTCATCACGGAATTGCCGACGCATTGTTTCCGCACCCGGCTTAAGACGAGAATGGAACAACAAGAACTGACCCCGCGAGTGGGCATGCTAGAAAATCAAATGACTGCCATGGCAACCATGATGGTTGATATTAAGGCAATGCTGGAAGCCTCCCAAGCCAGACAGGCAGTGCCTCCTAACCAGAACAATTCGAATCCGTCCTTCGAACCAGATGTAGCTAATAAAGAGATAGCAGACGATGCCCAACGTACAGAGGAAGATATCCGTGTGCCGAACATCCAGTCACAACAGAAGGCACCCCCAGTTGTCATCAACCTTGAGAAGGAGGAAAAGAGAAAGCAGACTGTAAAAACCGAAGTGGAGGCAAAGAGATTAGCAAAGATCGAAGAATGCTTAAGCAGCCACGGCTATGAGTTGGGCCGTTTCGATAAAATATCTCCTTTCGTCAAGGTAGAGACTCCTCCTGACTACAAAGAGCTAGACTTCTGAGAAAGTATAATGGGACGGGCTGTCCACACGCTCACCTCAAATATTACCTGCTCAAGATGGTGCACTATTCGGATTATATTCCACTGCTGATGAACACGTTTCAAGAGAGTTTGGCTGGCGCCGCTCTGGCAAGGTTTATCGAGTTGGACCTAGATGATTACGATGGATGGGAAGATCTTGCGGAGGATTTCCTTAGACAGTACAAGTTCAATACGGCTATAGCCCCAATGAGGGAAGACCTTCTACGAACCTCAAAGACAAGGGGCGAGCTGATTAGAACATACGCCCAGAGATGGCGAGCTTTGGCAACCCAAGTAAAGCCGTCAATCCCCGAAGACGAGCTAATTGATCTATTTCTGAAGGCACTCCCCTACGAATATTTCGACAGATTAAACACCTCTGGATGCCAGATCTTTACACACCTGATAAAGGTGGCAGAAAAGCTCGAATGGGCCTTAAGAGAGAGGAGGCAGCATGAGGCTTCTACCAGAAAATAATATCCCCTAAAGAGGGAGAAAGATGCCAAGCTTGACATAGCATTCATACCAGACCCCCATAAGCCCAAGGCGTTCAACAATTCTAATCAGACCAAATGAGGATCGTCATGGTCGGTGCCAAAGGGACAAGAGCCTAGGAGAAGGCAACCTCAAAAGCAGTTCTCTCAACTCCCAAGGCCTTTGTCCAAGTTTCTCCCGATGCTGCTAGAACAACACTTGGTGGCGAAGGAACCACCTGGGACAAATCCTGTTAAGTTTTCTGGCTTCGACAAGAGCCAAACCTGTGTCTACCATATGGGCGAAAGGGGACATAATGTGGATAATTGTTATATTCTTAATCTGAAGGTACAAGCTCTGATTGACAGTCAGATTCTGAAATTTGACAACGTGGCTCCAAATGTGCAAGAAAATATGTTCCCTGATCATCAAGCAATTTGGGCAATATTCACTGAAGAGGAGGAAGGCCACCTCAAGCTGAAAGTGGACATGTCTAAACTGACTGACCTTCTAGTCGCCGCTTCGTCATACCGAAAAGGATGGGAGATCCCTGCTGATGTAAAGAATCTATGTATCACCAAGATGATGAGCTTAGGGATAATATCCGATATTACCGATGAAGGATTCGAGGGAGTCGAAGCTTCTCTATCTTTGGAAGGAAGCCACTTCGTGATAAAAACTGAGCAGGGTAGCACGTGGAACATCCCGCATGAGGATCTGGTAAGCGACTTTGGGTCGATCATGGAGTCAAAAGAGGAATTCGAAGGGGACGAACTAGAGGCCAGGAGGCGGAGTCTGGCAGATCGTAGATTTATGGCCAACGCACTTGAAATGGGTGAAGTTATAGACAACCTGGGTCAGGATTCTGGGGGATACAACTTTAAAGTAAAATATTCTGCTCCTCCTAGTTTCTATCAGAGAATGGAGGATATCATACCAGACGGATGGGGAGGAATTGATGATCCCGCTCAACCCGAGATCCCGAGGGGCGTGGAAAAGTCTTTTATGAAACACTTTGATGACACCGTGTCAATGATCGAAGCTGCTACGACTGTGGTAATTAGATTAGAAGAGCTGGATAGCTTGAATGAGGTGGAAGATCTCTTAATCAAAGCTGTTGTGATCCGATTGCTGAAAGATGAGACGGACGATACAACTGAACCAGAGGAACCTGGTCCGACAACAATAACCATACAAGTCCCTCCAATAGAAGAGTACGATCCTAAAGCTGTCCACTAGGACTATGTGACAAAGGAAGTAGACGCAGTAATGAGATCTGGACGATTTTATGCCCATAGGGAGGGTGAATCCGAAAAGAATAAGATCTCGAAGGAGGACGCTGAAAAACTCACATCTATCATTAAGACCAGCGAGTTTGAAGTAATAGAGCAACTGAGGAAAATGCCAGCTCAAATATCCTTATTGGATTTATTCATCAATTCAGAAAAGCACAAGGATGCACTATTGAATATACTCAACGAGGTGCACATCCCTGAGACAATCAATGATGTGCAGTTAGGAAACTTCGTAGGGGCAATCCTCCTGAAAGATCAATTAAGCTTCTCTGATGATGACTTTCCCATGGAGGGGAGAAGGCAAAACAAAGCCTTATACATTTCTGCACAATGTAACGGGAAAAGAGTGGCGCACGTACTAATCGACAATGGATCGGCCTTCAACATTTGCCCTTTGGCTACCTTGAGAAGGTTGGGAATCAATGAGGAAACGATTAAGACTTCCAAAACAGCCGTGAGAGCTTTCGATGGGATGAAGAAGACTGTGGTAGGTGAAATTGAGCTAGAAGTGTTCATCGGCCCAACGAAATTCTCTATAAATTTTCAAGTAATGGATCTGCCTAATGCATTCAGGTTCTTGCTGGGAAGGCCCTGGATCTATATAGCAGGAGCCGTACCGTCCAGCTTGCATCAGAAAGTACGCTTCGTAGTGGATGGGAAAGTGATTACTGTACATGGGGAAGTCGACCTCCGAATATACCAAAACAGCGCCATTCCCTACATTGAACCTGAAGTTAAGATGGAAGCAAGCTATCATTCCTTGGAGTTAGTAGCGACAGTACACACTCCTGTAGGGACAAGATTGGGGGCTCTATACATTTTTGAAGCCAATCTTTTACCAGCTAAGATGCTACTGGCATATAGGTACAATCCCGGAGAAGGTCTGGGCAAACATGGTCAAGGAATGAGTACCCCTCTGTAGTTGAAAACCAACCAGCATAGGATGGGCTTGGGGTACCGGAAGCATCATATGGGCGAATCTGCCCTAAAGGCAACAGGCCGAGGCCGAGACAAGAGCCTGGGATGCCATGGAGGACAGAACAACCCGAGGAGTTCATTCATCGGATCTCCAACTTGGAAAGGCAGGTCACAGATATTCAATAATCCTTTGAACGCCCACTTCAACAAGAACTCTAAATGGTTGTCAGAAGAGGATATCACTTCATCAACAGAACCGGATCTGGCGAACCTTTTTCTCGAAGATGATTTTGTGAATGTCGTCATAGAGTGGTCGGACGACAAAGCCACTTCCCCTGAGTAAAGAAGCTCCTCTCCTGCTTTTAAATACTGCACTTAGAACTTTCTACATTTTGTTGCATTTTCATTCCTTGTTATAGACAGGAAAACGCCTTTGGATCTCTGGCCATTGGTCCAAACAGCATAGCTTGTAATGCGGTCCATTTGTATTCAATAAAATCACACAAGTTTTGTTAAGGACATATGGAACCATGAATCAGCCCGATGATGATACTAGTCTTCTGCACAGAAGCTTGAGGCCTGATTTGCCATATGATTCCTAATTTCCAAAGGATTTCCATGGGGCTAGGATGTCCGATGACATGAGGATTAGTCTCGTTTATACCTATACTTATTTCGAAAACTCTTTCGAAAAGATTTTCCGCAATCATGCATGGCATCTTTATGGAGCACGAACTAACCATGTTCATGACATTTTAGGCATGTCATCTCAAATATACATACCAGGTTGTTATGCGATTCGGATCGCCACATGGATTGTTCCTACAGCATCGAGGAAGATGAGGATGAAAGTTATACGTCTATTCGCAGAGAATGGAGTGCCTTCGAAGAATCAATGCCTCCTACTTCAGAAGAACCAGTTGTTATTAACTTAGGGGACTCCACTGATATCAAGGAAGTCAAAATCGGTAGACATTTATCTCGAAATGAAAAACTCAGGTTCACAGAATTACTGAAGAAGTATCAAGATGTCTTTGCATGGTCTTACGCTGACATGCCTGCTTTGGATCCTAAAATTGTGGAACACGTATTGCCCACTGATCCCAGTGTTAAACCTGTCAGACAAGGCAGCAGGCGGATGAAAGCCGAGTTAGAAGACAAAATTAAGGAGGAAGTCATGAAACTTCTCATGGTAGGTTTTATTGAAGCTATCACATACTCGGACTGGATTACAAATATAGTCTCCGTCATGAAGAATAATGGTAGAGTTCGAATATGCGTGGATTACCGAGATCTGAATAGAGCAAGCCCAAAAGATGATTTTCCATTACCTCACATTGATGTGTTGGTGGATAGTACTGTGGGGTATGAATTATTCTCATTCATGAATGGATTCTCAAGATATAATCAAATCCTCATGAAATAGGAAGACAAGCCAAAGACTGCTTTTACCACGCCCTAGGGAAACTTTTGCTACAAGGTTATGCCCTTTGGATTAAAGAACGCAGGGGCCACCTACCAGAAGGCTATGATCACCTTATTCCATGACATGATCCATAAAGAAATTGAAGTATATGTCGATGACATGATCGCCAAGTCCAAGAAGGGACAGGATCACATACAGGTGTTAAGAAAATTATTTGAGCGGCTGCGCAAATATAAGTTAAGGCTGAACCCTAACAAATGTGTGTTCGGGGCAAAATCTGGGAAGTTTCTTGGATTCATGGTCAATAACAAGGGCATTGAGATCGACCCATCAAAGATTCAAGCCATCAATGATCTAGCAACTCCCTCTACAGTAAAAGAAGTGGGGAGCCTTATGGGGAGACTGAACTATATTGCCAGATTTATCAATCAGCTGTCCGATGTGGCTAAACCAATCTTCAAATTACTCAAGAAAGGCGCGAAAGTGACATGAGATACAGAGTGCAGTCAGGCATTCCAGAAGATCAAGAACTACCTGGTCACTCCGCCAGGACTTGTTCCTCACATCCCAAGTCATCCTTTGACCTTATATCTGACTATACAGCAAGAATCTTTGGGAGCCTTACTTGCCCAAACAAGCCCGATGGATGGTAAAGAAAGAGCCATCTACTACTTGAGTAAGAAGTTCACACCATCTGAAGCAAAATACATACCAATTGAAAGGGCTTGTGTAGCAACTGTATGGGTACTTCGCAGATTAAGACAGTATACCCTACATCACCATATTCAGCTGGTAACGGAGAATGATCCCGTCAAATACCTCCTGGAGAAACCCGCGTTAATGGGAAGTTAGCAAAATGGCAGGTGATGTTGTCTGAATTTGACATCAAATGTTCTCCACAAAAATTAGTAAAAGGGAGAGCCATAGCAGATATGTTAGCAGAAAACTCATCAACTTGCAAGTCTTCCGGAAAAATGAAGGTCGAAGACCAAGTTTTAAACCTAGCAGAGGATAAGTGGGTCATGTATTTCGATGGTGCTGTTAATCTATCAGGGGCAGGCACTGGGGCAGTATTAATATCCCCCGATGATCAACATTATCATGTTGCAGCAAAGATGACTTTTCCTTGCACCAACAATATCTCAGAATACGAAGCGTGCATTCTAGGCTTACGATTAGCCATTTCCAAGGGAATACCCAAGCTGCAGGTTTATGGAGATTTTATGCTCATCATTTTGCAGACACAGTGAGAGTGGAAGATGAAAGACGCAAATCTCATCCATTATCATGAATACCTTGAAGAATTGATACTTAAGTTCAAAGAAGTGGCATTTGAATACCTGTCAAGATCTCATAATCAATTTGCGGACGCGCTAGCCATCCTGGCCTCAATGTTACAAATAGCTAATGGGTTGGAAATAGAACCCCTAAGAATTGGCATAGTCGAAAAGCCAACCTATTGTATGCTAATCGAAGAAGAGTTTGATGGAAAGCCGTGGTACTATGACATCAAGAATTATCTCTCAAAATGGGAGTTTCCTGCAGGATGTCAGGCGGGAAACCGGAGATACATAGCCAAGATGGTCAGCAAGTTCCTCCTCAGTGGATAAGTTCTGTACAAAAGGTCATTTAACTCTACTCTATTAAGATGTGTAGATGCTAAAGAAGTAAATATTCTCATGAAGGAGATCCATGAAGGCATATATAGGCCTCACATGAACGGCCACCTCCTCTCCAGGAAGATCATGCGGATTGGCTATTATTGAATGACCATCGAATCAGACTGTTGTCAACACGTCGGGTCATACCACTAGTGCCAAATATATGGTGATAAGATTAATGCGCCCCCGAATGAATTGCATCAAATGTCTGAAGTTTGGCCTTTTTCTATGTGGGGGATAGACATGATAGGGCCTATCAATCCCGCGGCTTCAAATGGTCATCGCTTCATCCTAGTGGCGATTGATTACTTCACAAAATGGATAGAAGCCAGTTCTTATAAGAATGTCACTGCAAGAAACGTGGCAAGATTCATTAAAAGAGACATCATATCTCGATATGGTACCCCTTAAGCAGTCATTACGGATAATGGATCCAACCTGAATAACAAGATTTTCGACGATCTGCTGGATCATTTTGGTATTCGACATCTGAATTCATCCCCTTACCGTCCGCAGATGAATAGGGCAGTGGAAGCAGCCAACAAGAACATTAAGAGAATCTTGGCTAAGACTGCGGAAAACTACAGGGATTGGCATGAGAGGCTACCATTTGCCTTAATGGCATATCGAACTTCAATTAGGACCTCTACAGGGGCAACTCCCTACAGGCTGGTGTATGGAATGGAAGCGGTCCTACCCGTGGAAGTTAAGGTCCCCTCTTTGAGGATCTTATCAAAAGGTAAACTCTTCGAGTCAGAATACTCCAAGCACAGATATGAACAGCTAAATTCGATAGACGAGAAACGTCTTAGAGCCATCTGTCATGGTCAAAGTTACTAGAAGAGGGTGGCCAAGTCATTTAATCGAAAAGTTAAAGCCAGAAATTTTGAAGTGAATGACTTGGTGGTAAGGAAGATTCTGCCGAGTACTGTCCATCTGGGAGGCAAGTGTTGTGGAAATTCTCCTATATTTTGATTCTGACAAAACCTTCAAAAGAAATTGTTTAATGAAATGTGATGCAGGAAGAATGTGTAAGCAGCAGGTTGAGTGATTCCAATTCTGTCGCGCTGACCAAGGGTCAGATGGAAGTACTCCTGACGAAGGGTCAGATGGAAGTGCTTCGGACGAAGGGTCAGATGGAAGTGCTTCTGACGAAGGGTCAGATGGAAGTGCTCCTGACTATCTAAACAGTGACGAATGGATCACATCAAATCTCCGTATTATCATTCCGTGCCAACTGATCTAGTAAGAATCAAATCTCTTCTAGACGAATCTGAAGAAAGATCAGTTTCTACATTTTACAAAACACGAAGACCCACGTATGGCAGGTTTCCGATCAAGGCAAGTGATATTCGATTATCCTGATATTCCATCTAATCAATTAAGGGACTTTCTATAATGGGATATCATCTTCTAAGGAATATATACTTAGGAATCAACTCAAACTTATCACACTTATGGAAGCTGGAGATTCAGTTGTATGGGCGACTGAATCAGAAGGGTTCAATGTCTTACCCAACGGTCTACATATCTTTTGAAGATACAGTCTTGTTCAATCACAATTGATGACGTCCAATAAAGGATTGAAGAGCGATCCCTTGGCTGGAATCCAACGGCTAGTTCGGAGGCAGGGGAGTATAAAAGAAGAATCATGATGGACTAAGGGGAGAAGCAGAACAACAAACTAAAGTGCAAGCATAATTTGAGTTTCATCCAAAGAGTATTCTGGGTACCCAAAATTCTTCACTGTGAAAATCTGTGTGAGAGAGAAACAAAATACTTGAGTGGTTGTAATCCTCTTGATTCTTCATAGTGAAATCCAGCCGATCGACTGTCATCGTGGGAGAGTGGACGTAGGCTTGATCTAAGCCGAACCACTATAAATATCGTGTGCAATATTCTCTTCTCTAAACTCTTACCCTTGCGTTTAGATTTTCTGCACACTGTTATACGGTTCTTGTTCCTAATCGTACACTGAACTTTATTCATTCTGCAAGAAATTTCAATTTTGTTCAGAATCTCCTATTCACCCCCCCTCTAGGAGATATTGCTAGATACATCAGCAAGTTTACCCCGAATTATGAAGGCCCCTATATTGTCAAGAAAACTCTCACAGGAGGAGCATTAATTTTGGTAAACTCTGAGGGAGAAGAATTGGGGCACCTTGTAAACTCTGATGTTGTGAAGAAGTATTACCCTTGAAATAAAATCAGATTTTGGTCATGCGGCTTGTCCAGAATCAATCCGAATCGTCATGACAATCATTGCATAAGCATATCATGCATCCACGCACATACTAGCATGTGTTCAGTTTTGCAGGGTTCCAAGAAGCGAACTCAAAAATCGGATTCATTCAAGCAGAACCCTAGACAAGAGGGATCTCGACATCAAGCACCAGGTGATATGTATCTGTTCCATCAAAGGTTAAACCATCTTTCACTCACAAGAATGTCTCCTCTATCTTATATGCAGGAATGAATGATGAAAATGGAAGACAGCAAAAGAAGAGCTCAGTAAAGTATCTCTCACTTTTTGTAAGATAAAAGAATGAGAGAATGAACATTCACATACTTGGGCTCAGGAATAAATATTATTTCTGAAAATGAATTCATTGCATTTATTGCACACCTGTTAAAATCAGGAAATGATCCAAAGCATGCATGATGCATCATTGAAATCTCCTGCGGGGTAAAACGCCTGGGGAAAAACAAAATGATTTTTCCAAAAAACACGGCTTGCTTAGGCTATCTAGCAGGAATATCCCTCCGAATGAGAGGCAAGCCTGATCCAAACACGTCCTATACTCGAGAGATGAGAGAAGAGTGAGAATAGGAAAACCCGAATCTGAGGATACAGGGGCCCTTCGCATCGATTACATGGATCGGGAAGACGGAGGCATTCATTTCTCTATCCTAAACACTACAGGTGACCATTGACAACTATTTGAATGGAGGTTTCAATTCTTTACCCCTGTTAAAGACCACCCCACATTGGGGCAAACTAGAAGTACGTCCAACAGCATCATGAGGTAAATGGTTAGAAATCCTCTTGCTCAGACTTGCATCAATCTTCGTGTGTTGCTTGTCATTTTAACTTATATGGTGATTCAGGTGCTTTAAGAGGACGAAAAGCATTCGTTTCTCTATCCTATACACTTTTACCCTTTGCACAGCTCAATTGAGCATGTACACTCGATTCATAAACCTGTTGGTGATCAGTGCATATTCCAAGACGGAAGCAACGTCACTTCAAGAGCGGAAGAGTCCAAAAGATAGGATTTGTGAAAAAAAAATTCCTAGTGCTGAGATTCAAAGTATATATCTCGCACACTCACTTGAAGAATCATGGTTCCCAAAAAGAAAAGAGGGAACCCCGCAAAAGAGAGCAAAGAAAAAATAGAGAAACACAATTGTGGGCATCAAGAAAAAGCAAAGTGCCTGGTAAAAGCAAGGCCAATGCCCCTCCAAATATTTGCACACCTGTGAATCATGTATTTGATATTATAAATGCCAAAAAAGATGACATGATGTCTGTGTATAGGTCACTAGTGGGAATTGGTGATGCCACCTTCGGATGCTGACACCATACTAGCACGATAGAGAAGTTCTCCAAAAGACTACCAATGCGCTTCAAAAAACTAAAGGCGCTCTATAAGCTGAAAGAGACCAGATCGGCAGCAAATTTGCAGTGATCACCAATATTAAACCCTTCACATGTTCTGGGCCAAAAATAAGCCTTTTTCGGTCCCCAATCCTACCTATGTTACAACTCTGAGAAGTCTTTTCTGATTAAAGCATTTGGGTTAGCATGGGGTTTAATGCTTAAGCTTAGCTCGAAGAAGTTCGAGCAAGATTATTTCTTTCTCATTTTGCAGGATGCTTGACTTGTAAACCCGGAACAGATGAAGAAAATTTTGTGTTCAAAAGACCTGACTCAGGAAGTGAGTCCCCTTTCGGAAGCTATATCTACGCCCAATATTACGGTCCCGTAAAGACCTCCCGATTGATCTAAATGTATGCGCTGCGAACGACCCCGAAAACCCAGGGACAGGGTATTAGGAAATTCGAGTGCTCCTATTATGAAAAGACCAAGTCAGAAAATTGGTAAGAAGACCTTTCTGACAAAGATATTCCAATAGAATGCTGAAAAGCAAGCCTTGGTTGGAAAATTCAAAACGTTTGATATAAGGATTTTTCCTCACAGAGATTCTTGATCATCTTTGCATGCTTTGAGATGCTTTGGATAACCTCCAGCGTCCTAAGCCATTTTTGCATAATTGCGTAGGTTAAAATGAAGCCTTTTACCTACATTGCAATTGTCATTACCTCAAGAGAGCTAATATCTTGGCAAATGAGGAATGAACTCTCAGGTCTAAGCTTCTAGGACTCATGGTAGCCCCAGATTCTAGAAGGATGCCTTGCTCTGAAAAGAAGAGCTTTCAAGCTTACTTTTCTGAAGGATCCTTAGTAACCCCATATCCAAGAAAAATATCTTTTGATAAAATGTTTTACAGGTTTGAGCTTTCTGCAGAATGCCTATAGTCCCCAGATCCCAGAATGTCACCTCCAATGTCGAAAGGACTATTTTCTGAATCATCTCTTTGTGAGATTTCAGTTTTACAGGTTTGAGCTTTCTGCAAGATGCTTGGAGTTCCCAGATCCCATAATGTCACCTTCAATGTCAAAAAGACAATCTTTGAAATCATCTCTTTGTGAGATTTCAATTTTTATAGGTTTAGCTTTCTGCAGGATATCTGGAGTCCACATATCCCAGAATGTCACCTCCAATGTCGAAAGGACAATATTCAAGATCGACTTTCTGCGAGATTTCAGGTAACCCCTAGATCCCAGAACAATCTTATCAAAGCTTTTGCAGGTTTAAGTTTTCTACAGGATATTTGGAATCCCCAAATCCCAGAATAACGCCTTGCATGTCGAAAGAACAGTTTTCAGAACCAGCTTTCTGTGAGGTTCTAGGTAATCCCTAAACCCAGAATAGCTCATTTGGTAAAGCCTAAAGGTTAGGTACACCTTATTTGTATAGATCCTAGTTAATTCCTTAGAATATATGATCAAAACTTCTGACAATCCCTAAGAGACTGGGTGCGTCATCCATAGGTTCCTAGCAGAAAGGAGTCCTATTCTCGGCCTGATCCCCCTAAAGGATCAAATGTTCGACAATCCCTAAAGAACGGGTGCGTCATCCATAGGTTCCTAGCAGAAAGGAGTCCTATTCTCGGCCTGATCCCCCTGAAGGATCAAAATGTTCGACAATCCCTAAAGAACGGGTGCGTCATCCATAGGTTCCTAGCAGAAAAGAGTCATATTCTCGGCCTGATCCCCCTGAAGGATCAAAATGTTCGACAATCCCTAAGAGACTGGGTGCGTCATCCATAGGTTCCTAGCAGAAAGGAGTCCTATTCTCGGCCTAATCCCCTTGAAGGATCAAAATGTCTGACAATCCCTAAGAGACTGGGTGCGTCATCCATAGGTTCCTAGCAGAGATGAGTCCTATTCATGGTCTGATCCACCATACGGATCAAAACTTCTGACAATCCCTAAGAGACTGGGTGCGTCATTCATAGGTTCCTGTCAAGTATAGGAATCTCATTCTGGTATGGCCTATCATATAGGCTAGAGTTTAACCGCCTTAGGATACTCAAAAGACGAGTCCCTAGGTATCCACTTGAACCCACTATAGACTGTGCACGCCGCACGAGCGTCAGGCAGGTAAGTAACAGGTGAGTATCTCTATCCCGTCTCTCTCTCTCTCACGTCAACTGAAACGAAATGAGCGGAGCATTCACCAGCGGAACAAGAAAGATTAGATGTCAAGATCCATTTTTTCTATTTCCCAGTAGAGTCGATCTAGACTAAGGTGTCACCTGCCTTTGAGAGAAACCTCTCGCGAGATTCTTCTCAAAGAGGGGCAGCTATTGACACCTAATTTCGGATCAGCATTTTTGTGGTTACTTCTTTGAAAATTCATGAAAAATCCATAAAAAGTCAAAAAATTACAACATTAACTTCGGTGGCCTTTGCCAAGCCTAAGGAACCATTTTTGACAAAAAAAAATATTTTTTTCATATTTTTCGTATTTTTTTAGTATTTTTAGAAAATATAAAAAAACTAGAAAAATAAAAAACATAGCATTCGAGGTCACAAAAATATGAAAAAATAGCCAATATTTTTCTTATAAATCCCTTGTATTTTTGACCTCACAAAAAATCCAAAATCAGATTCAATTTTAGGTGTTCCTTTGTTACACATATGATTGAATTTAAGAAACAAATATCGATTGAGTCTTTTAATTTGTAATTTTTGCATTTTTAAGGATCTTGACAACCAATCTGATCATTCCCCATTTCAATTTAGCCCAATTGTTCGCACAAATTGCCCAATTGCACGAAATGCATACTAAATTGTATTTTAGTCCTTGAAATTGGGCATAATTGAAATTACTTTTAATTCAAGGGCTATCATTGCAAATTAAACATGCTGCCCAATGGTTTTCATCATTTTGAATCGATTGGCATAGGTAATTTGGCCCAATTTGGTCATTTGAACCTTCAATTGCACAATCCCCAATTTGCAATTAAATAGAAATTTGGGGTTTTTATTGAAATTGACATGAACTTTTGGGCAAAACCACATTTTTAGATAGAATTCATGCCCTAGATTCGATTCTGAGGTTCAATTGCAAAAATTTCCTATTAATTTGGGTTTAATTTTGAAAAATCCAATTTGAAACTGGTTCAAACCGGTCGGACCGGTTGAACCGGTCTGAAATAGTGTCGTCTTCCCCAAAACGCTCGTGCAGATGAACAGACAGACCGAGCTTTGAAGACCAAATTGAAGGTCCAATCGACCACAATCGAAGACACACTGGTGGGGGTTTAAAGCTTAAGATCGTTCCCCGTCGATTGACACCAAGATCACGACCAATGGTCGCCTGAGGAAGAAGTAATGGGCTGGTCAATCTCGCAAACCTACGAAAGTCAACCGAAGCAAGCTCAGACCAAATTCGTACCAAATAGAGCTTGCCGGAGCTCCTAACGGGGATTGAACGGTTTCCCAACCAATTCCATCGCCGTCGACATGCCATTTGGCACGTGACAGCACATGAATCCAAGTGGGCTAACGTCCACTATTCAAGCGAGAAACCGAATGGGGGGTGTCTAAGCCAGTCGGCCTTCGCGAAGCAAAAGAAAGGGCGGATTCAGTTAGTGGAGGGTAAACAGAATCAAGAGAAAGAGAGAGAGAGAGAGAGAGAGAGAGAGAGAGAGAGAGAGAGAGAGAGAGAGAGAGAGAGAGAGAGAGCTCCCATCCATCGCCATTGTCGAGGGTAGAGCTCGGATTTGTAGAGCATTGGTCAGGCCTTCTCAGGCCAAACCGATGCTCCTTAAGGTCGTCAGGAAGACGCTCAAGCTCCTAGGAAGCGATCGCCACCGACCGCGCAGCCCGAAACTACCAGAACAGGTAATCCCGAACTTTGAGCTTAAGCTCTGGTCTTCAATGGTGAACCTTGATTTCGATTTCAATTCTTACGATTCCTATGTGCGTTTCATTCCTTGGACATCACTGACCATTATTGCATCTTCATTTTGCAATGATTTCGCCTGAGTACCTCGAATCGAGTCTTCGAACTTAACCTCCATAGCCGATCACTGGTCATACTCGCCTAGCCCAATCTAGGCCGTGCGAGCTCAATCGGAGCTCGAGGTAAGTTTTCTGCACCTCCTGCCATGTCAATCTGTGAATGAATCGATCTAATTTTGCGTGGTCTGTACAATTGAACTTCCATGGCCGTACTCGGCACTTTGCATTATGCTCGTGATTCAGTGGGTAGGATGCTTTGATTCTTAGATATATTAGGCTAGAGTCGATCACGAATCGATTGCCGTTGGTCTCGCACGATTCCATCAAGAATCCACCGTAGGATCGTCGCCGGAGATCCTTAGCCGTCCATTCCGCCGGAGTCGAGAGGTTGAAGACGAAGCAGACGTGGCACAGTCAACAGGTCAAAATTCCAGGTGTCGCGTCGTGATTGGTCCACGGGAATGCCGAGTCAGCTAGACCGTTAGTCTATTAGGCTGAGTTGGACCAGATCCAACGGCTAGGGTTAATTGAGCTCATTCAATGGTGACCGTCCGATTAGAAATTAGGATAATTCGAAAATAGTTTTTAATCAGAAAATCAAAACTGGTTAAAACGGCGTCGTTTAGGTTAGTAGTAGAACGGCGTCGTTTAGGTTAAGTAGGAATGGACGGCTCAGATCAAGTCTCATGTTCTAATCGTGGCCGTAGATTTAAGTAAGTCAATCATACGGTCCCGAGCGAGTCATCGTTTAATCTAGACCGTAGGTTCTAGTAATCAGATCCAATGGGCGTGGACTAGCCACCTAGTCCATTAGGGGCCGTCGGATTAAATCCAAATAATCAGAAAATAAAAAACGTAGAAACGGCGCCGTTTCGGTCTGACCCGGATCTGAGCGGATCGGGCCGCCTGCCCGTGGGTCGTGGGCCGGGTCACCCGACCCGGCCCGAATAACATTTTTTTAAATAAAAAATCGAAAAATGATTTAAAAAATAAAAAAAAAATCAGAAAAATCCTAGAAAATCCAAAAAAATGCTAGAAAATCCCAAAAAATCCCACAAAAAATGTGAAAAAATTGTGGAAAAATCCTAGACACTCCAGAAATCCCCAAAAATCAAGGAATGACCACAGACATGCGGGTTTGTGAACCCTTGACTACTATCTTTACAAACTCGGGACACACCTATCTATATCTATCAGTAGTATCCATGTCACCATTTCCCTAAAGGAATATATAGAATTTATTAAAAGTTACCAATATATTAGAACAATAAATTGCATAAAAATCAATCACCTTCAAGGCATGGTTTATACCTGAGTATCTATACCGTGCTTCTCTAGTATTTCATCTCTTGCTTCGCGTGTCCATCTCTTCAAAATGTAAGCACTATGAATTAACTTAATATTCACCAAATCAAGAACCTTCAAGGCATGGTAACATAAGATCCCAACGATCTCAAAATGATTACAAGAACAATTCACCACTTCATTGCTTGGGCCACCCGTGACCTTGTACTCTGTATCATTTGTACCAAATGAATTAACAACATATTCCCGCAAGAGACCTACCTCATTACGTCCCTTGATAACAGGCCTAAAGTTTTCATCAATTCTGTCTGAAAATTTTCAAACATCGAAGGTGTATAGGCTGCAACATAGGTGATGTTTGACAAAAGATCGTTGGCAATTTCTCTCTAGCATTAAACTCAACCTATAACTCTTTGTACCGCTTATCGTTCACCACCTTATCAAACCTCTTGAAAAATCCACTTAGATTTATAGTACATGCAAGATAATCCTTCAAATCTCCATTGAAACTGTCACGCCCCGAACCTGCGAACATCCCACCTAGCCGTTTCTCACATGACATTTTCCCAAGATCCTTCGGCGTACAACTCTTTAATTCCACCTTACATTCGGAAGCGATAAAACATCTCCATCCATGTACAAAATCCAGATGACTTAGGACGGAACAATAGTACACTTCTCATTGTCATCAAAATACACCGCGAATCATTCACTAAGTCAAATACTATGGATTCAATTACTTCATCCATATAATCGAATACAATCCCTAAGGCCACAAAAGATTCTATAATCAATCGACCATCTTCTTTCACAACTACCAATCCTTAGTAAACTTGGTGTTTCTTCGCCTGGGGCCTGAAAAATGTTAATCCCCAACGGGGTGAGATATAAAATCCCAGCAAGTGAAACCCAACCTAAACTAAACCACTAGTCTCTCTAGATAACACAAAATGCAGATAATGCAGGGAATTCAGCAAGTAATGGCATATGGCAATTCAGCATCATTTCTCATAGAATAATTTTTGGCATATCAAAACATTAACGAACACACCACATGCTATAGGATCCAAACTTCACACCTTAGCCCAAAACAAACTTACTGTCTTCAATGTGACAACCAATTAATCATCGCCAGGGCCCACGGCCGCAATGTATCGCCAGGGCTCCAAGCCGCGATATAATCTCGTAGGGCTCACAGCCAAACCATCGCCAGGCCCACGGCCGCGATGTATTTTCAATTTATTCAAGCATCGCTAGGGCCCATGGCCGCGATGAATTTCAATTCATTAGAGCATTGCCAGGGCCCACGGCCAATTCACTAGCAATAACAGGGCCCATGGCCAGTCTTAATAGCAATAATAGGGCCCACGGCCAATCTCAATAACAATAATAGGGCCCACGGCCAATTCAATAACACACTATCAATCATCATGCTTTTAACGCACATTCACGCTATACCAGACAACTATCCAGTAGAGTCCTAGGGTTCAAGTAAGTGTTTAAGAACTACTTATCTCAAGCAATTAGCAAAAGTCCACTTCGATCAATTTTCCTTAACCCCACAAGTGTTCAGCAACCCAAGGTTCTCGTACTGTCCTAAGAAATTCATCAATTTTGGATCAAAATCCAACTAATTCTCACTTCCTTGATACCAATCCCTCAATAATTAATCAAATGACAACTCAATATGCCTTATCAATTGATCAGATATACGACAACATCTTCATTCATCCTCCATATATTCGGTTCATACGACAATAATAAGGGCAGATTATACTTCAAAGGTTTTACACACATTTTAGCCCTTAAATCACCTCTAAATCCCAATCCACTTCTCATACCTTCCTCTAACACCTTAATCAACATTATAAGTAGTCCTTTGCATAAATTTGAAGTCAAAATACCCTTCTAACAGCCCCCAACAAATTCGGTACAAATAGAGTATCATCTAAAACAGGATCGATTTTGGGTTCCAACCGCTCAATCGAGCCATAAATCAATTCTAATTCTCAATCCTTCAATAATGAATTTGCTAAGACCTTACTTTATGGGTTTAGGAAGCTCACCATGAGATTTGAAGCGGATTGATACCCCCAAAGACGTCGAAACAACTCGATCTCTTCAAAGTCAGAATCTGTCCAGTTTTGTACCACCCATAATCAGCCATAAAACTCATTTTAAAACCATCTATTTGCATCCATAAACCATCTGTAAAATAGTACTAGATGTTATGAAGCTCTCCTAAAAAATTTGAGGTCATTTGGAATTTCTAATCGCTAGAACCAACACTTCTCCTCAGCTAGCTCAAAATCCGTCCGCTTTTCTTCCAAAAATCACCATAAATTAACCAGACCTCCAAAAATCATGAAACCAATGGAAAAATATCAGGAACATCCTGAACTAAACTGTGGTAATTGGACTCGACCAAAAGATACCCGGAAGAGGGGATTGATCAGACCGAACAAGAGGGATGGAAACTGTCTTCTGGGGCAGTTTTCGGTTGAGTTGAACTTGGAGAGGAAAATACAATGAGGTTGAGAGGAATGATATCCACGGCTGAAGAGACTTTATTATAGTTGTCTCACACCCATTATTGAACCAAAATTGATTAGACTTGATTAGGTGGGGCAATTAATGCTTGAGGGCCTCAATGGTTGACAAGTGGCATTGTCCAATAATACATCTTAAAGCTTTGACTCAACTTTGACCCCTTGCACAGCAAATTTCGGCATCCATAAGGGTAGGAGAAATGTCCATTTTGTCCTTCTTGCATTCTTAAGGCAAAGACAAATGGGCGAGGCGTAAAATGGTCATTTGGCATTTTTCGTCCGAAAATTTATTTTTCTCGTTTTGAATGGCCATTGGTGAGGCGACGTCCTTTTCAAATTTTGAAATCCTTCATTTCCAATTACTAATTCGGTCTTCCATTTCATATATCAAGTCTCGAGGGGTCGAAAATCCATAATGTCACAAAAACTCTCACTCAACTCTGTACTACATATCCCTAAGATTAGTGTAGATTTCATATAACATCTAGCCCACTTCTTTTTCAACTTGTACATATTTTGGAGCCAAGAATTGTCAGTAGCTTCATATGATGAAAGTAAAGAATCTCATGCCTCTTCAAATTTTTGCATATCTACATATTCATACACAAGCTTCTTCAAATCAATCAAAAAATTAGATCCATTCTTCATCAAATAACTAACATTTTTATGGCATTTTGCATTAGATGCCATGTACACAATCTGTGTCTTGTCTCGCGAATCACCTCCTCTAATGCCTTCGACATTCCTGCATCTTGATCAGTAAAAATTGTTGCAGGCCTCCTATTTTTGTGTGGCCCCAAGAATGTTTCGGAAAGCCTTCTGAAGGAATTGGCGATTTCATCATATAAAAGTGCAGCCCCAAAAATCTCAAGCTCTCTATGGTGATTCAATTCAATAAATACGCCAAGTGGCCTATACTTTTTGTTGGTGAAAAATATTGTGTCATAGGTCACAACATCACCAAAAAGGACATAATCTATAACCATCCTAGAATCTGCCCAAAATATGTTCATGATTTGCTCATTACTATTAAGCTGAACAGCATAGAAGAAAGATGTGTCTAAGATCTGTCGCTTTTCAAAGTACCCCAATAAAAATTCTACATCTCCAAACTCCATGTCTCTCTCTCGTTTTATGTGAAGATAGTTTTTTACATCAACCCTCGTGTAACCAACATTTTCTCTTCCCCCAGATTGTACGCTAGACAAGTCATGATGTTGTCTCTGTGTGAGGCCTGCATTGTCAACCAAAATAATTTGCTGAGTTTGGACATCGCTTATTTCCCTATGTGACCGTATCAAGTAAGTACACTCTTCAAAGTGGAGTGGATGGGAATTTTGGCTCAAATCATACACAAAATATTTACCACTCCCTCGAACCAATTTGAGGTGCATTCGGGCATGGCAATCCATCCTCGTTTCAGGCCTAGGCTTTTTTACTAATTCCACCCGTTTATCTATACCTCGGCGTCTTTCTTTTACACAACAAAAGCGCAGAGTAGTTATGGCACCATCCTTCCATTTGGTATTACCTCTCTCGCATACACCAAAATCAATTTTCAATGCATACATCTTCCAAAACTTCCATGCCTCGTCTACATCATTAAATTCCATGCCCATTTGTAGAGTCCAGTCATTTCTGCTAATAAAATCACACAAAAAAAGTAGTAGACAAGGTTGATTTAGACAATAAACTTGAACAAAAAATAATAAAAAAGAAGAAAAACTAACATACTTTCATCAAAACATTAATTACATTGTGCCTTCATCATCCATTTGGGAGGAAGCCTCCATTTGATGGATATTTTGATTGCTAGTGCTAAGCATGGTAGTTTGTGCTCCCTCCATATCAGTAGAACTGTGGCAGAGAAATAGAAAGAACATAACACAATATGAAAAGCTGCTTCTTCAACCTTGAGATAACATATAGCCATTAACCTTTTGTCAATCTTAAACTATCAAACAATATTCAAAAAAGCTCAACAGCATAAGTTTGCAAAGAGATTGACAGCTCAGCTTCACCTTCTTCCTATTAATTATCATCATTGTCATAATCCTTCATGTACTTCTCCTTCACTGCTGCAACTGTAAGACTAGTTTGTCAAGAAAATCTCACCATATTTATGACATTATGAAAGGACAATAATGTGATTACAAGACTGGTTCATCATGACAGTCATACACAATACAAGGTGAGTAAAACAATGGATGAGAACTAACATCTGAACTCGGATGCTCTTGGAACAGTACAAAAAATTAACGCCCACCAATATTTCTTACATGGTTACATAAGAACTGCAGTAACAAGACTCCGTGCCAAGTGGAAGTTGCGTGCCACTCTCCATTCTAAATAGCAGATAGTCAATTGTCACATGGTTTTCAATAATGTTTTTAACAATGAATGACCTAACTTCATCCTAGAACAAGCCAATTTCTTTCTCCATGCATAGACCCATGATCTCAATATCGTCTATATTCCATAATTTTAATGATTAAATCGATTTACGGAAATAGTAATAATATATTACTAAGAATGCAACAAAATTGTCCAATATCTGCATTATCTCACAGCAAAAGAACGACTTTTTTCTATGACATGAATATAAGAGAAACATCAAATAGGAACCACAATATCAGGTGGAGCTCCCAAATAAAAGGATATCTGTAGTAGTCCAAATCAACCAGAGCAATGGCTATCTTGCTAAATTCAACAGCACTAGGTTTCATACTAGCAAATGTATAGTCATTGCTCTTGTCTATCAACTTCACGAGATTTCCAACACTTTATTTATTCTAGAAAGCACCTTTTTAATTTCAGAAGATGAAAACAAAGAAGCTTTTAATTGGAAATTTTCAATAAGATGTTGCTTTTCTCAACTCTCTCGAAATTGTTTCAATTTCCAAAGATATATATATCATTGCTCCTAACGTGGAGGGCCAGGAAGTGTACCTATACCTGGATATCCAGAGTTGTAAAATTGACGAGACTATAATCTTCTATTACTCCTTTGCAAGCTTCCTAGAAGAACAATCAAACAGCTTCAACAAATCAGTAAATTTGAGATCAGTTGTACCACTACAGTAGATACAAGATACAGTAATCAATATGCACTACTAAAAAGATCCGCTAATCCTACTTAGACTTGGTGAAAAAAAATTCCTACTTGGACATGCAGGATCCTAATTAAACGCCATTCATGTTCCCTCGGCCGGTTCAAACTTTTATAGTTCAGGTCAACAAATACAACGCCTCCGAAAACAAAAATCTGAACTTCAACCAAGATCGCCCAAAAGCACCACAGCAACAAAGCAGACGAACTAAACACTGCAATATCCAAAATCAACAGGTTCGTGCTACCACATCTCAAAGATTGTACAAAGATCGAATTAGACAATACAAGATCATGATAGGTTACCGCAAATCTTGATGGGAGCTTCGAGCTCGAGGAGATTGGGCTATGAGAGCAAGATGTCGCCAGAGGCCGTGCAGAGCTGGCGGATCAACGGCCTCTGACTGCACTATCTTCTCGACCTCATCAACTGTCGAATCCGCACCTCCTAATTGAGTTCTCCTAACCCACTGTTGATGCTATGACTGGAGTGCAGGAGCCGCATTCACGCCCCTGCCCGCGCCTCTGGATTTCGTGTCGTCAACGGCGGTTCTGCGGAGGCTGCCGTCGAAGGGGACCGTCACCGGAGCGAGAGGAGAAGGGGGGACGAAATTTGAGACGGAGGACGAGGGGGGACGAAACGAAAGGAGAAGGAGCGAGAGGACGAGATGGAGGAGGAGGAGGAGGAGGGACGAAACGAAAGGAGGAGGAGCGAGAGGACGAGATGGAGGAGGAGGAGGAGCGAGAAGACGAAGGGTGGATCTGAAATATTTTTTTAATATGCAAACGGACGTCTGAGATTGAAGGATGGTCAAGCCTGACCTTCCATAAGAAGGTTAGGCAATCCTGCTCTATGAAAATGAGTCCCAAATATTTAAGTTGAATCAGATTTGCCAAAAATGGGTCACACACTTAAATCCATTTCTTATCCATATTGTGCCCAGACCCATGAGGGTAGCTTCCTTCCACAAGTTGCAAATGGGCTCAAGGCCAAGGCTTTATTATTTTTTTATTTTTTATTTTTTATTTTTTATTTTTATAAGTGGATGAAATAAATTAGAAAATATAAATATAATTAAAAATATAAAAACTGCCGCCCTTCGCCGCTGGTCGCGCCGCCGACCACTACAGCTGTTCGTCGCCTCTCATTGCTATTTTTCGCCACCTACTACTACAGACCACCGTTGGTCGCCGGTCGCCACCGCCGCTGTCTGCCGCCACAGCTTATCGCCGCCGACCACCATCGATCAATACCGTCCCCAGCCGCCTACCGCCGGTCGCCGCCACCCTCCCCCGACTATCGCCAGTCACCACCACTGCCCTCCGCCATCCACCGCCACCTACTATCGTCCACTAGAGAAAAATGAGAACAAAATAAAATATTTTTTTAAATCAACATATATTTTTTATTAAAAAAAAAGCAAAAAAAAAATCTAAAAAAAATCAAAGAAAAAGGAAAAAAAATAATATATTTTTTTTATTTTAGTAATATCATTTTCTTAGAATATTAGTGTGATTTGGTAATATTGGTCAAAATGAGTCGGGTTAGATATGGGTTAGTTGCGGGTCGGGTCTAATATGAATAATTGAATATGGGTCAATATGGGTCGGACCATATTCAACCATACCCAAATCCGACTCCACCCAACCCACTCATTTGACACCTCTACATAGGTCACATGGAAAAATTATACCAAGTGTCTTGCCATGTGGCAATTACATAAACGCATGTGGATTCCCTAACATTATGTCAGGGGATCGGATGTTAATAAACAAAGTCAAACGACGGCATAGCGAGCAATGGAGCGAACCATCTCTCACGGCTCTGGCTTTAACTATTGATATAATAGATGTGCAGATACAGGCAAAAGTACACTTTTAGTGCCAAAAGTTGTGTACGGATATTACTTTAATGCCAAAAGTTTCAAACGGATCACTTTAGTGCCAAAAGTTGTATACGGAGATCACTTTAGTGCCAACTTCTTTTAAAAACGACCACTTCAGTGCTAGAGCTGACGTGGCTCGTCGAAAATTCGACATGTGTTATTTTTATTATTTTAAGGAAGTGATCGTTCTTAAAAGAAGTTGGCACTAAAGTGATCCATTTGAAACTTTTGGTACTAAAGTGATCTCCGTACACAATTTTTGGCATGAAAATGATCCGTTTGAAACTTTTGGCACTAAAGTGATCTCCGTGCATAATTTTTGGCACTAAAAGTGTACTTTTCTCGACATATACGTATATCCTTATTGAAAAAGTCCTCCATGAAGAAGCGGGCATTCAAATTAACAGCATTTTTGTCGAAGTAGATCAGACATGTCCATAGACTAATCCCAGCAGTGCATGGACAAACGCATTTAGGAGTTAGGAGTCAGGACCTCATTCTTTTTCACCAGCATCATTCGTCATTGGAAGATTCGAACTAGAATTCCCATCTTTTCCCTCGTACAACTTTGCGCATACGACATAATACCCAAAATTCGCCAGCCCAGCCGCAGCAAGCAACCAATACAAATAATCCAACCTCCCATCGTTCAAGTTCTCCGGCAACCAACCAGTGCTCCTCCGAACCAGATCGATCAACACGGTGCTCAAATAATAAGCTATCCCAATCATCGCCGAGACCATTGCGGTCGCACTGTTGCTTAAGTTTGGTGGGAATTCTCGGAAGTACAACAACACTTGTCCCGGAAAATGGAAAGCTTCTCCAATTCCGACCAGGATCAGCTGAGGGAATAGCCACAATGCAGACATCGGGACTGTATGATTGCCGACATGCTGGAGGTGGTGGAGATGGGCTGTCCTGAGCCTGCGTGATTCAATTAGTGCCGAGACAATCATGCCGACCACACTCAGGAGATGACCAACACCAATCCTGTGGAAAACCGTTGGAGGCGAACTGGTCAGCTTTTTCCACAGCGGGAATGGGGATCCGAAGTGGTCGATCAAAGCGAGAGAGACCGAGGTGGAGATCATGACCATGACAATGAATGAACCGGCCGGGATCATGAAATGGGGTCCTATGTGGCGGTCCATGGTTAGGGCTTGGAGGACCGTCATGCTGTTTTGGACAGCGATAGGGGTGCTCAAGAAGATGACGCTTGACCACAGTGGTAACACTTTGATCACAGATTTTAGGTCCTCCACTTGCTGCACGGTGCACAGCCTCCAAGGCTTGGCGATCGATTTGTTGGACTTGGTGTCCCCATCACTCTTCACGGCGGCGCGATTCAAGAACCTGCGAAACGGAAAAGAAATTGACTCACATCACTTTTGGGGAAATGGATCTTCTAACATTATGTTAGAGATGACATTGATCAAATCGGGTTGTCCAAATCAAAATGGATGGCTCGATTTGATCAATGTCATCCCTAACGTAATGTTAGAAGGACGGCTCGATTTAATCCACATCATGTCTTGAAAGGGGAGAAAATTTTGACGGAAAATTTAAAAATTTTGCAGGGGTGATGTGGATCAAATTAGGCCGTCCATTTTGATTTGGACGATCCGATTTGATCAATGTCACTCCTAACATTGACATTTCAATGTTACTTTTGGTTGTGATTTTCGCCGGTCGATATTCATTTTGTGAATGTTGGTCCTATCTATTTCGGAAGATAAGACATTCATCAATCAAAGTCACGTGAATTTTCGCGTCATTTAGAGGAAGAAGTCTTAGCAAAATGTAGAAAACGGTATTTACTATTTAGTCCGCACTCTTGCTTGTAGGTACCTGAAGTTCTTTCCAGGGGGAACGTCCACCTCCTTATTCTGTCCATCTCGGCCGTAATAGAACTCATCTCTATTCAGCGTGAGCTGAAGCTTCCATTTCCGAGAACTAGCAACGAGGACACGAGCTAAGCTCAGTAATGGACTCCCCTGAGGCGTCTCATGGCGATAATATCGATTCCCCGCGACGAAAACCGCAAGACCAGTGAAGCTTGCAGCAACGCATAACCAGAATCCAAAGGCCCAACTCACACTGTCCTCGACATACACGATCAGCGTGCTACTTAGGACATAACCGGCGTATAGGGCAAAGAAGAACCAATTGAAGAAAGTCGACTGATCCTCTTGGCTTTCGAACTGGTTCGCCCCCAACGTTGCCGTGGTGAACCTCAGTCCGGATGCGCCAAATGTTGCTAGAACTATCCCTGTGTAGAGCACGCCGAGTTGAAGGTTAGATGGGGCTCTGCACGAGCTCGATTTGTTTCCGCACGGCTCGGGTCTCAACGAATCAAGCGTCGCCGTTAAGGATAAAAGAACTATACCCTGCAAGAGGCAAGTTGGCCAAAAATAATGCTATTGATCACTGATCAATCCTGAGCAAACCCGCTTTGAAAATGCATTAGAGACAAGATTCTCTGGAAGACTTGTCTGCACGAGAGCCTAGAGCTGTGTGCTCTTCAGCAATCTCAATGTTCCAACATTGAAAAAGAATATAGATTGGCTTGGGAGTTACAGTTTGTTACTGAAAATTCTTTTATTATTCTGTTCTTTCTTAACGTTCTTATCAGTTCCCTGTCAAAACCATGTGAGGATACAGCGCATATAGTCTAGTCCGTGAAAATCGTTTGCAGTAAAAGAAAATATACATGCTTAAAGTTAAGAATATGAATTTCCTACCCTGAAAAGGTACAAGATTTTCCCGGAAAAAGGTTTTCCAGAAAATATTTTCTCGTGTCATGCAATGAACACACCTAACCATTATATTACTTACAATTAGCCCACTATTGTCAGACATCGTCTAATTTAGCAGTTGAAAGAGAAGCTGTGAACAGCAAGATTGTGAGGTTGAGATGCTATCGTACCATTGAGGCTATGAAGGCAGAAACGGAGGCGACCAAGAAGCATCCAAGGAAGGAGTCGGCTATGATCGCGCCGAGGATCGGGAGGAGACAGAAGCATCCGTTAATCACGTTGTTGATCTGCGCCGCGTCGATGCGGTTCATATCGAACTCCTCGATCAAATACACGATCAAGTTCGTCATCCATCCAGCTCCACCAATGCTCAACAAGGCCACAGCGCCTGGTTCATCATCGGTAGACACGTTTCAGACGCTCGTCGTCGGAACAAAAACTAGTTTTACTCAGAGAGAGAGAGAGAGAGACCTGTGATGAATGGGAATGTAATCCAACCAGCTCGTTTACTCCCAGCATCGCAGAGTTCTAGTGCGGCCTCTCGGTCGTTGCCTGTGATGCATTTGGCTTTGCTTGAGCCCGAGCTTTCCATCTTCAACTCTCGAGTGAACTTGTGGGGTAATAAGAGAGAGCCTATCTATGTGCTTTACTTATTATAGTGGGGATGCCCATACTGGTGTCAACAGAACTTTCCGTGGCCAAAAGGACAGCTCATAACGTGCGAAAATCCATTGATGCCAAAGGACAAGTTGATTCCCAACCAATCAGTACTCGTCCAAAAAAAATAATAATAATAATAATTAAAAGGGTGTTGTTTTGGGCTAGGCTATACACCTAGAGGGGGTGAATAGGTGTATCGATCAAAATTTGACAAATAGTGCGGAATTGATAAAATAATCGAATTCGAGAGAACAAAAGTATTGCAGTGCTTCTGCCAGACAGTTAATAAAAGCAGAAAGGATAGAAAGCAATGCACACGAGATTATAGTGGTTCGATTTTTAAGGGCATACGTCCACTCTCCCACACTAACAACCTACTGGCTAAATTTCACTAAGTGATCAAATAAGAGTTTTACAGAAACATGAGTGATTGCTCGAACTTCAAGTACTTCCAACAGAAATAAGTTGTGCCTCTATCAATGCTCTCGACTCCACACACACTTTCTCTGTTTCACTCTCTTACAAGATCTCAGAGTAATGCGCTCATAGACAAAATGAAGTTTTCTTCGAATGAGGTTGATAATCTCTTAATCGTTCTCCGTTCTTTGAACTTCGTGGTCATTATAGTCCTCGTCCTCCAAGCTCCCCGCTGGATAGATCCACTCCGAGAATCAATCACCAATACTAGCCGTTGGTTGATTGATAAAATATCACTAATCTTTTTCGGTAAGATACATCAGAAATTTGGAAAGATTTATTTGCCCATACAAATAAATCTTAAAACCTTTTAATCAAAGAATCCGAATAAGGTAAAAGTCTAAAGATTTTGAGTGTCAATCAAGATATCCTTGTTTAAGGAAAACCTTTAGAAGATCAATTTGATTGATACAAAAACAGTATGACTTAGTTTCGAAATACTGTCCAGATCATTGACCGTTAGTGAGGAAATTAAACCTGCTAAGATAATCCAAAATAAGTTTGATTGAGCAGAGAGAATAAATTAATGTTTAAGCAGTTTGTCGGCATGAATGTAGAACCAATGTGCCTCTGTCACATAGTCTGTCTGCTTCTATCGATATAGATACGTTAGAGACCAAAAGTTCATCCAAAAGTCTTCACATCAAAGCATGATAGTTTTGTTTTCTTCAAAATCAAATATAATATTCCTAACAATCTCCCCATATTTTGATGGAGACAAAACTATCTTTAAAGAAAGAGAAAAAAAATTGTTGTGAGATGAACTTACGAAATTAATTTACTTATGTTGATCGTTGTGGCATGCTTCTCCCCCTTTTTGTCAGCATCAAAATATAAGTGACAGAAATAATGCAAGAGAAATAGCAATATATTTAAGCATGTAGTTTATAGTACGATAGTACATTGCATCAGTTCGAGCAAGCATAATAAGAATTACTTAAAATGCAAAAACATGGGAGTTCGAAGAAGTTCATTTTGGGGGTTGTGCAGATGATGATGGTATGGAAGTGTCTAGGTTGAAGGGGACTCGAACGAGTTGGAAAGTGGACAAATCACGCAGCCTCATATCAAACACATATGTCAGATTCTTCATTTCTCTGGTCCGGCAGCTGTGAGATTGTGTGGTTAGGTTCGAGCACATGTAATTTAAGTGGAGGGCCATGGTCGTAGGTTGCTATACTAGTTTTTCCTGAGGAATAGTGGAGATGCGCGCAAATTAGTTCGGACACTTCGATTACCCAAAAAAAAAAACCGGATATTCACATTAACATCTATGTCGAAGTAGACAAGAAATATACAGAGACATAATCCGAGCATGCGTGGACAAACGCATTTAGGACCTCACTCTTTTTCACCGGCAACATCCGCCATTGGAAGATTCGAACTAGACGTCCCATCTTTTCCCTCGTACAACTTTGCGCATACGAGATAATACCCAAAATTCGCCAGCCCAACCCCAGCCAGCAACCAATACACGCAATCCAACCTCCCATCGTTCAAGTTCTCCGGCAACCACCCGGTGCTCCTCCGTATTAGGTCGACCAACACGGTGCTCAAATAATAAGCTATCCCGATCATCGCCGATACCATCGCGGTTGAACTGTTGCTCAAGTTCGCCGGGAATTCTCGGAAGTACAGCAACACTTGGCCTGGAAAATGGAATGCTTCTCCAATTCCAACCAGAATCAGCTGAGGGAATAGCCACAGTACAGACATTGGGACTGTATGATTGTTGACATATTGGAGATGGTGGAGATGGGCTGTCCTGAGCCTGCGTGACTCGATTAGCGCAGATACAATCATGCCGAGCACATTCAGGAGATGACCAACACCAATCCTGTGGAATACCGTCAGAGGCGAACCGGTCAGCTTTTTCCACAGTGGTGACGGGGAGCGACAGCGATCGATCAAAGCGAGAGAGGCCAAGGTCGAGATCATGACCACGACAAGGACTGAACCGGCAGGGATCATGAAATGGGGTCCTAAATGGCGGTCCATGGTTAGGGCTTGGAGGACTGTCATGCTGTTTTGGACAGCGATTGGGGTGCTCAAGAAGATGGCGCTTGACCACAGTGGTAATACCTTGATCACGGATTTTAGGTCCTCCACTTGTTGCACTGTGCACAGCCTCCAAGGTCTGGCGATCGAGTCGTCGGACTTCGTGTCCCCATCAGTTCTCACAGCGGCACGATTCAGGAACCTGCGAAAGGGAAAAGGAATCGACTCCCATCACTTTTGGTTGTGAATTAACTGTGACATCATATCTTTTGTCTGCGCTTAATCAACCCAATGAGAATTTGTCTAGGAATTTTGATTGCCTGTCCTATCTATTTGAGAAGATAACATGTTCATCAATCAGTGCCACAATATTGTGGCGTCATTTAAGTAGAGAAGGCGTAGCAAACGTTATAGAGAAAGAATTGATCCCGCGCTCTTGTTTGTAGGTACCTGAAGTTCTTTTTAGGCGGTACGTCCACCTCCTTATTCTCTCCACGTCGGCCGTAATAGAACTCATCACCATTCAGTGTGAGCTGAAGCTTCCATTTCCGAAAACTAGCAATGACGACACGAGCTAAGCTCAGTAATGGACTCCCCTGAGGTTTCTCGTGGCGATAATACCGATTTCCCGCGACGAGAACCGCAAGCCCAACGAGGTTCGCAGCGACGCATAACCAAAATCCCAAGGCCCAACTCACGCTGTCCTCGATGTACACGATCAGCGTGCTGCTTAGGACGAAACCAGCATACTGTGCAAAGAAGAACCAGTTGAAGAAAGTCGATTGATCCTCTTGGCTTTCGAACTGGTTCGCCCCTAATGTTGCTGTGGTGAACCTCACTCCAGATGCTCCGAGTGTCGCTAGTACTATCCCGGTGTAGAGCACAGCGAGTTGAAGGCTATATGGGGCTTTGCACGAGCTTGATTTGTTTCCGCACGGCTTGGGTCTCAACGAATTAAGTGTCGCCGTTAAGGATAAAAAGACCACACCCTGCAATGGGCAAGTCGGCCAAAATTCGTCAGAGACATGATTCTCAGTAAGGCTTACACACAAGAGAGCCCTCGAGATGTCTGCTCGAGTAATCTCAATGTTTTCAACATTGGAAAAGAACTGAGATTCTCTTGGAAAGCAGGTTGTTACGGTCTAGTACTGAGAATCTGTTGTCTAATGTTCTCAATCAGTTCACGATGAAAACGATGTGATCATATTCAGACTAAAAGTAGTATATTACTTGCAATTAGCCCACTATTACACCAGACTCTGTAATTGAGCAATTGAAAGAGAAGCTGCGAACAGCACGATTGTGAGGTTCAGATGTTAATAGTACCACTGAGGCTATGAAGGAAGAGACAGAGGCAACCACGAAGCATCCGAGTTTAGAGTCGGCTATGATTGCGGCGAGGATCGGGAGGAGACAGAAGCAGCCATTGACCACGTTGTAAATCTGCGCTGCATCGATCCGGTTCACGTCGAACGCTTGGATCAAATACACGATCAAGTTGGTCATCCATCCATTTCCACCCATCATCAACAAAGCCACCGTGCCTGGTTCATCGTGGCAAAGACGTCACGTCCGGATGAAAATTCGTTTGACTCAAATAGAGAGAGAGAGAGAAAGAGAGAGACCTGTGATGAATGGGAACGTAATCCAACCAGCTCGTTTACTCTCGGCATTGCAGAGTTTTAGCTCGGCCTCGCCGTTGTAGCCGGCGATGCATCTAGCTTTGCTCGAGCCTGAGCTTTCCATCTTTAACTCTCGAGAGAACTTGTTGGGTAATAAGAGAGACTGCTTACTAATGGTAATGGATGCCCCCATTGGCGTCGACAGATCCTTTTTGTTGCCAAAAGGACAGCTCACAACGTGAGAGAACCTATTACCCGCCAAAGGACAAGTTGACACCCAACCCATCATTTCTTATCCGACTTACAACCTTTGACTATACGAATCCTAGCGAAACACAATCAATGGTCTTTGCTAAAATACCGGATGCTCCGATTAGATTCACCCGAACTGGTCAGTGGTCGATCATCCAAAAGCCAGAGAAAAGTGCACGGTAAGCCACTCGGGATGGTCCGGGACACGTCTGAACTCTGCTTCGGCATCGTCGTTTGCGTTGCTTGAACCGTGAAACTGAGCAGAATAGCGTTGCGGGTTTGCGGGTTGCGGCTTTGCCGGGTCATTCGTTCTTGTTGTGGGTATGTTCAAGCTCTTAGCAATGCTGACTATTGCGTTTTGATGTTGACGCACTCAGCTTTTGTCAAAAAGTCCAACTGGACTGCACAGCAATTATTTTGCCTAAGTGGCCCCCTAGAGCCTTATGGGCTTTCGTCGGCATGGTCTTATGTTCCCATCAAATTAGTCCCGTATTTATATTCTATCAGTCACACCTAAGAATAAGATATATCACAACAAATTTCTGTTTTCAAAATTTCTTTCTGTATCTCCATTTTCTAAGCAGGATATGTTACAATGTAAAGATGAATGATACGTTAATAATAAATATGGTATGTGAATTTGGTTCAATTATTTTTTCCATGATCGAAATCATTTACTGAAAGTATCCATTATGCTAAAAAAATTAAAATGCGATTTATTAGTAAGATGGGCTTATTTTTCACATGTAAATTCACCCGGTCAAATGAGAGAGAGAAGTTGATTCTTTCTTCATGTCGAACGATTCAAAAAAAAAAAAAACAGGAAGTGAAAAAATAAAAGATAAAAAGCAAAGATCTTCACTTGTGATTACATGGGTAATAATCTGTGACCAGCCAATGCGGAGCACAATTTGCAGTACTATCGGTTGTATATGGTGACCGGTAGGATAGCTTTTGATCTAAAGTTTATTTAATCCGGAATTTGGGGCAATGCAAAATCTAAATGCATTCATATATGAACCGGATATAATCTAGATAAAAGAAAAATAGTCCCGTAAAGGAGTGAGATATACTCTAGATATGTCCGGATATTGCACAATCATTCGGACGATGCCATCCAGTCCGGCTTCACGCCTGATACCGGCATTCTCCATAGCCTCCTCATCGTCGACTCCTCCCGCCTCCATCATCAACGCTCCGATCGACGTCGCAACAGGCTTGAGCATGGGATTTCAATGCCATCCTAGGTGCACAATATATATATATTTGATGAAACTTTTCATAATCAAAAAGATTTTTAATCCGACCTTATCCTATTCTAGCGCAATTCTTGTTTGGATAACAAAATGCAGCCTGAAAAGAGAAACGCCTGATGCATGGATAAACAAAAAGTAGGGATAATAACCAATTTAGTCATAAACTTATTGTACATATAATAGCCTATCTTAAAACTTTCTTGATTTTTCCAATATAATCATTAACCTTTGCATGAAATTTCAATATTAGCGTGCAATCTAGGACGGTCTGCTATGAGTAGATGCCACGTCACCCATTTCAAGCAGCAATTAACCGAAAAGATCATAGTAAATTTTTCCTAAAAATGGTTAATGCTATATTGGCAAAGCTGAAAATAAAATTAAGAATGAATTGGCATCTTACAATAGGTTTAAGGGTGGGTTTGGTTCAGCTTTGCAAATGGGCTTTGGGAAATGCAAGTATCTTTAGACTAAGGGGCATTGGGGAAATGCAAACAGCGTTTGGTGAAAAATGCTTTGAAAAGTCACTTTGGGCTAATTAGTGTTTGGCAAAAAAAAATTTGCAAATAGGCTTTCTTACAATATTTCATTTTCAAATAAAAATAATTTTTTAAAAAAAAAAGAGAAAATCAAGCCTTAATGCCACCGGCCACCGACAAGCCATATTTGGCACCGGTGGCCTCGGGTAACCCCGGCGAGGATAGCCTGGGGCCACGCAACCCCCGGCGAGGGTCACCCGGGGCCGCGCGACCCCCCGCGGTCGTCGTTTGGGCCGTGCGATTCCAGGCGACGGTCGCCAGAGATCGCTCAACCCAGGCGGCCCTCGCCGAGGGTCGCCCGACCCCACGACCCTAGGAGGCCGTCACTGGGGTCGCACGACCCTAGCGACGATGCCGGAGGTTGCACAACACTCGAGTAGGATCTCCTGGGCCGCGCGACCCTAGTTGGCCGTCGTTGGGGTCGTCCGACCCTATCGACAAAGCCTAAGGTCGTGCGGCCTAGCGGTCGTTGCTAGGCTCGCGCGAGCTAGGGGCTGAACGCCGGGGTCGCGCGGCCCCAGGCGACCCCTGCCGGGGGTCACGCAGTCATAGGCGACCCTCGGCCGCAGCAGCCGGCGAGCAGATCTGGCTCGCCGGCATCCTAGGGTTTGATTTTTATTTTAATAAAAAATAATGTATTTAAAATGTAAGAAAAAAGATAAAGGACAAAATTGGAATTTAAAAGAATATGTGAGGATAGTTTCGGAAAAAAAAAATTAAATCTTAGGTCAGCATTTGGCTCTGAAAGCTCAATGCTAGTCTCTACCAGGATTGGGCTTTTAGCTTTCCTAATGCCAACTTTCATCCAAAAGCCGCTTGTGAAAGGTTGCCAAATGCTCTGCATTTACTTCAAGGAGCTTTGAGACCCAAATGGGTTTTGGAAAAGCTGAGCCAAACCCACCCTAAGACTGATATGGTAATTATTACGTGAAATGGGTAATGCCATTATGTTGTCTGAGTGTAGCCGTTTTGAAAGAGGCCTATTATTTCGAAAAGGTTCATACAAAAATGCCTTACACACCCTGGAAAATTCAAGCAATCACGAGCCAAGCCTCACACCGCCGCTTCCTTTCGATGCGCACCGTACTAATGAGAGTGGTCCCTCCATTGCCATTCCTAGCTACGAATAATTGATGCTTGAGCATCATAATTAAAATCATATTGCAAAAGATCGTAGAAGTATGTTTTAAATAAGTTGATAGCACATAATTTTACAGACAATTATCGAAATTTAAATGAATAAATAGAAAAACACACACACACACGACGAAACGTTTATCACGAAAATGTTCCTGAAAAATTAATACTTTGAAAATGCCAAATGACATGATTAGGGCATTTCGTGGATAAATTCATGTTAGAGGATCATTAAACTAATTATACAACTTTGATAACCATTTTGCCTGTTGAATAAATGATTTCGTCCATGCATTTTCACGCGTGGCACCTCCCGCGACGCGATTTACCCTACGACGTGATCGACAACTCTCATTCATGCCGGCGTCGAGATGGTCTAAGACGGGATAATGCGCTTCGCATCTGAGCAAGTTAGCATAGGAATACCTAGACATTGCCGGTGTTTCTCAGTATGATGACCTCGAAGGAATATCTGATGGCACCAAACTCATCCTCGAATGGATGTCGAAAGCAACAAATGAAACTACATAAATTTCTGATTTAGCTTTATGTGCCGTGAAATCGTGTTATTTATGTGCTTGGTAAGGAAACGAATCGGTTTTCTGTCTGGAGATTAAGATGTGCTATAACGACAACGATCCATCAATTACTTGTTCATGATTTGTTCATCTTCAGGCGCCATCACGGCCTTTTGTCGCTTCTTGAAAGATTTTGTGAGACCACTTGCCAAGTGCTATAAAAGCTTAAGCTATTAAAAAAAAGCGTGGTTTAATATTTATGTATTCTAACACTCCCCCTCACGCTTAGTCTGGTCTTTTGACTAGTACTAAGCGTTTACATATTCATTAGGGAAGTAAATATGGGCCTGGAAAGATTTGAATTCAAGACCTCATGCTCTGATACCAGTATTGGGTGGTCTTGAGCCTATCTCAATCCAAAAACTAGCTCAAAGGTTGAGACTTTCCATCACACTTATAAACTGACTATCAGTCCCTTCTACAACCGATGTGGGACAATCCCAACAATCTCCTCCTCACACATCGGGACATGGTTCGGAGGCCGCGACAACTCGTATCTCTCACATGTGACTGTTGGGTCCAGACTTATTGATAACCTAGGCTATGATACCAGTGATAAGATTTGGTAGGACCACTTGTCAACTGCTCTAAAAGTTTAAACTATTAGAAGAATGCGTTGTTTAATAGTTATGTATTCTAACACTTCTCTATGAAAAGGCCTTGGTGTAATGCTAGGTCCAATCCCGTTCGAAATACCAAACGAAACCTAAGAATTCCTCTTTTATGTTAGGCAATGGCAAACGACTCAGTCTTGCCCGAAGACCGGCACGAGTCTAACTAGCTACGTCATGGGCAGTGGGTGCTAATGTCACGTTTGGCGGTTAGGATAAAATTCGGGATAGAATATTGTTTATCATATCCTATGTTTGGTGTTTCCTCAAGACAGGATAAAACCGGATATAAGAGGGATATGGCCCATATGAGATTATCTCATGGGGAGGTGCGATAAAAGTGGATATGATTTTTAATATGCATAATATAAAAGTTATTTTTCTCAAATAATTTTTTTTAAATAAACAAAATTAAATTAATATTTGAATGTAAGTGGTATTTGAATTCTAATATAAAAAAATCCAAAATACAAAAGATATAACAAAAATTTCTTTGTGTTTATTCCTATTTTTATTTATCTATTAAATGTTCTTTCTATCTTATAGTATAAGTTCAATATATACACATTTTATTAGATAATGATGGAAGGGGGAAAAGAAATAAAAAAAAAAATCAAAGAATTAAAAACGAGAGGAAAAAAATAAGCAAATAAAGTAGGCAACAGTGTTGTGAGATATTCTTATCATCTTCGTTCATGCAATTTTTAGGTTCATTTACGCCGATATGCCATTTACATAAAAAGAAATGGATATGATACATTCGATGTTATTACTGCGATTCATCAAACAATGGATTGAGTATAGCAAGATCATTAGATTTAATATCGTATCTTATTCAATTTTATTTTTGACTAAAAATTCGGATGATCAAAGGTAACCAAAGCGGTGCGTGTAGCAATTCCTTGGCTTTCATACTTATAAAGACTTAATGGGTGGGTGGCTAAATCGAAGTAAATTCAAAACATGATGTGCTTTCAAGATGACATTTGATGGTATCAAGCCTAAAATATCACCCGAGGAACAAGAGTTAATTTCTTTATGTTGAACATTGCCATCATGGTATGCTCCAAAGTTCTCTCTCTCTCTCTCTTTTTGTGGTTCTCATCGTGCGACGCGCGTGCCCCATTTATTTGTCAGCGACCAATTGATTGAGAGAGGGGTGGTTCGGCTCACTTGGGGGTTGGGGCCCGCACGTGACATGTCGCGGTCGTTGGTCGGGAGAGAATCTTCCCTCGCTCAGCGCGTTCACACTTGCATAGGAAAATGTCCGGCACACGCGATACGGGATGGGACATGATAGGACCAAATTGACCCCGGTGTTGTCTTCTTTTTTCACTAAATAACAACTAAGACAAAAAGAACGAAACAAAAAACATATCAGATAATCGCATCAAGATCCATAAATCATCTCTTTTGTTTCTTCTCCTCGTGTGCTTCGTCTTCCGAGGTAAGGATTTTTGCCAAGCACATTACTCAACCGGCACCTGATTATGGCATTTTCTATCAAATGGTGCATTGATGATGGAAAAAAAATCCACTAAAAATCCTAAACTATGCTCACCGTGACGTATTTACCCAAAAATTTTTTTTTGTGACATCGAAAAGCTCAAATCTCTACCCGAGTGACACATGTACTCCAAGCTTTTTTTTGTGACGCCGAAAACACCAAGCTTTTCCTCGTGTGACACATTTAGCTCAAACTATTTTTTTTGTGACACCAAAAATCCTAAACATATGGGCGGTAAATGTGTCACAATGATACAAATTTGGCATTTTTGGTGTCACGAGAAAAAAAAACTTGTAATAAATGTATCATAGTGGTACAAGTTTAAGGTAAATGTGTCACATGAATATGAGATTTGGATTTTTAGTGTCACAAAAAAAAATTGAAATAAATGTGGCACAATAACCATAGTCAAGGATTTTTTGTGGCTTTCACCCTGAATAATATGATCAAGTTACATGGAATTGAGATAATTGAGCATATTTTTCGTGATAGCTATGAGATTAGTGACGCTTGCTGTACTCCACTCTGATTAATCGATTATGTCATCGTCTTCGCTTCTTGTGGTGTAGGAATTCTTGAAAAGAATCATGATCGCATGGAACCAACGTCTTTCAATCGTTTAATGAAATTGACATGCTCACTTGGTTGCAATGTAATAGGTGATATGGATAGTCTACCCAATCATAAATATAATAAAGTTGAATTTGAACATTGTGACATGGAGAGTAGCTTTCACTTCTACTCTTGCAAGTTAGGGAAAATTCCAAATAAAAGCCTGAAGTGCCCTCATTATTAATAGGGGTGTCAATGGCCCGGCCCGAGACGGCCCGAAGGTGGACAGTATCGAGTTCGGGCCGGGCCGGGTCGAATTATTTTTTATTTTCTTTATTTTCTTTTTTTCGAAATTAAAATTAATTGACAAATCTACCAAATGAAAGAATATAAAAAGAATAAATTAAATTAAATTAAAAAGAAAATACGGATGTAAAAAACATCCGAGCGTCGGGCTGGCCCAGCCCAAAAAGGCTTGAAAATTAACTGAATTTTCTGGCCTGGCCGGCCCGTCTGGCCCGGGCCTTTTTGAATGGACCGGTCTAGACCGGCCCGGCCAGAATTATTTTTTTCTTTCCTTTTTAAAAAAAAAATTTGAATCAAAATCAATTAACAAACCATCAAATAAAAAAAATATAAAATTAAATTAAATTTAAAAGAAAAAATGGATATTAAAAAAAGTTTGGCGCCGGCCCGCCCCAACCCAGCCTGAGTACCAAGCCCGGGCAGGCCCATTTGACAGCCCTACTCATTATTCTCAAATAGATGGGCTTGAAGTGGCAATGTTAGTATTAAATAAAGGCCTAAAGTGCCATCATTATTCTCAAATAGAAAATCCTGAAGTGGTCATGTTAATATCAAATAAGGATTTGAAGTGACTATGACAACTTTAAATAAGGGCATAACGTTGGGAAGCTGGATATTCTTACAAATCAATGATATTTTCATCCAAAAATAATTTTAATTCTAAATAATTTTTTTTATGTTTCTTTTATTTTTTCTCATTTTTTTTTTGTTGTGGCCTCGTTGGCCAGGCAAGAGCCATGACCCTTGCCCAAGGCTTCCCTGTGGCTGGCGAGGATGGCCTGCACCAAATCGATAGAGAGCCACCCTCACCCAGCCCTCTCTGAGCACTGCCACTGGTCGGCTCCTTGGCCATGGCTCGGCCATCGGCAAAAAAAAAAAAGAAAAATAGAAAGAAAAAAGCCAAAAAAAAAAAGAAAAAGACGAAAATGCCCTTGACCAGCGTGGAGGCAAGGCACTTTTTTGAGATTGATAGCCACTTCAGGCCCTTGTTTGAATCATATCCACTTCAAGCCTTTGTTTGATAAAATAGGAGCAATTGATGCACTTATTTAGAAAAAATGAGAGCACTTTAGCTCATTATTTGAAAATTTATCCTAAAATTACGAAAGATAAGAGATATGGAGCCCTATTTATTTTAGTAGTTTACTTTTTTTTTCCCACAAAAGTTAAAAATTGCCATTTTTTTTAACCTTTTGTAAGAATTACATGTAACTAATAATGCATGATTGCAAAAACGTATCGTAATAAATGTGAAAAACGTAACATTCATGCTTTATAACTTGGTAGCCCTAAAATGCAGATTGTAAAAGTTTGAAATTCAAGTATCTTAATAATATAGATAGATACAAATCTCATATCGATTTGATTGTACTCTTGCTTTAAAATAAAAAAGGAAAACGTAATCATGAGATATAGACATGGCTCTCCAATTATTTAACAAATATTCTTTAATAAAGAACAAAAATCTGTATTGCCTTCCATACATTATGACTCAGCCAAATTCGAGATGTGTCTCGGGTTAAAAGGCTTAAAAACAGACTCCCAATTCACGTTAATTTAGCGAATTCAGTTCATATGGCGTTAACAGTCAAGACAACCAACTCTATAAATATTAGGTGAGTCAAATCTAAATATACTTAAAAAGATAAGTACCCTAGGATCAAATCAACATGAGATATGTTAAGGATCTAGGTCATTTATAGCAAGATTGAACTCTTAAATTTACCAAATTTAAGAAAGGATTAATATCACGGAAAATCTTAAACTGGTAAATATATGACAAATTTACGCCAAATTAATTTTTCAACCACGGAAAATCTCAAACCGATACGCTTGTGACAATTTTAACCCATGTTAGTGTCCACTAAATTTTACCATTAAATTGCTAGGTTGGACGACGCATTGTAGTTGACGGATATATCAGTTTGAGGTTTTTATCATCCATTTGTCCAAGAAGTATCGGTTTGGATTTTTTTTGTAGTATTAACCCAATTTAATGGAAGCTAATGGATGAGGTGTACTAGTTTGAGATTTTTTATGGTAAACAAATTAATTTGTGGTAAGTTTGTCACATGTGTACGAGTTTGAAGTTTTTAGGCTGCATATGGTAATGTTCCTATTCTCGGAACAACTTGTGGAACAGAAACACTTTTTTCAATTTCTGTTTCCGGTAATGATTTTTTAGAATAGAAACGCGTTTGGTAACTATAAAAAAAATTTGTTCCCATAACAAAAAAATAGAAATGCATTTGGTAACTACATAAAATTTCTGTTCCAGTAACAAAAAAAATGAAACGTGTTTCATAACTGCAAAAAAATTATTCCTAATTTTTATTTAATTAAGGGGACTATATATATATATATTAAAATTAAGATATTTTTACCTTTTTAACTTACTAAATCAATTAAATCTCATTTGTTCAATTTACTAAATCAAATTAGACAAATATACGTATAAGTAATTTATGCACGATTTATCAAATTATAATATGGACGAGATCAACTATATAAAAAAAAACTGAAAGAGAAGACGAATTGGAATTGGACAACGAGGACATCAACTATATTTTCTATAGATTTGAAAAATTACAATTATGAGTCGCATGTAAATATTCTCATGTAGTTAAAAATATGATTACCTTTAAATGGGAACCCCTAGAAAAATATTAATTGCACTTTGAGTGAAACCGATGATTAAAATGAAAAATATTTGTGCTTTTAAGTCCTTTTAGTTCAATTGTGCAATTTTTCCAAACATGAGGACTGAAATGAAATACAAGGTATCAAAGTCTCATGTCACGACTCAAAAAGTAAAAAAATTGGCTAAAATGATTTCAAATGAATTTTTTTAGTCAATTTAGGATTATGTTCAATCAAAAGCATGTGGTCCCAAAAAGAATTTTTAAAACTTTAAGAGGCCAAAATGAAAAGGAAATAAAAATAAAAATATGAACTATTTTGCGCATTTTTCTGACCACGAATATTATATTTCCTAATTTTCAGCTATTTTTATATTTAAAATAAATTCAAAAATATAAAAAATTATGAAAAATATTTTTCATTCAAAATTGATTCTTAAAGCTAAGCCACAGCTTTCAAGGTTAATTTTGTAATTTTATGAATTATTTTGATATTTTTAATTAATTTAAAAAATAAAATGATAAAAAAAAAATCAGACGTCAACATCATGTAAGAATAAAAGAGAAGAGAGTGTTAAAAAAATTATTCCCAATTGTTTCTAAAAAATGTTCTAAATGTGTTTTTAAAAGTGTTCCAAGAACACAGAAGCAAGTCTTTTTTTTATTTCTTGTTTCTGCTTCAAAAGTGTTTTCATTTCTCAAAAGTATTTCCAAAACACTTTGAAAATACTTTTTTACCATACGCATCTCTATTCTCAAAATATTTCGAAAACATTTTGAGAACAAATATATATATATATTAGCGTTATCGTCAGCAGCCTATACCTTTAAGAAAAGAAAGTGAACGGGGCCGGCCTTTTCCTGCTTTTCGGGAGGTTCCCTTCTATGCCCACTTTTCCAATTATCCCAATACCCAAAAAAATCCCACTTCGGTAATTAACCGCGCCGACGAGGCCAATCCAGTCATTTTTCATTTATGGCCGTCCCCGGTTTAGTCCATTGAAATTAAATATTAAGATTTCGTGCTCAAACTTTCCCCTTGGCCTCCAGAATTTCAAGCTCCATTCGGGTCAGACCTCTTTAGGCAGGTACGTCCGCGTGGGGGCCACACGACCTGCGCCCATGGTTTCTACCGAGGCCACACGTCGTTTCATCGGGGGCGCTCTCTCTCTCTTTCTTTGGAAACCCTCCGGCCAATCAGGACCGCCCGAGCTTGTCGCTTTAGAAACGTCCTCGGCCGTCCATCCTCTCACCCGATCGCAACCGCAGGATCGGTAGAATATCCAACGGCTGGAGTGCGGCGATGGACTTTCTCGCATCACGAGGCGCGACCTCCTACTTATTCTTCCCCATTCCCACTCGTTTGGCTCGGACCTGCGTGTGCTCTCTCTCGTTCTTCCAAGCTCCTAGGGATTCAGATAGGGTTTTTGGCCGTCCATTTCTCGATCCCAGCTTCGTCGGTACGTCCCGTTTCACTGACCTCGCCGATCCTCGAGGCTTTCTTGTCTTCTGCATTTCGTATCGATCTGTATCTTGAGCGCAGTTCACTCGCCGATAGTGGGTTCTGTGTCCATTTTGGGGGGCGGATTTCTGCGTATTGATGCGATTGTTGGACGGAGTTTTAGATCGTAGTCGTGCTTGTTGTGGGTTGCGATTCTGTGTTCCTCGTTTCTGTTTGTCGTCGTTGTTAGCGTTCGCGTTGGGCGTTGTCGATCTGAGACCGAGTGCGCTTTGGTTACTTGCGATAGGGGAAGAATCATGGGGAAGTGCTATCCGACTGTGAGCGAGGAGTACAAGAAGGCTGTCGAGAAATGCAAGAGGAAGCTGAGAGGCCTCATCGCTGAGAAGAACTGCGCTCCGCTCATGCTCCGTATTGCGTATACTCTCTCTCTCTCTCTCTCTCTCTCTCTTCTCTCTTTGACTAGGAGTTTCATAGACATAGACATAGACATAGAGAGAGTTGTGGATAGTGGCGTGAGGATTTGTGTGATATTGGGTGTGGGTGGGTGTTGTGTGGTCGTGCAGGTGGCACTCTGCTGGTACTTTTGACGTGAAGACGAGGACTGGAGGTCCATTTGGGACCATGAAGCACCCAGCGGAGCTCAGTCACGGGGCCAACAATGGGCTTGACATTGCTGTCAGACTCTTGCAGCCGATCAAGGATCAGTTCCCTGACATCACTTATGCTGATTTCTACCAGGTCTTTTTTCTTTGTTGTGTTGTTTTACTTTGCGAACTTATCAAGAGCAGCTCTTGCAATTGGATTTTTCCGATGGCTTGAAAGCATTCGTGTACAGCGGTTAACGACCATTTTGTTCTGAGTAATATGCATTTATGACCTTGACTCGATGATGTTGTCCAATGTGATACAGCTGGCTGGCGTCGTTGCCGTGGAAATTACTGGTGGACCTGAAGTCCCTTTTCACCCTGGAAGAGAGGTCAGTGGATCTTGTTTGCTTTCTTTTATCATAGCTAGATCTACGCCTTCTGATACGATGATCGGTGTGCACAGTGAAAAATGACCCACACTAAAGGTTTTAACGTGAGAAAACCACCGATGCCAAAATTTTTATTTTTTAGTACAGAACTGTACATATAATTTATGTTTCCAAGACTTGCGATGTTGATGTGTCAAGAAGCAGAAGAGAGATGATGAAAGATCAGTGAAATTACTCTTAATGGATTCTGATATATCCTCAGCAGAAAACAGTTCTTATATTAACCAAAACACATTTGGTCTTTGTGTGGGATTTGGTTTGAGGCCTTCTCTCGCTAGGCATGTGGAAGTTTATTTATGGTTGCTGTTCTTACGCCTCTTTAACCTGACCACTTGGATCTTATATTCTTTTCTTAGAATTGTAGGAGATATATCAATGTTTCTGATAGTAAAGTAAAATTATTCACTTGTTTTTAGTTTCATTCTTTCAGGAAACTTCACTAAAAGAATATTCTTCAGGTCACTTGAAAGCAACACTATTTTGTGTTTTGGTTTGCTGAACTTGGTGTACTGCAAACCTGGGCACTTGTACTCATTTTTCTAAATAATTTGGCTATGTTTATTATGTGCGGAAGGCTCTAACGTAGAGCATAAGTGCTGCAATGATTCCTCAGAAACTTCTGAGAGATGTCCACTGATATGCTTTGAGATAATGTAAGCCATGTGAGGCCTCTCCATATGGATTTCTTGTCGGATGCTGTATTGCTTTTTGTGCTCTGTCATTTCGAAGGTCTAGAAGCTTTTGCTTTCTCTCGGTTTGCATTTTTTCTCCATTCATAATGGTTTGCACTGCCATTATATCTATTGGCTTTCATCGTGGTGCTTATTACTTTGTTATTTGTCTGATGTATTTTCACATTTATTTACCAAATCCAGGACAAACCACAACCACCTCCCGAAGGCCGTCTTCCTGATGCTACCAAGGGTTAGTTTATGTCCAGCAAATCCAATATTTTGTCTTCATGCTTGTAGATTCTTGATTGAATGTTGATCTATCGACATTTCTTGCAGGCTCTGATCACTTGAGACAAGTGTTTACTGTTCAGATGGGCCTTTCTGACAAGGATATTGTGGCCCTCTCTGGTGGGCATACCCTGGTTTGTGCTCAAACCTAAGATTCTCTCATGCATTCTGATTCTGTTAAGTAGGATGCTATACGTAGCACGAGATGCAGTCTGTCTCCATCAGAATAAAACACATGAAATGCAGTCTCTGTACAATTATCCAATTATTGCATTGAGTTCATTCCTTTGCTCCGTGGCACTCAATAACAGGGAAGGTGCCACAAAGAGAGGTCTGGATTTGAGGGACCCTGGACCACAAACCCTCTCATATTCGATAACTCGTACTTCAAGTGAGGCTTCTAATTTTCCCATTTTCAATCCATTGTTGGATAAAGTTATTGACTTCATGCTCATATAGTGATTGTTTGAATCATTAACTAGGGAATTGTTGAGCGGAGAGAAGGAAGGACTTCTCCAGCTGCCATCTGATAAGGCTCTTCTTTCTGACCCTGCTTTCCGCCCTCTTGTTGAGAAATATGCTGCGGTATGTGTTTTTTCTCTTGTCAAAAACCCCTCTGCGGTGCTGTATGCTGGAGCTCATTGAACTTTCCTTTTGATTTAGAATGAAGATGCCTTCTTTGAAGATTATGCTGAAGCCCATCTGAAGCTCTCTGAGCTAGGGTAACCTCTAAATTTTGAAAGTCATTCTACTCTTACTGTATACTTAACCATTTCTTTGGCAATCATTGAACTTTGACTTCTTTCGCAGGTTTGCTGAGGCCTAAGAACTTGAAGTTAAAGGTTGGGGCAGGTGCGACAATATAATGTCACATGCTTTTTGGTTTCAGAATGGAATGTTCTAGTTGGTTGTCAGTTGGCAAAATTGAATGCTTTCTGTTCGTTTTGTTGAACATGTTAAAGATTGGGAATTTTGGGGCTGAATGCTGTGACGGTCATCCTTTATATAAATAAAAGCATATTCTGCATACATTCGGTCCTTTTCTTTTCCTTGATTTGTCAACCATCAGCTGCCTCCGGTCGCATTTGGAGCAAATCTATGTAGAAGCAAATATGATGTGGATATTTTCTTCTAGGTGGTTCAATACATGCGAGAGGCTGCATTAGGGAGATTACTTGGTACGATTGGGACATGCAACCGTGTCTCCCATATTTATGGGTGCATCCTATGATTACCCTAAATTCAAAATCTTAATAGGTAAACCCTGGTCTATACCTGATGGTCAAGCATGTTTTGTGATCATCGATGTTATACATCATTGCTTTGCCTGTAGTTACTTATTCAAACTCCAATCCTATTTTGTGGTTCTTTCTCTTATGTTGAATAAACTTCCTTGTCCTTCAGCAAGTGTCAAGGAAGAATTATGATCGAGTGCTGTTCGAGCAACTTAGAATTCTTATGCTGAGTAATGTTTGGCCCAAAAAAACCCTTACGATAAGGTTCCACCCTGAAGGTTTCTCGGCTCTTTCTCCAAAAACGAAAGAGAAGAAAAACGCTGGATTATCTACAGTTCTCTTATGCCTTGTTGTTGGAGAGATTAGTCTTAAGATAATGAGCTAGTATGCATCAGAATGATCTGATAATTTGATCTATCATATCTTGACCAAGAAAAAAATTTTACAATATCGAATAAGAGAAAATATGATTGACCTATCGCATCTAAGGGTGAGTGGTTCCAAGCTGAGTAAGTTCCAGACTTTAAATTTGAAACTTATCTTGCCGAGACTGGCTCTTAGTTTTTTGGAACTCGGAACTTGTAAACTTTAGAATTGATATTTTTTTTTTTCAAAGTGGAACATACCCTATATACCCTTGGAATTGACCATGGCCAGTCTGAATCCAGGGTCCATAGGGGAAATGATCTTTTTTTTTTGGGTCATCTCCTTATACCTTGAAAAGACGAACTTTAGTAATACATCCCATATTTTACAACAGAGATAAATAGCAGTTACAACAAAATAGTAGAGCAACAAAACGGAGAAAAGTACGGTACAAAACAAACATAAATATAAAGCAATTGGAAAGTGTCAAAATCATTCCTTAGTCAAGCAAAATGAAAGTTAAAGTAACAACAGAAATTTCTATCCGTCAAAAGCAACAATGCACAAATGACAGAAAAAAGCGATGGCATCTTCAGCTACATTATTGTGAAGTGTTGAGAGTCGTCACTGCTTGAAAGAATCGAACTCTTTGAAGGAGGTGGTGATCAAACAATGCATGAGTTTGTTCGATCTACTGGCATTTATAGATCGTGAAACCGAAACATAATCAATCGGATAAGATCGGTCCGATCTGATTTCAGAATGTACCTTAAAACGGTGTTCGCCTAATGGCACCGATGTTTCAAAAACGTACTTAGAATAAGAACCCGCCACAACTCTCATTTGCTATTAAAAAAAAAATGGTTCTACCGTTTAAACCTAGAGCTGACAGTAGGTATCACCATTTTAAAGTCACATTCATAATCCTGTCAGCGTCGAAACATTCTATCTCTATGTAACAACCTAATTAATTAACTAATAACAAAAACTGATTAACATGTGTTTAGATTTTCTGTTTCTTTTTTGGGAACTTTGCTCAAGACATATCAACATTTGCTAGCCCTACTTGAACTACCTGACAAATGTGGCAAAATGGGCATAGAACCCATATTTAACCCATCTTTTATGGGTCATAAATGGGTTCATTTAGTTTTAAAATTACGTGATAAATGGGTTACTTAAAGATTTAATGGGTCCTAAATAAGTTTTAAATAGATCATAAATGGTTAGCTAAGGAAACTATAAAAACAAATTAGCATAAAATAGTTATCTCTAAACTGAATTTAATATTGAAGTGATTTAACAGGGAAAAGTGTCAAAAAAGTCCTAAATCTGTTGTATTAGTGTCAATTTAGCCATGAACATTTTTTTTATACTAATTTAGTCATAAATCTCTTGTTCTGGTGCTAATTCAGTCCTCAACCTTTTATTAGTGTCAATTCAGTCTTAAAAATTTTACATTTGTATCAATTCAGTCCTAAATTGGCCAATTAAATTAGTACAAATGCAAAAATTGACCAATTTAGGACTGAATTGACACCAATGCAAAATTTTTATGACTAAATTGGCACTAATAAAAGGTTTATGACTGAATTGACACCAAAATAACAAAGTTTAGGACTAAACTGGCATAAAAAAAAGGTTTAGAACTGAATTGGTATCAATGCAACAGGTTTATGACTTTTTTTACACTCCTCACTGTTTTAACAATATAGCTTGAGTCGGATATGAGTTGGGTCGAGCATGAGACAAAAAATTTGTATAGCACGCAAAATGGGTTAAAAAAAGATTAAATAGGTCATATGAGTCAGACCACATTCAATGTTGGAAAATCTGAAGCGCACACGTTAGCGTATAGGGGGAAATACGTAATATTGTTTGTGATTATCAGAAAAAATAATAAAATGAAGATGGTGATAATAAAATTCAATATCGATCAAGCCAAATTACAATCTTTGCATACAAAGATTACAAAATAAATAAACTGCTAGATAGTAAACTCGAAAATAGGAGAAGAGGTGAGGTACGGCTAACCGAATCTCCTTAAGGCGATTAGTTCCTGCCAACGGTGATAAGCAGTTTCACGAACTATGCCACCCAAGATACAACACCTCAAACCTGTTTATATCAGCACTATACGAACAAGACTATGTCGAACACTTCTTGAAATTGACACACTTAGAGGACGGCTAGGAGAGAACTAGAGGATTGAACTTCGAGTTGTGAGTTGTAAGTTATGATCCTGAACTACGAAAACTCGTCTATTTATAGACCGATAAGATATCCGTTACGCAACATTAAACTTCGTCGGTTACGTCCGTTACACAACATTAAACTGCATCGGTTACGTCCGTTACGCAGCATTAAATCTCGTCTGTTATGCAACATTAAATGCACGTCGGTTACACTGTGACATCCCCTCCCTAGTCCCACATTGCCTAGGGGGAGGTCTTGGCTTGGCTTATAAGCTTTGATGGTTCCTTAGACTTGCATGAGGCCTTTTCCCGGCTGAGTGCTTGGAAAGCAAAACCGTGCGGGTTACAAAGCCCAAAGCGGACAATATCGTGTAAGTGGGACCCCGGGCATTACAAATGGTATCAGAGCCAACCCCCGACCGCATGTGTGGACTCCCGACCGTAGTTCGGTAGCGGTGCCGTCCGTGAGCCCCAGTGCAGTACGGGCACAACGGGGACGTTGTGTCCGAAGGGGGGGAGATTGTGACATCCCCTCCCTAGTCCCACATTGCCTAGGGGGTTCCTTAGACTTGCATGAGGCATTTTCCCGGCTGAGTGCTCGGAAAGCAAAATCGTGTGGGTTGCAAAGCCCAAGGCAGACAATATCGTGCTAGTGGGACCCCGGCCATAACTGTAACGGCCCGAGCCCATTGCACTTCCGCTGCGCCACTTTGCAAGATATTGTCCGCTTTGGACACACAGTCCTCACGGTTTTGTTCCTCCGAGCGTCACTCATACAACGCTCGGAAAACGCGTATTGCAAGTTAAGGGAGGGCCCAAGGCTTATAAGTCAAGCCAAGACCTCCCCCCTAAGCAATTTGGGACTAGGGAGGAGATGTTACAATCTCCCCCCCTTCGGACACAACGTCTCCGTTGTGCCCGTACTGCACTAGGGCTCACGGGCATACTGCTACCGCTACCCAGCTACGGCAAGGAGTCCACACATGCGGTCGGGGATCGGCTCTGATACCAACTGTAACGGCCTAGGCCTATCGCGCTTCCGCTGCGCCACTTTGCAAGATATTGTCCGCTTTGGACACACAGTCCTCACGATTTTGTTCCTCCGAGCATCGCCCATACAACGCCCGAAAAACGCGTCTTGCAAGTTAAGGGAGGGCCCAAGGCTTATAAGTCAAGCCAAGACATTCCCCTTAGGTAATGTGGGACTAGGGAGGGGATGTCACATACACTGACAATAATTGAGCCATTAAACTACTAATTACAACAATCCCCTACATAATGGCTCAATAGAACAAAGACTCGAGGAATTCCAAGTGTGCTTGTGGAAAAACACTGCATCAAGATAGGTAGCTTTCGCTTTGAACCTTCTTTAGTGAAAGCCTATCGGACATACTTAACCAGTCGGTGAACTTGGTCTTGAACCGCCAGTTGTTAGTGTAAGCCCAAACAATAGACCTCACATAGAGTATCTCCGAATCAAGATTGGTTCTCGGTTGCGTTCATTCTTTCGGCCCTGAACCTCTCAAGATTCATGCGTGCTTTAGAAAATCCAACCTTTAAAGATTTTCATAGAGTCGGCCAGCTCCACGCATATAGATGCATTCCTATTAAAGATATCCTACTATACCTTGCTAGGTTGTAAAAATCCAAGCTATATGAACCATTAAACGCATAGCGTACCCTTAAAACGCTGTAGGAAGCACTGTTGCATCATAGGAATGGGAGACAGTGCTCACTCTAGAGTTTCCGAAACTTGCGTTGTCCTATTGAACCTAGTCCATGGGATCTCCAATCGCATAGGTTAGGTTTCCACCTCGGAAGCTCTTTATTGGGCTCAGGCTTTTAACCCCATTCCCCTCGATGCGGAGTTTACTTTCTCTCTCGACAATCCTTTTTGTTGACACCTAAATTTTGATTAGTCTTTTTTAGTTTATTTTTGAAAAATTCATAAAAAAAAATTCATAAAAGATTGAAAAATTAAAAAATCAAATTTGGTACCATTTTTCATCAAAAAATATTTTTTCATATTTTTCACATTTTTTAGTATTTTTAGAAAATAAGAAAATACTCAAAATTCAGGAAAAATAGCATTCGAGGTCGCAAAAATATGAAAAAATAGTCAATATTTTTATTTTAATTCCTTTGTCTTCTTGACCTCTTAAAAAGTCCAAATTCAAATTCAATTTTATGTGTTCTTTTGTTACACATATGATTGAATTTGGTAAAAAAAATGTCAATTGAGTCTTTTAATTTGCAATTTTGACATTTTTAGGATCTTGACATTCAATCTGATTGTCCCTCATTATAATTTAGCCCAATTATTTGCACAAATTGCTCAATTGCATGAATTGGGCAAAATTGCATACTTAAGTGCAAATTTAGTCCTTGAATTTAGGCATAATTGAAATTATTTTCAATTCAATGGCTACCTTTACCAATTGAAGCCACTAACCAATGTTTTCCATCATTCTAAGTCGATTGGCATAGGTGGTTTGGTCAAATTTGATCATTTGAGCCTTCAATTTCATAATTTCCCGAATTGCAATTAAGGACAAATTTGGGGCTTTTATAGAAATTGACATGAATTTTTGGGCAAAATCACATTTTTAGATAATATTCATGTCCTAAGTTCGATTATGAGATTTAATTGCGAAAATTCCCCATCGATTTCGATTAATTTTGGAAATTGCAAGTTAGAACCGATTCGGACCGGTCGAACCGGTCTGCTATAGTGCATCTTCTTCCTTCCATTCACGCCATTTTAACCGTTCGAACAGGTGGATTTTGATCGCAAAATTGGACTATCAATTGGCTTCAATTGGTAAAATTGATGCAGGCGTTTTGTTGGCCATGAAGTTTAGCGTCGATCATGACCAGTCCGACAGCATGGGTTCACTTGAGTCACATCGACGAGGAGATAATGTGCCGCGGCCAACTTTGCTCAAATGCAGAGCTAAACCAAGACCAAATTCGTCCGAAATTCAATCACCGAAAGGCCTAAAAAGATTGGCCACTTCGTTCCCGACAATCCCCAATCGTCGGTGACCATTTCGCACGTGATTGCACGTGCGAAGGTCACGACTCACCCCATCCCGAACGGCCAAATTTTTTAGGAGGGGAAATATAACAAAAAACAGACTCATTCTCAAAAAAAGGGGAGTGGATTCTGTTGAAAGGAAAAGAACTGAATCGAGAGAGAGAGAAAAAGCGAGAGAGAGTTCGCCTTCCAACCGCCATTGTCGAAGGCTTGAGCTCGAACTGTGAGGCACTGGTTGGGCCAATTCAGGCCAAACCGAAGCCGTAGAGTGTTGCCAGGAGGTTGCCTAAGCTCCAAGCAAGCGATCGCCGCTCGTCACGCCATCTGAAATTGAGAAAACAGGTAAGTCAACCTTCGAGCTCCATCTTTGACCTTCAATGGTGGATCTTCATTTCGGTTTCAATCCTTGCAATTGATGTGTGCGAAACATCTCCAAGACATCACTAAGCATGTTTATGTGTTTTGATTGCATCGAAATCAAGTCAAACCTTGCGTTTGAACCCCGTCGCCATTGCTGATTCAGTCGAAGCCTGTCTAGGTCAGTCTGACCTGTAGGTAAGTGTTCGGAACTCCTAGGTAAGCGATCCTGTGAACGAATTAGCTCGATATGCTCTCTGTTGTTTGATTAGCATAGCCATGGCTGAACTAGTTATAGCTCGATTAGTCTAGTTATCTTGGATAATCACGTTTGATTCTGAGCTATGTTACGCGCAATGTCGAGACGAGTCGATTGGGGCCAGTCTTGCTCAATTCCGTCGAGATTTCACCGTCGGATCGTTGCCGGAGGCTGTCGGCCGTTCATTGCAGGTGAAGAAGTGTTCCACGAAGAAGTCGATGACGTGGCGGTCAAAGTGGTCAGCGCGTTGACGTGGCATGCCACGTGGCAGCCACGTTAGCTAGGTCATTAGGGTATGGTATATTTATGTTAGATGATCGGACAGTCTAGGTTGTGCCACGTGTTGGCTTGGCGACCGTTCGATCAGTTTTATTAATTCTATTAATAAAAATCAAATTTTCAAAATATAAAAAAATATAAAGTTTGATAGGACGGTCGAGGATTAGTCGAGTCAATCGATCTGGGCTGTAGATCTAAGTAATCAGATCTAACGGTTGAGGCGCAGTCGGCTTTTGATCTGAGTCGTAGGTTTTAGTAAGTCAATCCTGAGGCCGTGGACTAGCTACGTGGTCCAATGGGAGCCGTTGGATTAAATCCGAATAATAGAAAAAAAAAAAAGGTGGAACGACGTCGTTTTGGTGGAATCGGGCGTGCGGGTCCGGGTTTGGGCCGGGTTCCGGCCCGAGTGGGTCAAGTCGACCCGGTCCGAATCATATTTTTTAATAAAAAATTCGAAAATGATTTAAAAAAAATGAAAAAATTCTAGAAAATTCTAAAAAAAATTGTTAGAAAATCCTAGAAAATCCCAAAAAAAATGTAGGAAAATTGTGAAAAATTCCTAAACATTCCAGAAATTCCCAAAAATTGAGGAATGACCACAGACAACTGGTCAATCCTAATTTTGGGATTTCTTATCCGTTCTTCTAGAAGTTGACGATTTTACCCTTTAGGGGGAAACAATATCAGCTTTGTACATGAGATAGGTCGAGAATGCCAAAATAAGGATTATGGTCAGTTAGGTGACCAATTCTTCTGCTTGGATTTTCGAATATCGTTCTTTTTCCAAAAATAATGATTTTACCCCTCAAAGGGTAAATCGCCGTCCCTATTCCAATCGAGTCTTGAAAATTGCTCAAAATTAGGATTTGGGTCAGGTGGTCGACCAATCATTCTGCTTGAGATTTTCACTTCTCGTCTTCGTCTGAAATGACGATTTTACCCCTCAAAAGGTAAATCGCTTCTAAAATTCTAGAAAAATTCTAAAATTGATAGGCTGGATGACCAATCCTATTTCTATCATCTTTTGACTCCATATTTCATCTGAAATGACAAATTTACCCTTTTAGGGCAAATTGTCCTCAAAACTCTGCAAAATTACGATTTTGCCCCTCAAAGGTAAATCATGTCGAAAACACTCATGAGCCTTGATTGACATTTCTCTAGGCTAATAGGGTCTTATTAGGGATGCCCCATTGCTTTCATATGATTTATCCGCACGTTTTGGATCCTTGATTTGCGCAATCATTTTATTGACTGTGTTTGCTATGATAGTCATTCCTATCTGCATGAACTCTTAAATTTAGGATTCGCACCTCACTTATCTGCATGAAATCCTAGGGTTAGATAAATCATTCAACTTAGGTGTCGAAAGGACGTCAACTCTGACAGTTGGCGTAACAAAGTCCCCGATCTCATTTCTCTAGTTTTCGCAGAATTGAATAGAATGCTCCCAACTATTCAATAGGGTTTCCGATCGTACCTTCCAAGAAATGATTGGTGGCGACTCCTTGGCATGTACATGTATCACATGTCACCAGACTGCACTGAAGGTCGACTACGTATACCACCGTTGCGACTTGGGTAACGGGCCTTGGGAGAGGCCCGCGTCTGACCAGACGGGATGGCCCATTAACCCGTCGGGATCCGCGAGGGAGGGAAACCGCGATCGGGTTGCGACACTTTCGTCAGCGGATCCGCAATGTTTTCCTTTGACTTTATAAAGTCTAAAGAAATTATTCCATGCGAGAGCAACTGCCTTACGGTATTATGTCTACGACGAATGTGTCTAGACTTACCGTTATATATCACATTATGTGCCCTTGCAATAACTGCTTGATTGTCATAGTGAATGCATATTGCAGGCATAGGTTTTGGCCACAACGGAACATCCTCCAAAAACTGTCGAAGCCACTCTGCTTCTTCAACAGCTTTATCCAAAGTAATAAATTTTGATTCCATCGTGGAGTGCGGTATTAGAGTTTGCTTTGAGGATTTCCATGATACTGTGACACCTCCTAGCGTAAACATATATCCGCTAGTCGATTCCGATTCATCAGAATCAGGAATCCAGTTGGCATCACTAAAGCCTCAACTTCATCATCCTCAGATTCTAAATTTTTGAAATCCTTTTGAGAAGGTTCACCCTGATTTCTTTTCGCAGGATACATATCCTCAAAGAATTCAGCATCCCTAGATTCTGGGATAGCATTGACATGGATTTTCGCATTTTCAGATTTGTGAACCAAAAATCTGTATACACTGCTATTTTGAGCATAACCGATGAATATACAATTCACTGTTTTAGGTCTCAATCGAGTTTGTTTAGGAGGATGAATTGCCACCTTGGCTAGACACCCCTACACTTTCAAATAATTGTAGGACGGTAGCCTTCCATTCCATAACTCATATGGAATATTACCCGTTTTCTTGTGTGGTATTTTATTAAGAATATAGTTTGCAGCTAATATTGCCTCCCCCCACAAGTTTTGAGTAAATCAGAACTTAAGAGTATGGCGTTAGCCATTTCCTTTAGAGTTCTATTCTTCCGTTCAGCAATTTCATTTTGCTGTGGAGTATAAGGTGCAGTCGTTTGAAGAATTATCCCCAAACTAGCACACAACTCCTTTAAATTGGAAGAATTATATTCTCCTCCTCTGTCAGACCTAAGCACTTTAATTCGTCTATCAAGTTGGTTCTCAACCTCATTTTTATACTGGATAAACATGCTCATACCCTCTTTTTTGCTAGTTAGTTAACAGATAAACATAGCAAAATCGAGTACAATCATCCACAAACGTGATGAAGTACTTCTTTCCACCTTTACTTTCTACAAACTTCAAATCACATAGATCGATATGGATTAGTTGTAGAGGTTCACTCGTCCTTTCAACCGATTTGAAAGATTTCTTAGCAAACTTAACCTTAACACAAGTCTCACACTTGTAACGGGCATCCAACTCAAACTTTGGAATTAGCCCTAAGTTTGCTATCTTTTTCATTGTACCGTAGTTTACATATCCTAATCTACCATGCCATAGATAAGGAGACACAACAATGTAAACTGAAGACTTCTCTTTATTAGCAGTCTTTGGGTACAAGAATTTCGAGTTTACATCAATGACAGCCACATTGGCTTTGAACAGGTCATTGCTCAAGTACCCTTTCCCCACATACATTCCCCCTTTAGAAAGTACAAACTTGTCGGATTCAAATACAATTTTGAAGCCCTTCTTGACAAGTATGGGGCCAGAAATAAGATTCTTCCGGATCTTCGGTACATGCAGCACATTTAACAACGCAATCTCCTTGCCGGAGGTGAACTTCAGTATCACCTTTCCTCTCCTGGCAATTTTTGTTGATGCAGAGTTAGCCATATAAAGCTTCTCATGTTCCTCAGCTTTCTCGTATGACGAGAAGATGTGTCTGTCCACACAAATATGATTTGTGGCACCTATGTCCAACCACCAATCGATATTGTTTGACACCAGCAATATCTCGGACACTACAACAGTAGTCAGGTCTTGATTACCTGCTTACTCTGTCAGATTCAGCTGCTTAACTACACCACTGCCCTTTCCTTTGCTCAGGCACTGCTTGCAATCCTTAGTCTGATAGCTAGACTGATTGCAAAGAAAACATGTCCCATTAAATTTCTGAGACTGTTCCTTCAGCTTAAAGCCTACACCGGTGACTTTCTCCGGTTTCTTATTCGGTATAACCGAAAATGGCACCATCAAAGAAGGCAAAGCCTGTTGATGTATACCTAGACCACCAAAGATGGTCTCAGCCCGAAGGCTCGCAGCATTCGCTGCCACAACATCAGGCCTCGAGGTATGAACCTCTCCACCAGCCACAGTCGAATCAACCATAAGAACGTAACATTTGGAACATTATTGGATAATTGATTGTTATCAGCCATTACGATTTTCGGATAAGACCAAACAAACAGTAAGTATATGCGATAATCGCCTTAAGATTGTTGGAAAATCTGAAGCGCACACGTTAGCGTATAGGGGGAAATACGTAATACTGTTTGTGATTATCAGAAAAAATAATAAAATGAAGATGGCGATAATAAAATTCAATATCGATCAAGCCAAATTACAATTTTTGCATACAAAGATTTCAAAATAAATAATATGCTAGATAGTAAAATCGAAAATAGGAGAAGAGGTGAGGTATGGCTAACCGAATCTCCTTAAGGCGATTAGTTCCTGCCAACGGTGCTAAACAGCTTCACGAACTAAGCCTCCCAAGATACAACACCTTGAACTTGTTTGTGTCGGCACTATACAAACAGGACTCTATCGAACACTTCTTGAAATTGGCACACTTAGAGGACGACTAGGAGAGAACTAGAGGATTGAACTTCGAGTTGTGAGTTGTAAGTTATGATTCTGAACTACGAAAACTCGTCTATTTATAGACCGATAAGACGTCCGTTACGCTACATTAAACCTCGTTGGTTACGTCCGTTACGTAACATTAAACTGCGTCGGTTACGTCCGTTACGCAGCATTAAACCTCGTCCGTTACGCTACATTAAACCTCGTCGGTTACGTCCATTACGCAACATTAAACTGCGTCGGTTACGTCCGTTACGCGGCATTAAACCTCGTCCGTTACGCAACATTAAATGCACATCGGTTACATTGACAATAATTGAGCCATTAAACTATTAATTACAACATTCAACTCAAGCAAACCCTACTTCACCCATCCTTTTGATACATCTACTACCCAATGAAAAAAAAGTTAAATTAAGTTTAGCAAGTGTTTTTCAACACTTCCTTAGTCGATCTGGTCTCAACTTCAATGTGACCAGACGTTGATTCAGTCTTGTGCTTCGTTGACTAAGATTTGGATGGTTTGCGATTTTAATTCACTCGAGAAATTTTTGTCCGAATCTTAAGTCCAAATCGAGTGCAGTTACCGTAATTAGATTTAGTGAAATCTCCATAATCAATGATTCCGATTGATTCAGTTCATCAGGGATTGTTCGAGAAGAATTTGTCCAGCTCATCCTTCTTTTTCCCCTCATTTTGTTATTTCGTTTTGAAAGCCGGTTCATGTTTTTTTTTTTTTTTTTAGGGTCGAACAAAGCCGGTTCATGTTATGCGATATATAATGGCAGAAGAGCAAATGTCCCAACTCCAAATTTGACTCTGTCGGGACATGGAGTCAACTCACCCGGAAATCTGGTCTTATTTTCAGCGTCAACAGAACTTCCTTCCCGACCAACACGTTCTTCTTTGGACATTTTAAAACCAACCAATATACTATTAGAAAACGCTCGATTTTCTACCATCGATTTATAATAATGGTTTACTAAGTAATGCGTTGGGTAATGATAAATTCTTGAATATGACCCAGTTATTTTTGTTAGGATTGTTCGCAATCACAACAAAGTAAAGCGTAAAACAACGAAAAAGAAAAATCGAAATACAAGATTTTATCTTGATTCACTTTGAAATTAGGGCCCATGTCCAGTAGAAGATTTCACTATAATTAGCATCTTGCACCTCTCGTTATATCCATCAATTATAAAAGAAACATAAAATATATAGTAGCAGCTATTCATGAGCTCAAGCTCAATCTACTAATGAAAAATTATGAGCTTAAATCGTAAAAGCCCTTTAGTATTCAAGGGGCGCCACTCCCTTGAGACCTTTGCCGGGGCGGCTCTCCCAGACCCCCGTGAGCTCAGCATGACGTGCTTTTCTATCATTGGAGGGTATGAAACCCGCTCCATCAATTTCAAGGGCCGCTTATAATTCAACACGTCACTCGGTACGCCAATTTGGTAAGCCGGCCTTAATAAGTTTATCATTACTTGACGGAATTCATTTCTAAACTTGGCTTCGAAATATCAATGCATAGATTCGGGGTTTCAAATTCACTTGATGAATTACATAACTCGTAACCTTTTTCGATTCTCAAATTGCGTGAGTCGCAACTTTCTTCCCTGTACATTATAAGCTGACTGGATTAGTGGTTGAACTGTCGAAAGTTTGTCTGAATCGTGATATACTTATCCTTATTTTTCAATACCGATTCCTTACTTCCATCATGATTTTAGTGATTGGATCTCTATACGTACTCGGATAGGAAGCGAAATATTCAAATGAATGCTCGTCGAGCGGTTGTTCATCTATTATATAGGGTAAGAAAGTTCATCTCGATATTTGCTTTTAAAACTTACATCTCCATAGAAGAATTTGACCAAACCACGAAAAGTTCATGTTATGCCGCAGTATCCCTAGCAATGGCCACGAGTCTAGAGCATCACCGCCTGCTCCGAAATCGATCGGTTTTAGGCCAAAGCGCGGGAAATGCAAATGGTTGGAAATCGTCAACGACGCGGCGGTGCCGAGAAGATTAAGCCGGCGTGGCCAAAGCACATCAAATTTCAAATCCGCGCAATTATGAATTTCACCAAAGGGTCAGCCACTACTTTACCGACTTTGACGTGGTTCGTGAACCGGAAGATGATTTTTTTGGGCCGCTGCTTTTGACATTTCCAAGGTGGGTGGTGGTGGTCTCTAATTGGGACAGGGAGGCGGGAGGGTCCCCTTTCGAGGTTTGGACAGGAATGGTTCCGGATCTTATCCTTGATTAAGCCTAGACTTGGTCTTCTTGTCTCCCCAAAGGAGATAATAACTTATTTTATTAGTTAGAATGCTACTGTACTCTTTCAAATAAAGAAATGAGCAAGTGGACTAAGCTCACGTGTGGACACATGGTTGTGATCCGAAATTGGCACTGTTCAACAATTATTTTTTTATTTTATTTACTTATTATTTCAAATTTATTGTTTTATAAATAAATTTCGTAACTCATTGGAACAGTTTACGGATATAAGACACTCTTACATCTTTTGAAGGTTTATGTCTGTTTGTTTGGACATAACCATCAAACTGACACTCTTGTAACTTTTGGAGTGCTTGTGTCTGTTCGAAATCGGAAATATCTACAGGTTCAGATATGAAAAGGTGTAATTGAATGTACAGTTTCGAATATGAAGATGTGTGTTATGAGCTATCCGTCATTAGGCACGAAGAGTCGCGTGAGAATTAACTATTTTTTGGACGAGAAAAGATGTATATATTCGATTGTTGTGTTCATTTTCAGAACATCTTCACTTTCAATTTTCATTCTTTCCAAACAAAAGAGATAGAATGATTGTTTCCTAGAGAGTTCTTGGAGAAATATTAGAATTGTTGTATAATATTCTAGCTTGAGACGACCATGTTGTACCTCGGAGGATCTTCGTAGGTAATCCTTAACAATGTTGTGGGGCAAATAATTCCCTAAAGGGGGTTCTATCACGCCTCATTGTCTGATTTCGTTGTTTGTCCCGTTCGCTAAATTTCCCAACAGATCGAACATCAAATCACACATTAGACTGTAGATTGAGTTTTCAGAACGGTCAGTGATAGCTCCACTGAAAGTTTTTTTTCCATGGTATCGAAATTGGAGGGCCTTGAATTTAAGTCTTTTACGGATCCCATGTGTTTCACGTCCTTTAACGAGATGCTATCGTGGGGACGGGGAGGCGGAATCCCGATTCCCGACAGGAGAACCGGCGGAAAGCGAGCGAAACGCCGAGACAAAGAATGGAAGAGGTCGAAACAAGGTCGCAGGCCCCAATAAATTCTTCCTAAGATTCAACCCTACGTATGCCAAGAGCCAAAGTGCAGAGTTTTAGAAGTCAAAGGTGAAGCACAAGATTTGTCAACTTTGGTCACAAAGAAAGACTTTTTTTAGATTTGGGGAAGCTTCAACCCACCCCCCGTCGTCTTACCTGGTCAATAGTTTCAGCCCCAAAGAAGGATTCCGCCATGTCAAAACGTGACGTGTGGAGCACTATTCGGAGCTCTGGCTGTCGTACGATCCTCCTCCTCCTCTTTGCACTCTAGTCAGCCATCCATCCATCCAACACTCTAGCCTGAGCCCGTAGCCCGTTGACCGTTGACCCTCCTCAAGGCCGGGGTCATCAACTAGGTTGCACTAATATCGACACCGACACTGATACCGACACCGACACGATACGTCGACACGCCATTTCTCAAAAATAAAAAAATCCGACACGTCGGGGAACACGTCGTATTAAATATATATACATATATATATATATATATATATAAATTATTATTTTTATGAATATTTCAATTATATTAATTTGATAATAAATTTATCAAACAATCCTCAAGCTGTAGATTAGCAAGAACACTTGGGCCGCCCGTGCTTCGTCATTCATGGGCTGGGCTTTTGCGTGTTCGACACGTGTCGGATGCGCTGACTGGTGTCGAAATTTCCGACACCCGTCCGACACTGATACGCAGGCTCAATAGAGGTGTCGGTGCTACATAGGTCATCAGAGCCTCCCAATGTTAGTAAAAGTAAAAGTAAAAGTAAAAGAATGCGCACCGACTGCTCGTTTGGCCCAAGGAAAATGAATTTTTTATTTTTTTTGGTCGAAAGGAAAATGAAATTGAAAAGCCGATGTTTGAGAAAGGCAGATAAGATAGCTGAATCTAAGGGCAAATGGAAGGGTTCGGTATGTAAAGAGACTTAGGCTGCGTTTGGTAACGTTTCTGTTCCTGGGAACAAATTTGGAACAGAAACATTTTTTTGTGTTTCTGTTCCCGGCTACGATTTTTGGGAACAGAAACGCGTTTGGTAAGTTAAAAAAAAAATACTTTTCTTGCCAAAAGGAAGGATCAGCGGGGGCGACGGCGGCGCCCGGCGGAGGCGACGATCGGTGGCCGGCGGCGACGACCGGCGGAGGCGGCGGCAACGATCGGTGGCCGGCAGCAAAGACCAACGGAGGCGGCGGCCTCGGCGACCGGCGGCGGCGACCGGTGGCGGCGGCGACCCACCGGCGGCTTGCGGGGACCGGCGGCTTGCGGTGACCGGCGACGGCCGACCGGCGGCGGCGGCTGCGACGATCGGTGGCCGGCGGCGAAGACCAACGGAGGCGGCGGCCACGGCGACCGGCGGCGGCGACCGGCGGCGGCGATCGGCGGCGGCGATCGGCGGCGACCGGCGGCGGCTTGCGGTGACCGGCGACGGCCGACCGACGGCGGCGACTGGCAACAGCAACCGACGGCGGCGACCGGCGGCTGGGGGCAGCAGCGGCCACCGGCGGCGTGCGGCTGCGGCGGCGGTGGCGGCCGCGGCGACCGGCGAGGACCGGCGACCAGCAGCGGCGACCGGCGACGGGCGGCGGCGACCGACGTCTCCTGACGACGACTAGAGAGCATTGGACCAAAAGTGTTCCAGAAACAAAAAAGCATGTTTTTTTTGTTTCTTTTTTTAGGACCAAAAGTGTTCTTTTTCTCAAAAGTGTTCTTCGGAACACTTTTGGAACAGTTTTTTGCCAAACACGTTTCTGTTCCAAAAGTGTTCCCAGAACACTTTTGGAACAGAAACACATTCCCTGGAGTGTTGCCAAACGCAGCCTTAGATGCTGGGAACTCTGATGTGGCGTCACTTCAGTCATACCGTTTACAACCAAAAAGAAAAAAAAACTTTTAACAACAGAGGGTCTCGAATAAAATTTCGATACTTAATTGACCGTTCACAATGTTATGGCTTTTGTTTGGGATTTGTTTTTTTTTTTTTTTTGCTTAGACAATTCTTAAGTCCTAAGGACAAGGTTGCGAGTTACTATCTATTTCGCCGAAATTGATACTAAAGTGATCATTTTTTTGGATCACTTAAATGCCAATTCCGGCTACTTGACACTTAATTGCTAAAAAAAAAATATTAATATTAACACTAAAGTGATCTTCATACATAAATATTGACACTTCTGCTGTACTTTTGTCTTATTTTTTACTTCCCCCTTCTCGAGAATTCTTCAATAGACAAAAAAAAAAAAAGTTCCCAAAATCACGATATTACATATATACGAACTGTCGGTTATGGAAAAGCTGTGTGTGTTTTTGGTCACGAGATGGATAAGTGAAAAGCTAAATTTGGCGAGCTATGATTGATTGGTAATGGGAGTAACTTAACCGAACGAAAGAGACCGGTTCCCCCCTTCCCATCAACATGTCTGTAAACCAATTAAAGAAGACGACAAGAAAATAAACCTGATTTTGAGATACGTATTTAAGACGATGACTCGCCAAACAACGCCGAAAGGATCAAATCATATTCCACAATATTAATAATTTTCATATATATAATATTTATGACAAATTTTACGGAATTAAAATAATAGAACCACGGTCAAAGCTCGTGCTTCATCTGCTCCACTCCACTTCTTCCGCCTTATTATTATTATATTACAGATATTAAATTGCTGCTTTCATCCATTGTTCGAATTAATTTTATCTGAAAAGGACCGAATCGAATCTGGGCCGTCCATCCAGGCGGCTCGAACTTCGACCCTCCGATCAATTCCTCCCCCCAACGACGCGTCCTCGCGCGTTTTCGCCCCTCCTTCCTTCGCCATCGGAGAGTCTCCTCTTACTTAAACTCTCCCTCTGCTCCCCAACGATCTTTGTCAATCATCACCATCGCCATACAGATACATTTCTAGAGAGAGAGATTTAGAGGGAGGGAGGGTGGGAGAGTATTGAGGTTGAGGTCATGGCTGACGCTGCTCAAAAAGGCCAGCTCTCCGATTTTCCGGCGGTCCAGACCCACGGCGGCCAGTTCATCCAGTACAACATCTTCGGCAACCACTTCGAGATCACGTCCAAGTACCGGCCCCCGATCATGCCGATCGGCCGCGGCGCGTACGGCATCGTCTGGTAAGCCGCCGTCGCCATCGCCCCCGCGTCGTTTTTAGATACTCTTGTGTTTTGATGCTTCTTTTGCTTGACGGTTTTGTTCTCTCTCTCTCTCTCTCTCTCTCTCTCTCTCTCTCTCTCTCTCTCTTGTGGATTCCTCCCCTGTATTGATGTGTCAGCTCTGTTCTGAACTCGGATACGAACGAGATGGTGGCGATCAAGAAGATAGCGAACGCGTTCGACAACCACATGGACGCCAAGCGGACGCTCCGCGAGATCAAGCTGCTTCGCCATCTGGACCACGAGAACGTGAGTGTGTGTGTGTGTGTCTCTCTCTCTCTCTCCTTAACACCGATTAGTGCTGATTTTTGTTAATCTTAAAAGAATTCCGATATTTCAATCGCGTCTCGTATAGAAGCAGTTCACTCGTTGATGATCCATTGATTGCGATGGTTCCCATAAATTAACTAAGTTAAGCTCACTTAAAATAGTAATTCAAGCCCTTACTTAGCTGCTATAACAGGAAAACTGTGGCTATAATAGCGTCGTAATTGTTAGCTTAGGATGAAAAATTTCGAATTAAACCATTGTAACTATTTATTCCGTGTATAGATAATCAAGATGACACCGTTACTGTTTGCAAGGACTGACCCTTTGGGCCATTATCAGATTCCGCAGTTGAAATGTGCTCAAGAGCAGTTGTTTGGTGATATGAATTAATGTCATTAGTCTTGCTGGATCCTGTCCGCGGGATAATACTTTGTGGGGTCTCAATTATAGAGTGGGTCAACTTCATGATTGGATCTGTGTTGGATGACTAGGCCAATCGCATGTAGTCTTTAGATTAGCGATCAAAATTACAAATTTGTTCTTTATGATAGCAACAGTGGTTAAATGGTGGAATTTAATGCATGAAAACAGGTTATTGCCATTCGAGATGTGATTCCTCCTCCCTTGCGGCGAGAATTTACTGATGTCTACATTTCCATGGAACTCATGGACACTGATCTTCACCAAATTATTCGTTCAAACCAAGCCTTGTCGGAAGAACACTGTCAGGTATTACTCTTCACATGCTAGTAGCTCCTGCCTAGGTTCTGGGTGTTGGCTAAGTTTCTAAAGTAGATTTTGAAAGCTTGAAGAGTCTTAAAATTATGTGTTTCTTTTTGTTGCAGTACTTCTTGTATCAGATTCTACGTGGACTGAAGTATATACACTCTGCGAAAGTTATTCATAGAGACTTGAAACCCAGCAATCTTTTACTGAATGCCAATTGTGACCTTAAGATCATTGACTTTGGCCTGGCACGACCAACTGCAGAGAATGAATTTATGACTGAATATGTGGTCACCAGATGGTATAGGGCACCGGAGTTGCTGTTGAACTCTTCAGATTATACTGCTGCTATAGATGTGTGGTCTGTTGGCTGCATATTTATGGAGCTTATGAACAGGAAGCCTTTGTTCCCTGGGAAGGATCATGTGCATCAGATGCGTTTGCTCGTAGAGGTAAAGCAACATTCAGATTCACTAATAAAATTTGGAGTACTTTCATGTTTAGGTTCACTATGGCTGAATAACACCATAAACTAAGTATGCACAACATCGGTGCATCTTCAAATGCATGCGCAACGATGATGACAACAACTAGATGGTAGAAATGTCTTAACACTGTTGTATAATGGTTTGGAGTTCCTTCTGTGCAGATGCGATGTCTTTTAGGATCAATTCCCAGAACTATCGCAAAATTTGCTTTTTAGCTCCTCAACAGATTGAATAAAAAAAAAGAAGTTGGAAATTTATGTGTTTTTTAACAGCAAGGAGCTACTTTCTTTCTTTTATTTTCGACATTCTTTCATGTAAAGTAACACAAATGTAGTGAACATAACTCTGTGGTGTCTTAGTTAAATGACTGAATGATTATTTTGCTTTCGGATTTTTCAGCTTCTTGGCACACCAGCTGATACCGATCTTGGGTTTGTGCGAAATGAGGATGCACGTCGATACATGAGACAGCTTCCTCGACATCCCCGTCAACCATTAGCTAGTGTTTTCCCTCGTGTCGATCCTTTGGCGATTGATCTGGTTGATAAGATGTTGACATTTGACCCAACAAAGAGAATCACAGGTAAAGTTCATGTTTCTCACCTCTATGTTCGGCTTCTGCCAACTCTGATCCTGGTCAACTGTGACAGAGTTTTACAGTCATATTAAATGTTGTTGAATGGTCCATCCATCCATTTGGTTTATTAAAACAGATATGGACCGGTAGCACGAGTATGTTTCAGTTCATTCTAAAGGTCATTCGCTTAGTTTCAAGGACAAAAACTAAGCTTTCACAGGATTTTTGCCTTTTTAAGCTCTGTCATGACCTAATATATGATTTACAGAGGCAAGATTTCAATCAAAGAACTTTTTAACAGCAGACCTACCTTTGATACTGCCTGTAAATTATGCACTTACCGATCAACTCATCTTTTGGCAGTTGAAGAAGCACTTGCTCATCCTTATCTTGCAAGATTACACGACATAGCTGATGAACCTGTATGCCCGCGACCATTTTCTTTTGAGTTTGAGCTACAGCCTTTGGGAGAAGAGCAGATGAAGGATATGATATATCAGGAGGCTATAGCACTCAATCCAGAGTTTGCTTGATGCTGTTTAAAGTTTTTATGATGGATGAGGAACTGCGAACTAAAGCGGAAACTATGCAGCGCAACAAAAAGAAGAGTTGCAGATATTCGCAAGAGGCAACCGATCCTGTTGATTTATTTTTCCTTGGAGTAAGTATGCCATTCCCACTAATACTGATTTGGGTTGAGCTTTCGCTCCATCAGTCGAATAAGCCTTCTTATTTCCTGATAAAGCCTTTTGCTTTTTCAAACGGTGCTTCTTGGCATTCTTTTATTGGCTTGTATTTCACTCAACGCGCTTAATTTGATTTTCCTGTATTTTGTTGCAATATTTGCCACGGTTTGTAAATTTGTATCGGCAAGATGTATTAGTAAGAATAGTTATCTTTTTTTTTTTTTTGGTCCATCGAATCGCACTTCAGTTTATGAGTGCTAATCTGTATGTAACACAAAGCAGAGCGCCCCAGCTTCTGTGCCTTTCCATCTTCTGCTACTTTAATCCCTTTGTTCACGGAAAATTTCTTAGATCTTATCGCGAGATTTGCTAGGTAGGTAGGTTGTTGTGTTCACCTTCCATTCTTGCGGTAAAGCCTCCGACACGGTTGAGCGATTCCCACCTTCCCCGGTTTTCGTGGCAATCCATACATTGTGAGATTGGCAACTCCGTGTTCTCGAGCCTTGAGTAGTGACCCCCATTCTTGCAAGAGAGGAGTCGGCAAAAGAAAGCTGATTGTCTGTGTCATTGGGTAATTAAACGGGCTCAAAGCTGAAATCCATTATTGATCAACGAGCAACGACTTTGCAGTTGACCATTCTGATCATCGAAATGTTAATATCCCTATAAGATGAAAATGTGACTTTAGGATTATTTTGCATTATTTTTCCTTGCATATTTTATGAGTACTTTAGGTTGGCTTGCGCGTATTGCATCTAATTAACGCTGGATTGAGATCTTCCAGAACTAAGAGAACTTTACAAGCACGACTCTTTTTTCCTGCTCGAGCCGTCCCTGGCCATTGGCGCTGTGCCTTGGCCGGGAGGAATGACCATTTACGACACTAGGGCACAAGGTAGTACCAAGCGATTAAAAGACTTGACATGTCGCCCAATCGGCATACGCGAATTGTTGACTAATCGAGCTCTGTAAGATTTTTGATTTGGTGTTATTCACGTGTCAAATGACCTCACCGTATCATTCTACCTCCCATGTTGAGAGGGATTCACTTGATGGATTCTTTGGCTATGGACAAACTTTAGAAGCTGTCCACCTGAATAGTAAGAGCAAGACTACAACATTAGAAGCTGTGAATGATTCCTAACAAGTGGGAGATTTCCAGGTTCCAATTGCTTATGAACACTCATCTGTTACAGAGGCTTGTAAGTTTCTGCACGGATAGGTTTTTAGATGGAACGTAGCTTTGAAGCCTAACACAACATATTTTCGTAACTGTCTAATGACGCTTTTTTTCCTCAGGATTTTACGTAGACCTGTCTGAGATAAATTAGAATTTCTGAAGTAGATTCTGATGCAAATCATGATTGTTATCACGGCAGATAATATCACGCCCCAGAATGCACTTGTAACGCAGTCCCACCTTACGGCGCTTTTCGAGTTCGGACAATCAAATGCTTCGGCGAAAAGCAAGTGAGAGTTTCCGGTTACAAGATCAGATTGACGAGAGAAGTCAACATGTCTCTCCTTTTAATAGTACAGTACTATGAAACTTTGCACAAGATTTATCGACTGTCATCCATATTAGATGGACATCGGAAACTTCACTCGCTGAGACAAAAAAAGACCCCATCAAGCCGCAAGTCCCGGTTGGTCATCATACTTCTACTCTCTACTCTCATTACTCTAAAGCCTTCATATTCTGATTTAGAGTCTGCTGTTCCTGCAACAAAACTTCAGATATAAACTTAAACATATACGCATAGATTAGTGTTAGATATGACTGCGAGTGGAGTGAATGACGACGTATAACCGCATGATTCGGTCCACCTGACTCGCTGTCTAAAAAACTCGAAAGGAAAGAGGCAATGTCAAATTTGTCGTCGCCGTGATCGGAGTACCGACCGAGCCGTTTCCCAGATCATATAGCTGTTCTCGAGCATACATAGTCGACAGCTTTTTTCCCTTGCGCACAGGTTCGATACAAAAACAAATTTTCTAACACACAAGGTATAATTAAGTCATGATCAAAACCTTCTTTATCCAATTGAGCATTGGAGTGCACATGAGATTTTGTGAGGGCTCATGGTAAAACATGTGCTTGATGAGTCTAGAAGCTAATTAAAGAAACTTACCGACGCGAAAAAGAGCCTTTTTCAAGAAAAAAACAAAACAAAACCCGAATTACTTAACTTAGTATCTGTTTGGGGTAGGAACCAGAGGATCATTAACTGAAAAAACAGGTGCATGGATGTATTAAAGGAAAAGGCTTACCAGCTTAGGGCAAGTCAGCATACAGGTTATTTATGGTAAAAGAGGCTCGCCTCAGTAGTAGAGCGACCCTGAAATTGCCAATTTTCACAGAGAAATTAGGTTTCCTTTCTAAATCAAACCAGAAAAAATAGACTCTTCAGATTTATTTTTTTTAAAGTGATCCTGGTTTAAGGAGATGATGAAAATTGACTGACCCTGCCACCAATTCCCTCTTGAAGCACTGTCCGAGTTGCTTCCATTCGATTCATCGTCGACGCCGTCTTTCTTGAACTGAAAGATCAAAAACAAAATTGAGAAAAAGCGATGCCAAGAATAAGTTTTATACTTGGCAAGCATTGATGCTATGTATGGGATTAAAAGCAAAAGGAGGAATTTGTTTTTACGGCAGAGTGAGATTCGGCGGTCCTCGGGGAATAGTTCTCTTGTCCACCATAGTAGATTGATGAACTCAGGTAGCATGGCTCAGCTGTTTCATTCTGGTATATGGCACTGTTGGCCTTGCTAGTTGCATTATTCCCATCACCCTTAAAGCTTTGACCTTTACTCGCTCCTAGGTTGGCCAAATGGATAAGGAATATGAAGGACACGAGATCAAATGAGGAAGGTCAAACAAAGAAGAAAGCTGATGTTTCACATCGACTCGATAACGACACCAATCCGATATCACGGCGGAACAAGTGATCTTCCCACAAACATAGCGAATTGTCATGATATTCACATAATATAACCATCATATGATATGCTTTAGCACACATGAACCCGTCATATATAATCCGCACCACATAAATTCCTTTGAAAAGAAGGCTGATGCGTATTAATTGGTTAATTCGATCTGCGCACCCAATTTCTTACATGATTAAAAGAAGTAGAATCACAGTTCAGGACTCCAAAACCCTGTTATTTTGGTAGCCCGTGGTGCGTTCGACGAACCTGGCTTTCCATATTTGCAGCTGCCGGCTTGAGTTCCCGTATCCGGGTTTCTGGGGGAGCCCATCAATGTCTCAGAACGAGAATGGTTGTTAATCCTCCCTAGGACCTGATAATTTAGGAGGAAACATAAGAGGAATCAAGCTATCAGTATTTATTACATGAACACAACTCTAGAACTATATACAGACATCATTGGACTAGAACAAAAGTACATATCAAGATCCTAATCATGGCTTAAAGTCAAAGACTACTGGAAAGATCAGCACTGCAACTCAGATCCCTCCCATCCAGCTTTAGCTCTAAGGCATCGAATTGATTCCTAGGAAACATGTTGGAAGATTGGGCACTGTCTTGCACTGCTAGATAAACAAACCCAAAAGAGGAATGGAGGAAAGGATCGCTTCCGCTTTGCATAGCACGGAAAAGGTTCAAAAATGATCATTTTTATGGCCGACATACATTTTTAGTTGGTATTGGCCTGACGAGTCAGCGTCGACCCACCTAATCAAACTCCGAGTTCACGTGAGTCCAGGGTATCGTAGCCGTCACCTTAAAGCACTCTGGTTTTTGTGGCTCATCCTTAAAGCTCTTCTAGAGAGAGAGAGAAGCACTCAATTCTAGGGATCATCCCTGAAACCCTTCTAGAGAGAGAGAGAGAGAGAGAGAGAGAGAGAGAGAGAGTTACCATGGATGGTGCAGGGAAAATAGAGCCGAAGCTCCCGGAGGAAGGAGAAAACGAGTCTTTGGGACCGAAGAGATGATCCAAACTGTTGCTTGCGTTGGTGTTGTTCTTAGGTGAAGAAGAAGAAGAGTTGCCCACTTGCCTCCTGCTGTTTTCCATTATTCTCTCAACTTGACTCGACCGAGCTCAGTCCCGCAAAAAAAAAAAAAAACCTCCAAACACTTGATCCAACGAACAAAACAACTGCACTTTTACTTCGAAACGAACGAGGATTTTAAGATTAGATTTGGGTTTGTGCTGGGTAAAGATACGAGGGCGTAACAGAAAAACACGCGCAGAGAGACAGGACTCGAAGATCCAGAAAAAGGAGGGAGGGGAGCTGGCAAGGGATAAGATTTTTGCAGGAGAGAAACAAACGGATAAACCATCAACTGCTCAGTGACGGCACGTGAAGATTTGCAGAAAAGAGAGAGAGTGAGAGGGAGACTGTGATGATAGCGGTAGGCGTTCGAAGCTACTTATATAGATTGGGCGGTTGAAATGTGGGCGAGGGCGACGTTCCCACGTGCCGTCATTCAATTCGATTCTCGTTCCCGTTCGGAACATGCGAGCCCGCTCCATCTCAATCCTCCTCGAATAATGCGGATTGCATGTGAGATCGGATTAAGATTAAGCAAATGAACATAGTGAAATAGAAAATGAAAGCGAGAAAAAAAAATCGAAACACAAGATTTATCATTGTTCACTCTTAAACTAGAGTTGTATACTTTGCTATAATTAACACCTCTCACTCGTCTATTAGAACTCTTAATTACATGAGAAAAAGATTATATATAAGATTAATACCATAAAAAATCCCAAACCAATACATATATGACAAATTTATCTCGAACTAACCTATTGACCACTATAAATCCCAAACTGGTATGCATGTAATTAATTTATCCCCAGTTAGGTTCCGTTAATTTTACCATCAAAATGCTAAGTTAGAAGACAAGTGAAAGTTGACGGGTGTATCAGTTTGGAGTTTTTACCCTCCGTTTATCATAGATTTACCAATATGAGATTTTTGTGGTATCAACCCAATTTAACGAAAATTAACGTAGGGTAAATCTGTCACAGGTGTACTAGTTTAGAATTTTTGATGATCAAAAGAATAGTTTAGAGCAAATTTATCACAAGTGTACTAGTTTATGATTTTTGTTGTCAAAAAATTAATTTTGGGTAAATTTGACATAAGGTATATAATAATAATTATTCATGAGTCCAAACTCAAATTACTAATAAAATACAAGCTCAAACTATAAAAAGTCATATGTCGATAGGAAGTACGAACCGCACACCAACGCAAGTTATAACGGTTCGGATGGAGCAGACTCACATGTACCCTGTGCATACCGCGTTATCACCACGTGTTAGCGTTGCCTTCCTCCAAGTGGGACATGTTGGGCTCCCGATCATTGGCTTGCCCACGTGCGACGTGTCATTTTGTTTGACCTCCTATCGCATGGTGTTGCTCATGGCATGCTTTTGAATCGAAGAACAAGAGGGTTATTTGGAATCCCATCAAGATGATGGGTCATCTCGAAAATGATTCACGATAATCCTCGATCTATACTTGCGAAATAAGACAATTACACTGTAGATTTTTTCTAACCTCATCATAGATGCATCATATCTATGCATTGAAGCCCTTCAATGTTTTCAAACGGAACTGTGCTCCGGTATCCTCCCTTAGATTATAAGATCAAAAGAAATCTTAGTGGCAATCCATTTAAGTTGAAAGAAGCAGAAGCACTTGTTTTTTAAAAAAAAAAAAAAAGATTCGCATCTATGCCAAAACTTGAATTTGACTGAAACCATCTATAATTCAACAAAATATACATTAAAATGTTAGCACGATGATCCCAAAACAAGTGACTTTGACCTAATGGTGATCAACAGTAAAACCGAAAGATTATCAAGAAAATTTAATGCGGTCTAGGAAATTGTGTCGATAAATAGATTCTTTCAAGCACAAAAGGATTTAAAAAAAAAAAAAAAACGTCGATGTGTTTCAATGTTTGTTCCTAAATTTTTAGAATGCATCACGCTTTTAAAACGGAAAAGGACAAGGGGAATGAATGTCATTGGAAAATGGCGTGATGGGAGGAAATAAATGTCCCGATGCGACACTTTGGTCAATTTTTTTTTCCTGTTGGGGTTATAAGCTTGAGTGGTCGGGAGCAAGAGCACGAGGTTCCTTCCTTCCTCTACCTCTCCATGCATGTTTCTCTCCTTAGCCTTTCGTTGTGGGAGCATTCAGTGCCGTGTTTCTAATGCTATTTGACTAGTACAACCGGTGAATTTTGTGGACCGAGAGTGCTCTTGTTTTCTTTGATAGTATGCCGTCGAATCGATGCATCGAAACATTCGTGGGTATGTTTCGCAAATCTCTCGGGACGCCGATCGTTCACACGACATGTATGATAAGGATGAACGTTTTTTGTTTTTTGAATTATGAGCGACGTTTATGAAGAAGTTTTATCACCCCCCCCCCCAAAAAAAAAGGAATTAAATTGCGCGTGATGTAGGTCGACTGAATCAAGACGGGAAAAACTATCTAAAAAATTCATAAACTTATTGTAGAGTAGAATTCAGTTGTCAACTTTTCAATTGTGCCAACCAATTGTGCGGCGGTTGATTCTGTTATAAATTTTTCAATCGTGTCAATTTAACCTTGATCATTTTGATCAATTTAGTCTTAAATCTTTTGATTATTTGTCAATTTTAGCCGAAAATAGCTAACGTGGCGGTTTAGTCAGCGTCGACCATCCCGTTGGCACTGTCGGTGCTGAAGTGAACAATTATTAAAAAAAAAAGTAAACTGTTGATTTTTTTCTTTCTCTTTTTTTATTTCTTTTATTTTTTTCCCAGTTTCCCTCTGCCGAACATCATCGAGCCTCATCAATGGCTGGCGGCCCTGCCGAATCAGGCGAAAGAGGCCATTGCCTAAAAGCCGGTGAAGTGGTCGAGGCCCTCGTCGATGGCCGACGGAAGAGAAAGGGGAAAAAAGAAGAAAAAGAAATTGTCCACGCTAGCATGGACTAAGCTACGTAAGGCTATTCCAATCAAAATTAGCTGAAAGGATTAAATAATTTAAATTGATATATTATCAAAAGATTTAGGGCTAAATTTATAAATGATCAAAAGGTTTATGACTATATTGATACAATTAAAATGTCTAAAATTGAATTAGCAGCTATAGAAAAAGTTGTGAATTTTTTGAAAGATTGAAAAAAAAAAAAGTAGTTCCGCAACTACACTCTTTTCATATTGAAAATTCACGCTTGATGCGATTGTTATCCCCACATGCGTTCATCGCACATCAGTCCAATCTGCGGTTTGAACGAATATTGTGAAGATCTGCATATACTTTTGGGGGAAGATGGATAAGGTAAAGACTACGTAGGACGAAAGCAACTTGATGCCTAAATTCTTCTAAAAGGAATTATTCTTAAGATCGCAACCAAAAGAAAATCGAGGTTTAAAACCATTTCGCAATGGTAACTTATGGCCTTTTTACTTGTGGACATGACCCCTAACACACGGCAACAGTCAACCTAGACAACTTCAAGTGCATAAGGCACGACACAAACACGATTAACTAGAAATCGACACGAACGTGTACATGCCGATACCCATTTTTCAATTAAAGCTCTATTTGTTTCGTGAAAAATAAGATATTTCTTGAAAATATATTTCAAAAAATCATTTTTCGAGAAGATGACAATATTTTTCGGTGTTTGGCTACCACCTACGAATAAATAGGATAATACTTTTCCCCTATTTGGTACGGAAAATCCGATATTTTTTTTTCCTGAACTCTTTTTTTTTTAAGTTATTTTCCGATACTTTTCCCCATTTATCCAAAGTGCACAAAAAGATACCGATAAGCGGCAGCCTCAGATACAGGCATGATCTCAAGGAAGCAAACTTGGATCCGCACACCGAAATTTAAGAGATGGCAAATCTGGTTCTCGGATGCGATATCCCTTTTGACTCTTCCGAGGAGCGTGGCTCACATTCTTGATCTTGATCTGGCATCGCCAACAAGATCGCGAAAAAGATTGTTGACCAGAAAGTCGTCGCTATCTTCTTCTTCTTCGCTATCATATCTTGAAGAATCGAAGACGGAATACATATCGCATCGACAGCTCCGAAAGAGACGGTGGGAGAGAATGCCAACATTCGTTCGTTCGTTCGTTCGTTCGTCGCGCGCCTCATCCTTTCGCGTTTCATCCAGAATTTTAGAGATCCAGAATCGGAGCCGCATCAAATCGGCGGAGCTTGCCGAGCGAAGGGATTTTTCGTGAAAAAAAAAATGCGATCTTTTATCTTTATCTCTACTTTAATTAAAAGAGGATATATAAAAGTTTTGCTTTGAACTAGAGAGTGGATCGATATCCTTTCTTTTCTTTTTAATTCGGATGCATATTGCATGTGCTGCGATAATAGTGTATCTGCCAAAGCATATGGGGTAAGGTCGTATCGAATTTCATTCGATTTGCTAGTAGAGATGATAAGCTTATGCGCATGAAAGTAATTGGACATTCTGAACAAGCAAACGGAATACAGTACCCCGAAGATTTGATCAATTCCGTAGGACCGGTTGAACGGACCGATCTCGATTTTATTCTGAATTTCAAAAGTGCGCGAATTTCGTCACTGACTATAGGTTGAATGGCGATTTTATCCACTGCTGGGACCGAGTGATCTTGTACATGCTATCTTGACAAAAAAATAATAATAATAATAATAAGAGAGGGCCGTGGGATGTCTAATCTTGTTAAATATGTCTTGAATTTTATGCACTTGATCCGGTTCATCACCCGATCCGACATATTTTTTGTGCGGCCCAAAAGTGGAGAGAAAATTGAGATTTGGTTCGTGACGCGGAGAGTTGGGCCGATAGACCCAACTCGGAGCAAGCGAACAAATCTCTATAGGGGTGCGAACAGATCTTTATGGGGGCCCTCGAGAAATTTTTTTTGGGCTTTTATTTATGCTGCGGCTAGGGTTTATTTGTAATGTACGGGAGTTTTTCGTCTGCTGAGAGTTTTGTGAGCCGTGTGCTTTTGTTCAGTCTTTGAGAACGACTTTTGTAATCTGTACTCTTTTTTTTTATTATAGTGGAATCTCGTTTTGCCTCGCCCATGGACGTAGATCGCATTGATCGAACCACGTAAATTTTTGTGTTCTGTGTTTATTTTCCGCATTTGTTACAATAAATCTCTATAGCAACGGTCGGAGAGTTTTGCGAAGTTTCATGAAATATACTTCCTCGGAAGTTTTGAGGTTGAAAACCTTGTCGGTGTTTCTTTATCTATGGTTTGACTTTAAGTCCTTTATCATCTCTATATTTAGCTGACTTCCCATCTTTTTTCATTTGCTTATGCTATAGCGTATATTTAATATTATAGTATATTGTGCAAGCTCAGCAATGTGGGGGAATCAACGTTCTTATCAGCTTTTAATAGGTTCGTTTTGGATGAGGTAGGAATAGTTGCGAATGCCAGGAAAGTTTGTTGAGCGTGTGGGGCGCTTCTTCTCCCCCCCCCCCCCCCCCCCCCCCAGCAAGACTTTTGTCTAGGACAAAAGTAGGCGGACCTAAGTTACTTTCGCAAATTGTTTAATCGGTGAAGGGATCATCTGCCATTTTCTCAGAAGGACAGGCCCTGCCCTTGAAATCCGGATCGTCCGTGTTATGAATGGACGGCCCAAATTATTACTAAAAAATAAAATAAAAAATAAAAAAATTCAAAAATGCCCCCTAAAAATAGAAGATTTGGGCCATCCATCTAAAAACGAATGGTCCGGATCCCAAGGGCAGACCATCCAAATCCGTTCGATCGAGCCCTCTTGCATATTTACTTACTCCTATCTCCAGACTTGAGTATGTGCCGTAGGGATTTGGATCATCTGACATTGAGATTTCCGTGACATGCGTAATATTATTCAAATCTGGCCGTTCAAATGAAAATGGATGGCCTGATTTGAGAGAGGATTATGATTCAAAATTTTTCAAACCCCAAAAAAATTCTCGCCCAAGTTTTTTCCCTCACCCTCAACAAATGACGTGGCCCATTCTTGGCCGTCCATTTTTCATTTGAACGGTTTGATTTGAGTAATATTACGCATGTCACGAAAATCTCAATGTCTTAAGGAAATAGGTTTCGTTCGGCCCAGTTTTGGGAATGGGCTTTCGGCCTCTAAAGGCCTTTGAGTGAAAGATGAGATATTTGGCATGGAAATTTCAAAGCCCTTTGAACCAAAACTAGTGTTTCCAAAATCCCTTTACGCCGATGCAAGTCCCATTCAGCTTTGACTTTGAACATTTTTGGGAATGCTAATGATATATATATTTTTTTACTTTCAATTTAGCCCTCACTAAGATTTCCAAATTACAGTTTTATCATCACCAATGCCAACGACGTGCGACATCGGCGACGAGATCAGATCTGATCGCCAACAATCTAGATCTAACATCGATGCCCGTCGCCTAAGTTCCATGCTCCTTAGGAACGAGGTCACCGAGGTCACGTGATCCCAAGTGGAAGGTAACACGACCTCGAGCGAGGGTCGCCAGTACCAAATATGGCTCACCGGTGTAAGTTTTGGCTTAGCGGTGGTCAACTCTGACCTTGCCTGGGTCACGGCAGCTTGACACTTGAGCTGGGTCGCCTAATCCGGCCGATGTGCATCTGTCATTTGGGAGCTGCTACTTGCTAAGCTTCAGTTTTCTTTTATTCTTTTAATATATTTATTCAAAAAATATGATTAAAGGCTTTTACGATCACTTTTTCCAAATAGCGTTTAATCAAAATTGCTTCTTAATGCACTTTTCAATTATATTTTATCAAACGCCATTTGTGTTTCGTAAAAAAAAAATCTTTAATTTAGATTTTTTTTTTGTGTAATGCAAACGCTTTTCCAAAATGATCTGATCCCAAACGCGGGTTTTTTTCCAATTTAATATAAAAAAAATTATTTACAAATTTAGTTACTATTTAAACTTATTTACGAATTTGGGTCTCGCGCGCTAGTCTAAGTAGCGCGCGAGACCCGCGCGCGATTTCTAGCAGCACGCAAGCATTGCGCGCTGCTAGAAGCAGCGCGCTACTTAAAGTAGCGCGCAACTCTGCGCGCTGCAATGGGCAGCGCACAAAGAGCTGCGCGCTGCGCGCAGCTCTTTGTGCCGCAAGCACAAGGCAATTTTTTTTTTGTATTTTTTTAATTTTTTTATTATTCAATTAATCATTTTTTAATTTTTTTTCTCATCGCTCTGTTGCTCCATCGCCTCGCTCGCTCGTTCGTTCGCTCGCTCGATGACGCGCCTCGATTTCGTGGCTCCGGTGTCTCGCTCGCTCGTTCGGTCGTTCGTTCGTTTGCTCGTTCGATGACGCGCCTCGATTCCGTAGCCTCGTTGTCTCGCTCGCTCACTCGCTTGTTCGCTCGTTTGTTCGCTCGCTCGATGACGCGCCTCGATTCCGTGACCCCATTGCCTCGCTCGTTCGTTTATCTTTTCCTCGTCACTCCGCGGAACGAGCGAACGAACGAGACAACGGGGCCACGGAATCGAGGCTCGTCATCGAACGAACGAGCGAGGTGATGAGGCAGCAAAGCGACAAGAAAAAAAATTAAAAAATGATTAATTGAAAACAAATTGAATAATAAAAAAATTATAAGACGGCGGCCTTATAATAGGGGCGACCAAACCCGAGCTACGCGGCCTCATAATATGCACAAGGCATTTTTTTCTTGTATTCTTTTAATTTTTTTATTATTCAATTAATCATTTTTAATTTTTTTTCTCATCGCTCTGCTATCCTATCGCCTCGTTCATTCGTTTGCTCGCTCGATGACGCGCCTCGATTCCGTGGCCCCGTTGTCTAGCTCGTTCATTCGTTCGTTCGTTCACTCGCTCGTTCCGCGGAGTGATGAGGAAAAAGATAAACGAACGAGCGAAAAAGAGAGGCAACGGGGTCACGGAATCGAGGCGCGTCATCGAGCAAGCGAGCGAACAAATGAGCAAGGCGTGGAGCAGCAAACGACGAGAAATTTTTTTTAAAAATGATTTATTGAAAACAAATTGAATAAGCGAATGAACGAGCGAGCGAGACAACGGGGCCACGGAATCGAGGCGCTTCATCGAGCGAGCGAATGAACAAGCGAGGGGATGGGGCAGCAGAGCGACGAGAAAAAAAAAACTTAAAAACTGATTAATTGAATAATAAAAAAATGAAAAGAATACAAGAAAAAAAATAAAAAAAAAATTGCCTTGTGCATAAAGCACAAGGCATGCAGCCAAAGAGTTGCGCGCTTCTGCGCACTGCGTGCGAGTCTCGCGCGTTACTTTGACCAGCGCACGAGACCCAAATACGTAAATAAGTTTAAATAGTAACTAAATTTGTAAATAATTTTTTTTAATATTAAATTGGAAAAAATCTCCCCAAACGCTCCCTTAATAAGCTATGGGCTATTTGTGGTCACAACAAATACAAAGACTATAAGAGTATATTGTCATGGGCCATGGGATGATCCGATGAATAGATCATCACTCCCTGAAATTAACGGATTCTTTTTTTTTATCGAAAAAATTAATGGATTTGTAATATAGTGATCATCTTAAATTAATGGATTGGTTGTTAAACTTGCTTTGATTATTATTTAAGTCAGACTATTAATAATATAATAGGTAATGTTTATTTGTGTATAACCACATACTATATGATTGAACTTAAAGCATAATCATAAATTACTTCTTAAATGATAGATAAAAATTCGTCCATAAATTATTAATGTCTTGATGAATATGTGTGTGTGTGTGTGTGTGTGTGTATATTTGAGATGTTACACCCATGATTGACTATTAAAATGATAATCACGATAATACAATGTTTATTTTAATATAGTCACATATTGTGTATTCAATTTGAAATTATAATCGCGAACAAATTCACAAAACACAGGTAAATATATGATGTGATGTGATATACATCTAATAATTAATATGGGGTACTAAACTCATGAATCATGATTGACTATGACGCGCATGGCAACACTTCTGCTTCAGAAGTTAGCTTTTGACTATAAGTTGATTTTTCTATATCTCTGGAGACAAGGGGAAAAAAATCACTTTACTTCTTGAGAAAAAAAGTGAAGTTATTTAATCAAACGGATTTATGTTTCAGAAATTGCGTTACCAAATGGATTTATGCTCCACAAGCACTTAGAAATGTTGTCCTGCGTGCCCCTAAACCGTTGATTATGGTATGCCCTCTCATTCAAATGTTAAGAGATATTTTAGTAAATTCCGATGCTATTCCTCCCTTATTACATATCTCTGTCCCCGAAATTAAATAGTCTGACATGTAATAACCCACAAAAGGCAAAAAAAAAAAATCAAACAGCGAAATAATTATTAAAGCTTTATTACGTCACCGCATGATGGCCATTGCGTTACGGTCGGGAGCGTTTGACTTCTAAAACGACACCGCGTCACCGATTCCAGCATGGACTGACTAGTGGCTCGGCCTGGGTGGAGGCCTCCTAAAGGACAATAATAACGACAGAGAGAAGACCGGCCTCTTCCTCCTCATCCTCCTCGTATTGACGAATCGAAATTTTGTTTCCGTGCAACCGAAGAATCGGTACAGAGATCGAACAGACGGATGCGAATAAGATCTTGTCGCTCTCCGATGCGATCCCCGTGGAGCAACTCCAGTGATTCTCCGCCGGTATCGTCTCTCTCGCTCTTTCGTTCATCTGCAATGGTTGCTACGGTCGTAGCATATCTTGTGTCGCTGTCTGGTGTGTGCGCCCGAGAATTGGTTGACTGCTACGCGTGTTGTTCGTTGTGTAGCTTCCTGATTCTGAATCGGGTGTTGTATCCGCGTTCTGCGTTTCCATTAGATGATTTTGCTCGCCGATTGATCCCCCGTGTAAGATGCTGCGGTCATAGCTTGGGATATGATGCGAATGCAGATTCTAGTCGACTTCATGTATGTGTGTAGGGGAGGTCCTCTTTTTTTTGTGTGTGTGTGTGTGTGTGTGTGTGTACTTCGAGAACATAACAGCGCCTGGCTAATAAGAGGGAGTCCCTGGTTTCATGATACGCTAGCTGCTAAATTATGGGATTGTACACCTTAAACCAGATGATGTAGTTCCCTTAATACTATGATGGGAGTTGTTATAAGTTCTTGGTTAGTTGTTTCGTCTTGCAACCACACACTTTTGCCCATCGCAACTTGCCAGCACTCTGCACTCGCTTATGTCAAAAATGCCTTGTTGTAGAAGTCATCTGGTGATATGCTCAGCAAGCTACCTTCCAAGTTCTGTTTATCTTCAGACATTATTGGAACTTCAATTTTCTAAATTTGATTTCTCCTTTCTACCTATGACAGAGTTTCTGTGTACATGAGCCATGTCGTCATCAGGAGAACCATTAGACGGAGACAAATGTTGCTTTCAGATGGCTAAGTCAGTTATTCATTTCTGGGATTGCGCTCATGGATGAGTTTTAGTGCTTTCAGTGAACTCCATAATCCATCTGGTCACTTATGTGGCCTTTATATCTTCTACTAAACAAGATTCTCAAGGCAGAAGAGGACGAGGATAGCGTAGAAGTTCAAAGATCGGGTGAGAGGCACCCGAGTTCGGTTGATGATGGGTGCTATAACGAAGCATTGCCTCGGGCACAATTTATTGAAGTTAGTGTCTGGTTCTGATCGATGATCTGCACTGTTTGTTTTCCTGAAGCCAAATCCATAGATTTATTCCTTCGTAGTAAAACATATTACAGGTGCCACATGTAAATCAGCTTTCTTCATGGGATTGTGGGCTTGCTTGTATATCGATGGTTCTGAGAACTATTGGCATCAAAACTTGCAGTGTTGACACATTAGCTGACCTGTGCTGTACAAACAGGTATCCCCCAGTGGTCTGGTTGTTCACATCATTCCTGATGTGCTGTGATATATTTTTAACAAATTCTATTGTTCTCACTTTTACAGCATATGGACAGTTGATCTGGCGTACCTATTGCATAAGTTCTCTGTTAAGTTTTCCTACTACACCGTGACATTCGGTGCAAATCCAGGTTACTCAGATGAATTTTATTACAAGGTAATCATTTTTTTTAATATTAACAATTCTATACATTAATATAACTTGCGAGTTTTTAAAATGACGTTTTTTGTTTATTGCGAGATATCGTACGTTGTAAATTTTGTTCTATTGTTATGTTGCTATTGATCATGTTTCACTTTTAATAGTATGACAACAAAATAAAGATCACAAAAATGAAGCCTTTTGTCATAAAAATCAGGTTGACCGCATGGGTGCTTTTGCGCCATTGTGCTCTGTCCTGTGCCATATCCTCCTTAATATCAAAGGATGTGTTCAGTATCGTGTTGTGTTATGAGAAATATTGAGCCAAATGCTATGTTTAAATAGGAATGATCTATCGACCCAAAAAAAAAAAAAAAGGAATGATCTGCTCCTGAGGATCCTTCTGACGTGGGTGCTGTCGCGCCATTGTGCTCTGTCCTGTGCCATATCCTCCTTAATATCAAAGGATGTGTTCAGTGTCGTGCTGTGTCCTGAGAAATATTAAGCCAAAAGCTATGTTTAAATAGGAATGATCTGCTCTTAAGGATCCTTCTGACATGGGTGCTTTTGGGCCATTGTGCTCTGTCCTGTGCCATATCTTCCTTAATGTCAAAGGATCTGTTCAGTATCGTGCTGTGTTCTGAGAAATATTGAGCCAGAACCTATGTTTAAATCGGAATGATCTGCTCTTGAGGATCCTTCTGATATTTGTTGTTGTAGTTTATCTTTTGCCCATAATGCCTATGAGTCCTTTCTGGCCTTTTTTTTTTCTTATTCGTGTAAATTTGAATTCGATGCAGTTTGTGATAATTACATGTATCAATTTTAAAAGGATATAAAAAACTCGTAATATAGTATTAATAGTCAGGTTCTTTAGTTATTTGTCTTGTGAACATGATCGTCTTGATATGATTTCCCAATGGTAGTTCTTAACTGCTTCACCTTTTACTCTATTTATTTATAGGAGCAATTGCCCACAGATGTAGTTCGAGTGAATAAACTCTTTCACGAAGCTATAGAAGCAGGAATTTCTATACAGGTAAACTCAGTTACCAAGATTGATTGCAGATTTATTGCAACAATTTATGTTTGTATCATCTTTCACTTGCTTGAATATCACTAGGTTCTTACCTTTCTTGAGCTAAGTTGACGACCCATCTCTTTTAACAGTGCAGATCAATCAATGAAGAACAGATTTCACTGTTAATTTTGTCTGGAAAATATGTTGCAATTGCATTGGTTGACCAACATAAATTGAGGTAGATCACTGTAAAATCTATGCCTTTTGAGTCTTTTCTGTTGCAATTTCATCTCTGTCTTCTCACTATGAATAGCTCATTTGAACCTGCCTTCACATGATAGGCATCCCAAATTGTGCTTGCCTAGAAAATAGCCCGCTTCTCCACTCATGCTTCTTTGTTTGCTCATTAACTTCTTTTCCAGACAATCTTTTTGTCTGAGATTTGGAGATTAATGTGCTTGTTCCAAATTATTTCCTGCAGTAGATCGTGGCTAGATGGTATTTGTGCTTCTGGCTTGGGGGACAGTGAGTCTGGCTATACAGGTAACTTTAGCACTTTTGTTGCTCAGGCATGACTATTGTACAGAATTTGCAAAGATGACAGTTGTTAGGAGCCCTTTGTTGCTTATTAGATATATGTATTTCCTTCTTGGAGAGTATATGTAAGAACTACTTGCTGAATATTTCGGTCAGTCAGTTCGTTCGTTTCTATGTTTTTATTAGATCAGACTCATCATATGTTAGTTTGAATATATTAATGGGGTAACAGAAACTGTTGAAGTCAATTGTTGAGCTGCTTTTAGTATTCGTAGTATCGATTTCACATAGAAGAAGAGTACTTTAGCCATTGCAAGACTAGTTATCAAGGTGGAAGACTTCTCACTTCCATAATCTTATTTCTGTCTACAATTTATTGGTTCCCTCCTCACTTGAATATGTTTCTCATTACAAACCAATTATGAATTCCAAATATGGCGTATATCAATTCATGGATCTCATGTCTCACTTTAGGTCACTACATTGTGATATGTGGCTATGATGCAGACAAAGATGAGTTCGAGATAAGAGATCCTGCCAGTTCTAGGTATCTCTTTGATTCTTCAGCTCTCCAGTTTCTTCCTGATGGAAAGAGACTTATGCTATGTCTTGGAGATTAGCTTCTACTTTTCTTCTATGTGATTAGTTCATCGAGTGACATGATGGGAAAGCATTATCTGGAAATCAGTTCGAACTCCAACTCATTGCATGTAAAATCTAGATTAACTTATAGGGCACACTATGTGGTTGTTATATGGTAACGAATATTCGACTGAAGTTGACAGAACCTCCTAAACAGAAAGTTATTTGCTAGGAGCTTCTATGATATCCTTGTGCGCATCTGTGCAGTCATGTGCCTGTGACATTTGCGTTGATGTATCTCGTGCGCATCTATGCACTCATGTACCTGTGACATATGGTCTGATGTGTCATGTATATCCTTGTATACATGACTTTGTTGAGTATTTTACCTAAAAGGCCATATTTGTGATGTTCTTGTTAGTAAAAAAAAAGGATGCTTCTGTTAGTAAAAAAAGGTCAAAATCTATGACGACTTCATTGATGAGATTCTTTGCCTTGGAAGATAACAGTTTGGCATCTCTGCCTATACTGTTTGCTTGAATTGATCTTGAGATTATATTTACTGATATTTGGGATGTTCTTGTTTTTGGAAACTTCTTTCTTCAACAAGCAGATTTGGTTATTACACTAATGTGTAGTACTTGTGTTTTCTTTCCTTAAAGGGAGAATAAATTTGGTTAACTTTGTAGGAAGCAAGAAAAAGTCACATCAAGATGCTTAGGGGAAGCCCGCAAATCATTCGGCACCGATGAAGATATTCTTTTGGTAACCAATCAATTTTGTTGTGGATTTTACATTTTCAGTATGTCAGCTATGAAATAGATTATTGATCGAGCTTGGAAATTTAACATTCTCAGCATGTTGTTCATGTGATATTATTAGTAGCTATGCTATCAGTTATCAGATATTCATAGTTATAGAAAATTTATTTTAGGAAGTTGGCTTGGATTCTGTCAACCTCACCATCTATACCCGGTCACTATCCTCAAGTTAAGTTGTTCTAGTACATATCATAGTCTGACCATACCATTTCCTCTTTCCCTAGATACCTGGCTTGTTTAAATGGCTTTGCCTCATGCAAAGAGAGAAAATAAGTGGAAATAATAAGTGGAGTGAGAGGATACACATTGTGATACAATCGGCAGGATAAAAAGTAGCATTTCTATCGTGAAACTCAAAAGCATTGGAGCAATGAATGAGTGTATGCACTTGGAAGTTGGAAAGCGAAAGGTAATGACTTTCGGCAGTCTAGGTTATGGGTATTTGCAGTAGGTCGTGGGATAGCATAGGTGACTGAATTCCATTATATGATGCAGGAAAGTTAATCTGATCATGGACCTGGTCAAGTACTTAAACTAACACAACTTCCTTAAATATAATTTAACACTTTTGAAAGCTCTAAATGTACTTGGAGTTTCTGCCAGTCTCGGCCTAGCATTACAAATTAAATGATTAACTCAGCAATGTCTTTAAATTACTATGCCGAAACTTTTACTTAAGCCAATACACACACACACATTCATACGCAAATTCCTAACAAGCTGAGGGAGTGCTAATGTTTTGATTGGACCGGAATGGATGTCCATTGAACTACCTTTTCGCTTTATTTTCTCCTTTTTCTGGTGTTGAGACCAGTTCCACCCATAATACTCAGCATTATGTTCTAATGTTTTGTGTTTGGCATTCAGTTTGAAAATTGGTTTGACTTCCATTTTGTATTGTGGTTATTTATTTAGTGAAGTATCTTGGCAATTGAGTTGTGTGCCATGAGCTTTTGGCTAATGGCCACATTGAATTACAAATTGACAAGCCATTGTCCCAGATAACTTTGTTCCTCCTTCTAAAGGAGCATTTCTGATACTTCATAAGTACTGAAGTTATCTAAATCGGATTCCCACAACATTTTTTTCTGGATGTTGCATCTCTGGTCCAATTCTGAAAGTGTCTTTGATGGCTTCATGGTCAAGGCGATTATTAGTTTTTCCTATTATGGGAAAACTATCGAATTCCTCATCAGAGGCCCTTAAGTTTGATTTTACATGCAGATATGCTTGGAATAGAGCAAGAAGTGCAATAGCTCTACTGGGAAGCTTCATTCTGCTCATTACAATGGCGGTCCTTGATACTGGAGTATAAGGAATGTGATCAGGTACCCCAGCTATGATAAACCTGATTGTTGATAATGAGTATTATGCTGGAATCACATGTACAGCAATAACTCCGTGGTTCACATGCACATTACATGCATTCATTTGTATATGCATATTCATTTGCTGCTTGTACATTGTTGTGTATATCCTCTTACTTTTCACATTTACTTTACTCTGTGATGCTGAGTACTTTTTAATGGACAAAATTGGGGAAAGAAAACTTTGGAACTGAAGATGGGTCTGTTCGGTGTTCCATTATGCAGCCATTAGGCGCAGAGCAGTTCCTGTATTATTTCTTGTCCTTCAGCATCCGATTTGGACTGTCCGAATAGTGCATCATGTTGATTTTGCGAACCTGCTAAATATATAAGTAGTTTTTTTTTTTTTTAGGTCGAAAATATAGTAAGTTGGTTCAACGGTTCAAAATGTGGTCTTGCGAAGGGAAGAGAGTAGTGTCACGGGCCAATGTTCAGTATCGAGATTGCGTGGCGACTTAGGGTACTTTGGATCGTTGAGTCGCTAAGCCGGTCTAGGCTACTTTGGATTGATGAGTCGCCTAAGTCAAGCCCTCCCGAGAATTGATCACTCACTAGCTCACTCAGATCGTAGAGAGAAAGTAGAAAGACAAGTTGTGGGACATAATGAATTATTATTGCAATTGTTGGGTAATTACAAATGAGAGAAATGAGTGGAGAGTTCCCTATTTATACAAGAGGCCTATCAACGATTACCGTTGATTGCCTTGATCAAATGGTGGAGATTGCACCTCCCTATGTATCCACGAGAGTTTACATCCTACTCATGTTCCAAGGGACACTTTAGAATATTGTACATCTACCGAATCGCCGTCCCTGGGAATATTCAAACTCAAGAGAACTTAGAAGTCAAGATACTTCAAGTCTTATTGCTTATTAGGGCGTTGGGTCACAGCATCTCTTCGGTCTGTGACAGTAGCATGAATGTTGGTACTTTGCTGTGATTCTCGTCTTATTCTGTATTGGTGCGGGTGTTTTGTGGAGGCCCAAAAGTCAAATTCGCAAAGTGAATCGGATCCTCTAAATTCACTTTCCTATAGTTAGGTAAAGTCATTCTCTTACGATTTATTTGGACTCGTCATCAATAAGGAAATCCTACTGATTCATATCGGGTATAATGTATGTATGTTTATAACTTAGGCCTCCACAATGAGTAATATTTGCTGCTATTTCCAATTTCACAATACTAGAGAAGTGATGATATCAAGTGGGTTTTAGACTCCGTTTGTTTCATAAAAACTGAATTATTTCAAAAGTATTTTTCAGAAAAGGAATAATTACATAAATGGTCCATGAATTTTGACAGAATGTGCAATCTGATCCCTGAACTTTTAATTTGTTCAATTTAGTCCCTGAACTTTGGCAGAATGTGCAATTTGATCCATAAATTTTTTACTTGTTCAATTTGATTCCTAAACTTTTAGTGCATGTTCAATCTAGTCCTTGAATTATAGGAAAATGTTCAATATAGTCTTTTTGTTAATTTAAGATCGGGGATAACGTTGAACATTTTTATATAAACCATGGATTAAATTGAACATTTACTAAAAGATCAGGGACTGAATTGAACAAGTCAAAAGTTTAGGGATCAAATTGCACATTCTGCCAAAGTTCAAGGATTAAATTGAACAAATTAAAAGTTCAAGGACCAGATTGCACATTTTGCCAAAGTTTAGGGACTATTTTTGTCATTTTGCCTCCTAAAAATGATCGCTATATCTCTTGTAAAATCAATTAATAAACTATTTTTATTGATCATGTTTTTTTATTGATTAATTATTTTAAACGATTATTTTTTAGAAAAAGTATTTTTTAAATTTTTTCGCGAAACAAATGGAGGCTGACTACTTAAGTAACGACATAATACTCTAGATTCTCAACATCTTTTGTAGTGGCATATGAGATCTTCCGCAACTGCAGCATTTGTCACCGTTTGCTACATCTAATCACTAGAATCTGAAAAGGAATGAATAAAAACCATTTATCCGTATCTTATAAACTTAAAACTAACGGTGCCTAATATTGTCGGATCCCGATCACTTGCCTTAAAGGCAGGTGACTTGGGGGATCTCCACCCTCCATCCCCCATTTTTATAGGGGGATTTTTTTTATTATTTTATAGAGGTGGAGTTGGATTAAGGGTGGGTTTGGTTCAGCATTTGAAATGAGTTTTGAGGAAATGTAAATGCCTTCAACCTAAAGAGATTTAGGAAAATGCTAATTGCGTTTAGTAAAATTTCATTTGAAAATGGGTTTTGGATTGAAAAGTGTTTGGTAAGAACAACATTGCAAAGGAGCTTTCAATGTAATTTTTTAAATTTTCAATTAAAAATTTATCTTTTGTCGAACCGGAGAAGAAGATAAATAATAAAAAGTGAGGCAAATCGAAAATATAGGAAATTGATGAGATTAGTTTCAAAAAGAAAAAAAAATCTATTAGCATTTGGCCAAAGGGACCAGCATTGGGCTTTCAGCTTTTACAAGCCCAGCATTTGTTCAAATGCTGGCTTAGGGTGTGTTTGTTTCAAGAAAAGTGAGTTTCGGGAATTCGTTTTCTGGAAAGTGATTTTCTAGAAATCACTTTCTCGAAAAACGATTTGTTTTCCTTTGTTTGGTAACATGTTACCTAAAATATTTTTCGGTGTTTGGTTTTCATTTGGAAAACGATTTCAATCTCATCAATGGGACTGTCCTTGAAACTGAGGAGAGATAGAGGATCGAGAGAGCTGACTTGAACTGAGCCCAGTTGCCGGTCCCGATCATCGGCCCCGGTCCCAGCCACGATCCTCGGTCCAGGGCCTCGACCTTGATCGCCGGTCCCGGCCCCCGATCCCGATCCCCGGTCCCTGGCCCCGACCCCGGTCCGATCTCGATCCATGACCCCGGACCCGATCCCCGGCCCAGGCTCGGTCTCTATCCCCAGTCCCCAGTACCTGTCTCGGTCCCCGGCCCTGGCCCCGATCACCGGCCCTTGCCCCGATCCCGGTCTCGACCCCCGCCAGGTCCTGATCCCGATCCCTGGCCCCGACACCGGTCCCCGGCCCCAGTTCCGATCCCGATCCCGATCCCGATTCCCGGCCCCAGTCGCCGGTCCCGATCCCTGCCTCGGTTCCCAACCCCGACACCGACCCTGGTCCAGACACAGGTCCCGATCCTCGGCTCCGACACCGGCCCCGGCCCCTATCCCCAGCCTCGACACCGGTCTTCGGCCCCAACCTCAACCTCGGTCGCCAACCCCAGACTCGATTGCTGGCCCCTGCCCCTGCCCCAGTCGCCAGCCCCGACCCCTAGTCCCGATCCTCGATCCCGACCCCGAGCCCGATTGGCAGCCCCGGTCCTAACCCCGGTCACTTGCCCGGCCCCGATCCCCCGCCCCGACATCGGCCCCAGCCTTGGTCCCAGTCCCGGTCGCCGGCCCCGATGCCCGATCCCTGGTCGCCGGGGATTGACCTTTCAAAGAAAGTGAGAGACTCAAATTTGGGAAAGCGTTTTCACTTTTTATTTTGGGGTATTCACTTTTATATTTTAATTAATAAAATCTTTGTTGACTAGAAAGTACTTTTTGTTGACCAAATCATTTTTCGCGAACCAAACGGATGAAACTCCAGAAAACACTTTCCCTGAAAATACTTTTCCCAAAACAAACGCACCCTAATGCTGAACCAAATGCTTCAGCATTCTCCCAATGTGCTTTGAGGGTTGAAAGTTCATTAGGAATGCTGAACCAAACCCACCCTAAGTCACCTATCTTTAAGGTAGGTGATCCATTTCCAATATTGTCAAACACTTCAATCAATGTATAGTCTTTAAAAAGAAGACATTTAAAAAGTTTATTTCATAAAAAATTAAGTTTAATATCATCAAAAATTTTAAATCAATACACAAGTGACAAATTTATTTCAATTTAGTTTTTTGACCAAAAATCCATAAACTGATACACATGTGATAAATCTATCCACAATAATTTACTACCAAAAATTTCAAACTAATACATTATCCTCTTTTAATTTTGTTAAATTGCGTTAGTACCACTAAAATCCCACCTTGACTAACGAAGGGTAAAATACCAAACTTGTATACCTCTTGACTATTGCATATCATCCAACTTAATCATTTGACGATAAAACTAACGTGAGTAAGTTTATCATAAGTGTGTCAGTTTAAGATTAATTTATAATTGCTTTATTATATAATTAGTTTATTATAGATGTCTCATTTTGATATTTTTCATGATAGTAATTCATAAATAAATAAATAGCTCATTTTGTTTTTCGGTTCATGTGGAGGTGAAACCGAGCGTGCCATTGCCATGCCACCTCCGCGAAAGTATTCTGACTGTTGACCGGCTGACCTCGCCATGCTCTTTCTTCGGCTGTGCATGTGAAGGACCATCGTGCGTGCCAAGAAGAAAATAATTTATTTTCTTCTCTTTTTGTGTAGCATTTTGCACCATGTGGGGGAATCCGGATTCCCTAACATTGGAGATCCATGTGAGGGTGACATAATCGCTCGTCGGGCCGTCCATTGAGGAGTTATGCCACCCTTAACATAGATTCCCAATGTTAAGGGATCCATTTCCCCATGGGGACGCATCGGTTAGTTCCTTTTGATTTTTTTTTTTTGGACAGGTAGTTGCTAGTTTTTTTTTTGGTCGAAACTTAGTTAATTGCTAGTTTTTTTATTTTGTCGGAAGTTAGTTGCTAATTTAAAAAGATCTTTTTGGTCTTTGACAGATGTCACGTCGTAGACACGCGCTAACGTGGATGTTTTGCTCCAAGAGTAATTTCAAGGTAAAGAACAAAAGAGGTTTTTGATCAACCCAAACAGTAAACACCTCTCCGCCTTGGAATAATTGAGTATGTGTTGCTCTATTGTTCTTGAAGAAATAAAGTGAATCTTGTTGCCAAAAAGAAGACATTGGCATCGAGATCGTATAGGCTACATCCCGATGTATATGAGATCAATTCACGTGCATCGTTAGATTATGTCGATCCTACATGTTCTCAGAAAATCCAATCAATCCTAAATCTCTTGTACGAATGTCAATTTAGTCATAAATTTGTAGCTTTAAACCTTGCGCGAAACTTTAATGTAATCTTTTCGGCAAATTTTCATCGGATATCTCTAACACAGTAGTGTGTCGATCGCATAAGACGATCGACAATGACTAAACCGTCATACCAACGATTTTTTGGCTAAAATTGATAGGAATAACTCGATTAGATTTTCGCATAAAAATTAAAACTAAATGGGCAAAATTAAAAAAATATATATATAACTGAATTGGCATCCATATAATAGGATCAAGACTGATTGGGTTACTTTTCATGATCCCACCTTTTTTTTTTTCCGAAATGATCCCACCTTATCCACTGATGTGGTGCACTATAGAATTTTCATTTGCAAGAACATCAAAATGGGGGAAAGTACCAAAAAAAAATCATAACATATTACTTTGATACTAATTCAATCATAAATCTTTTAATTAGACTAATTTGTTCCTAAATCTTATTATTATTAATTTAGTCCATCTGGTCAAGCTGAAAAGTGCTAACATGAATACCGGCTCTCATAGGTCATCCTACATGGCATGATTAGGGCTAACATTGATAAATTCTTTATTTATAATAATTTTTTTAATTATGGTTGGATAGGGTCACTGCCCTCGTCCACGTGACCCCTCGCTAGATCTGGCGAGGCGGCGAGGGTTGAGCCCTCGCTAGATCCCATGCGAGCAGCCCTGGCCTAGGCCACAACGGTCAAACACTCCCCTGATCATTATGGCCGCCACATCCAAGGAGTGCAACCCTCACCCAAGCGAGGTCTCGACCCTCGCAGCTTGGGCGTGGCTTAGTCTCCACAAAGGAAAAAAAATAAAAAGCAAAAATAGTTAAAATTTATTTTAAAAAAAACACATCAGCGACGGCAATATTTTTGACTGAATTGATATAAATGTAATAGATTTAGGACTTTTTCGGTATTTTTCCTCGCAAAGAGTGTTTGCCTTCCCGTCCTTGTCTTACAGCAATGTTTCTTTTTCTTTCTTTTTTTGGTAGAATCCTCGGTAACCGCTCCTCAACGGGTCAATAATCAACAAAAAAGAAAGGGAAAAAAAAAAAACTCTTCCATTTGTCGTGGACGTTTCTACACTATTATATTCAAAGCCCGCTAAAAATGGATCATTAGGCGCGTTAAACGGAGGAAGACTGATAAGGAACTCTTTCATAATGACTTGCAATTATTTACTTGGGCTCAATAAGTAGAAATTATTGAGTACTGACACCACTGTTTTTTGTGTGTGGATAAATTTAACTTTGACCTATATGATCATCGAAGTTTATTTTTGTCAATTGGATCCATATTTTATGCAATTAGTGTCATGTCATCCTCCTATGAAATTGACCCTACTTAAGTCCACTTTTGTTGGTATACTCTCTCTCTCTCTCTCTCTCTCTCTCTCTCTCTCTTAAGTAATCAATTAATCCATTTGAGGATCAGGGCAACTAATATTAGACACGGCCGTCAGTCTGGCTATGACGAGATGATCACAGATTTGCAGCAGCTAAACCTGATCGCGGACCGGCTGGTCGTCGCGCTTATCTAGGCCCTTAATCTACCCGACTATTTCACGGAGAAAATCCGATGCTCTTTTAAACAGGAGTCAAACCAAGACATTGAGTTCTGATCCTACTATCCACTCGGGCCCGCCTTGTCAAGACATCTAAAGAGTAAACAATGCATTCGTCTCGACAGTTTACGCTTTCAGATCGGCTGACGACGATTCCGGCGAAACCTAACGCTCGAAATCGCTCGCCCCTGTCGATCAAATGTGGCCGCACTTTTTCCACGAGGAACCGTGACCACGGCGGTCCACAATTGCCCTCGAAGCAACCATGGCGGCGGCAGTGGACAAGTCGAGGATTGACCAGAACGGAAGCCTGTCTAATTCAAAACTCTCTCTTCGGATTCTCTGGTAGCGCGCAAAGCTTAAAGAACGGTAGGCAACGTCAAAGTTTGGGTGAGTCGAATTTCTCTAGACGGGGGGAGAGGAAGGAAGCACTCGATTTTTGCTCATCTTCTGGAGAAAATTTGGAGGGAGAATAGTAAGGGCATGTATAGATGGTAGCCAGGGAAATTGTTTTTGTTCCAAAAGTATTCCAGGAACACTTTTGGAACAGAAACACGTATGGTTCCAAAAGTGTTCCAAGAAACACTTTTTAAAAAAAGAACACTTTTGGCCCTAAATTGACGAGCGAAAAAAACTTGCTTTTTTTTATTTGGAGCACTTTTGAGAACGAGTTTTGGAACACTTTCGGTTTAAGCCATCTCCTCCCACGATACACACCTCTATTCTGTGGCTGCTCCCTCACTCTCGTTTGAAGACTTCTGCTGCAACTCCTCCCTATTCCGCGACCACCGACGCCATTCGTCGACCAGCCAAAGCCGCTGCTCTCCGGTGAGTCTCCGCTACGTCGTCCTCTTCTTCTTCCTCTTCTCGGCACCGGGTGAGGGCCGCGAGCGCGAGGCCAACCTGTGGGTCGCCCAGGCGAGCTCCGCTTAGATCTGGGTGGAGCTCGGCCTCGCGCGGTGAGCACGAAGTCGACCAACGTGCGTGAGGCTCGCCGGCGCTGGTCGACTTCGTGCTCGCCGCGCGAAGCCGAGCTCCGTCCAGATCTAAGCGGAGCTCGCCTGGGCGACCCACAGGTCGGCCTCACTAGCGGCGCTGGTCGGCCTCACGCTTGCTGTGCTAGTCGACCTCTGATCTGGGCGGGGCTCGCTTAGGCGACCCAGACCCACCCAAAGGTCGGCCTCGCGCTCGCAGCACTGGTTGACCTCTGATCTGGGCGAGGCTCGGCTGGGCGACCCACCCAGAGGCTGGCCTCGCGCTCACAGTGCAAGTTCGAGCCCCGTTCAGATCTGGACAGAGCTGGCATGGGTGACCCAGCCAGGGGTCGGCCTCGCGTGGCGCATGGGTTGGCCTCGAGCCATCCCCTCTATCCCTCTCTCAATCGTGATTGTTCGTCTGTATTGTTGCTGGACTTCTCTCTCAATCCCGATGGAATGACTATCGTTTTGTGATTGTTCGTCTATATTGTTGCTGGATTTAGGGGTGTTTTGTTTCGATCTGAGTTCATGCGCAGATTATGAAGATTGCGTCTTTGGTATGACAGTTTTGTTGCGATTGTTCTGTTATTACAATGGAAGTAAGAACACAATGGGCTCGGGGAGGGCCTAAGCACAGTTGAGCTATTTTTGCAACATAACTCTTATGCATGATTGTTGTGTTGATTGAGCTGTTATGTTCTTACTGCCTGATTGTTGCTGAACTTCTCTCTCAATCCCGATGGAATGACTATCGTTTTGTGATTGTTCGTCTGTATTGTTGCTAGATTTGGGGTGTTTTGTTTCGATCTGAGTTCATGAGCAGATTATGAAGATTGCGTCTTTGGTGTGACAATTTTGTTGCGATTGTTCTGTTATTACAATGGAAGTAAGAACATAGTAGGGTCGAGGAGGGTTTAAGCACAGTTGAGCTATTTTTGCAACATAACTCTTATGCCTGATTGTTGCGTTGATTGAGCTGTTATGTCCTTATGTCATTACTGCCTGATTGTTGCGTTGAATTAGTCAAGATTACATGGCATATCAAAAAGACACGTCCAGTACAAAATGGGCGGAGACTTCCATCAATTTGTTTGTGAGTTTGATGGTAGAAGAGGTGAAGAAGGGAAATCGCACCTCTTGTACTTTCAACAAAGCAAGGTGGAGAAACATAAGAATCACATTCAACAACAAGGTGGGAGTCCAATATAGCCAAGTCCAATTGAGAAACAAACACAACAAGCTGAGAACCCAATATGGTAGTTTCAAGAAGCTTCTTGGGCAAACAAGTTTTGGTTGGGATAATGTCAATAAAAGAGGGACCGTCGATGATCCAATCATATGGGATCTTCACATCAAGGTATCATTTTGTCATTATTAAACTTCTTGTACGTATAAGTGTTAATATGTTTATTTATGATGGCAATTTCTTGTGAAAATTGCAGGATAATCGGAGTGGGCGAAATTCAAGAAGGATGGATTTCCTATTTATCCCGAGTTGTGCATTATATTTGGTGATACATATGTTACTGGAGATCAAGCAATAGAAACTGGCCAGAATTTGCTGCTGTCGGATGATGATGATAACCGTGAAAATGATGGTAATGATTTTCCTGAGGGTTTTGATGATCACCTTGATGAGGAAGGCTTCACACCTGCCGATCATAGTACTCCAGTTCATGATAAGCACAACTTGGATAGGACTCCAAATACCAAGAGAAGAAGAAAGAGCAGCCAGTACAACTTAACCACGACTTGCAAAGCCATCGAAGATATGATCAAGTCCTCATCGACCACCTCATAGCCACCTGTGAACCCCTATTCTATGACTGCTGTGGTTACTATTTTACTTGAGATACCTAGGTTGGACGATGATCTTTACACCAAAGGAGTGGACAAAGCATGTGCTAGTGCTGAATGGAGGAAGGCTTTTATCACAAGCACCTCCAAAAGGAGGAATGCACTTCTCCGAAATCTTTAGTATAAGTTTGAATTTGTATTGTGGATTTTTATGTGGTGTTTGGTTTCATTTTATTTTGGGACGAAATAGATCATCGGTTGTTATTTAGTTTTAAGGATTTTCATGTTGAGACTCCTATTTGCATTTGCTATGAGTTTGATGGATTATGTGAAATGTGTGTTCTTTTTCAGGTACCTATGTTAATGTCATTGTATTTGTGTGCAGATATAGGTACCATGGAAGAGGAATCAAGTACTGTGTCTACTGGATAGTTAGCTCCAGTTGGAACATGCTTGAATAAGTTTCATATTACGATAATACGTTCATGGATCTATGTTCAGATGTTGGACCAGTGCTTGCATTCAAAAGAACCATGCAGGGATAGTAAACAAACAGGAGCTGAGTGGGTAAGCGAGATTCTTCATGGACACTCGGATAGAATATACGAGGCGTTTAGGTTAGAAAGACATGTTTTTTTGAATCTATGTGATTTAATGATTGAAAATGGTTGGTTGAAAGATAGTTCGCATATTAAGGTGGATGAACAAGTGGGTATCTTTTTATTGATGGTTGGTTACAAGAGCTCTATGAGAATTTTATCCGAGAGATTTCAACATTCCCCAGAAACAGTTAGCAGGTATTTTAATAAAGTGTTGATAGCGATGATCAAACTTTCAGAGGATGTCATCAAAGCACCTTCCTTTGATGTAGTCCCGGAGGAGATTATGCTGGATCCTAATCATTCGCGCTACTTTAAGGTATGTTTTTCATATTAAGTTTACATCATAAAAAAAGCTGTAATTGACTATCTTATGTAACACTATAATTTTATAAAATCACATGACTGCATAGGTGGTATTGATGATACGCACATTAGTGCAGTTGTGCCTAGGTCGAAGCAGATCTCATATAGAAATAGGAAAGGTACCACCTTTCTGAATGTGCTATGTGCTTGTTCCTTTGATATGAAATTTACGTTCGTGTATGCTAGATGGGAAGGATCAACCAACGATTGTCGGGTGCTCTCGGCCGCACTTGAAGATCTCCAACAAAATTTTCCTCGACCATCAATGGGTATTTTCTTTGTCTATTAGTAGTAGTTTACTTATTATCATATTGTGGTGCATTTCATAACAATTCTATATTGTACCTTATTGTAGTCAAATATTACGTAGTAAATTCTGGTTATGCAGCACTTTTAGGATTTTTGACTCCATTTAAAAGTGAACGGTATCATTTGAATGATTATAGAGGTAGAGGGAGACGACCTACAACAACGAGAGAATTGTTTAACCATAGGCATTCTTCACTTCGGAACATAATTGAGAGAACATTTAGGGTACTCAAGAAACGGTTCTTTATATTACAACACATGCCTTCCTTTCCAATTCGGAAGCAAGCACTCATCGTCATTGTTTGTTGCGCTCTTCACAATTATATTCGCGACCAAGATAGGATGGACAGAAACTTTTCTGTTTATGGTGATCCTAACTACGCACATGTGTCTACAGAAGAAGATGTTGCTGATGGCGTATCGGATGTGCAAGCAAATGAGATGAACGTACTTAGAAAAAGTATTGCAAATAAAATGGCAAGGGATTACAATATGCATGGAATTCCATGACTTTGTATTTTTCAATGATGTAATCATATTTCTAACTATTTGAGAATATTTGTGTATGTGCCCTGGAAATGTAAGGATGTTCCTTTTGGTAGGGCAAAGTAGCAGTGGGGGGTATGCTTTTGGGGGACACAGTTACGGTGTTTGACAAAATCAAGGAACAGCATTTGGTGAATTTTGAGGTCACTTGATTGGGAACCCACCAAACAATGCCATTTTCCCCACAGCTGTACCTCAAGACTTGCAAACTGGGATTCGAAAGGCATGTCGGGTTGGTGCAGAATCAGTGAACTCATAGCTTTTGAGTTCTTGGCCCCTCAAATAGTTGAACTTGCGTTTGTTTTATATATATATATATATATATAAACTACATAGATCCAAAAAACGGTACATGTTTGCTCTTGACTTTTAAACTCCACACAAAATTCCTAAGAATTTTCATTTTGTTACGGTCATCAACCTTGGGTCTATTTTTTATTTTATTTTTTTTGCGCGTGCCTAATATATTTTTTAGGGAAAAATCGAAACTTTTCTTGATTTTTCTTTAGTTAAATGACTCTTTTGCATATAATAGTGTAAAATAAATTAAAACTCACACAACAAATACAGAAATATGTGAAAAAATGTAACGCACATTAGAAAAAATATTAGGACACGATAGTCGCGACAATAACAATAATAACGTACTTAAATATTTTTTTTTTGGTCGAAATTACATACTTAACTTCACAATAAAGAAAAATTCAATTTTATCTTGAACATTCAATATTACCATTGAAATGCGGTGGCCTCGAGACTGCTCCGTAATTCCTTCTTTGTCCAAAAATGTTTCGACTTGAACTTATCCACAACAGCCGGACAAGAAAGAAAAAAAATCGATGGATTTGCCTATAGATAGTAGATACGACCTAACGCTTCTAACTAGGGATGATCGGTTCCCGATTCGATTCTCCTCAAGAATCGGGAACCGGACCGATGGTCTCGGTTCTCATTTTTTGAAACCGGGGATCGGACCGACCACCTCGAGAATCGAGAACCAATAACACAATCAAATTCCAATTAATAATGATCAAAACATCTTCCTGGTATGGTTTGTGAACTAGTGATGTCCTCTGTTTTGCTGTCCAAACGCACAATCCTGTACTTCGCACCGGAAAGGGATCGCCTAACATTTCCTTAGAATGTTAGGCCATAACTTTGCAATCTGGACCGTCCGTGCTATAAATGGATGGCCCAAATTATTACTAACAAAAATACATACAAAAAATTTAAAAAATTGCCACATAAAAACAAGAGATCTGGGTCGTCCATCCAAAAATGGACCGTCCGGATTGCAAGGTTAGGTGCCTAACCTTCTGAAGAAAGGTTAAGCGATCCGGATCCGCTTCGTACCTGCTTTTCTGTTCCCTTTTTCTTTGGTTTTGATCTCAAACCATTCTTCACTTTCCGTGTTCCTTCTTTCACCTCAAAGAGAAGGGAGGCAAAAAAATCAGAGACTTGGTAGAGAAAAATTCAACAATGAGCAACGGAAGGGGGGAAGTGGGACTTGCGAGATAGTGAGAATTGAAGGAAGAGGCGACTCAAGCGATGAGGCGAGGGTTGCAAATCGGAAAGAAGCGAACCCTAATCAGTAATTAATGAACGTTATGTTATTTATTTATTTTTAAAAAAAGAAATTTGACCAGTCCAGTCCGGTTCTATTACCTGGAAACGAACTGGACACCTCTTGAACCGAGAACCGGACCACCGATCCGATTTTGGTTTGGGCGGTCCGATTTGCTCACCCCTACTTTTAACACATAGGATTTCTTTTATATTAGGATTTGCTTGTTAAATATATAGTGATGTTTCGACAAGTTTTGGATTGAAAAAAAAAAGATATGTTTCAAAATACTAAAAAAGTGAAAAAAAAATGAAATCGAACCACCTTAATGACTAGATTGAGAAACGCCAACTTCATTGGGGGCGGTTGCGATTACGGTGTTTGACAAAATCAAGGAACAGCATTTGGTGAATTTTGAGGTCACTTGATTGGGAGCCCACCAAACAATGCCATTTTCCCCACAGCTGTACCTCAAGACTTGCAAACTGGGATTCGAAAGGCCTAGCTTTTGAGTTCTTGGCCCCTCTAATAGTTGAACTTGCGTTTATATATATTTATATATATATATATATATATATATATATATTATTTAACTAAATCAATTAATTATTTTATATATGCAAATTAATTTTTTTATCATCAACTATATATATATATATATATATATATATATTTATTTATTTATTTTTAGTTTCTGAAGCGGACGGAGCAAGTAAATTGAACAAATGAGACTTAATTTGATTTATTAAGTTAAAAAGATAAAGACATATTAATTTATATATATAGTCCCTTTAATTAAATGAAAAATTAGGAACATAATTTTTTTTCCAGTTATCAAACGCATTTCTGTTCTTTTTTTGTTCTAGAAACATAATTTTTTTCCATTTACTAAACGCGTTTTTGTTCCCAAAAATCGTAGCCATGAACAGAAACAAAAAAAAAAATATTTCTGTTCAAAAAATACTCTCAGGAACAGAAACGCTACCATACATGGCCTAAAAGAACGACCCAAAAAAAAGCAAAGGCCACTTCGAAACGACAAGGACAAAGAGAGATGCGGGGTCGTCCCATGGCATGGGGGAGGGAGATCTTCGTCCGATCGTCGTTTTGCAGTGGCGTACCAAAACAAGCAACCGCCCCGACCGTTCCTGGTTTAAAATTTCAAATGGTTCGGATCGGAGGTAGATGATGGAAAGTGACCCACACACGACAAAGACAAAGTAAGATGCGGCAACCAACGCATCTGTCTCGGGATGTTTTGAAAACGACTGTCCCAGTTTCGTCCGTGCTTTGCTTTCGGCGGGAAAATTCGAAGCACAATTTGGTCCATCACAGAAAAATGTATTATACTCGTTATGCTTTAGCGCTCCATTAGAATATCCATCTTCCATAGGTTTCGTGTTTTTTTTTTTCAAATTATATATTAAGAGTTGCTTAGCTCCTTCGTTCGTTGAGTATTTTCTTACGAACTATGGTTGAATTAGGTTATGTATTTCCATCCGACACGACCTCCTGATAAATTAGTCCCTTTTTTTCAATTTGACCATGATGGTTTGTAATTAAGAAGAAAGTTCTTCATGCTTAAGCGACGCCACATCATATCTGCTCACAATCACCGAGCAACGGTCGCCCGATATTGAATAATCCACGTGGAACATTATTCTTTTGTCGGCCGTTAAACATGTCGGATTAGAAGTAAAATTAGCAAATTTCGGCAACTTCAATGAACGAAAGCAGAACATTGAGTATTTTCATAAAATCTAGGAATGAGACCCATTTAAAGAATTAAAAATTTATGAGTTATATTGCGCATTATACTAAAGTTCAGAAATCACATTAAATAAAGTTGGAGCCGAGAAGAGAGAGGAAAAGAGAATTGATAAATGAAAAAAAAAATAGTCCAAGAAGCGGGGAGGTACATATTTCATTTCCTAAAAGACCCATACATCAAATCAAAACATTAATCTTCCCAAACAAAACAAAACAAAACAAAAAACACGAAAATCGAAAAAGCAAAAACGAAGAAACTTCCCGCCCTTTTGACGAACGGTGCTGTCTTTTTCCGCATGTTATGCTTCTCCCCCGACCCCACCACCACTCCGCTTCTTTTGGCGGGAATCCTATCCAATCCGATTAATAGCAGGCCTTCGGGTCCGCTGCCCCGATTGGCCCGGTTCCCGAATCCCGCGAGAGTTAACGTCCCCCCGTCCCTCCCCCCGGGCCTGCCTGCTTTACCCTTCACGGCGATGGCGACGACCGTTAAGATTGGACGGGCGGAGTGTGGCTGCCACGTCATCGAGGATTACAGATTCTCATGCGGCCCTCTCACGGACGGCGATGATTTGATCACTGCGTTGACTTCACAGGGTTTTGATGATACCCGCTGGGGACGCAATTGACTGGATAATTTCTCTCCCCTCGCTCCTCCTTTTTGAGATAAGCCTTGTTTTTCTTTTTCGCCAGCCGGTGCTTTATTTTATTTTAAAGGCTCTAACTAATGCAGATAAATTTATGGAAGTATTATACTTCGTTTTGTTCTGCGATTTTTTTTTTCCTGTTTTTCGGCATTTGATTCGCCTGAGTCAACAAAAAATGTTTTCCTAATCAGCAAATAAAATATGCTAAATTCAAGAAATTAATTTCCGTTTTGAGAAATTGGAAATCATTTTTTTCCTAAATATGATTAGGTGTTGACGCTTGGACCTAAATCTTTACGCTTGGGTCCGAAAGCCCCAATATTGGTTCCCTGATCCTTGCGTCCAAGATCAGGTCATCAGCACCCGAGTCAGGTTCCGTCGAGGCTGGACCCAGGATTGTGGACCCAAATTCATTTTTCCTAATATATGTTTATTTAGGAAAATCAAATCATATTTTCTATAATAAATGACTGAATTTTTTTAGTTCGTATTCAATTCAAATAGCGATTTTTTTTTTGAAAAATAACTTTCTGAAAAATATTTTTTGCGGAATAAACGGAGCATTTGTATCTACCGTTTTCGATTGCCAAAATAAATGAAAAATTAAATATCAAACATCTACGATGTTTCACTTTTAAAATAAAAATGATCTCCAGTTCTAATTTATTAGGCACAGTTCGAAAGAACCGATCCAAATTATTCGTAAGTAGCTCGAGCTTAGTATAAGAATAAAGCATCCCCTAAGTCACCATAGCTTGTAAAATTCTTAATGAGTCCAAAGCACCGGCATGAATCGTGGGAAACTCTTGAACGAATTATAGAAAAATGGAAAAATTTTCAAATAAGGGCCTGAAGTGCTGTGATTTTCTTAAATAAAGACCCGAAATGAATCTCGTTTCAAATAAAGATCTGAAGTGCCTTTTTTTTTTATTTCAAAAGAGGTGGCCAAGGTATTTTTGTCTTTTTCTCTTTTATTTTCCATTTCTATTTTTGCCGGACCCCATTTCAACCAGAGCTAATCAATTTTCGCCCTGACATGAGTTGACAAATGGATTGGATGGGAGGGCTTGAATGGAATCGCGATTTCGACCCTCCAAATCTCTTTACCCCTTTTCATACGTTTCACGTTACTGTGAAGGAATGGATGTTTAGGAATTCCCAGCCGCTCTCTATTCGGCATTTGGCTTCCGTCTATCACCGCAAGGTGTTCTGCTACTGACGAAACAATAGCTAATCCAATTGCTCTAGAATCCTCGTTCCGTTTCTTTCTTCTTTTCATTTCGTAGAAAAGAGTCCCGGTTGTCTCTGTAAAAGAGACGATGAATACTGCCTTGGGTTGAAGACGGTGAACAGTGCCTTGGAGAGGGCAAATAGGCGAGGGTTTGGGCGAAACAAAGGAAAAAACAATAAAAGTGAAAAAAGAAGAAGAAAACAAAACATAAAATCAAAAGAAAAGAAATGATAAAAATACCTTTGGTCAGGCCCTCTTTTGAAACAAAAAAGTTACTTCGGGCTTTTATTTGAAATGAGGTTCGCTTCATATCCTTATTTGGAAAAAATGATAGCACTCCAGACTCTTATTTGTAATTTTCCCGAGAAAAATTCCTTAAAACTTTCAGGATGGTACGTGTTTGCTCTTGAACTTTTAAACTTCACACAAAATTCCTAAGAATTTCCATTTTGTTACGGCCATCAACCTTGGGTCTAATTTTTTTTTTCATTTTGCGCGTGCCTAATATATTTTTTAGGGCAAAATCGAAACTTTTATTGATTTTGCTTTAGTTAAATGACTCTTTTACATATAATAGTGTGAAATAAATTAAAACTCACACAACAAATACAGAAATATGTGAAAAATTGTAACGCACATTAGAAAAAATATTAGGACACGATAGTCGCGACAATAATAATAATAACGTACTTAAATATATTTTTTTTGGTCGAAATAACATACTTAACTTCACAATAAAGAAAAATTCGATTTTATCTTGAACACTCAATATTACCATTGAAATGCGGTGGCCTCGAGACTGCTCCGTAATTCCTTCTTTGTCCAAAAATGTTTCGACTTGAACTTATCCACAACGGCCGGACAAGAAAGAAAAAAAAGAATCGATGGATTTGCCTATATATAGTAGATACGACCTAACGCTTCTAACTAGGAGTGATCGGTTCCCGGTTCAGTTTTCCTAAAAAATCGGGAACCGGACCGATGGTCTCGGTTCTCATTTTTTTGAACCGGGGACCAGACCGACTACCTTGAGAATCGAGAACCAATAACACAATCAAATTCCATTTAATAATGATCGAAACATCTTCCTGGTATGGTTTGTGAACTAGTGATGTCCTCTGTTTTGCTGTCCAAACGCACAATCCTGTACTTTGCACCTGCTTTTTTGTTCCCTTTTTCTTTGGTTTTGATCTCAAACCATTCTTCACTTTCCGTGCTCCTTCTTTCACCTCAAAGAGAAGGGAGGCAAAAAAAAAGACTTGGCAAAGAAAAAATCAACAATGAGCAACCCGGGGGGGGGGGGGGGGGGGGGGGGGGGCGCTACGGAATGGGACTTGCGAGATAGTGAGGATTGAAGGAAGAGGCGACTCAGGCGATGAGGCAAGGGCTGCAAATCGAAAAGAAGCGAACGTAATCAATGAACGTTATGTTATTTATTTATTTTTTTTTTAAAGAAATTTGACCAGCCCGGTCCAGTTCTATTACCTGGAAACGGACCGGACACCTCTAGAACCGCCGATCTTGGTTTGGGTGGTCCGATTTGCTCACCCCTACTTTTAACACATAGGATTTCTTTTTCTATTATGATTTGCTTGTTAAATATATAGCGATGTTTCGACAAGTTTTGGACTGAATAAAAAGATATGTTTCAAAATACTAAAAAAGAAAAAGATATGTTTCAAAATACTAAAAAAGTGAAAAAAAAATGAAATCGAACCACCTTGATGACTACATTGAGAAACGCCAACTTCGCGAGGGGCCGTTGCGATTGCGGTTGCAGTTTCTTACTTAAACTACATAGACGAGCGAAATAATTTTAGAAGTGAAAATGTTAACTTTAATATAAAAAAAAACAGACAAAACAAGAAAAATATCAGTACTCACTGGACATAGGATAACGAAAATTATTAGTCTAACGAAATAATTGTATAAAAAAGAACTCTCTAGCATGGTATTATTGGAATCAAATAGTCCAATAAAACGATTTTCAAGTCAAAAATGCAATCATGTAAAGTTAGGTTGGTGGTTGGCGTGAAATCGCAGTATGATAATTACCGAAATTCGATTTTTTACGTTCATGTAATGGGAAATCATAAGTTAAATTATTTCAATTATGACAGGAAAAGGAAGGGGGGCAGAAATTCGGAACGTTTAACGGGACCAATCTAGGAAGGTCCACAATGGATAATGAGATGTCATGGTCAAAAGACGTCTCCCAATGATTATGTCCCTAACTTTAATCGATGACCTAAAGTGGGGCGACTAAAGCAGTAATCAGGACGATCATATGTTAGCGTCTAAATGAAGAAATCCTAGAGAATAGACTTAAATTTTCTCCAAGAGATCTGCCGATGATTTGTTGCGCATTAGAGAACGGCCCCAACATCTTATAATATGATCGAAACCACGCTCTTATCCAATGGCTTAAACTTTCGGAACTTAAGGTGTTTAGAATATTTTTTGTGGGGCCATTATCGTCTGTGCTGAAATGTCGAGCTGTTGGAGGAAGGATGCTCTATCATTGATCATTCGCATTGAGATAATTTTATTTTAATCACCAAGGTAGCGTATGGTAACACTTCTCACCAACTTCTCAACTTCTGATCAGAAATTGATTTCTCTAGTTCTCCTCAAAAGTAGAAGTCGATTACAGAAATTCGTTTGCTCACGGTTGAAAATTTTTATCTTTGAAACATTATTAACAAAAAATTTGGCGGCGACGGCGGCGGGCGGGCGGGCGAGCGGTTGCGGCGGTCGGCAACAAGCGACAGTGGCCGGCCACGGGTGGCAACGGTGGTCGGCCGAGGCTCGTGTGGTCGGAGAAGTGATTCTGAAGTCGAGAAGTAAAAAATTTTAACTTTTCAAAGTCAGCAAAAAATCCAATCAGAAGTAGAAAATCCTACCAAAAGTCAATTTTAGAAAATCCTACCAAAAGTTAATTTTTTTTACCAAGTGCATTTATACTTTGAAACTAATTGACAAAACAAATTTCCCTACCAGATTGACTTCTAGCAGAGAAATTCCCATTCTGAAGTGTTATCATGCAGCACCCAAACAGCCCCTGTAGCACAAACAACCTTGAAGCCCAACAAGACAACCGCCTCCTTCTCTTATCTATCCACTTACTTGACCACGGTAGCCAAGTTACAGCTGGCTACCGTTTCTCACCATTGTGGGCCGCTTCCGTTATTCGTTATCGTCTATCGAGCCACCACCTGCGATCGCCGACCTCCCCCATCTATGCGCGCACGCGTTATCGGCAAGGGTTGAGTCAAAGATCGTTGAAGACCACCCGGGGCAATGGTGGCGCCATAATTTCGGCAATAATGGTAGCGATTTTGGAACACATGGCGGTACCGTAATGCCGGAAAGCGGTGGTGGCGTTGACGATGACGGCTACGGCAAAAGACCCACTATTACTAACTATAGGTAGAGCTGAACATGCTAATAAGACTTGACTTTTGGAAGAGAGAAGGTACATCTAAAATAACCAGAGTTTATTTTCAGTATTGACCAATTGTATACGAGGCAATATATGATGGGATTTATCGCAACCGAATTAGAACGATCAAACAGAGAATCAAGAAAAATCGAACGATGCACAATTTACCCAGGTTCGCCCTAGAATAGGGCTACGTCCTGCAAAGAGATTTCACTATGATATTCGGTTTACAGCCACTCAGCTTGTTACAATGATCAGCATAAACGAGCAAAATATATATGCCCTAAAACGGGCCCAAAACCTAAATCTAGCGAAACCTTTATTAAGCCCACAACATACGAGTTAACTTAAATAAAAGTCCAAACCCGTTGAGGTTTCGGGGGCGCTGCCCCTGAACCCTGACCGGTTGACCGGGTAGCGGGACACCCGTGTCGGGGGCGCTGCTCCCGAACCCCCGCATCCCGCGCGTATTGATCACATGTCGTCAGATAACGCTTTGATTTCCCTAAGCTCACGTGGGCGTACCCGGTGTGAGAAACAATGGTCCCCGAAGTATTCGCCAACTCCAACAATATATTGAAGATATCACTGCTTATCTCTAGGTTCTTCCTTTATTGCGACTCTTCATATTTTGTTAGTTGTCGATAGACTTTCCGGTTTCTGATGGATGTCTATTCGACGAGCATGTTTAGTGTCGTTATTGTATTGTTCTTTTTAAGATTTTTTTTTTTTTTTTTTTTGTATTCTCAATGTTGACTGTTCATATTGCTAGGAGTCTATTAGTGAGTCAGTCGAAAGGTCGCGTAGTTAAAAATCATGTAAGATGCCTATATATATGGAGTCTTGTAATTATTTCTATAAGGTGTGTAAGGCGAATAAGGTGAATACAGCATATTAGATAGTCTATTTATCTCCTCTCTTGCGTAAGTGTTATCAAGTAACATTTTCACTTTCAATAGTCGTCGATCGAGACTCTGTTTATATTAGATAGTCAAGCGCTACGCCTTTGTTTCTCAACACAATAGAGATCGGTCAAAATAATGTGTTTCTCCAAACAAGTCCCGACCCCTCCTCATGGTAAGAAGGAAGCGGGACATATAAACTATGTTCCCCCTCTCTCTTAACCAATTCATGTCGAGTCGTTCTTAGTTTATTTATGACAAACCTTATCCAAGCCCATTTGCTCATCAATCCATCCTTCGATTAATTAAAGAAATCGGTCGACCATTATTTCTTTCTCTTTCGTGTGATTCTTCTATGATATAATTGACAATTGACTTCAAATGATTCTTAATTTAAATATAGCCGGAAGATGTTCTATAAAACCAGCAAGACTAGCTCCGGTCTTTCCTCCGTTTCATCCTTATTTCCTTTTGACTTCTACGCCTAACGTGCCGTAGAGTCACCGCTCTTAAAAATTTGGATTAATATCACCAAAAAAAAAAAAATCAAATCGGTATATCTGAAAAGTTGAATTACTCATGCTTAAGGCTCGTCTTTATTGCGAAAATCGAATAATTTGAAAAATAATTTTTCTGCAAAAATGATCACTTTAAATAACTATTCAAGATAACAATTTAAGTCTAAATATTTATACAAGATATTATTTTTTTGAATTATTTATTTTTCGCAAAACAAACGGAATATAAAATTATTAAAAGATTACCCTCAGATTCGTGAATACTAATTTAATCTAAATCATCAACATTCAAAAAAGAAGAAAAAGAAAATTCAGACTAAATTCTATGGTTATCTACTTCCTCCGTCGATGGACTCGATACTAATTATAGATTAAAATCATCAACATTCCAAGAAAAAAGGGGGTAATTCAGACTAATAAATTCTACATATTTTATCGCCCTCCTTTGTCCTTTCCATCAAATATAAAAAAAAGAAAGAAAGAAAGAAAGAAAAAATTCGGCGTCTCCGGAAAAAAAAAGAAAAAAGAAAAGAAAAAGAAAAGTCTAATAATATAAAAAAAAAATGAACAAAACTTTGAAATAAGCCAAAAGAGAGACACCGAGAAACCTCAATAAGAAGAGCTTGTCTTCAACATTCTCTACCTCCATCTCTCTCTCTCCCTCCCTCACTTGTCCATCCTTTTCCTTCTCTTTTGTTGGGTCCCTCTTCTCCTCCTCTGCAACGACACTTTACTCCCCATCCACTCTCTCCCTCTGGGTTTTGCATGGCGCAGTCCTTTGACGACGCCGACTTCTGGCTTCCCTTGAAGCACCTCCCTCCTCATCACCGCTCGTGCATGGTCGGAGACAAGCTTGGGCTCAGCGCCAATGGCGTTCTCTCCTTTCATCGGCGCGGTTCTGAGTCCGGACTCGACCGCGAGTATGCTCAGAGCCTCAGCAACTTCCCCAGCGAGTTCCCTTACGAGATTGACTCGCCGGTTGAGTCCGTCCTGAGCTCCACCGAGACGGAGAGCAGCGACGAGGAGGACCCTTGGGCCGGGTTAGCTCGAGCGCTGACTCAGTCCCCTTTTTACGAGTCCCCCACTCAGAAGCTGCCCGTTCCTGGTTTCGCTCGCCACAAGCCCGAGGTGAGAAAAGCACCCCAAAAAAAAAAGAAAAAGAAGAAAAAGAGAAAAGAATAGGAGTGCTCTGTTTCGTCACTTGCTGCTTTTTAGAAATTTTTTGAAAGCAAAATCTACATGGAGCTCATTGAATGCGTCTAAAGGATGAGTTTATCCTGTTCTGGTCTTGCTTTTCCTTTTGACTTTTCAGCAAAACTGAGCTGTAGCATGCGTGTTTTTTTTTCCCTTTCTCTTTTTGTCTCAGGATTTCTGGGTCATGGCTGGTTCACCCAAGTCCACACTGAGTGGAATCGGCAGCTGGTCGAATCGCAGCCTGCTCTCCGCGAGCGAAAGCCCGAAGAACGTCTCTCAGATTCCATCTCCAACAAAGACGTTCGGGGCCGAGAGTGAGACTTGGGATCTCGTATACGCTGCAGCTATGGAGGTGGCGAGGTTGAAGATGGCATGTCAGGAAGCGAAGTACAGCGCTCACCAGCAAAACAGAGGGCTAGTCTCCGGGAGAATCGCTAACTCAGGGCTCCACTCGAGTCACCACCGGGTCGGTCACGTTCTGACTCAACCAAATCAGGTATGGTGACAATACTCTGCTCATAAATGCTTCTCAACGCAGAGAATGAACTTTTTGAGCCATTACTGAAGCCGACATGTCTCTTTTTTTTTTTTTTTCCTTTCCCCCTTGTGGTCTCTGTTTGGTAGCATCCTCAGCATGCAAGAGAGAACCGAGTGCTAAAACGACAAGCCTCTCTTCCGGTCTGGGAAAGGGCAATGGAGGGCTGGTCCGAGAATCAGCAACAGCAACAGCAACAGCAGCTGCAGTTACAGATCCAGGGCAGGGTGAAGAATGCATTACTCGTGAATGGAAGATGCGGGCGAAATCAGGGATTTCCCCAATCCGCATGGAGTCCTCTCCACAGCTGTTCGGGCGCGAGAGCTCCTCCGTTCGTCGCCGGATCCGGGTCGAAGCGGGAGTGCGCCGGCACCGGCGTCTTCCTCCCTCGGAGATACGGGGATTTGCCGGAATCTCGCAAGAAATCAGGTACACCGGGGGGTCGACCGATTCTTGAGGTTCTGGTGGTTTGCGGGTGTTTTTTTTGGTCATTGTCTTCATTTCGGCTGATTCCGGGAGAGGGGGTTTCTTCCGTTTCGGGTCTCTGGTGCAGGTGGTTCGACGACGACGGTGGTGGTCCCTCCTCCGAAAGTCGTGCAGGCTCTGCAGCTGAACGTCAAGGACACGAGCGGTCAAGTTCAGCCGCGCTCGAATGACGCTTTTGCCCCCGACCAAGGTTAGATTTTCTTATATTAAATCATTTTATCGTTCACGGAGGCATTGATTGTCGTACATGCTAATGTCGAGGCGTCATTGATTGCAGCCGCGGTAATGGCGAGAAGGAATGCGGTTTTGTCAAAACAGAGGAGCTTAAACCACGAGATACGGCTACCTCAGGAATGGACCTACTGAGGAAGGAGGACGAGGAGAAGAAGACGAAGACGAAGAATTTGTTAGTGCTGTTTGTTGGATAAAACCGTTAGTTTTGTCAAGAAAAGTCGGGGACTTTGGAGAAAATGGGACTTGATGATCAAGTTGCACACTTAGTGGGTAGGAAAAAGAGAAGTTAGAAATAAGTTTTAAGTATATAAATATATATATAATTTCCAGCTTTTAAGGGAGATTTGCTACAATCTTTAGGAATTGAACCAGGGGAATAGTTAGGATGGGTTTTCTTGTAATAAAAGCGTGGGTCAAAAACATCAAGAAAAGGTTCTTGATGTCCTTCCGGGTTTAAATTCGGGCTTAGGTCGACATGTGATTTTTTTTTTTTGGGGTTTGGGGGAGAAGGTATTCTTACCCTTTTTGGGTTTAGTGTGACTTGGTTGTAGATGAGGGTGTCCGCGACCATAATCTACCCCCCCCCCCCCCTTGTAACATTTGCCTAGAAGAAGATGATGAAAGCATAAGAGCATATTAGTATTAATAACAAAGGATCTAAGTTTTTGTGCTGGTGGTACGTGCGAAATGTTTTCGAGATTCAAGTCACCCCCCCACTTTTGGGCAAAATGGCATCCCATGGTCCAAGAATCCGATTGTTTGATGACAACTTTTTTTTTTATTTTTTTTTCCCGGGGGGGGAGGGGTGAAAATGAATTCCGTAAGGATTCGAAAAATAATTACTGGGATGAGAAGATGGGAAAATGGAAAATGTATCGGGGGAACTTGAATATTTGAGCAAGTTATAGGAATTAACAGGATGTTTTAATATGATTTGGAATGTTTGGTTGCATTTAATCAAGAAGTGTACCGCAAATGAAAAAAGTATGGCGGGGCACTGTAATTCCTTGTCGGAGTGCTCGAGGGAAAACGGACCCCGATTTGGAGAGAGAGAAAAAGATTAATTTAATCGAGGGGCATTAGTGTGAATTTGCGACCTTTTGTTATGGGCTGAGTTCTTTAATGGACGCCTTTATGATTGCGGAGATAAAAAGCAAAAAGGCAAAGGGAGGGAGGGAAGGGAAAGGGGGGGCAGGTTTTTGCTTCAGCGGGAAGCATTGAATTGGGGGTGACGTGGACGGCGTGAATCTCTTTTGACACCCCCTCTCCTCTTGCGTGATTTCAGTCCCCAAGTGGGCCCCCCCTGCCTGCCTTTTTCATTTATTTTCTTTTGTCGTTTTCATACTACGTCCGGTTGGCAAAAAGAAAATAGCGGGATTTTTTTTTCTTTTTTTTTTAATATTAAATAGTGGCGGATGAGAGTGGTGGTGACTGGGGGAGTCGCAGCTTTGGTAGATGCGAGTTGGTGGTTGACTCGGTCAACCCTCCCCCCGCTTTGGGTTTTTGAACGTTTGGGCTCTTTTGGCGGTGCACAAACAGAGATTTCAAATTCAAAATAACGTCCCGTGTACCTGTCGATTCGATCTGGACGAGATTTCAAATCGAAAGCCAGATTTATACGCCACTCACAAGTAAATCTCCCATCAATAATGGTTCGAATTCGAATTCGAATCGCGAACATCATTTTCGTGCCATTTGGTAGGTGTTTTCTGGCGGGAAATGCTTATCTAACAACAACGTGGACGATACAATCTTAACCGTAAATCCACACATCATCAACATGTGTTTTGTATGAAGCACTCATTGATTGAGAGATCGCATTGATAAGAAATAATCGACGGTGCCATTAGATTAGTAGCTTCCTTTTCCATTCGAACTTATCTTTGCAATAAAGCGAAAAACATGGAAGTCTCCATTGTAAGCATCCCCGAAGGATTTTCCTTCGAGGCTCTTTCACGACAATGAGAAACCGATCTGAAGGAACCTTTGGTTTTTGGAGCGCAAGCCGAACTTAGCTTTGGGGAGGGGAGCTCTTCCTTGGGGAGGATGTAATGGCGAATGCCGCGCAACGATGCGAGACCTGGGAATCCTCGAGGCTATAGAAATTGTGTTGCCGGAGAAACCTTATCGGGAGAAAATAGCCGTTAGTATCGAAGCGACATGTTGGCGGCTGAAGCGAGCGAATCCAGATTGACACGTGGCCAACTGGGCTATTTTGGCCCAACGATTCTCTCCGGAACGAGAAAAATTTGATCGGTTCTTGCTGAGGGGGAAACTGCGTGCCCATCACACTGCTGCCGGAGATGCAATGGTCGGACAATTATTCTGGCGGAGGTGATTCCTCAGACCCAATGAACTGCGCGAATCCTCCTTCCTCAATTGTTGGTTACGGTTCAATTTTGACAAATATGTCTAACCGAACCATAAATAAGATTTTTCTTGAACAATAAGAAAAAGAAATCAAGCATCGGGCCTGTGGGATTAACTCATCGAGTAAATTCGTCAAGCTTTTAACAAGAAATTTCACAAAGGGCTTCTTCGGATTAGCTTGAAGCCGAAATAAACACTCTTCATGTTGAATTTATCTTAAATTTTGTAATTATGGGGGGAACACAAGATGATAATTTCTTATGAATTTTGAGGTTCTCAACGTTAAGTAAGACGATGATTATAAAATTTAAGGTTTATCAAGTACTTAAGTTTACCATTTTGTGGTTTAGGTGATAAATACAAATTCCAAAGATGGGAGGGAGGATTCCTACGTTTGACTTTTATTTTGGTTAGTATGATAAATCATAATTGTGTGAAACATAACAAGGGGGGATTCATGTCACGTTTCACATCACTAACAATAATGTATTTTAATTCCGACGAGTATTTTCCTCTTAATATTTACTCGATACTCTCTTTAATGATTATAATCTCGATCCGATGAAGCATCAGATCTCTCCTCTGTGCTCTTGATAAAGGGGATTGCAAGGGCGAGGGCTCGTTCCGAGTCCATCATCCATGCATAGGAAATGGTCGAGGTAGGAGGAAAATCGACGATTTAGGAGATCGCCGCACAGATCGTCAGGATAGCGAAATTTTCTGTCAATAGTAGGAAGATCGTTGAGAATATTTCAATTTACGGGTCCTCCTCCTTCAAAAAAAAAAAAAAAAACGAAAAAGCACTCGGAAAATGCTTGTGAAACAATCGAAGTGAAAATGGAAAAAAAAAAACAAGGTAGTAATTTCAAAGCATCGAGTTTGATTATGAATGTCAAATTTCTTTTTAATTTCTCAAAAATCTTTGATAATTTCAGCAATCACAGCCAGCAGTTTCAGGTAACATGCGTTGTGATCTGACAGGACATGGTGGTCCGGCCGTGGCTGTGTTTTCCAGATCCAAAGCAAATGGTTTTTGTCAGGAATTGGGGGCGATTTGGATTCGGAGAACATGGCATCAGAAGCCGCTCTCGAGTCTCGCTGCGACGCTGTGTTCTTTTTTTGTCCTCCAACGCAATTTTCAATACGAGTGCTTGCTTGCAGGCTTCATCTGGCAGAGGCAAAGAGGCGAGGAAGCATGGAAACTTTTGATTATTTAAAATTTTTCCCCTCCCACCTCACCAAAAATCTTTGTTCTAATCACTGGATTTTGAATCCTCTGTTTTTATAAGCGTTTAAGCAAAAGCCCTTAATCATTGTTTCCTTCTTGCGATGATGCCGACCATGTGATTTGAGACTCTGGATGTTTTGCTAATCTTGTCCTCATTTGTTGTCTGCCTCAGAAAACTCCATTCCGAAACGAATAAAAAGATAAAACATGGGATAATTGTAAAGAATGGCGTCAAACTTTGCTCCGCATCTCAATTCTCAACCACCCTCCTCATATTTCAAAACCTACCTTCTGCAGCTTCCATACTTAAAAATCTATGACCAAATCCCTTTCCCGCAGAAAAAATTCCAAAAAATTTCTAAACCTATTGTAATTGTGTCGATTTCAGTCCCAAGCCTTTTTTTTTCCTCTTTACCAATTGTGTCCTTAACATTTTGTATTTGTGCCAATTAAATCCATCCGGTCAATTTTGGCCGAAAATCACAAGCTCAGCCTAAGCGGCGGCTCGGGATTTGTCGAGGTTGTGCTGGGTCGGCCCTCGAGCTCGCAAAGAGCCGTGGCCTGCTACTAGCCTCTGCAATGAGTCTCTCGAGCCACACTAGATTTGTAGCAAAACCTCAGTCACGGCGACCGTGGCCGGTGGGATCAGAATGTGGGCGGGTGTTGGGTTTTTTTAAGGGGTAGGAGCAATCTGAAAAATAAAATGGCGATGTGGTAAGTTTTTTACGTGGGTGGTAAACTAAACGCAATTTGCAATCTAGTATGAAAAGTGGGGTGAGTTTAACTTTTGAAACATGAGAAGAGTATTTAATATGAGAAGTAATGTTGTCATTCTTGTAATTGCTTTAGACAACAAATGGAGATCACAGTCACATACAAGTAATGTTGTCAGGAATCAGGACTTCATCAAATGATAAGGTACGTAGGATCATTTAAATAGTCGAGAAACATGCGGTTTATCATTTTTTTTTTCTCAAGTTCGAAAAGTATGTTCGTTCTTTTCCATCTCTTGTAATTTTTCTCTGTCTCTTTCATCGTATCTTTTTTGGAGGAAGTAGAGAACTGCACATTTGGTAGGACTGAAACAAGTAACAATTTCCTTTGGCTATAGGACGATTAACCACCGACAACGCTGCAAAGCAACAAGGTAAAAAAAAAAAAAAAGATTGCCTAATTAGGCTCCGATCCTTTCATAAAAAATAACTTTCAAAAAAACATTTTCCGGATTTTTTTGCATTCAGTTCACCGAAAAATTTAGAGGTGGCAAAATGGGTCAAAAACCTATATATTAACATGCTTTCAAGTTTCGATAAAAAAAAAAAACATGCTTTCAAGTGAGTGGTTCATAAATGGATTGCTTAACAAACTTAAGTGGGTCGTAAATAGATCGGTTAACAACTCAATAGGTTTTAAATGGATTTTAAATGAGTCATAAATTGGTTACCTTACTATCTAAAGTGAGTCCTAATAAGGTTTTCTGATTTTTTTTTTTGAATTCTTCTATTTTTCTATTTGCTTTTTTCTTTTGTCTTTTTTTTTTTAATAAAATCCGCTGCCACTGCCTTCCTCTCACTGCCGTTGCCTTTCACTCATTGCCTATGGCTGACAGGAGAAGGGAAAAGATAAAAAAATAAAAATAAAAAAAGAAAAATTGAAAAGAAAATAAAATTTATTAGAAGCAATGCATGGAAAAAAAAAAAAAAACATTTAAGAACAATGTTGGTAATGAAGGTAACCAATAAACTTTTCTTGTAAGTTACCAACTTTCATTTGTCTTACTTAGAGTTAGCAAATGGGTGGATCAGAGTCGAAAATAGTTCGACCAATTTTGATCGATGTTCATGTAATGTAAATTTAATGACATATGCTCGATCCGTACTTGACCCATGTTGCTAAAACACCTCTATAGTTAACCCGACCTATGAAAAATCGTACACATTCATTTAAAGCACATTCAAAACTCATATTTACAATGCATATTCAACTACTTATGTTCTTCCTAAACTTGCTTTACTTTTTCTAACTATATTTTTCTTGTTAAAATTAGACAAAAATAAAGCTTAAATAGTCAAAGTAAATATGATTACTATTGTAGCTAATGAAGATCATTATATTTCAAAATATGGGTTTTATTGAGTACCTGAAGCAATCTCTCTGATGGATCCACTTTTAGAGCATACAGCTATGATTTCATGAAGCAATACGTCAAGAACATAGTTCGCAAGCATTATTCTTACCCTCTCAAACCATTTAACACTCGTTATTTCTGAAGTTTGCTCTTTTAAACCCATTTATTCAAGATGACAACATAGTAATCTTGCTGGAGAACACGACAATGGGGCTTCTTACTTGATGTTCACCATCAACCCATGTTAGAGAGGCAGAAAGGAAGTCTTTGTCCAGCTTCCCTGCAACCATTACCGTGAAAGGCAGTTTCTGTTCTACACTTGAGAAAGACAAGGTACTGGGCGTAACCGTGACCTGGATCCCAGTTGGAGCTTCAACAACAGCGGCGTACGTCGATGTAGGTAGCTCGACGTTGGTCACGGTCCTCTTAAAGGTTCGGCTAAAGGCCTCCGATGCAGTGCAAAGTGCGAACGATGGATAGTTCAGGTCCCAAGCTGCTGTTCCATTGTTCGATCCCGAGCAAGCACTGTCGTCGACTGTGACCCTTCACAATTTTTCTGTGCTGTAATTCTGTCCGCATAAGTAGTTGGCATAATCAGTTTCATCGGCATCGTACAACAAGCCAGGATTTAGCGCTCGGTTGGGATTAAGTTGGCCTGCCCCGTATGCGGACTTGGCTTCTGTGTTGGTCTTCACACTCCTGGCAAGAGCTGGAATTTGTCGAGAACTAAAAGCAAATCAGACCCGGTATATGTCCTTGTTGCGGAATATGAAAAATTGTGAGCTTCCTGGAGTTCATGTTGTTTTTTTTCCACAACACCATTATAAAATTTACTTACTAGACCTGCATTCTAACAAACCTCTGTTATTGATCCTAATTTTTACCAACGACAAAATGATAGTATCATCTCAAACCACATTAGTCGATGTGCTATATCAGATCATTCATCGAGCGCTCGATACATTGGATGATGCTACTTCTCAAATGGTGCCGCATTCGACCAGAGAGATAAATAGTATTTCATGCATCTTTTTTCTAGCACATTTTCCTCGGTTCTACTTCAAATTTGTATATCTGGCCATTAGAAAACTGAATTCATTCAACAGGATAACGAACATTACCAGTGGTCATAAGAGCACACCTAATAGCAGATGGAGACCATGAGGGGTGGAATGACTTGATGTAGGCCGCGATTGCAGTTGCATGTGGACAAGCCATCGATGTCCCTCATATAATATTGTAGGGTACAAATCTGTCATCTCCCTCAATCTCCGAAACCGGGCTGTGCAAAGACCATGCAGCCAAAATATGAACACCCGGGGCCGCCAAATCCGGCTGCAATAAACAAGATATCACATATTATTGTTAAAGGTATGCCGCAACAAGTTCAATGCTGGTTCATACGAATCTCCACGCACAATCTCGGTCACTAGCATCATCATCATCATCATCATCAACATCACCTTTATCCCAAACTAGTTGGGATCGGCGGTCGATGAACCAAAAAATAAATAAAATAAAAGCAAGACCGATTGAGGAAAAAGAAATAATTATATAAAAACAAAAATATATGTAAATATATTGTTCACTAGCATAACATGTAAAATTACCTTAAGAATATCGGGTGTAACTGGGTTCGGACCCCTCGATGAAAAGGACACCACGTAGGGCGCCAGCTTGTCGAGTGCCAGATAGCTCTTGAATATTTTCTCCGTCGGATTGCTAAGAGAGTTTTCGAACAAATCGGTGCTCATGCCATTGCCATAGTCGGATTAACCGAAGCTACGAAAGGCGAAAAAGAGAAAAAAAGAAGACGTGGTGCTGCTCATGTACGAGTAGATTTTGTTGCCGGCCTGTGGGTCTAGGTAAGATGCGGGTATGGGAAAAGAGAACGCATTGTCTTTGGGTCCATCGTCTCGCATCAAAGCACCGATAGCACCAGCATAAAATGGTCCAGCAAGTTCCAAAGCATCACAGAGCACAATTTTGCCCTTCACCAACTTGGGGTCCAATGTTCCCGGAGAGCATTTTCTTCAGATAAAAACTAAGTCTTTAGTTTGTCTAGCGTAATTTTTTTTTTAAAAAAAAGAAAAAGAAAATTGAGGGATTCGATTGAAAAATGCAATGAAATTACCTGGATATGGGCTGAATGTATCCAGCAGATTCACTGGGAGCATGGCCTCCATAGATCAATGGATACATCTTACCTTCGAGATCAAAGGTGTTTATGGAAATTCCCTGCCAATTCGATTTACCGCACCGCTTGTTTAGGTATGTGGAAAACAAGTCTTTTACATGGGCTAATCAGGAGATTTATCCTAATTTCCGGAGATATCCTAGGGAAGTCAAGGCCGTGACTCAACTTCCCTAGCTCTTTCTCAGGAAATTGGTCCCTGAATTCGAAGATTCCTCAGTGATCAGTAGGATTTCTTTTCCCCCCAGGTGAACATAACCAATCACGATGGAATAATTAGATGGGAACTAGTGATTTTCAAAGGGGACCGTTGCGAGTCCCACAAGTTATTGGCTTGAATTGGATGATTTAGTCTACGGAATACTAGCTCTCTACGTGAGAGATGGAACCCGGAAGATAACGGGCTAGGATTTTAGAGAGAGCTTTAGGCAGTGCATGAAAACACTTCTTGACTTCAGAAATTATTTGGGCAAGAAGTTGCTTTTTTTGCTTTTGCTTTTGAGCAGAAGTTGATTTTGCTATTTCTGCTTCAGAAGTTGATTTCTGATAGAGAAATGCGTTTGATAAAGTGAAACAAATTTTTACTTGTGAAGTAGAAATTCGTTTGATAATGACTTGAAATTTCTATTTCTGAAATAGAAATTTATTTGGTAACGATTGCAAATTTCTACTTCGGAATTGTTATTAGCACCAAATGCTTTACAAAAACTATTGATCGAAGATCCATATTTTTTTTTTGGTCTTTCAGTTCTAGGCAAGATCAAAATCACGCTCGCTACCCACACTCCTCCCAAAAGTAGATCTTTCCTGGTCAGAACCCTAACTCCATCGACGACCATTGGATGCTGGACGATCGTCACTCCTTGAGGACGGAAGACAGCCGTCAACGGCCATCGGATGCTGGACGATCGTCACTCCTCTACTTTGTCGCCACTCACGTCAGCCACTGGATGCTCATTTCTGAAGCCCTTGACCCCTCGACAACGGACGACGGCTAATGATTCTGACGATGCGCCTAGGATTTTCGCACCACGACGCCTCGGTGAGTTCCCCTGGTTGACTGCAATCCCTAAAAATCACCAGTCCTTGTCTAGTGTTCTTTCGTTGTGGGTATTTAGATTTGTAAAGGTTATGGAAACTCTACTTAGGTTTTTCCGCAATGTGTGATTTCAAATGCAGCCCTAGTCTGGTGTTCTGTTGGGTTGATGTAGAATGCCTACATTGATTAAAATTTCATTGAAAAAAAACTGACTTACTCAGGTTCCTCCCGAAAGAATATAAGGTGTTGAAGAGAGGGAATTCAAGCCAGGTTGAATTTTCCAGAGGAACTGTGAAGCTCGTGGATTTGAATTTCTTATAGAGGTAAGGGTGCTCCGACTGTTCAACCAAACCAATCAATGAGTAAATTAGGTTTAGTCTATTCAGTTGGTCAATCGATTAAGGTGCTTTCGAACCTTACTCTGAAATGGTGCGAGTTTATGCAGCTTAAATATGCCAATCCGTCTCTCAATATATGCCCTTTCCTGATTATCTTGAAACATAGGTTCCCGACTTGGATACATTAAAGCGAATCCATTTGCAGCAGAGAATCAAATTATAAGTGAGATGATTTTCTTCCTTTCTGTATGTTGTCATAATATCACTTCAGCATTTGAAACCTTGACAACAGCCTATTCCACTTCTCAGAGGTCATCTCCCATTCCCTTGTATGTCACTATGAACATGCTTAGCTAGCAAGAGTGAAGCTATAGTTAAGCACAATAAACTTGTGGATAACCTTTTAAGGATGTTCACGAGGTTTTGACTCTTCGCATCTTGTAAATCTGCTGTTATGGGATAGGAAGTGAAGGAAATTTACTGCAGTCACTTATAAGAGTACTAGTTTGACCAAAGTGAGAAATCGCTTTTCGCACTGTTGATTACTTGAAGTTGTAGGCTGAAAATATATGTTTGCTTTTGGATTCTTTGATGACAATATCTCTGCTTGTACATTCTTTCATGCAAGCCTCCTTGTGTGTTCACTATCTATAAAGTATAAAGCATTGCGTTATGATGTCTCCATCAAAATTAGTAGAACATATTTATGTCTATTGTTGACCCTGCATTACTGCTCATTGATAATTTTCACCATAGTTGCGGGCTGAAAGTGCAATTGTGGCTCCTAGTTGCAGTGGTGTTGTTTTGGGATCTTTGTCCATAAGTTTGTTCATTGGGATTTCTTCATCAAATCTGTCATCCAACTGTTTGTCCTTCCCCGACTCGAGAATAGGGTCAGACCCAGCCCGCGCCTCTCGGGCGCCCGGCTCGACCCTACGAGTCGGAACTGGTCTAAAAAACGACACCGTTTTGTATTTTTAAGGGTTTTTTTTTATCATTTTTTAATTATCCGAAAAATCCCCCATCAAACGCTTTGCATTGAACCACGTGGCCACTTTCGGTGCGTTCGATCTTGCACCAGATCGGACGACCCACAGAGCGCCACTTGGTGCAACCTCAGCCGTCGGAGCAGAACTTTTTTATTTATCCGAAAATCCATTATTTTATTCTAAAAATATTTTTTATTTTTAAAAAAATCAGATCGCAACACGTGGCAAAACCACAGCCCTTGGATCAAATTTTATTTATTATTCAAAAAATTCATTTCTGAAAATCTTTTTATTTTTGAGAAAATCCCAGATCGCGCGCCTCATGGCGAAGTCACGGCTGTCCGATCTGGAAGTTTTATTTTTTATGGACCGGCCCCACCATGCTGACGGGGCTGCTTACATGGCGCGCCACGTTAGCCGCTGACCCGTTGACCGCGTTCGCCGGAGAAGACGACCGGCGCCTTGCCGGAACAGTGATTATTCCGGCGAGTTCGCCGGAAATCTCACCAGAAAACGCGAAACGACCCCAAAACTTGGTATTTTTTTGCCCAGCTTGCATCGTTCGAATCCTCAACCAACCAGGATTAAATATATGACAGAAAAATAGCTAAAAATACGTCGAAAATTGGCGATCTGGACATCCACAGTCCCGGCTCCGGCGAGTATGTGCAGAAATTTTTTTACGCTGGAACTCGATTCTACTTCATCATACAACATCCAAGAGGGTTAGAGGAGCTTACCTGAGGTCGCCTAGGACTCGGCGACCGCTCAAAGTCCCCCGTCGAGTTCCCGGTCCGAACTGTGGCAGGAGAAGCTCCGGGCTCGATTTTCGCCGCGTTTTAATGCAAAATAAAGGGCAAGTCGAGCTTAGAGTTGGTTCTAGAGAAGGTTTAAGGCAAGACTCGCACTAGTAGTGTTTGGGAAATACACGACCGAGAGCTAAGAATAAAACTACTAGCTTGGCATTTCGTCCAGCAGGTGGTGTGCAATGGAGAAATGAGAGTTCAGGGAGCATACCAACCTGTTCGGGGCTTGTCGACGGCTACAGTGGTCCCAGTGATGATGAGTGAAGTGTGTGGGAGGTCGAGGACGGTCGTTCGTGCTTCGGTTTCGGGCTGAGCTCGCCTGCGGTACTCTCCTCTCTCTCGGCCGGGACTGTATTGCCTATTTTTAGCTCGTCGGAGCTTCGGTGACCACTCTCTCGCTCTCAAGCTCTCTCGTGCTCGTTCTTTGTGTGTCTCTCAGTTTCCTGTCTGTGTGTGGAATCTCCGAAAACTCTCCAAAGAAAAATGGCCGGCCCCCAGAATGGAAAAACTCCTCCTTGGCTCTCTCTCACGATACCCCCGTACTGTGTACCTTCCCGACTTCCTCAACGGCTGTCCTTCTTTCGCCAGCTCACCCCCCTTTCGTGTCATCTCGTGCAGTAGGAGACAAACGAGGAGATTGCGCCAATGTCTCGCGAGCGGAAGGATAAAACACGCATGAAAGAAACGCTGGTTGAGGGCTGTCTTGCAGACCCGGATTTGTTGGGTCGGACCCGATCCGGCGGATCTGGTTATGGAATTTGATCCAATTGGAGCCCAATTCGTCCATTTTTTACAAAATTGATGTTGCAATTGGGTTTCCCAGCATGTTTTACTCGTGAAATGGGTGTTTTAATGAACGAATGGCTTGGAATTGAATGAAAACCCCAATTGCCTATAAGATCCGAAAATGATTTTCTGTTAATTCGAAGCTTAAAAGGCCAAATTGGAACAAACCAAGGCCACCATCGGATTCAGCATGATGAAATATATAGGGTAGGGGTGTTTAGTTTTCATGGGTGTCCTTAGGGAGGATTTAATTTTAAGATTCGCGAAATCGGGGACTAAATTGAAAAGAAATTTGTGCAATTAAGTCCTTTTGTCAAAATTGATCAAATTGGAGGGTGAATTGACACAATTTCGCCTCGATATTCTAGATATCAATGTCATAGCTTATTTCAAGTGGAAATTGAAAATTAAAAGACTCAAAGAGAAATTTTTATGCTCGATTTGGGTTTATGTTTATGAAGGAACATAGTGACCCAAGTCAAATTTTCAAGATTTAATAAGATTAACTTGAAGAAGGAATTAAAATAAAATTATTTACTATTTTTGTGTATTTTTCTGACCACGAATGGTTTTTTTTTTGATTTTTGGGTATTTTTATTTTTAAATAAATTAAAAAAATATTAAAAATTACGAAAAATATTTTTTGTTCAAAATTGGTTGCCAAGGCTAGGCCAAGGCTTCCAAAGTTAATTTTAAAATTTTATGATTTTTTTGGTTATTTTTAATTAATTTTAAAAATAAAAATAAAATAAAAAATGATTAAAAATCAGGTGTCAATAATGGCACCATTGAAGACGTTGGTTCCTCCAATGGACAAAGACTCAGATGTGTTTTGCTATTGTAGATTGAAAGCTCCACTGCGAACAGCAAGGACGAAGGAAATTTGAGGAAGACTATACCATCGCTGCCCATGATGCAATCGCAATAATAAAGAGGAAAGTTGTAGTTTTTTCATTTGGGTTGACAGAGAAATCAGTGAATCGCTAAGTACTTTGTCCGGAAGTTTTCAGCGGAAGAATGTCAAAGAAGAACCAAGATTGACTCATGATGAGGATGATGGTTGTTCAATAATCGCTGAGGTCAAAGCTCTCAAAGCACAATTGAAACAAATGAAGCAAGTAAAATAAGAATCGGTATACTTGAAGAAAGAAAACTATAGATTGAAGATACTTGTGGTTTTATTGTTATTGTTTATATTGATAACACAATTTAGGTAGCTACCATAGAGTAGTATGTTGGGAGCTAGGTACCCGGCTTTGGATGAGGGGAGGTGGGATGCATTTGCTTGGATTTTCAGGTCTTTCGTATGTTTTGTTCAGCTGCTGCTTGATGCTGTTGATTGATAGTGACTCATTGGTTTATTATGGATGGGAGCTTGAAAGTCGTCGGCTTTTCGGTGATATTACGTGTTGAGTTGTGTGTCTTTGGAATTTGCGATTTTTATTATCTCTTGAGGTTGAAGTATATGGTTTTGTTTTAAATTCTTCCTCTTTAAGTTGCGGTCGCAGCTGATCCAATGTGTTGCAAATTCTCTCCTTTTTCTGGAGGAAGATGAAAAGGTATTCAAGAAAAGAACAGAGGGTAAGGAAGAATTGTAGAGGAATATATGGTACAGAGGGATGCTATATGTACATATGTGTGTTCATCTTTGTAATTTGAGATCGGGAAGGTGAAATAGGACTATGGAGCGATTGTTTATTGAATCCATAGTTGTTCCTTGTTATTAATGACATGTATATGTGCTCTGATGTTTTCATAATTCAGGTTGTAGCTTTTTATTTTAGATTAACTAGCCAAAAAAGAAGTAGCGTATGGTCTTCAGGTAGTTTCTGTTCAATCACAGTGATTCTTTTATGCCCCCTAGATGGAACCACATCTACAAAGTGACAGGCGATACATGAAAATGGGCATAATAAGTGGTTGCAACAACTTAAAAAAAAATTGAGAGGGTGTCTGGATTCAAAGCCTTGATATTGTGTTACACAAATTGTCCCTACCAAAAGTTGGTAAGGAAATAGGCCAAAGATCGTAATCCTCCCCCTTCTCTTTGATGCCCTAACTTGACTATGCCATTTTCTTCAGAAGACAGGAGTCACAGGACGATGTGGTTCATGTTGGGAATCTTCACCACGTTAGTCGACACGGCATTCATCGCTCGCCGAATCTAACCGCCAAATTTAACTTTGGCCCAAATTGAGGCACGTTAGTCGACACGGCATTCGTCGCTCGCCGAATCTTAATCGACAAATTTAATTCTGGCCAAAATTGAGGCCTTTTTTCAGGAGATGCTAATCATAAATTTGTTTTCACGGATGAAAATCTTGTTTTTCTTATCATTAATGTTTCGATTTAACTGGACAGAGATGCTTTTAATTGTTGCTATTGCTATAGCATGTGACTTGAAAAATGACTATCAAATTTTATTATTATTTTTCCCTCGATAGATGCAAGTTGGATGTAAATGGATTCATGCCCACCTGACATTGCATAAATTTTGTAAGAGCAACACAGACACAACTTGAAGCCTTCATTCCTGTTCTTTTAATAAAAAAGCCACTAATATCAGAGTTCATCTAACCAAAGTAAAACACAAAATCTGGAAGAATTAATGCTATGGACTAGAACATCTCACAGCGGATCTCATTTGCCAAATGCATGAGTACATGATGCCGAATGAACAATATACAGATATCATCATTAGTGGCACAAAAGGAAGCTAATATTGCTGAGAATGTAAGGATGCAAGAACTGTCCCCCTCACTGGACGAGTACAAAATACCGAACAAATGACACTTTGTCATCCAACCAATGGTAAACCCTCCTTCCTTGGCAACATGTTGAATGTTGTAATCTATCTGCCTATAACGTGCCTTGCTTTTGCAGCTGTTTCAGACCCTCCTCCATGGTATCGCAACATTTTTAATGTTGCAATGTACTCTGTCGACAATGGTGCCCTGCTTGGTCAAATTTTACGGACACTCTTGCACTGTTCTGTGTAAGAAAGGAGGAAACATTTGCAATAAGTTAGAAATTAATTGCACTAACAAAAGTACCATCAACTAATAACAACACCAGCGTTTTATTTCCTACAGCAGTTATAGTGATTAGCATAACAATTGAGTTTAATTCCATTTTATCCTGTAGATCATAAGAGGCAACTGAATAAACTTCCAACTATAGATGAGATAGTAAAAGAGAAAAATATGCAGTATGAAATAGACAATACACGTCACATACAATTTGTAGTGTGCAAGTCAAGTTTCTCGTTCATTGCCCTTAGTTGCAAACAGTTATCAAGACTCAACAGCAAATAGGAAGGATGCGAATAAATTCAAAAAGAAACTATCATGACCAAACCTCTCGCCGTCACTTCCTTTGTGGGCTTCATTGGTAGATCACAGTTAACCTGGTGAGAGAAAAATCCAATAGCGTTAGTTGAAACAGAGTGAAAAAAAAAATCAATAACAAGAAGTTTCAAAGTCAAATGCATGAGGTGAACTCAAACAATTCAAATCAACCTTAAGCGACAATAATATGTCTCGGACTCCCCCAATAGCTATGCATCGAATGAATTCGGCAGAAAACTAGCTTGGACAGGCAAAACTTGCATCTCATTCGACAAGAGCATGTCGCGACAAAAACAGCTCTGAACACAAAAAATAGAAATACATTCCGCTTGTTAGCAACCCAAAATCATGGAATCTCATCCATGCCATGATCCCTTGCCATTTTATTGGCAATATATTTCCTAAGAATGCTCATCTCGGCTCCCTCCTGAATTGATATAATATCATTTGGAACCTCACCATGCACAGAATCATTGACATACTCAGGATCTCCATATTGAGAAAAGTTTCTATCTCTCATGTCTTGGTCACAGATATAATTGCACAACACGCTACGACAATATGTCTCTGCTTCCTAACTGAAAATGGAGGCATGTGTCTATAAATCAAAAAGAGATTCTTCAAAACCCCGAATGATCTCTCAATGACATTCCTAAGTGAAGAATGTCTATAGTTGAAAAGCTCCCTTGCATTTGTAGGTCTTGCATTTCGTCTGAAGTCATTAATATGATACCGATCACCTTTGAAAGGTGTTAAAAATCCTGGAGTTGATGCATAACCAGAATCTACCACGTAGTACTTGCCTATAACAAACCATTCAAACATTTATCATGATACGCCATCACAGAAAAATCATAACGACAATTGCTCATTATAGAGCAAACAATTACCTGGGGGGGTCGAGGAAATTGTAGTGTGAGATCCTCGAGTGCTGCCGCGAGTACTCGATAATCGTTAGCAGATCCTTCCCAACCAGCATAGACAAATGTAAATTTCATATCGAATGAACACACGCACAATACATTTTGAGTGGTAGTTCCCTTCCTACATCTAAAACGATTTTGCAGTGCTACAGGTACTCTCGCATCAATATGGGTGCCATCAATGGCGCCTATGCACCCTTATCACAATTATCACAAACAAACGTTAAACACGATTATCAGCAAAATTAATTCAATGTTGCAAAGAAAGGGTAAAAATGATACCTTAAAGTAAGGTTTATGTTTGGGATCCATAAGAATATCCTGCGGGACAACATCGAAGGGAGGGGGGGGGGGTGCGATAACCTCCTTTACAAGTTTTAGAACTGCTTTCAGAACTACTTTAAAGTACCAACTAATAGTCTGTCCTGAACGTTGGAATCTCTCGGCCAAGACTCTATTGGAACTGCCATGACAGATTAGATATAAGAAAATCCCAATTTATTCATCTACTTTAAGATATCGACTGTCAGCCAACCAACCTCTTGTAGTCAACAAACTACATAGGTTAAAAAAAACATGCCTCTCCATTCTAAAGGCTTCGTATACTCTATCAGAATGCCCATTAATAATTTCACTTATCCATTCCGCTCATGACAAAGCGCTATCCTTAATACGTTCTCTCGTACGCATGGCCCTATGCAACTCGCCAAGACACAACCATGCATGCAGTATATGATAATATTCCTCATCAAAGTCTTCACAACTTGATTCGTCTTCGCCAACTGGAGATACTTCATCACTAACTCCCTCCATATTACCTATAAAATGAAAGGCGTCAACAAACGACACCACACCATGGTATGGGGTGAGAAAAGAGAAAGTAATGAAAGACTTTATCTGTTGATAAGTACAAAAGTCAGAATAACGGTCAACACATAACTAGCAATCCAATATCAACTAGAGAACCTGTCACAACATAACCATAGTCGCATAATAAAAGCAAAGCTCAAATCTCTCAAACACACAGGTCTTGTGAAATAAAGCCACTACGAAATCCATAACATAAGCCAATATCTACTTAAATAGAATCAAGAACTACACGTCGCCATTCGGGTTCCGTCAGGATGAAACCCTTTCTCCAAACAGCATTCATGGAACCATGATTCAGAGCTTTGGCATAAAGAGTAGGTTCCTTGTTAGGCATGCTTTTCAGAATGTCAATGAAGGCTCCCATGGAGTAGGGGTTTACAGGATGTGGGGCTTGTGACGTGACAGATGTTTGCGATGATTGGGCCATTTTCATTTGGATAGATTCTTGAATGACTTTGCATGTGGTGGCAAAATCATATGAAGTGCTCTTTCTCCTCCTCTTAGAATTTGGAGTCCTATTCAACTTGTGCTTCTGAGGAACTGGGGTAGCCATCGGTCCCTTGCCCACTTTGTTGTTCGCTATGTAACCCAGCTTCAGCTTGTGGCTCTTCCACCCTTACTTCCTCCGATGTACCAAATGCAACGCCCCAAGCAAATTCATCCTTAGCACAGTTGTCACCATCATCTGATGAAATTTGGTCCTGCACATGTCCCGTTGCAAACTCTCCAGTAGCATAGGTACCATCAAACACCACACAAAGCTAGGGATAGAAAGAAAACCCTGCCTTTCGGAATGTAGTCCATTATGGATGTTCCTGCACCATTTTCAAAAGGACATATGCCAATAAATTTCAATAATTAAACATATGTACAAAGCCAGAACAAACACCCAAAAGTGAGGCTGTACCTTGACACGAGTCTCCCAGATAGTGTCATCATCCACAACAACTTTGTTGTTTATGTTGTCCCATCGAAATCCGCTTTGGCTCAGAAGCTTCTTGAAACTACCATATAGATTCTTCAGTTTGAATACCCTATTCTTGAATTTATCCATAGAATACTGGCACCCTGACTACTTATTGAATTCACACATTATGTTATTCCACCCAGCTTTGTTGAAGATAGAGGAGGTTCGATTCCCCTTTTTAACCTCATCTACCAACAAACTTACCAACAATTGCGTCAATGGCTCAGTCCACTTAGCAATGACTGTTTCTTTTTGGGATGCCATTTAATGTAAACTGATGAAGTATAACATGAGCCAAATCATTATAATGAATTAAAACATTCGTCACATCCAAAGAGAACTTGCTTATATGCGCGTTGCATAAGAATCAGTGAAATAATACATTTTCACGATGACACGTATCATTGGAAAATTTCTGAAAGATCAATTCGCGACTCGAAAGTCGAAAATTGTAAAACTTTGACTCTCCTCTCCAGCATGGCCTTTAATATAAATACGATAACAAAACACCATCCCTCAGCAGTTTAAAGAAAATCTCTATCATAATCTCACACGCTCTACTTTAATGCCCAATCAAATCAGAGACAACTTGGAGACACAATAGTTGCAGCAGTTCAAGTGTTTGCATATTGGAAGACATGTACGTCAGATCTCATATACTTCATGTACAAAACTAAAAACTCACCTTGAGATGACTATTGTCCTCGGAACTGGTTGAGTAAAGCCGCAGTTTCCCCACGAGCTTATGATTCGGCTCACGATAAATATACAAAGACCACCAGCGCAACTTTTGTCAGCCTGCATTTAATTTCAAGACTAGCTTATGTCATCTGCCTAACTGAAACATCTATCAAACGAATATTGCAACTACCCCCAACAAAGTATCGCCTGATGTGAACTTCTACAGGTATAAAGAACTTGCATTCGAGGACAACATCAGTCATCACTGAAACATCTATGTACAACCGAGGGCAACCACTCGCAAATGAGAAATTCCAACGACACAGGACCCAAACAAGTCGAATATAATTCTTTTCTTTTTGGTTTGTCAGGATAGAAGCGTTCGACGACGCGTAAATCCAATCATGACTGAGATGACTGAATCCCAACATAGGACACAGAATAGATGAATTCCACTAAAATGACGAAATAAGAGAGAACATATTCATTTTGTAAGATGGGTATGACGGGTTTGAGCTTGAGCAAAGAAAGGAAGTTAGAAGCTGAAACCTAAACCAGATTCGACGCAGAAGCCGAAAAGGAAAACCAGATGGGGAAGTGAGAAAAACGAAAGTGGGCGAAGAAGAAATGAAGTTAAAAGGGTCCTGGATGACAGCCGAGCTCAAGAATCTAGCCAAACGCGACGCAACCCACCGTCCCCACAAGTTTGGCAGAAGTGGAGGCTCCTCGAAGGGGGTAATCGGGTTCCGTGACGGCAGAAGCGGAGGCTCCTCGAAGGGGGTAATCGGGTTTCGCGACTGCAGATAGGTCTCCGGATGGTGATGGATACAGATTTTTGGCTCGGACAAGCGAATCGCAAGCAACGGCTCCTTGAGGTCGTCGGTTGTGCAAATCGGGAGGCGACTCTTGAGGCGGAGGGGAAGGTGGAGGCGGACACCAAGGCTTCGGCGTCACTGTGGTGTGACGGGAGCTCGATGGAGCTTTTGGGCAAGAAGACTAGGAGAGAATGTCGAGAGGAAAATCTGATCGAGGAAATTTGATCGAGAAAGTGAGAAGCTAGTTTTTTTTTACTTCTCAGGATGGGAGGAAAACGTGATCAGAAGCTATTTTTCACTTCAGAAAGCCATAATCTCATAAGAAGTAAAAAAATTTATCAAACACCTTTCTACTTCTGGTCAATGTTTATCAAACGCATTTCCTTGCCAGATCCACTTCTGGCAGGGAAATGGAAAATTTGAAGTGTTATCATGCACAACCTTAATTACCTCGTAAGTCTCACCATTACCCAATACCACTTTGGTGAAGAACTGCCTGTCGGTGGTACTAGCGGCGATCGAGAGAGACCATGGCGAGTAGTTGTAGATGGAGTCAAACTTTGATCCGCTATTGCCTGCAGAAGTTGATGTGAGTATTCTCTTCTGCATGGCGCGAAATGCTCCTATCGCGATCGAATCCCTCAGATAGTCTCTAGCGCTGGCCCCGATCGAGATGGAAATGATGTCGACTCCGTCGGTGATCGCGTCGTCGAATGTGGCGAGGATGTCGGTGTCGTCGCAATCGTCGAACCAACACACTTTGTACACCGTGATGCGGGCCGATGGAACTCCGCCGTGAGCCGTGCCTTCAGCCAGGCCGTATAGATTGGCCATGCTTACTTCATCTCCGGCTGCCGTCGACGCCGTGTGCGACCCGTGGCCTTCGGAGTCCCGCGAGAATTGGACATCGCTCGGATGAAAATTGCCATCCGCTTTGTAGTATCTCGCCCCGATAACCTTGCTATAAAAACAATCGTACATATGAGTGCATTCATCATCACATTGTCGTGCTGCTTCATATTTCTTCTTTATTCATAACATACGTAGTTTTAATATAGCCAATACAAGTAATAGATAATACCAATCATTACGTTCCTTGATTTTTCCCATTCAGTCCTCTTGCTTTTCTAATATTTGGAGATTGTATAGAAACGAAGTAAAAAGATTAAATCCATAGAGAAAACGGTTCTAATTGACCACGAAACTATGCATGCAAAGTAAAAAGCGATCATCTCGTTACAAGACAAAACTATCAATACATGGATATAACGAGTCAAGTCGATCACAATTTGTAGTCAAATAGAAGTTTGTTCAAAATTTGTAGTCAAATAGAAGTTTGTTCAATTTTTTCACCTCTTTCTTTAAAATTTGTATCAATTTTTTCATCAAAATTTGCCGATGTGAGTACAATCTCTCAATATGCTCGCAAACATAAATATCATTGTTGTTCTAGCATATTAAAAGCATATGCTACATATAGATGTTCATGTATTTTCTTAATAAGAATGTTATAGAATGACGTACTTGTTGCAAGTGAAATTGGATGAACTTTGACAATTTGTCGCTCCATTTGCTTGGGGGCGGCGCAACCCTCGATCACTGAAACTCTCCGATTCCGGCCATACGCCAGTGTCAAGCACTCCGATGATGATATCGCCTTCGGTTTCCGATCTATTCACTTGTCGTGAGAAGCCCATGAAGTCCCATGATCCTGTCGTGTGGAGCTGCTGCTTCTGACTCGGGAACACGAACATGACGCCCTCCAATCCTAGGTATTGTGTCCCAGAAGTGATTTTTCGTTCGTTATGAGCAATAAATATAGGAAAAATATCACAAAAAAAAAACTCAAAATATGTCCAAGTGACACATTTACCCTGAATTCTTATTCTAACATAAAAAATCTCAAACTATGCAACACATTTACCCTAAGTACATGGCACTGGCCTTTGTAGCGAAAAAGGCGATACGGTTACAGGGTTTGCTTTTGGACTTTGGGTTAGATCAGAAAAGTGTTGACATACACTGTGATAACCAATGTGCGATATTTCTGGCGTATAATCCGGTTTATCATGAGCGGACGAAGCATATCAATATCAGATACCACTTCATCCGAGATGTCTTAGCGAAGGGTAATGTTGTTGTGAAAAAGATTGCTACAGCAGAGAACCCGGCAGACATTTTTTGCTTTTGGACTTTGGGTTAGATCAGAAAAGTGTTGACATACACTGTGATAACCAAGGTGCGATATTTCTGGCGAATAATCCGGTTTATCACGAGCGGACGAAGCATATCAATATCAGATACCACTTCATCCGAGATGTCTTAGCGAAGGGTAATGTTGTTGTGAAAAAGATTGCTACAATAGAGAACCCGGCAGACATGATGACAAAGCATGTTCCTTTAGCGAAGCTCAAGCTTTGCTTGAGTACTATTGGCGTCTGTGGAGAGTGATCGCCTTTCGAGGTGATGGGAGAGCAGTATGGATGGTGAATACTATTGACTTGGCTTCAAACATCGAGCTAAGGTGGAGAATTGTTAAATATGTCTAGAGTTTTAAATAGTTTACGGATAAATACCGATTTGTTAAATCGGTTCAGTAAAGGAAAACAAATATTCTAGCATGGTGTGCGGCGGACAATTTCTTCCTTTGGAATTGTCATTGTCACTACAGGACAAGAAAATGGGGTCATGACTTGGACTTTATTGTGTTACAGATTGTTTTCGAATTAATGCAAAGGGCACACATATATTTAGTAGTTTTATATTCTTTTGTGGGCCCTGGAAAGTCTAGGTTAAAAGAAGACAAAAAACGTGATTTTGCTTTAATCTTCAAGTCTGCAGAAGCCGCACACGAAAGTAGAAGAGGCCGAGCCGCACAAAAAGAAATCGTGGGTTTCTCTTGAGAAAGGCCGAGACGCACCGCACGACACACGAGGAGCATCAGAGTCGCGCCGCGAAGAATTGAAGAAAAGAGAACGAACAGCGTCCTGGTTTTCGACAGTGTGCGAGCAATTTGCTTGGTGTGCTCCGTGAGTTTATTGTAACCGTTATATATCCAATTGAGTTGTTTTGTCTGTAAATACTTGGGGTTTGGGTATAATTTAGGCGCGGGAAACATGAGCGTATTGAGCGATTGTAAATCCGATTATCCAATTATAGTGAATTGTTCTTGCTGGCTCTCTCCGTGGATGTAGGTACCGACATTCGGACCAAACCACGTCATATCTGATGTCCTTTATTGCTCCTCGTTATTTTCTCTGGATTTTTCGCATTGACGTATTTGCAAGATCCTGGTTAATTACCGCGTGTTATATTGCAACAGCTTCCTCTTCGGTTAACATCGCAGCAAATCCACTGAAGGTCCTTTCGTAGCTATACAGCAATAGCTTTGAGGGATCATCGCTGTACATATTCCCAAACTTCTTGTGAAATAGTTCGCTCTAATCTAGATTAAGTCAAATGAATACTAAGGCCACGGTTGGCGACCACGATGAAAGTCTGGATAAGGTAAATTTTGTTCCATCCGAGATTTGATTGTTGTCCAAGATATGATAAGGTCGAATAAAACATGGAGACAATCCGGATTAAAAAATTTCCTGTGGAGGATGTGATAAATGTAGATAGTTTTTTTTTTTTTGGATGGTACTTGAGCTATATAAGGAAAGGTAGCAAAAACGGGTCTTCCACAAAAATTTTGGTGATTGATAAGCTATATTAATAAACCTAAAATACGAATCCGGTTCATTACCAATTCAAATGTGAAAATTGGCGAGATAACATTTCTCTTCTGCATGCCTATGGAGTTCCTCGATTATAGATTGGTAAAAATTATTAGCACTTGTGAATGATCTAGGCCCGAAAATATGTTGATCGCCTGACCTGCCAGTGATTTTCTGGAGAATGTTGATGTGGTGAGGCGACGATGCGAAAACATCATTTTTTTGGGCGCCCATGTACACAATGAAGGCCTGACAGCATATTAGGTATACATATGAAACATGTAAGAGAAATATGTGTATATATATATTTTGAAGAATTATTTATATTACTTAAAATAATTAGCCCATTAAAAGTATTTTCCATCACCGATTATAATTTATTTTCAAATGTTTTCATGAAACGGAGCTTGGAATCCAAACCGAAACCGCTGTCAATGAGTCCACGCAAGAAGTCAAGAGCCGGCTAAGAAGCACGGACACGCCTGGAAGTAGAAGGTGGCGGGCAATTTTTCAAAGTACGGCAAAAAAAAAAATTACTAATTTAAGCGACTTTTAAAAATATTTATCCCTTTAAAGCATGTGCGCCAATCAAACAGTCGCCTTTATCGGTGGGGCCTGATAAAAGGGCTCGGATCCAGATCCCCTGCCCGGATTTGACCCGGGCATGGGTGTCAAGATCAAATCGTGGCCGTCCGTGATTGAACGGACGGCCACGATCACATCAAATTGCGGCTGCACTGTTCATGTACTTTTTATTATTATTATTTTTGCCTTTTTAACGTCAAATTGCGGACGGCCACGATTGACCCAGGCACACCTTGACAGGGGAGACCTGGTGTAGGGGCGCTTGAGCGCCTATAACACCGCGCGCACAGGTAATGTTTGCCAGGAATTAGGACTTCATCAAATGATAAAGTAGGGATCATTTAAACAGTCGAGAAATATTGTGATTTATCATTTTTTCTGAAGTTCGAAAAGTATGTTCGTTCTTTTCTATCCCCTGTAATTTTCCTGTCTCTTTCACCGCATCTTTTTTGGAAGAAGTAGAGAACTGCACATTAGGTAGGACCGAAACAAGTAACAATTTCCTTTGGCTATAGGACGATTAACCACCCAAGACGCTGCAAAGCAGCAACGTAAAAAAAAAAAAAGCTTAATTAGGCTCCGTTCGTTTCACGAAAAATAACTTTCAAAAAAATTATTTTTTGGATTTTTCGGTATTCAGTTCACCAAAAAATTCAGAGGTTGCAAAATGGGTCAAGAACCCATATATTAACCCAATTTTAAGTGAGTGGATCATAAATGGATTGCTTAATAAACTTAAGTGGGTCGTAAATGGGTCACTTAACAACTCAATATGTCTTAAATGATTTTTGATTGGGCCATAAATGTGTTACCTTACTATTTTAAGTGAGTCCTAATAAGGTTTTTTTGATTTTTTTTATTCTTTTATTTTTCGGCATTCGCCGAAAATAAATGAGTCAAAGAAAACATTTTCCACCCATGGAAAAGACACATTCAAATGTGATGAAAATGATTTCCTCTTTTTGAAGAGATAATAATATTTTCCTTCATCTTTCCTTCCTTCATTCCTTCACATTACTTTTCTTCTTCAATTATTTTTCATTTTTCACTTTTCATTTCTTCCTTTTTTTTTTTGAATTTTCTTATTTTGTTTTCTTTCTTCCTCTGCCGATTGCCGGCCATGGTGATGGATTACTCGGCTCGGCTTGGCTCGCTCGAGGCTAGTGAGCTCGATCTTGCTAGCCTATGGTAAGACTTGATCTTGCCTGTGGCTGAGACGTTCAGTGGAAGAAGAAGGGAAAAGATAAAAAAAAAAAAAATAGACTTTCGGGCTAGTAACATTTAAGAACAATGTTGGTAATGAAGGCAACCAATAAACTTTTCTTGTGAGTTACCAACTTTCATTTATCTTACTTAAAGCTGATAGACGAGTGGATAAAGTCGAAAATGGTTCGATTCATTTTCACTGATGTTCATGTAATGTAAATTTGATGACACATACTCGATTCATACCCGACCCATGTTGCTAAAACATCTCTATAATTAATCCTACCAATGAAAACCCGTACACATTCATTTAAAGCACATTCAAAACCCATATTTACAATGCATATTCAACTACTTATGTTTTTCCTATACCTGCTTTACTTTTTCTAACTATATTTTTCTTGTTGACATTGGACAAAAATAAAGCTTAAATAGTCAAAGTAAGTATGATTACTATCGTAGCTAATGGAGATCATAATTTTTCAAAATATGGATTTTCTTGAGTACCTGCAGCAATCTCTCCGATGGATTCCCTTTTAGAGCATACAGCTATGATTTCATGAAGCAATACATTAAGAACACTGTTCGCAAGCATTATTCTCACCCTCTCAAACCATTTAACCCTCATGTATTTCTGAAGTTCTCTTTTTTAAACCCATTTATTCAAGATGACAACATTGTAATCATGCTGGAGAACACGACAATGGGGCTTCTTACTTGATGTACACCATCAACCCATGTTAAAGAGGCAGAAAGGATGTCTCTGTCCAGCTTCCCTGCAACCATTACCGTGAAATCCAGTTTCTGTCCGGCACTTAAGAAAGACAAGGTACTGGGCGTAACCGTAACCGTGACCTCGATCCCAGTTGGAGCTTCAACAACAGCATTGTACGTCGATTCAGGTGGCCCGACATTGGTCACGGTCCTCTTAAAAGTGCGGCTAAAGGCCTCCGATGCAGTGCAAAGTGCGAAAGATGGATAGTTCAGGTCCCAAGCTGCTGTGCCATTGTTCGATCCTGAGCAAGCGCTGTCGTCGCCTGTGACCCTTCGCACTTTTTCTGTGGTGTAATTCTGTCCGCATAAGAAGTTGACATAATCAGTTTCATCGGCATCGTACAACAAGCGAGGATCTAGCACTCGGTCGGGATTAAGTTGGCCTGCCCCGTATGCGAACTCGGCTTCTGTGTTGGCCTTTGCACTCATGGGAAGAGCTGGAATTTATCGATAAATGAAAGCGAATCAGATCCGGTATATGTCCATATTGCGGAATATGAAAAATTGTGAGCTTCCTGGAGTTCATGGTGTTTTTTTTTCCCACAACACCATTATAAAATTTTCTTACTAGACCTGCATTCTAACAAATGTCTGTTATTGATCCTAATTTTTATTTACCAATGACAAAATGATAGTATCGTCCTCAAACCACATTGGTCGATGTGCTTGTATCAGATCACTCATCGAGCGCTCGATACATTGGATGATGCTACTTCTCAAATGGCGGAGCATTCGGCCAGAGAGATAAATAGTTTTTCATGCATCTTTTTTCCAGCACATTTTCCTCGGTTCTATTTCAAATTTGTCTATCTGGCCATAAGAAAATTGAATTCATTCGACAGGATAACGGACATTACCAGTGGTCATAAGAGCAGACCTAATAGCAGACGGAGACCATGAGGGGTGGAATGACTTGATGTAAGCCGTGATTGCAGTTGCATGTGGACATGCCATCGATGTCCCTGATATAATGTTGTAGAGTACATATCTGCCATCTCCTTGAATCTGCGAAACCGGTTTGGACATAGACCATGAAGCTAAAATATGAACACCCGGGGCCGCCAAATCCGGCTGCAAGAAACAAGATATCACATATTACTGTTGCAGTGATACCGCAGAAGGTTCAATGTTATTCATACGAATCTCCATGCACAATCTTGTACACTAGCATAACATGTAAAATTACCTTAAGAATATCAGACGTAACTGGGTTTGGACCCCTCGATGAAAAGGACACCACGTAGGGTGCCAGCTTGTCGAGTGCCTGATAGCTCTTGAATATGGTCGCCGTCGGATTGCTAAGAGAGTTTTCGAACAATTCAGTGCTTATGCCATTGCCATAGTCGGATAAACCGAAGCTACAAAAGGCGAAAAAGAGAGAGAAAGAAGACCTGGTGCTGCTCATGTACGAGTAGATTTCGTTGCCGGCCTGTGGGTCTAGGTAAGATGCGGGTATGGGGAAAGAGAAGGCATTGTCTTTGGGTCCATCGTCTCGCATCAAAGCACCGATAGCACCAGCATAGAATGGTCCAGCAAGTTCCAAAGCATCACAGAGCACAATTTTGCCCCTCACCAACTCGGGGTCCAATGTTCCCGGAGAGCATTTTCTTCAGATAAAAACTAAGTCTTTAGTTTGTCTAGCGTAACTAAAAAAATTTAGGGACTCGATTGGAAAATGCACTGAAATTACCTGGATATGGACGCATTGTATCCAGCAGAGACCATGGGAGCATGGCCTCCATAGATCAATGGATACATCTTACCTTCGAGATCGAAGGTGTTTATGGAAATTCCCTGCCAATTTGATTTTCCCCACATCATGTTTAGGTATGTGGAAAACAAATCTTTTACATGTGCTAATCAGGAGATTTATATTGTACATCCTAATTTCCGGAGATATCCTAGGGAGGTCAAGGCCGTGACTCAACTTTCCTAGCTCCTTCTCAGGAAATTGGTCCCTGAATTCGAAGATTCCTCAATGATCGGTAGGATTTCTTTTCTCCCGACGCAACGATCTACCCCCAGGTGAACATAACCAATCACGATGGAATAACTGGATGGGAAATAGTGATTTTCAAAGGGGACAATCGCGAGTCCCTTAAGTTATTGGCTTGAATCAGATGACTTAAGTCTCCGGAATACTAGTTCTCTACGTGCAAGATGGAACCCGGAAGGTAACTACTGTTTTTAGAGAGACTTTTATTACCTCGTAAGTCTTATCATTACCCAATCGCACTCTGGTGAAGAACTTCCTGTCGGTGGTACTAGCGGCGACCGAGAGAGACCATGGCGAGTAGTTGTTGATGGAGTTAAACTTTGATCCGCTATTGCCGGCAGAAGTTGATGTGAGTATTCCATTCCGCATGGCATGAAATGCTCCTATCGCAATCGGATCCCTCAAATAGTCTCTAGCGGTGAACCCGATCGAGATGGAAATGATGTCGACTCCGTCGGCGATCGCATCGTCGAATGCGGCGAGGATGTCGGCGTCGTTGCATCCATCCAACCAACACACTTTGTACACCGCGATGTGGGCCGATGGAACGCTGCCACGAGCCGTGCCTTCGGCCAGGCCGTATAGATTGGCCATGCTTACTTCATCTCCGGCTGCCGTTGACGCCGTGTGCGACCCATGGCCATTGGAGTCCCGCGGGGATTGGACATCGCTCGGATGAAAATTGCCATCTGCTTTGTAGTAACTCGCCCCGATAAAACCTTGCTATAAAAACAATCGGACATATGAGTGCATTCATAACATATATAGTTTTAATATAGCCAATACAAATTATAGATAGTACCAATCATACGTTTCTTGATTTTTCCCATTCAGTGCTCTTGCTTTTCTAATTTTTGGAGATTGTACAGAAACGAAGTAAAAAGATTAAATCCATAGAGAACACGGTTCTAATTGTTCACGAAACTATGCATGCAAAGTAAAAAGCGATCATCTCATTACAAGACAAAACTATCAATACATGGATATAACGAGTCAAGTCGATCGAAATTTGCAGTCAAATAAAAGTTTGCTCAAATTTTTCATCCTTTTTTTTAAGGCAATGTCGATGTGAGAACAATCTCTCAATAAGCTCGCAAACATAAATATCATTGTTGTTGCATATTAAAAGCATATGCTACATATAGATCTTCATGTATTTTCTTAATAAGAACGTTATAGAACGACTTACTTGTTGCAAGTGAAATCGGATGAATTTTGACAAATGCCTCTCCATTTGCTCGGGGGCGGGCGTAGCCCTCGGTCACTGAAACTCTCCGATTCCGGCCATATGCCAGTGTCGAGCACTCCGATGATGATATCGCCTTCGGTTTCCGATCTATTAACCTGCTGTGAGAAGCCCATGAAGTCCAATGATCCTGTCGTGTGGAGCTGCTGCTTCTGACTCGGGAACACAGACACCATGCCCTCCAATCCTAGGTATTGTGTCCCAGAAGTATTTTTTGTTTGTTACAAGCAACAAATATAGGAAAAATATCACAAAAAACTCAAAATATGCCCACGTGACACATTTACCCTGAATTCTTATTCTAACATAAAAAAAATTCTCAAACTACGCAACACATTTACCTTAAATTTTTTCGTATGACATAGAAAAACCCAAATCTGTATCTACGTGACACCTTTACCCTCCGTCAATGTTCCCTTAGATAATTTTTTCGACAAAACAACACCATTTTTATTTCACTTAAGCTGCGTGGGCGTCATGTCAATACTGTTTGCATTCTGTCGTCCGTGTAGGTAGATTTTTAACCGTTCTCATTGACAAAACTTTGACAGAGGGTAAATGTGCACACAAGTACAAGTTTGAGATTTTTGGTTTCACCGGAAAAAGGTTTAGGGGGTAAATATTAGGGGTGAGCGGTTCCCGGTCCGGTCCGGTTCCCCTCAAGAACCGGGAACCGGACCAATAGCCTCGGTTCCCATTTTTCGGAACCGCGAACCGGACCGGCCACTCGAGAACCGAGAACCGGACCAAACCGTCGGTCCGGTCCGGTTCCGGTCCGGTTCCAAGAAACTAATGAAATGGCCATTCAATAAATTGGAAAGGTATATCTTGGTAAACTAGATAACGGCACCGTAGTTGCTGTGAAGATGCTATCTGAATCATCAAAGCAAGGGTACAAGGAATTTCAAGCCGAGGTTAGATACGATGATGCAATCACGTTTCCTATCAAAATCAACTTATGCTGACCACTTACGCAGATATTTGTTCTTTCCTCTTAGACTATTTTCATTATTCATTACAATAATGCACAATCTTTATGCTGCAGGCACAACTCCTAATGAATGTTCACCATAGCCCCTTGCCCATCGTTTGCAGCTTCTGCAAGCAACCTTAATGTAACATAGTTCAAGACAGAACCAAACATGGTGCTTGGACCTTCAATGTGCAAACCCCAGCCACCATCTTTTTTCTGCATTATATGTGAAAAATGATAGAACTTCATAGACAGCTGAAGAACAATTTAGAGAAATGAGAATAGACACAATCTTCTGGTATAGATGCACCTAGCTGGAGAAGAAAAAGCCATACAATACCAGCAAACAATACAATACTTACTTGATGATTGTACAGATACCGGCACATCTCTTGTTTATGTTGCTCTGACAAGACGGCATTTAGTGCTCCAGTAATAGAAAGAGCAATTACCTGATCCATAGAATGAAAGTTTTCCTAAAATATTAACGACTCAAAAATTAAAAATATTTCTATTTGTAATGTTACTTCTTTGACAAACCAAATTTAACATAATGTATGAAAGGCGAGGTACTTTCCAATGATAAATGCATCAGCATGGTAAAATTATTTTGACAAAATCAACGAGGTGATCAAATATACCCTCAACAAATTATGCTCCTATGTAGAAAGAATGAGCACTTACCAAGCCAGTCTCCTCAGTGATCTCATCCGAGTCTTTTACCTTCACTGGCGGTAGAACTACATTGCATGTATTTTCGTTGGAAAACTACCATTTCATGAAAGGAACTGAATTATTAGAGGGCAAGGGAAAAAGAAGCTATAAACCCGAACTACATCGTAAGTACCTATTAAGTTTATTTGTTACAAAAAATTAGAGTGGTAAAAAACAGTGAACCATCACTGATAAAGCATGAGCAACCACTCATGCAAAGGGCCAAATATCTCAAAATGTATTAACAGCCAAGTCAGCAAGAATCCCAAAGAGAACTACTGCAGATAAATGTCATTCTCATGGGAAAGTTCCGTCAATAATTAATGAAGGAGGAGAGCTCTATCCAATGCTTCCTTAGAAGGGTGTAAAACTACAGACAAATCCATTACCCACAGCAGGTTATTCTAATCTAACAAGCAGTTTATCTTTGTTAATCAGTTTATATAATGCACAATCTTTATGCTGCAGGCGCAACTCCTAATGATTGTTCACCACAGAAAATTGGTTTCTCTGTTTGGAATCTTGGATATTGCAATGAGTCCAAGCACATGTCATTGATATATGAATACATGGCTAATGGAAATTTAAGGCAACATTTATCAGGTGCGTTTTTATGCCCTGTTGTATTGTTTCATCTCAATAATGATTCTGAAACTCTATTTCTTGTTCATAGGTAAAGTTAAAATCCATTGATGGATTTTTTGGTTCCTCTGTGGATTCTCCATTGATGGATGTCGTTGTACTTCCTACGCTCTTTTCCTTTAAATTTGCAGTATGACAGAGAACCCTAGTTTTAAAATTGAAATATAAAGTAGGAAGACCTTGTATCCCTTTCTCAGCTTCTAAAACTGGATGAGCACGGTGATTCTGCTTCAGAGAATACTTCTGAAATCACTCCAAATCCACAACCTGAAAAAATCATGGCCCAGCAAAAAATTGATGATTCGGCAGCAACACCAATAAAATCAGCTTTGAGGCAACCAAGGATGGTACCCCATCCCTGACTTGGGGAGACACTATCCTCAATTATTAGCCTCGTAAAACTTTTTAGACACTGACAGATCTGAGGCCGAGCCCACCGCGACGATGATCTAAGCTCCTTGCTCGTGAACCCGACAGTCCATTACACTACCCTGAATTGAATCCGACACCAAACGATTAGGTTTAGAACTTGACTTGCCTTGAGATGGGAACCGCGGCTGAGTTGCGTGTGGGCTGAGCGAATGGCGGCGAAGGGTGTTGGGGTTGGCCGAGCGACGACGGTCTGACGGAATGGTCGGCGACGAACGACGTTGAAGTTTAGGGACGGCTGTGCGAGCACGAGCGATGGAGCGGTCGGCCACGATCTGTGTCGGGTTCGGTTACATGGCGCCGATCGGAGTGAAAGCTCTCCCTCTCTCTATCCGTTGCAAGCAACCGAGAGGAAATCCGAGCGAGAGAAGAGAGGACTGAGAAGAAACCCTAAAGTTGGCTTGGAAGAGGAAGAGAGTACTGAGACTATGAGAAGCGTAATGACCGAGAGGCTACGAGAAGTGCAAAATTCTAAGGGAAATATAATATTTTTTTAATATTGGGCGGTCCGGGCGGTCCGGTTCTAGAACCGGACCCCGGAACCGGAAACCGGACCGCCCGGTCACCGGTTCCAATTTTAGGAACCGATAACCGGACCGGATCCCCTAAAACCGGGAACCGGACCATCGGTTCCGGTCCGGTCCGGGCGGTCCCGGTCCGGGCGGTCTTTTTTGCACACCCCTAGTAAATATGTCATAATAGACATAGTTTAAGGTTTTTGGTAAATCTTGCCATATAATATATACAGAGTAAATTATGATGTGAATTACCAGCGATCTTCTTCGCTTCCGCTTCAGTTAACATCGCAGCAAATCCACTGAAGCTCCTTTCGTAGCTATACAGCAATAGCTTTGAGGGATCATTGCTGTACATATTCCCAAACTTCTTATGAAATAGTTCGCTCTAATCTAGATTAAGTCAAATGAATACACCACGATGAAAGTCCGGACAAGGTAAATTTTATTCCATCCGAGATTTGATTGTTGTCCAAGATATGATAAGGCCAGATAAAACATGGAGACAATCCGGATTAAAAAATTTCACGTGGAGGATGTGATAAATGTGGATAGTTTCTTCCTTTTTTTTTTTTTGGATGGTACTTGAGCTATATAATTAAGGAAAGGTAGCAAAAACGGGTCTTCCCCAAAAATTTTGGTCATCGATAAGCTATATTAATACACCTAAAATACGAATCCGGTTCATTAACAATTCAAATGTGAAAAAATGGCGAGATAACATTTTTCTTCTGCATGCTTATGGAGTTCCTTGATTATAGATTGGTACAAATTATTAGCACTTGTGAATGACCTAGCCCCGAACAAATGTTGATTGCCTGACCTGCCCGTGATTTTCTGGAGAATGTTGATGTGGTGAGGCGACGATGCGAAAACATCATTTTTGAGGGCGCCCATGTACACAATGAAGGCCTGGTAGCATTAGGTAGACATTTGAAACATGTAAGAGAAATGCGTAAATGACTGAAAAGTTGCTCCAAGAATATAGTTGTTCAACAGGAAAATTATCAAAAAAAGTCATAAATCTATTAAATGGCGGTTAATTCAATTCTAAACTTTTCAATATGACCGATTTAGTCCTAAATCTGTTGACCATTTGCCAATACAGTCACTCCGGATAATTTTGGCCGGAAATTGCTTACGCTGGCCGTCCTACATGGCATGGCCAGCGTTGACCTAGACATGTTTTGCATTTTCTTAATATCTTTGAGTATTTTTATAATTTTCATAATTTTTTCTTTTCTTCTTACTTTTCTTTCCTCTTTTTTTTTTTTTTCCAATGTGGACCGAAGAGTGCGTCATGGCCCTTGCCTGTGACTAGGGGTGTGCATGGTCCGGGCCGATCTGGTCCCGACATGGAAGCGAGGACTGGACTAGTAGTCCCGGTCCCCATATTTTCGAGACCAGGGACCGGACCGGGACCAGACCGGACCAGGACGGCGGTCCGGTCCTGGTCATGGTCTCGACCCAGTAGAACTGTTAACACCAACTAACTGCTTATAAAAATCTAGTCAGTAGAATAAAATATTCTTCGATTGTATGTTAATTTACAATTTATAACCTCGGTTGAATGAAAAGGTAGATAAGTTTTTTTTAATCATTGTTTTGTTTTAGTTTCAAATATTTCTATTTCTTTTTTCTAATTATATAGATTTATATATATAAAAATAACTATATATTATAGGTGGGCCGGGCCGGGCCGGTCCTAACACATGGAACGGGGGACCGGACCGCCCGGTCACTGGTCCCATTTATTGGGACTGGGGACCTGACCGTCCACTTCAAGGACCGGACCAACCCGGCCGGTCCTGTCTAGGTCGGTCCGGTCCAGTTTGCACACCCCTACCTGTGACTAGTAACCTCTGTTGGCCACTGCTAAGGCCGCGGACTAGCGGATGAAAACAAGAAAATAACAACTGAAAAAAGGCAAGAAAAGAAAACATAAAAATTTTAAAAAGAAAAATTCAGAAAAATAAAAAAAATAAAAAATTATCCACGTTAGTGCCGACCGTGCTACGTAGATAGCTAGCGTCCATGTTAGCCATTTCCATCCAAAGTTGATCGAAAGGACTACATTAACAAATCATTCAAAGGTTTAGAAATAAATTGACCAAATTAAAAAAAAGTTTTTATTGAGTTGATATCCGTATAATATGTTTACGGCTTTTCTGGATGATTATCCAATTCATACCTCGTGCAACACAGTGTTAACGTTCTATATATCAAAGTCGGCGAGCAGTAATTTTTGTAACAAATGCGGAAAACAAACACAGAACATCATAATTTACGTGATTTGATCAAGGTGATCTACGTCCACGGGCGAGGCAAAATGAGATTCCACTATAATCAAAGAGAGTACAGATTACAAAAGTCGTTCTCAGCGACTGAACAAAAACACACTGCTCACAAAACTCTCAGATGACAAAAAATCGCCGTACACACAAATAAACCATAGCCGCAGCATAAATAAAAGCCCAAAAAGAGATCTGTTGCCCCCGAACCCCCATAGAGATCTGTTCGCACCCATATGGAGATTTGTTCGCTTGCTCCGAGTTGGGCCTATCCGCCCAACTCTTTGCGTCACGAACCAAATATCAATTTTCTCTCTACTTTTGGTCCGCACAAAAAATATGTCGGTCGAGTGATGAACCGGACCGAGTGCATAAAATTCAAGACATATTTAACAGTAATCAATCACAAAGAATAATTCCTATTGATCTCTCTATTTCATTTATCAAATAGAAGTGTGGATCTGACCCCCAAAAGAAAAAGGATTTCATATGATTTATGGAGGTTCAATAATGATTTGTTCGATCTATCAAAACGGTCTTTAGGCAAGAATTTTTTTACTTAAACAAAAAGAATACACATTACATCATAAACACGGCAAAAAATTGAACGAGAAAATTTTCGAGATCGAGAGAGAGCGAGAGGAGGGTCGCGGACTTGCCTTTCGAACACCATCTCGGGGGACCATCCATCTGATCAGTAGATTACCAACAAGGGCGACGACAAAGATTTGGAGGAGGAGAAACTTTGTAGTTGCCATTGAAGAGCAAGTGAAGAAAGTTGCAGATTGTGTTAGGGCAGATGATGCAGAAAATTGGGAACTCTTATAGTCCCTCCCCAGAAAGTCTCCCCGAAAAGTCTCCGTGTTCATAGTTGATAGTGCAATCGCATGGTGACAAAGTCGATGTCGGTACGAGTTCGTGATACACATGGGATCTCCAGTTTCACTTGAATTGATGTCATGTTTGCTTGTTTTTTTTTTTGTTTTTTGTTTTTTTGGTAAAAGTAAGAAATGTATTGAAACTAAAAAGCACTGATTACAGGACAAATCTTCACCGGCACCATAAAAGTGTCGTTAAAAGCACAGGGGCAGCTCGGGTTGCAAAATAAATAATTTGCAAAAATAAATAATTTATATCAATTGAAAAATAAATTATTTGAAAAATATTTTTTCTTAATAGGATCATTTATATCAATTGAAATAATTAGTCGATGAAAAATATTTTCATCACCGACTAGAATTTATTTCCAAATATTTTCATGAATGGTGAAATTATTTATAGACGATCATTTTAGGAAATATTTTGTAAATCATTGATTTTCCTGTGAACAAACGGAGCTTCGAATCCAAACTGGTGTTTATGGGTGATATTCGATGCTCCAGTCGCGCCCGTCCATTCAATTTTTTGAGGTCTTTTTTGAACGCTCATCTTACTTGACTAACTTCATTTTAATGTTTGTAAATTTCGCCTGTTCTCCATAAGTCCTTGTCCTATCCTATGGCCACTGAAAGAATTGCACATCGCTCTCTATATATGCCACACAAACTATAAAAATAATAATATAATCAGCATGCTGTTAAACATCTCAAATTAACAGGTTTAACCTAACCTAACCTAACCTAATTATGTCTTATCTAAAACATTTCGACTTCCGATTGTACCCTCAACAACATTGACAAATCATCGGATAATTAAAACTTTTAGTGTTTAATTTTAAATGAAAAAAATGACACAAATGAAGTATCTCATTGCTCTATATATCAATGAATTTTTCCTATACGTCAATGGATTATTTGAACACATCGTAGCGTGTCGCGTGCGCAAAACCTATGTGTGGCACGTGCACGTTCGCTTCACATCCGTTCGACGCACATTAATAGTTTGATATTATGTCTTAAAAGAGCTTTTGTCTATATTGAAGTAGGTCGTTACTATGTTTGTGGACCGCAAATTGACCATGCTATTTTTGTTCAAAAGTGAATTTGTAAATATTTATAGTTTTATTTCCATTATCAAATGAGTGAATTGTTTTGATATGGAATGCCCCACATGTCCGAATTGTAGGAACCAAGCAATCAAGATGTAAAACCATGTAAGTTATACGAATCGTGTATTTAGGCCTAATTTCCTAAAAAATCTCAAATTTTAAGTTCAGTCTCAAATTTGTCCCATTTTTTTTTGTCTAAAAGAAACTCCAAACTTTAAGTCTAGTGTCAAATCTGCCCTAGGCTTTTTGTTGTCTCAGAAAAATCCCAAATTTTAGGTCTAGTCCCAAGTACCCCAAACTTTTTTTCTAAAAGAAAAATCATAATTTTTTATTCAAATCTCAAATCTATCCCCATTAGCCCTCTGCACAAAAATCGTCATTTGTCGTTGTTGACATCTAATTTCGGATCAGCTTTTTTTAGCTTATTCTTAAAAAATTCATAAAAATTACAAAATCAACTTTGGTGGTCTTAGCCAAGCCTAAAGAACCATTTTTGACAAAAAAATATTTTTTTTTTTATATTTTTCGTATTTTTTAGTATTTTTAGAAAATAGGAAAATACTTGAAAATTCATGAAAAATAGCATTCCAGATCACAAAAATATGAAAAAATAGTCAATATTTTTATTTTAAATCCTTTGTATTTTTGACCTCATAAAAAGTCCAAAATAAAATTCAATTTTAGGTGTTCTTTGTTACACATATGATTGAATTTGGTAAAAAAAATGTCAATTGAGTCTTTTAATTTGCAATTTTGGCATTTTTTAGGATCTTGACATTCAATATAATTGTCCCTTATTGCAATTTAGCCCAATTATTTGCACAAATGGCTCAATTGCATGAATTGGGCAAAATTGCATACTTAATTGCATTTTAGTCCTTGAATTTGAGCATATTTGAAATTACTTTCAATTCAGGAATTATCATTGCAAATTGAAGTCACTACCTAATTATTTTCATCATTTTGAATCAATTGGCATGGGTGATTTTGTCCAATTTGATCATTTGAGCCTCCAATTTCACGATTTGCCTAATTGCAATTAAATGAAAATTTAAGGTTTTTGTTGAAATTGACATGAAATTTTGGGCAAAATCATATTTTTGGATAAAATTCATGACCTAAATTCGATTTTGATGTTCAATTACAAAAATTCCAAGTCAATTTAGGATTAATTTTGAAAATAGAGTCAGAATCGATTTTGACCGGTTAGACCCCCGGTCCGGAACAGTGTTGCCTTCTTCCTCAAGCCCCCCCCCCCCCGCGCGAATGAACAGTCCACAGCTCGATTTTGATCAAAAAATTGAAGGGCAATTCGCGACTAATTGGAAGGGGAATGGTGTGCGTTTTGTTCCTTTTATCTTCCCCCGTCGATTGAAACTGACGGCACCATTCGACATCGCCGGAGGAAGGAGCGATTGGCCGGTCAAGGTCGCGGTACTTGCAAAAGTCAATGAAAGCAAAATTCAGATCAAATTCATCCAAATTCGTACCAAATGGAGAAGGCCGGAGATCCTGACGGACATGGACGGAAACCCAACAGATTCCGTCACCGTCCGATGACTAAACGGCGCATGGGAGGCACGTGACAGGGGCAAATGGGAGTTCCCCGTTCGGTGCCAAAATTTGAAACATGTATAAAGGCCAATTGACCTTCTAAAACGGGGGTTTGGTTAGTTCGGTTGGGGGAGGATTGAACAGAATCAACAGAGAGAGAGAACGGGAGAGAGAGAGAGCTCACCCTCCATTGCCATTGTCGAGGGTGGAGCTCGGATTTGCAGAGCATCGATTGGGCCTTTTCAGGCTAGACCAAAGCTCAAAGGGATCATCAGGAGATCGCCCAAGCTGCCAGGAGTCGATCGTCACCGACCGCACTGCCTGAAACCCCAAAAATAAGTAAGTTCAATCTTCAAGCTTTCTTACTGAGCATCAATGGCGGATCTCGTCTTTGGCCATGGTTCTTGTAGTTAGCATGTGCGTTTTGCTCCCCAAGCATCACTAACCATCGTCGCATCTTCATTTTGCATTGACATCGCTTGAATACTACGAATTGAGTCTCCAAATCCAACCTCCATTGTCGTGCTCTGTTCATTCTTGCATAGCCAAATCTAGGTCATGCGAGCTCAATCGGAGCTCGAGGTAAGTCTTCTGAACCTCCATTGATGCTATTCTGTGACTGAATTGTCATGGTTTGATGTAAATCGTGCGATCGAACTTCCATGGCCGTACTCGGCGTTCTGCATGATACTCGCGATTTCGTGAATTGGATGCTCTGATTATTGGATATGTTAAACTAGAGATTGCTGCGAGTCGGGTGCCGGTCTTGTGTAATTCCGTCGAGGTTTCGCCGTTGGATCATTGCCGGAGGGTTTCGGCCGTCCATTTAGTCATAGTCGAGAGGTTGAAGACGATACACACGTGGCGGAGTCAACGAGTCAAAGGTCTATGTGTCGTCCTGTGGTTGGTCCACGTGGAAGTCGAGTCGGCTCGGCCGTTGGTCTGTTAGGCTGAGTTGGTTTAGATCCAACAGCTAGGGTTAATCGAGTCCAATAATTGGTGGCCGTTCGATTAGTAATTAGGATTATTCGAAAATAGTTTTAAAATCAGAAAATCAAAATAAGTCGAAACGGTGCCGTTTAGGTTAGTGGTCGAGCGGCGTCGTTTAGGTTAGTGAGGATGGACGGCCTAGATCTAGTCTAGCCTTCTAATCCTAACCGTAGATTTTGGTAGATCAATCAGACGGCCCTGGTCGAGTCTCTGTTTAATCTAGGCCGTAGACTTTAGTAAGCTGATCCGGTGGCCGTGGATTAGCCACGTGGTTCAATAGGAACCGTCGGATCAAGTCTAAATAATCAGAAAATAAAAAAAAGATGATACGGTGTCGATTTGGAGCTGTGGGTCGCGCGGGTCCGAGTTTGGGCTGGGTTCCGACCCGAGTGGGTCAGGTCGACCTAAGTGGGTCGGGTCGACCAGATCCGAATCATATTTTTAAAAATAAAAAAATCGAAAAATGATTTAAAAATAAAATAAAATCAGAAAAATTCTAGAAAATCCTAAAAAATGCTAGAAAATCTTAGAAAATCCCAAAAAATGTAGGAAAATTATGGAAAAATCCTAGATACTCCGGAAATCTCCAAAAATTGAGGATTGACCACAGACAGCTGGTCAATCATATTTTTAGGGTTTCTTATCCGTTCTCCCAAGAATTGACGATATTACCCTTTAGGGGTAAGTCGCCCCTACTGTGTGTGCGAGATAAGTCGATAGTGCTAAGATAAGAATTAGGGTCGGTTAGGCGATCAATTCTTGGGTTTGGGTTTTCGAATCTCGTCCCTTTTCTCGAAATGGCGATTTTACCCCTCAAAAGGGTAAGTCGTTGTTCTTATTCCAATCGAATCCTGAAAATTGCTTAAAATTAGGGTTTGGGTTAGGCGAGTGACTAACCCTAATATTTGAGATTTTCAGTTCTCATCTTCACCTAAAATGACGATTTTACCCCTCAAAGGTAAAATCATTTTTAAATTTCAGGAAAATTTTGGAAATTGTCGAAAAATAGGAAATTGATTGGTTTGATCGCCAATCCTATTTCCACCATCTTTTGACTGTACACTTTATCTAAAATGACGATTTTGCCCTTCCAAGGCAAATTATCCCTAAATTTCTCAAAATTACGATTTTGCCCATCCTGGGCAAATCATGTCAAAATCACTCCTAAGCCTTGATTGATACTTCTCTAGGATAATAGGGCCTCATTAGGAATGCCATGCTGCTTTCATGTGGTTTATCCGTATGCTTTGGATCCTTGATTTGCGCATTTTTTTCTTCTGATTGCGAGTGCTAGGATAGTCATTCCTATCTGCATGGACTCCTAGATTTAGGTTCGTACCCCCACTCATCTGTATGAAATCTTAGGATTGGATAAAGCATTCAACTTAGGTGCCGAAAGGGCGTCAACTCTGACAGTTGGCGTAACAAAGTCCCCGATCCCACTTCTCTAGTTTTCGCAGAATCGAATAGATCGCTCCCAACTATTCGATAGGGTTTCTGATCGTACCCTCCACGAAACGATTGGTGGTGACTCCTTGGCATGTACACATATCATATGTCACCAGACCGCACCGAAGGTCGACCACGTATATCCAACCGTTGCGATTTGGGTAATGGACCTTGGGAGAGGCCCGCGTCCGATCAGGCGACATCGGGCGGCCCATTAGACCTCGCCTCCTTGTGAGAGGGTCGCGACAGACTGGCGACTACGCTAACTGTTGTGTTAGATGTTTTTGCGGATATGAGAAATAAGGGGTGGAGTGATTGTTGACATTTTTTCTGCAGATTGGAGTTAGGAATGTATATTTATTTTTAGCACATATCGAAGCGGTGTTTGATACAAACTGATGTGCATGACTTGCATTGTGATGATTACGACACATCGCACACACTGACGGTCAAACCCCTAATGCAACCACCCCTAAGTTACCTTAGATAGGGAAATTGTACGAAAGGATCTTGTGTTTGATGGCACTTGAGACTTTCGTGTTCGTTCCCGCTTACAATCCAAATTGGCGATATCTAGCCCTCTTGGGTAGGTATCCTTGAGGAGGAATCTGCCTCATTTGGATCGTGGGAGCCTGACCCATAGGTTTCTCACCTGATTCTCGATTTTTTTTAGAGTATACCCACTTGTCTCATACGCATATCTATGGAAGGTTGGTATACCTAAAACCACTCATCATTACAAGGGAACATTTGACATTCCCCGAGTTTGGTTGGTAAGGCATTTACTTTCAATGTACTTCATAGTTCGATTCATGCATTATATGCACCCATTTGCATTCGCATACATCATGAAATCACTCAAGTGACTAATTGAAATAACAATGATAAGGGGCTAGGATGTCACTGTTTCCTAGAAGCTCAATCGAGTTGGTGACCTTCGAATACCTAAGTAAAGTCACTCGCCCTGGACCGAACACGAGGTTGCACTTTACCAGATTTGTGCATGGCCGAGAGCTAACCGGACGCAAGTTGGGATACGCTGAAGACGATAACCTCAGGTTCAAGCGACAAACAGACGAAATGTTCAAGAATTACTTGGAGATGAAGAGACAACATCGCAATCACTTAGCTAGAGACGCATATGCTCGTCGAAAGGCTGAACGGCAAGCTAATGAAGATATACCCATGATCACCCTTTGGGAAAAAGAAGACGCCCTGCGATCAAGACAAGACCGAAGCACATCGTATTCAAAAAGACGAGATGTGAGAAGACTCCTGAAGTCATTATACCATGGACCAGACAATGGCTAGAGGAGCTGAGACCCTTTGATCAATTCATTGAAGACAACCCCTCACACTCAACTGGGGGAGGGTTCCCAACTGACTACCATTTTAAATAAGATTAGACCTTTGGGAAGGGGTGGCTTAGATTCTCACATTCCATCGGCCTTTTATGGCTTTCTTGTTTGTAAAGTCTCTCTTTACCTTTCTTTCATTAGGTGTCCTGATTGTAATAAGGGATTCACTCTGCTCTACTCCCATTTGATGTATTGACCAATGGAATGTGACTTTGTTATTCCCTTTAGTCACTAGAGTAAACATGACTAAATTGCATAATTCACTTGCTTGAAATTCAAATTAGACTTTGAGTCGGGTTTTCCAGACCTGAAAAAGGCTATAATCTCCATTTCTCCAATTGAACTATGCAATTAGGTCAGCCTATGCATATTTCATGGTATTTGCATAGTCACATGTTTAAAAGTAATTTCTGACGATTGACTTTTCAAAATCATCTGCATATTTTAGACTTGATGGGAAAGAATGATATTCAAGTGTTCAAAGTCCCCCGAACCGAGCTCCTATCATGGTGGGATAGCATGGGCGAAGCCAGCTAGAAATACGCCAAATCACGACTGGGGTATTTATTGGAGCTGCTGAAAATTGAGTGCCCACCTGCCTTTATCCAAGCCATGACGCTCTATTGGGATCCTACCACCTCTACATTCTGCATGGAAGGGCTGGAAGTTACCCCTACTCTTGAAGAGTACAACGTCGTCATCGGAGTTGAGTTTACTCACTTACTAGTTTAACATCCCATAGGATTTGAGCCCTTGAGTCAACTAGCTGAATTCCTTGATACAAGCCTCAACGAAGTCAAAGTAGATGTCAAAAGTAATTCTGGGTGAATTTCCATATCTTTCCTTTTAGATAGATTTCCTAACCTCCCTGCCGCTAAGGGAACTAAATCTAGTAAAGCCTTTGTCTTGGCTTTCTTTAGCTTTGTGCTATTCTCGATCTCGTCTGTTACTTTCGACCCTATTATAGCTGTAGTGGTCAGACAAGTTTGTTGTGGATGGGATTACTCGAACGTTATCCTTGCTGAAACCTTCCTTTCCCTAAACCGCTTCAAGAAAAACAAGAATGGAATCTTTAGGGCCTCTAGTGATCTTCTGTATCTGTGGTTCACGTCTCATATCAGACAATTCCATATCCGAATGGGTTTCACTGAGATTAGCTCCAATGCCCATCCTCTTAAAACTATCGTCAGAACCCATACACACATTTTAAAGTTCAACTTTATAGAATGGAAGAAATTCCTTGGAACTCTAAAATCAGAATAGCTCCGATGGCGGCTTAGATTGTCGACACTGGGCAAGGTCAGGCTCGCATGTAATGACGAAGACCCAGTCCCTTTGTTAGGATTCACAAGCGCTACTTCGTATTATCCGAAGAGGGTTATCCGATAGTTTGGGTCATTGCATGAGATCCCTTCACCACTGCGACCTGATATCTTCTCGTTTGACATGCCAGAAGAGACCCTCATAGGAGAAAAGAAGAAACAGTTTGAAGCTAAGGTGGAATTTATTATACACTATTTGAAGAACTCTCAGGCTGAAGATATAAGATGGCCAGAAGATATGACTTGCAAGGAGAACGTTCATAGGGCTACCACAGAATATATTCAGCACTTTGAGGCGGCCAAACGCAACTTTGTCGAGCCTTATGTACCTGAATATATCGTACCATACGTGCCTGGGGTAGAGACGTACATACCCGAAGATATGGGATTGCCGTCGTATTCAGAAGATGAAGAATCCCAGACTGAATGGATTGATCTGTACTGGGACGATGAGGATACCTTAGACCTCAAGTGTCCTAGACTTGAATAGGCTATTCTGTCAAGTGTAAAATGAGCAAACATTATGATGCCTTTTCAGCATACTCACTTGTATTGAATATTACTTTGGATACATATGCATGAGTGTTGACATGTTTTATGAATGCATAAAAACTATCGTCAAAGATTACGCTTCTTTTAATTTCATGAATTCTTTTGGGGAATAATTAAAAGAACTGCCCACATGAGACTAAGGCTCACAAGGTAATCCTTTTTCTCATTCATCAATAGAAAACATGCAATTAGAAGAATCAAGTACTTCATTTTGTCAATCTTGAAGAAACACTCACTTGTTATTTTTAAATAAACAGGTGCATTCTAATCACGGAATTACCAACGCATCGTTTTCGCACTCGACTTAAGACAAGAATGGAATAACATGAGTTGACTCCACGAGTAGGCATGCTGGAAACCCAGATGATTGCTACGGCGACTATAATGGCTGATATTAAGGCAACGCTGGAAACCTCCCTCGCCAGACAGACAGTGGCTCATAACCAGAACAACTCAGGTCCATCCTTCGCATCCGATATGGCTGATAAAGAAACGGCAGAAGATACCCAACGTACAGAGGAAGATATCCGTATGCCGAACATCCAGTCACAGCCAAAGGCACCCCCTCTTGTCATCAATCTCGAGAAGGAGGAAAAAGGGAAGCAGACCGTGAAAACTGAAGCGGAGGCTAAGAGAATAGCCAAGATCGAAGAATGTTTAAGCAGCTAGGGTTATGAGCTGGCCCGTTTTGACAAGATATCTCATTTCACCAAGGTGGAGACCCCTCCTGATTATAAGGAGCCAGACTTCGTGAGGAAATATAATGGGACAGGCTATCCCCGTGCTCACCTTAAATATTACCTGCATAAGATGATGCAATATTCAGACTACGTTCCGTTGCTGATGAATACGTTCCAGGAGAGTTTGGCTGGCGCCGCCTTGGTTTGGTTCATCGAGTTGGACTTGGATGACTATGATGGGTGGGAAGATCTTGTAGAAGATTTCCTTAGGTAGTATAAGTTCAACACAGCTACGGCCCCGACAAGGGAAGACCTGTTATGAACTTCAAAAGCGAGGGGTGAAACGATCAGAACATACGCCCAGAGGTGGCGAGTTTTGGCAACCCAAGTAAAACCGTCAATCCTAGAAGAGGAGCTGATTGACTTGTTCTTAAAAGCACTTCCATACGAATACTTTGACAGATTGAACACCTCAGGATGTCAAACCTTTACTCATCTAATAATGGTGGCCGAGAGACTCGAGTGAGCCTTAAGAGAAAGGAGGCCGCATGAAACTTCTACCAGAAAGCAATACCCCCTGAAAAAGGAGAGAGAGGCTGGGCTTGACATAACCTTCATACCAGACCCCCATTTGCCCAAGGTGTTTAATAACTCCAATCAGACCAAGGGAGGATCATCGTGATCGACGTCAAAATGGCAAGAGCCTAGAAAGAGACACCCCAAAAGCAGTTCTCTCAGCTCCCAAGGCCTTTATCCAAGCTGCTCCCAATGTTGCTAGAACAACACTTGGTGGCAAAAGAATCTCCTAGGAAAAATCCTATTAAATATCCTGGCTTTGATGAGAGCCAGACCTGTGTCTATCACATGGGTGAAAGGGGACACAACGTAGATAATTGCTATATCCGTAAGCTGAAGGTGCAAGCTTTGATCGACAGTCAGATTTTGAAGTTTGATAACATGACTCCGAATGTACAAGAGAACCCACTCCCTAATCACCAAACAGTAGGGGCGATATTCACTGATGAAGAAGAAAATCACCTGGAACTGAAGGTGGATATACCTAAGCTAACCAACATTCTGACGATCGCTTCATTATATCCAAAAGAGGGGGAAGTTTCTGCTGACATGAAGAAGTTGTGTATCGCTAAGATGATGAGCTTGGGGATAATGTCGAGTGTTACCGATGAAAGATTCAAGGGAGTCGAGGCCTCTATAAGCTTGGAAGGGAGCCACTTTGTGATTAAAACTGAACAGGGAAACATGTGGAGTATCCCGCACGAAAGCCTGGTAGGCGATCTTGAACTGATTATCAAGCCAGAAGAAGAACTTGATGAGGATGAACTGGAAGCTAGCAGCGAAGTTTGACAGATCGCAGATTCATGGCTAAAGCACTAGAAAGGGGCAAAGTCATAGACAATCTAGGGGAGGATTCTGGGGGGTACAACTTCAAAGTGAAATATTTGGCTCATCCTAGTTTCTATCAGAGGATGGATGATATCATACCAGATGGCTAGGAAGGTATGGATGATCATGTTCAGCCAAAAACTCAGAAGGATGAAGCGATGCCCTTTCTGAAGGAACCTGAATCGTCGCTTGATCAGACGATGAACGTCGAGGTTAACATGGAGCAATACACTAAGACAAAGAGATCGAAAGTTCGGCAGAAAAGCTCAGTTGAACTATTCAAGGGAATGGGAGAGTACCCGGAATTTGCAATAACAACAGAACCAAGTGATATTTACGGGCATCGTCAGCTGGAAAATGAAACTATAATAAAAGACTTTGGCGACACTGTATCAATGATTGAAGCCGCTACGACTGTGGTAATCAAACTAGAAGAGCTCGATAGCTTGAGTAAGATAGAGGATTGTCCGATTAAACCTGTTGTGATTCGACTGCCAAGAGATGAAGCAGACAATAGAGCTGAACCAGAGGCGTCGTGCCTGATGACAGTAACTATAAAAGTCCATTCGGTAGAAGAATACGACCCTAAGGCAGTCCACTAGGACTATAGGACGAAGGAAGTAGATGCGGTAATGAGGTTTGGACGATTTTACGCCCCTAGGGAAGGCGAGTCCGAAAAGAAAGAAGTTTCAAAAGAAAACGCAGAAAAACTCATGTCCATCATTAAAACTAGTGAGTTTGAAGTGATAGAGCAATTAAGAAATATGCCGGCCCAAATATCTCTGTTAGATTTGTTCATCAACTCAGAGAAGCACAAAGATGCACTGTTGAAAATACTAAATGGGGTGTATGTCCCTGAAACTATTAATGATGTGCAGTTAGGAGACTTTGTAGGGGCGATCCTTCTAAAAGACCAACTAAGCTTCTCCGATGAAGACTTCCCCATGGAAGGGAGAGGGCACAACAAGGCTTTATACATTACAGTACAGTGCAATGGAAAGAGAATAGCGCACGTATTAATTGACAACGGATCCACTTTTAACATCTGCCTTTTAGCTACATTGAGGAGTTTGGGCATCAAAGAAGAGATTGTTAAAACTTCCAAAATAGTCGTGAGAGCTTTTGATGGAATGAAGAAGACTGTGGTAGGTAAGATTGAGCTTGATGTGCTCATTGGCCCAATCAAATTCTCTATAAACATCCAAGTGATGGATTTGCCTAGCGCATTCGGATTCTTGTTGGGAAGACCTTGAATTCATGTGGCTGGAGCCGTACCTTCAAGCTTACATCAGAAAGTACGATTCGTAGTGGATGGGAAAGTGGTTACCGTACATGGAGAAGTTGATCTCCAAGCATATCAGAGCAGCGCCATTCCCTACATTGAACCCGAAATTAAGTTGGAAGCAAGCTACCATTCCCTAGAGCTGGTGGCAGCGGTGCACACTCCCATGGGGGCAAGATTGAAAACTCCTTATATCTCTGAAACCAACCTTTTACCAACTAAGATGTTACTGGCGTACGGGTACAACCCAGGAGAGGGTCTGGGTAAGTACGGTTAATGAATGAATACTCCTCTATAGTTGAAATCCAACGAGCATAAGATGGGCTTGGGGTATCAGAAAACCCGCATGAGTGAGTCTGCCCCTAAGACAGCCGGCCGAGGCCGAGGCAAGAGTCAGGGACGCCATGGAAGCAAGAAAAACCAGAAATATTCATTCATTGGTTCTCCAGCTTGGAAGGGCAAATCTAAGATGTTCAGCAGCCTTTTGAACGAATATTTCAGTAAGAACTCTAAGTGGTTGTCAGAAGAAGATATAGTTCCAGCAGCAGAATTAGATCTGGCAAACCCTTTCCTGGAAGACGACTTCGTGAATGTCATCATAGAGTGGCTGGGTGATGAAACCACTACTTCTGAGTAAAGAAATATCTTCCCTACTCTTGATACTGCATTTAAATTTCATGCATTTTGTCGCACTTTTAGTTTCCGTTGTTTGAAATAAATGTAGGAAGACGCCTTTGGATCTCCGGCCGTTGGTCCAAACAGCATAACTTGTAATGTGACCCATTTTGTATTTAATAAAATCGCATAAGTTTTGTTAAGGGCATGTGGAACCACAAATCAGCCCGATGATGACATTAGTCCTCCACACAGAAGCTTGAGGCCTGATTTTTGATATGATTCCTAATTTCTAAAAGATTTATGAGGAACAAGGATGCCCCAGGATATGAGGACTAGTTCCATTTATGCCTGCACTTATTTTAAAATATCTTTTGAAAAGATTTTTCACACTCATGCATGGCATTTCTATATAAAGTGTAGACTAACCATGCTCATGATATTTCAGGCATATCATCTCAAACATACATACCAAGTTGTTATGCGATTCAGATTGCCACGTTGGTTGTTCCTACAACATTGAAGAGGATGAGGATGAAGGTTATGCATCTATCCGTAGAGAATGGAGTGCCTTCGAAGAGTCGATGCCTCCCACTTCAGAAGAACCAGTTATTATTAACTTGGGTGACACAACAGATATCAAGGAAATCAAGATCGGTGGATATTTATCCCGCGATGAAAGGCTCAGGTTTACAGAATTACTGAGGGAATATCAGGATGTCTTTGCGTGGTCATATGCCGACATGCCAGGTTTGGATCCCAAAATTGTGGACACGCATTACCCACAGATCCCAGTGTTAAACCTGTCAGGCAAGGCAACAGAAGGATGAAAGCCGAGTTAGAAGACAAAATTAAGGAAGAAGTGATGAAACTTCTTAGGGTAGGCTTTATTGAAGCTATCCCGTATTCGGATTGAATTGTAAATATAGTCTCCGTCATGAAAAAGGATGGCAAAGTTCGGATCTATGTGGACTATCGAGATTTGAATAGAGCGAGCCCGAAAGATGATTTCCCACTACCTCATATTGACGTAGTACCGCAGGGTATGAATTATTCTCATTCATGGATGGATTCTTCGAATATAACCAGATCCTCATGAAATAGGAAGACAAACCGAAGATTGCATTTACCACGCCATGGGGAAACTTTTGCTATAAGGTTATGTCCTTCGGACTGAAAAACGCTGGGGCCACCTATCAGAAGGCCATGATCACACTATTTCATGACATGATCCATAGGGAAATCGAAGTATATGTCGATGACATGATCGCCAAGTCCAAGAAGGGACAAGATCACATTCAGGTGCTAAGAAAGCTGTTTGAGCGACTACACAAATACAAGTTGAGGTTGAACCCTAACAAATGTGTGTTTGGGGCAAAATCTGGGAAACTTCTCGGATTCATGGTCAGTAATAGGGGTATTGAGATTGATCCTTCAAAGATTCAAGCTATCCATGACTTAGCAACTCCATCAACAGTGAAAGAAGTAAGGAGTCTTCTGGGGAGATTGAACTATATTGCCAGGTTCATCAGTCAGTTATTAGATGTGGCTAAATCGATTTTCAGACTACTCAAGAAGGGCGCAAAAGTGACATGGGACACAGAATGCAGCCAGGCATTTCAGAAGATAAAAAACTATCTAGTCACTCCACCAGTACTTGTGCCGCCCATCAGTCAGTTATCAGATATGGCTCTTCCTTGACCTTATATTTGACTATACAGCAGAAATCTTTGGGAGCCTTACTTGCCCAAACAAGCTAGGTAGATGGTAAGGAAAGAGCCATCTACTACTTAAGCAAGAAATTCACATCGTCTAAAGCAAAATACGTACTTGTTGAAAGGGCTTGCGTAGCGACAGTATGGGTACTTCGCAGGTTGAGACAGTATACCCTACATCATCATATTCAGCTGGTAATAGAAAATGACCCTATCAAATACCTCCTGGAGAAACCCGCTCTGATTGGGAAGTTAGCAAAATGACAAGTGATGTTATCCGAATTTGACATCAGGTGTTCTTCACAAAAATCGGTAAAAGAAAGAGCCATAGCCGATATGCTGGCAGAAAATTCGCAAAGTTGCACGTCTTCTGGAAAGACAAAGGTGGAAGATCAAGTTCTGAACCTGACAGAAGATAAGTGGGTCATGTATTTCGACGGTGCTATTAATCTGTCGGGAGCTGGCACCGGGGCAGTACTAATATCTCCCGAAGGACAACATTACCCTGTTGCATCAAAGATGACTTTCCCTTGCACCAACAATATCTCAGAATACGAAGCGTGTATTCTAGGCCTACGATTGGCTATCGCCATGAAAATACCTAGGCTGCAAGTTTATGGAGATTTCATGCTCATTATTTTACAGACACATGTGAAGTGGAAAACAAAGGACGCAAAGCTTATCCTCTATCATGAATATCTTGAAGAGTTGACACTTAAGTTTGAAGATGTGTCATTTGAATACCTGCCAAGATCTCATAACCAATTTACAGACGCATTAGCCACACTGGCCTCGATGTTGCAAATAACTGATGGGTTGGAAATAGAATCACTAAGGATCGGCATAGTTGAAAAATTGGCATACCGTATGATGATAGAAGAAGAATTTGACGGAGAGCCGTTGTACTATGACATCCAGAATTATCTCTTAAAGAGAGAGTTTCCTGAAGGATGTCGGCAGGAGACCGGAAGTACATAGCCAGGATGGCCAGCAAGTTCTTCCTCAGTGGACAAGTTCTGTACAAAAGGTCATTTGACTCCACTATATTAAGGTGCGTAGATGCTAAAGAAGCTAAGATTCTCATGAAGGAGATCCATGAAGGTATATGTGGGCCACATATGAACGGCCACCTCCTCGCCAAGAAAATCATGCGGCTTGGCTATTATTGGATGACCATCGAATCAGACTGTTGTCAACATGTCCGGTCATGCCACCAGTGTCAAATATATGGCGATAAGATTAATGCGCCCTCGAACGAACTGCATCAAATGTCTGAAGCCTGACATTTTTCTATGTGGGGGATAGACATGATAGAGCCTATCAATCCAATGGCTTCAAATGGTCATTGCTTCATCCTGGTGGCGATCAATTACTTTACAAAGTGGATAGAGGCCAATTCTTACAAGAATGTCACAACAAGGAATGTGGCACGATTTATTAAGAAAGACATAATCTCTCGATATGGTACCCCTCAAGTGATCATCACCGATAATGGGTCCAACCTGAACAACAAAATTGTCGACGATCTGCTGGATCGCTTTGGTGTTCGACATCTTAATTCTTCCCCTTACCGCCCGCAAATGAATGGGGTAGTAGAAGCCGCTAACAAGAACGTAAAAAAGATCATGGCTAAGACTGCAGAAAATTATAGGGATTGGCATGAAAGGCTACCCTTCGCCTTAATGGCATATTGAACTTCGATCAGAATTTCTACATGGGCAACTCCTTATGCTCTGGTATACGGGATGGAAGCTGTCCTGCTAGTGGAGGTTAATGTTCCCTCTTTGAGAATCTTATCAGAGGCTAAATTCTTCGATACAGAGTATTTCAAACACATATGTGAATAACCGAATTTGATAGACGAGAAACGTCTTAGAGCAATGTGTCATGGTCAAAGTTATCAAAAGAGAGTGGCCAAATCATTTAATTGGAAAGTTAGAGCAAGAAGTTTTGAAGAGAATGACCTGGTGGTAAAGAAGACTCTGCCGAATGCTGTCCATCCGGAAGACAAGTTTATCCCGAACTACGAAGGCCCCTATATTGTCAAGAAAGTCATCACATGATGAGCATTAATTCTTGTAAATTCTGAAGGAGAAGAATTGGGGCACCCTGTGAATTCAGATGCTGTGAAGAAGTATTATCCTTGATATGAAATCAGCTATTGATTATGTGGCTTGTCCCGAAACGATTCGAATCGCTGTGACGATCATTACACAAGCATATCATACATCCATGTATACATTGGCATGTGTTCTGTTTTGCAAGATCCCAAGAAGTAGACTCAGAATCAGATTCATCCGAATGAAACCCTAGGTAGAAAGGTCATTGACATCAAGAACCAGGTGATATGTATCTATTACATTAAGGGTTAAATCATCTTTCACTCACAGAAATGTCTATTCTATTTTACATGCAGGAATGCCTGATGAAGACAGAAGACAACAAAGGAGAAATACTATAAAGTCTCTCACCCCTTGTAAGATGAAAAGAGGAGTAGAATGAACAATCATATGGTCGAACTTAGGAATAAACCTTGTTTTTGAAAAATGAATTCCTGACACTTATTGCACACCTGTCAGAACCGGAGGTTATCCAAGCATGATCAAAGCATACATGATGCATCATTGAAATCCCCTGTGGAGTAAAATGCCTGGAGAAAAATAAAGTGATTTTTCCAAAAACACAGCTTGCTTAGACTATCTAGCAGGAATGTTCCTCTAGATGAAAGGGAAACCTAATCCAAACACGTCCTACACACACTCGAGAGATGAGAGAGGTATGAGGATAGAAAAGCCTGAGCCTGATGATATAAGAGCCTTTCGCATCGATTACATAGATTGAGATGACGAAGGCATTCATTCTTATCCATAAATACTACAAGTAATCGTTGACAAACCCTTTGAGCGGCGGTTTTCATTTCTAAACCCTGTCAAGAGCTGCCTCACATTGGGGTTATACAACAGCCGCCCAGTGGCTTGAACAGGTAAATGGTTAGAAATCTTTTTGCTCGAACTACCATCAATCTTCGTGTGTTGCTATGTATTGATCTAGACGCCTTAGGATGACGGAGAGATGTTCGTTTCTCTACCTACACACTTATATCCATTGTATAACCAATTTGAGCCTACGCATTAGTTTCATATACCCTCGTTGGTGATCATTGTACAGTCCCAGGGGAAAGATGACCAAGACACCGGTGGACATGAAAGCTCAAAAATAAGAGTTACGTGCGAATCTCAGAAAGCGAGGTATTCAAGACAGAAGGGGACTCAAGTCACGCGCCCCAAAGAATGATAAGAGATCCTAGCTCTTAGGAAAAAACAAGGAAAATGCGGGATCGAAAAAAGAGAAAAAGCCGAATCCCCATGTATTAGTAAAGAAAGCAAAAGCCTGACAAAAACAGGGCTGATCTCCACCAAAATGCTGGGGGATCATAAGGCGAAATTTTGGTGATATCAGGGGATTACGGGATATTTCTACCTCCCCAACAAATTTCAAGATGAAGAAGGACCTTTAAGACTTATGTAAAATGAGGCTACCCTTCAAACCGAGTTGTAACCAATTGCCAAAACGACAAGCAATGTCTTTCAAAAGACAGACTCATTCTCAAGCCGCGTAATAGCAAGAAGACTGAAGGCGTCCTTTGAAGAACTATCAATCCGGGATGGAACAGAGGACTGATCGGCAATGATCACCAATGTCAAACCCTTCGTGATTCTAGGCCAAAAACAAGCCTTTTTCGGTCCCCAATCCTACAAACGTTACAAACCTCTGCAGTCTTTTCTGACTAAGACGCCTGGTTTGATACATACCTTAGCTCGAAGAGGTACGAGCAAGATTATTTCTCTCTCATTTTTGCAGGATTCTTGACTTGTAAACTCGGAGCAGATGAAGAAAATTTTTTCGTTCAAAAAAGACATGACTCAGAGAATGAGTCCCCCTTGGGAAACCATACCCAAGCCCAACGTTACGGTCCCGTAAAGACCTCCCGATTGATCGAAATGTATACACTGCGAATGGCCCCGAAAACCCAGGTACAGGTTATTAGGAAATTCGAGTGCTTCTATTGTGAAAAGACCAAAGTCAAAGAATTGGTAAGAAGCCCTTTTTGACGGAGACATTCCAATAGAATGCTTGAAAGCAAGCTTTGGTCGAAAGCTTCAAATTGTTTGATCCAAGGATTTTCCTTACAGAGATTCTTGATCATCTTTGTATGCTTTGAGATGTCTTGGATAACCTCCAGCGTTCTAAGTCATTTTGCATAATTGTATAGGTTAAAATGAGCCTTTACTTGCATTATAATTATCATTACCTCAAGATGACTGATATCTTTTCAAATGAGGAATGAACTCTCAAGTCTACGCTTCTATGAGACTCATGGCAACCCTAGGTCCAAGAAGTACACTTTGCTCCGCAATGAAAAACTTAAGAATCGTCTTTCAGCGATATTTCAGGTTTGAGTTTTCTGCAGGATACTTGGAGTCCCCAGATCCCAGAACACCACCTAACATGCCAAAAGGACAATTTTCAGAATCGTCTTTCTGCGAGATTTCAGGTAACCCCTGTTGACACCTGATTTTTTACCATCTATTATTATGATTTTTATTCTTTAAAATTAATTATAAAAAATATAAAAAAAGGTCATAAAATCACAAAATCAACTTTGGAAGCCTTGACCTAGCCTCGGGGACCAATTTTGAACAAAAAATATTTTTTTTGGTATTTTATAATATTTTTCGAATTTATTTAATTATAAAAATACCCAAAACAATCAGAAAAATACCATTCGTGGTCAGAAAAGTACACAAAAATATTCAATAATTTTGTTTTAATTTCCTCTTCAAGTGTGTCACCTTAAATCTTGAAAATTCGGCTCAGGTTACTATGTTTCTTCACAAAAATAAACCCGAACCGAGCAAAAAAATGTCATTCGAGTCTTTTAATTTACAATTTTCACATTTTTGGAACTTAGACATTCGATTTGATTGCCTACGTTTCAAATTGGTTCAATTGTGCACTGATTTTCTCAATTTTGGCATTAAGAACCTAATTCTAGTTGATTAAAGCCACATAGAAGCTTTCGCACAAGCTCTTCCTCGGGCACAGGCAATCCGTAAAGCCATCGGCGCCGCTCTAAAAAGCAAAAAATGGCATGGTTGGCCGACCAAAAGAAGATTTAATATGGTGGGAGAGAAGGTGGATGGAGCTAGAGAGTATTGAAAAATAAAAAGGGGAGACCACCGACGATTAAAAAAAAGGAAAGGAAGATGATGAGAGGATGCTGGATGACTATAGCGGAAGACCTGATCATGAGGCAAGTCGGCCAAGAAGAAAAAGACTAAAAGAGAAAGCATTGTAGGATAAAAAAAAAGAGGACCACCAGCAGAAAAGAAAAAGGAGAGAGAAGATAGTGCGTGAGAGGGCTCTAGCAATTAAAAAAGACAAGGGGAATGAAGGCAAAAAAAAAAAAAATGGACGGAGAGGGAGGCTCTAAAGAAAAAAAAAGGGACACACACAGGGCGGGGAGCGGATGAGTGTCGCGACCCTCTCGAGGTTGCATGTGGGCTCTCAAGGGCTAATGGGCCGTCCAGTCTGGTCGGACGCGGGCCTCTCCCAAGGCCCGTTACCCAAATCGCAACGGAGGTATGCGTAGTCGACCTTCAGTGTGGTCTGGTGACATGTGCTAAGTGTGCATGCCATGGAGTCGCCACCAATCATTTTTTGGAGGGTATGATTGGACCACCCTATTGAATAGTCGGGAGTTTCTATTCAATTCTGCGATAACCAGAGAAATGGGTTCGGGGACTTAGTTACGTCAACTGTCAGAGTTGACGCCCTTTCGGTACCTAAGTTGACTGAATTTTCTTACCTAAGATTTCATGCAGATGAGTGGAGTACGAATCCTAAATCTAGGAATTCATGCAAATAGGAATGACTATCCTAGCAATCACAATCAATAATAAAATGCGCAAATTAATGAATCCAAATATGTAAAATAATCACATCAAATCAACATGACACTCCTAATAAGGCTCTATTAGCCTAAATAAGTATCAATCAAGCTTAGGAATGATTTAGACATGATTTTACCCATCAGGGGTAAAGTCGTAATTTTGAGACAAAAGTGCTTAAAAAGGGAAAAATCGTCATTTCGGAATGAATCCGGAGTAAAACAATGTCAAAAATAGGTTTGGTCACTCAATTGACCCATTTCCTATTTTTTTTTTTTGCAATTTTCATGATTTTCTGGAATTTTAGAAACCGATTTACCATTCGAAGGGGTAAAATCGTCATTTTCTAAAAATGGGAATGAAATGTGGAAATCTTAGACATAAGGTTTAGCCACCTATCTGGCCCATCACCAAATTCTAAGCAATTTCCACAATTCATCGGAATATCAAAGACGATTTACCCTTTGAGGGGTAAAATCGCCATTTTGGATTAAATGGGAGAAAATCCAAAAAATGGAAACAAATCAATTTTTTTGTCATTTTCAGCCTTAAAAAATTTTTAGAATTTTTTTTTAGGAATTTTCTGCAATTTTTCTCAATTTTTTTTTTTGAATTTTTCCTTAATAATTCATTTTTTTGGATTTTTTTTTTATTCTGAAAATCACCTAATCACGACACGTGGCTCATCTGCAGACGTCCGATCTAGCATTTTTTTGTTTTTGTTTTTATAGGACGCAACACAATGCAAAAAATAAAGAAGATATTAAGTCATTATACAACATAAACATAAGCAAAGGAGATGGGATCCGGTGAATTTTACGACGTCGGAGTCCGTCGGTGCTCGTGCAACAATGTGTGGGGGGTATAAACCACCAGCAGGAGGCTCGGCCTTCCGATTCTGGGGTAGCACAATATAATTTACAGAAAATAAATAAATAAAACACCTTGGACGCCAATAGGAGGCTTAACCTTCCGATTCTGGGTCTTTTATGCGAAATATAGAAATGCTATGACTTAAAGTAAATACACAACAAATATTTAGACACCAACAGGAGGCTCGGCCTTCCGATTCTGGGTCTTTTATGCGAAATATAGAAATGCTATGACATAAAGTAAATACACAGCAAATATCTAGACACCAACAGGAGGCTCGGCCTTCCGATTCTGGGTCTTTTATGCGATATATAGAAATGCTATGACATAAAGTAAATATACAGCAAATATTTAGACACCAACAGGAGGCTCGGCCTTCCGATTCTGGGTCTAATAGGTAAAATGTAAGGAGTGAGAGGTGGTCTTACCAAGATTGAACCCAAAACAAGCTCGGAAATCCAATTTGGCACCCGCGGACTCAAGTCTGATCAGTCTGACCTTTGCTCCTTCAAACAGCTCTACGGGACAAACGGCTGGTCCAAATTGGGCTCACGATATGTCATTAGAACGCCAAGAGAATAAGCTTTCCAATGGTATATGGCTCGTTCGCATACGATGTCTAACGAAAGAGTTATGTCCGAAAAACCGGACGGTTTTTGATCTGGGCGGCGAGCTGAGCGAGAGGAAAAAACGAAAATGAAAGAGAGAGAGTTGAGGGAGAAGAAGAGTCGGGAGATGATGAGGGGGAGGAGATAAATAGGCAGCGGGAAGGAGAGAGGGAGTGGGGAGAGAGAGAGAGAGAGAGAAAGAAAGAAAGAAAAAAAATATAATAATAATAAAATAATAAAATAATAAAATAAAAAAATAAAAAAAAGTAAAAATAAAATAAAATAACAAAAAGAGAAGACAAAATCATTAGTCCCCTTTTCCTTTTAAATGATGATGTTTTCTCCTTTTCCTTTTAATCATTACTAATATTTTTGTCAAATTCAATTTTATGGTGATCAGAGAACACCTGAAATCAAACCTGAAGAGGTTAGAAAATAGATAAAATAAAAATAAAAATACCGACTATTTTTATATATCTTTGTGACCTCAAATATTATTTTTCTTGATTTTCTTGATTTTCTTTTTCTTTTTTTTCTTTTTTTTTGTATTTTTCGAAAATATATATAAAAAAATGAAAATTATGAAAATTATTTTTTTGGTCAAAATGGTTCATTTAGCTTGGCTAAGGTCACCAAAATTGATTTTTCAATTTTTTCAACTTTTTATGGATTTTCTATGAATTTTCAAAATAAAAATAAAAATAAAAATAAATAAAAAAAAGTTGATCAAAATTTAGGTGTCAACAATGAGGACGCTAGCGCAATATGGGAATCTGCTTCTATTCCCTTCTGCGACACTTTCTCGGCCTCCACTCCCGATGATCATCACGAGGCTGCGTCACCGGAGGCCGCCGATTGCTCCTCCATGATCGCCTCAACCTCGCGCCCACGATGAGCAGGCAGGCCAAATCGACGCGAAGATGACCATGGTATTCTCGAACACATCCTTCGCCTACAAGCAGATCGCGTCACAGTCTCAGCGATCGAGCATCATCGACTTCACTGGAGTTCACGGCACCATCAACCTCCAAAGGGAAGATCAGAAGAAACTCGACATTGGGACCGGCTTTGATCCGAGGTTTAAACGTGTCATCGTCGTATCACGGTGCCAACGTTGAGTTACACTTGCCAACCCCACGAACAGACAAGGAGCACCTCGGTGTATGAACCCGACACACGTCCGACGCCATCCGAAGTCGCTCCAATAGTCAGCTATGTTGGCGAGCATCGGCGGCTCGGCAGCCGAACCCAGGCGACGCATGAACGCCAACCGTCGAAGCTCGCCAAGATCAGGAACCGGTCTCAACAAGCTACAAGATATACATACACACGGATGAAAAGAGTGGGCAGGTGAAGACGAAGGCGAAAGGGGAGCATCGCCACCTTCCTTCTCCGATCAAAAAAATAGCAGTCGCCCTCACCACCCAGCCGCCGCTCTACCGTGGACTACCACCTCCTCCTTCTCTCACTCAACGCCCTCAGCCACTTCGTCCCGGCCATCACTAATCCTCGACAGCCCAGTCGAGACTCCCCCATCCACTTGCATTCGAGCCACCGAAGTCCAGCCCTTGGCTCTCAGCCCCGTCGCCTCAAGAGCCCGGCTACCCAAGCCCCTGTTCACCTACGACTAACACCCTCTACGTCATCCTGTCATTCTTCATCAGCCTTTGTTGTGTCGCCCTTACATCCTCAGCGAACTGAGTCCCCCCCTTTCTTTATTTGCAGCAGCCTCGAGCCGTCGGTTGTTCTGCCACAACCCAGATCGGCGAGCCCGGAATCCCGACAACCCCATTCAATCTCAGTGCCTCTATCTAAGGACTCCTTCTGCCGTGTCCTACCTAGCAAGGCCGTCGGCCTAGTCACCGCCACCCAGTCCCGATCGGTTCGGGCGGGTTTCCTTTGCATCTCGAACAAGCACGTTCCAGTTTCAAAAGGGCGGGACCGAGGCCGACTAAGCTGGGAAGTCAGGCAAGTCAGGCCAGTTTGACAGCGACAACATTCTTCACCCATCGACGCCCGGCGTCCTGGCTGTTAGAACCCTAGACGTGAGGGGGTGTCCGTCAGCTCCTCGCTCATGGAACTCCAGATGAGAAGCGACTAACCAAGAGGCCATCCGGGCCAGCGTTAGCATCGGAGTCACATGAACCAACGGTGCGGCTAGAGAATCCCGGCAGTCGGAGGTCACTCTCATTCGGGCTGGTCGGTGGAGGATAGTGCAGTGCCTTTATCGGTGTTTTGGCAAGCAAGCGACATGAGCCCATACCAATGGCGACGCACGGGCGAGCGTCACGATACTCAAGCCTGGTGCTGCGACGACCTTAACCCCGAGGTAAGCGAAGTTCCTTGGACTTGAATGGACAGTGATGTTGTCGGGTCTTGCAGGGAGGAGGAGCCGCGTCGCGTAGAAGGAGTTGCACACAACAGGAGAGCGGTCGACGCTTCTCCTTTCATGGTCGGCATCGGTAGAGGTCGGCGGTTTCGACGGCGACCTCCTGAATGGCGCAGATGACGGGAGCCAAAGCCGACTCGAGCTCGGTCCTGTTTTCATGGGGGAAGCGGACGTCTCACGTTGAAGAAGATGAATAGTAAGGTAAGGTTTATTTGCATGTTGGGTTGGATAGGTAGAATGTTTAGTCTTGTGGGCTTAGTTAGAATTGGGTCTACGTTGTTGTTGGTAGAAGGAAGATTGGGCTTAGGCAAATTGGTCTATTAGGCTTAAAGAAAAGAAGTGGGCCTGGGTATCTCTTACAAGGTCCGATTCGGGTTGACAGACCCGGCCCGACCCCCTTTTATAAAAAAAGAAGGAAAAATGTTTTCTTAAAATAAAAATATAAAAAATAAAAAAAATCAATAAAAAATAGAAAATCATAAAAAATTCAAAAAAAATTCGGAAAATTCAGAAAAATTCTAAAAAATTCCAGAAAATAGGAAAGCCATATTCAACTGGCCACAACCTGTTTCGGGTCTTTCGGCCCTCGGTCTTTTCAAAAATGACGGTTTTGCCCTTCCGGCAAACCGTCTTCTAAAAAAACTCTAAAAAAATCCGAGAAAATCCCCAAAAATAGGAAATGGCCACAAACAACTGGCCAAGACTCATTCCGGGTGTTTTAATCCCCGACCCTTCTTAAAATGACGATTTCGCCCTTTGGGCGAATCGTCTTCCAAAAATTGAAGAAAAATCAAAAAATTCTCAAAAATTCTCAAAAATGGGAAATGGCCACAATCAGCTCGTCATGGAATATTTTGGGTAATTCGGTATCCCAGTCTTCCAAAAAAATTGACGATTTTGGCCCTTCGGGCTAAATCGCCTCCAAGTCTTCCCATTTTTACCCCGGTCCGAAATCACACATGCCCTAAGCCCTTATGGCTATACTAGGAAGCCATTGATTCGAATTGATGTGCATCGATGTGATTTATTTATGCACTTGATTGTGCTTTCATTAAAATGGATTGTGATTGATAGGAATAGTCTTCCAATCTGCATGAAACCCTGAATCAAAACTCCCCCCACCCAAAACTGCGCCTGCATGAATTCTTAGCTAGGAAAATCACTCGTGTTAGGTACCGAAAGGGCGTTGGTAATGACATCAGCGTAACCAAGTCCCCGAACCCAAAATCTCTGGTTCCGCAGATTTGATCGATCTCTCCCAATCGGTCAATAAGGTTTCCGGTCTACCCTCCAAGAAAGACCGGTGGCGACTCCAAATGCATGCACAATTTGCACATGCCACCACGACCACACTAAAGGTCGAAAGCGATCGACTCTTATCGTCGAATCCTTTGAAAAATACTCCCGCCGCGATTTGGTATGGGCCTGGGAGGGCCCGCGCCGATCCCAGACCCGCGATCGGTAATCCATTAGCCGCGTCCGCTTCCGGACGAGTCGCGACAGCTGGCGACTCCGCTGGGGACCTTGCTCTAGAACATGTGATTCTAGACCTCAAGTGGACTTAGGCCGTAATTTAATCGCTGAGTGATTTTTCTAACCATGCAGGCGCTCGTGAAGGTGAGGTAAGTCCGCTCATGATAGGTGTTATATGTTTTTGCAGATTGGAGTGATAAGGGGGGTAGTCTGTGATTAACATTGTCTTATGCAGGTTGGCGTAGGAATGAATGATTGTGTGTATGTTTTATATTGAAGTGGTGATTGTTAAATAAGATGCATGTTTATCGCTTTAGCACGACACCGAAAATACACACAACCGCGCCTAAAACCCCGGGCGCCGCCTATAGGAAAATAATAGAAGGGATTGAAAATGGAATCTCCGTGAGGAAAGACACGGGGTATTCCACTTTTCAATTCCGCTCATTTCGAACTATGGATCGAGCCCCAATGCAACGATAGTTGTGCAATGGAATCTGCTCTTTCTAGAACTCGAGGTGGGAACCTTGACCTTAGGTGCCAAATCCTTTGATTTTTAGAAGTTTTATCCTCACTTGTCTCATGTGCATGTCTTTAGATGGTTGGTATATCTAAAACCACCTAAAAAAAATCGGTGATCCTGGAGTCACATCTCGAAGACTGGAACTGGGGCATCTCCAAGTGTTCGGACCACATTCCTTTGATTGATTTGACATTCTTAGTTCTCTTGTATAAGATTAATTTTGGTGAGATCCTCTATATCTCGTCCCTTAGATTGATTGTATTAGGGATCTATTTGTATTGTATACATCTTGATAAGGCTCATTTCTATCGAAAATGGGGGCAAATTCCCCAAACCCGTGGAGCATAGTGGAATTCGTCCCTTCAGTGCAAAATACATTTGGCCGCAGAGCCACTCGTTTGGTGAAAGGACGTATCGTTCCTAATTGATTTTTAATCAGATCTGGGGATAAGTTTTTCTCCATTTTTTTTTATCTCAGGTGATAAAAGAGACAATGCACCCAAAAGCTCATGCATTCAAGTGACAAAACAGACGTCGCCCAGCTGGGGCAAATGAATCGTAGGCGTTGCAAATACCTTCAAGCACGGATGGAGGAATTTGATAGATGTTGTTCAAATCAATATGCAACATCAAAACGGAGTGCAAATCAAGTGTAAAAGGACGTATCATTCCAAAATGATTATTTTCTTGATATGGGAATAATGCTTCCTTTCTTTTTCCTCTCAGATGATGATCAAGAGCAGAGGACGCAGGATGTAATGCTTTCAAATAACAAACAGGGAACATCAAATACCCCAAATGGCGACTGTGATAGAGAGAATCACCAAACCGTCACATGACGAATCCCAAGAATATCAAGCTGTCTTGAGACAGATAAAATTGATCAAGGACTCTGACAATCGAGATGGATGATCAGAATCTGCAAAAATCAATGGGAGTAGGTTCCCCCCATTTGCTTTGAGGAGCCAAACCGGGGGCAAACTCTCATGATCCCCCATGAAAGAGCATCAGACCAGGGTCATCGAATCCAGAGATGACAAACAGCAAAACCATGCCTAACTGGGGCAAGTGAATGATTTGTACGCAGGACGTTTCTCCTCTGACAAAGTCAATGGACGCAATAACAGAGTCGTCCGCATCAGAATCAAACCCCAATATACGAATTTGGGTGAACGGTAACCTTGTATCGTTCCAATTTGGTCTTCCAAGACCACATGCCTAACATGAGTTTTTACTCATTTTACATGAAGTCGTTGGCGCTGAAAGCCTCAAATGAAAAGAGCACGCTAACAGGGAGGCGAATAGAATCATTGGCCTTAGAAGTCAGGATTCCAGGAGATGGTCTTTGATTATAAGACCTAGTGGATGGTAAAAAGTATCGCTCCTACGTCACATGCTTTGACATGCATTTTGATAAAATCTTCTTTTTTTCCTTGAATAAAAGGAACCTTGAAGAATGGCGCTGGAGTGCGCCCAAAAACACAAATGGATCTTCTCTGGGGCAAACTCTTGAGAAGGATTCGTCGCCCAACCAGATGGGAGATCAAGGACACAAGATAGAGGGCCAAATTATGCAAGTCACGCGTTTGTGTTCAAATTGAAACACAAAGCAAGAACAAGGTTGTATCGTTCCAATTTCCCTTGAATTTTGGAACGCAAACTAACACCTAATTCCCGTCTTTGACAGGGGCTCGCCATCAAGGCGAAACAGGTTTTCACATCCCATGTATTACCCATTGGAACACATAACCAAGGGGATCTCCAGCCACGGTGGACAGGTAGGTATCCCTTTCTCCAATCCATTGAAAATGTTAAACAAAAAAAACAGAGAGAAAAAGAAAAAGCTTTCAGAATTTGATGTCTAGAAAAGACATAGAATTCTAACTTCATTGGCATTCATGTTTTGAAACATGAGGTTGTCTGAACATGCATTGTGCACCATAAAATCCCCTTGACGGGTAAATTTTTTGGGAAAACGAAAGAGATTTTTCCAATCAAATGTTGTTCAAAACTCTCAAAAGGACGTTTTCTCAGACGAGAGGCGAAACCTAATCCAAACATGTCCAACACACACTTAAGAGATGAGTGGAGTGGGCAGATAGCAAAATCTGGGTCTACGGAGGTAGGGGCCATTTGCAGCGATTACATGGGTTGGGACGACGGAGGCATTCGTTTCATATCCCCAAACATTACAGGTGACCGTTGATAAACCCCTTTGAACGGCGTTTTTCATTCTTAACCCTGTCAAGAGCCACCCCACACCGGGGCAAAAAGGAAGTAAGTCCAGCAGCGTCAGGAGAAAATGGTTAGAAATTTTCTTGCTCGGACTAACATTAATCTTTGTGTGTTGTTTATATGGTAATCCAAGTGCCATAGGATGACGAGAAGCATTCATTCTCTATCACACACACCGAATCCTTTGCACAGCCAACTTGAGCCTGCAAATTCATTTCATGAACCCATTGGTGATCATTCCAAGACGGATGCAGCACCACCTCAAAAATGGAGGAGTTCAAGACTCAGGGATTACGAAGAAAATTCCGGGGCTGATATTTAAGGCATGTTTAGACTTTCAGACATATGTCTGACATGATCCCATCGAGGATGAGAAGAACCGGGATTTCAAAGAAAAAATAATAATCCCTAGCATCAAGAAAAAGCAAAGTGCCTGGTAAGAGCAAGGCCGATGCTCATGTAAGTTCTTTGATTGATCCACAATGAAGCCTGAATGGGAAAAGAGGAAATCCCTGAAGGAACCAAATCAAAAAAAGCTGCTCCCCAAATGCTGGCAAGCACAGAACAAAGAAATGGAGAGAGTCGGTCTCTGAATGCAACAAGAGACGCTCTCTAAAGAGCTGGTGCACACCTCAAAATCGGTTGTACACCTCAGAAACTAAAGATGCAGAAAGGAAAGGACAGGTGGTAAATCAGCAATGATCACCAATGTCAAACCCGTCACGAATTCTGGGCCAAAAACAAGCTTTTTTTCGGTCCCCAATCCCACCAATATTACAACCCTGAAACAGTCTTCTCTGACTAAGACACTTGGGTTAACATATAGCTTAGCTCGAAGAAGTACGAGCAAGACTATTTCTTTCTCATTTTGCAGGGTTCTTGACTTGTAAACCCGGAGCAGATGGCGAAAACTTTCGTTCAATGGCCTCGACTCCAAAGCGGGTCCCCCTTGAAAACCAATATCCAAGCCCAACATTACGGTCCTGTGGAAGACCTCCCGACCGATCAAAATGTATGCGCTGCGAATGAGCCTAAAACCTAGGCACAGGTTAGTAGGGAATTGAGTGCATCCCCTATAAAGACCACTATCTCAAAACAGGTGAAAAGACCTCCTCGTCGAGAAATATTCCAATAGATGTTTTGAACAAACTCTTTTTGGAAATTTCAAATTGTTTGATCCAGATTTTCCGCACAAGGAATTTGTGATCACATCTGTGTGTTACAAGAATGCTTTGGATAACCTCCAGCATCAAAATGCACATTTCACAATTAAAACTTAAGTCATACGGTTTTTGTCAAATGGACAGCCGTGGTCTTCCCAAAGATTACTAACGTTTTCTTGGTGAAGAAAAATCTTTCAAGCTCAAACTTCTACAGGATTCTTGGAAACCCCGAATCCCAGAAAAGTATTTGCTCCATGGAGTGGAGCACACAGGTTTGAATTTTCTGCAGGATACCTGGAGAACCCAGCTCCCAGAATGTCGCCTCAACAGACTAAAGCGAGGCTTTGTCAAAATAAAGTCTTTCACTCCTTCAAAAAACTGAATTCCCGACAAACTTCGGGATCTTTCAAAAGAAGGGGTGAGGATGTGACCCCTTTTCAAAAATTTAGGCAGTCTCGTCGGACGTGGAGAACCCTCGTCATGAGACCCATTTTCAAAAATTTAGGCAGTCTCGTCGGACGTGGAGAACCCTCGTCATGAGACCCCTTTTCAAAAATATCAAACAGTCTCATCGGACGTGGAGAACCCTCGTCATGAGACCTCTTTTCAAAAATCAAGCAGTCTCATCGGACGTGGAGAACCCTCGTCATGAGACCCCTTTTCAAAACAAACAAAGGTAGAAACCGCCTAAAGGGTCAAAACAAAGGTAGAAACCGCCTAAAGGGTCAAACAAAGGTAGAAACCGCCTAAAGGGTCAAAACAAAGGTAGAAACCGCCTAAAGGGTCAAAACAAAGGTAGAAACCGCCTAAAGGGTCAAACAAAGGTAGAAACTGCCTAAAGGGTCAAAACAAAGGTAGAAACCGCCTAAAGGGTCAAAACAAAGGTAGAAACAGCCTAAAGGGTCCAACAAAGGTAGAAACCGCCTAAAGGGTCGAACAAAGGTAGAAACCGCCTAAAGGGTCAAAACAATGGTAGAAACCGCCTAAAGGGTCAAAAATATGGTAGAAACCGCCATAAGGGTCAACTCATTAGTAAATACCGCCATAAGGATCGACACAAAGGTCCGATCCACCATGCATATCAAAATCCTTGGCAAATCCCAAAGTATGGGATGCGCCTTCCTTAGGTTCCTACCAATTAGGAATCTCATAATGGTATGACCTACCATACAGGTCAGAGCTTAATCTCCCTAGGATATCCTAAATGATGGGTCCTAGGTATCTTCTTGAAAGTCGTCGCAACCGGCAGCATCCTACAGGTGAGCTTCAGGTAAACCTCTCTGTTGACACCTGATTTTTGACCATCTTTTATTTTAGTTTTTATTTCTAAAATTAATTAAAAATAGCAAAAAAAGGTCAAAAATTGCAAAATCAACTTTGGAAGCCTTAGCCTAGCCTTAGGAACCAATTTTGAACAAAAAATATTTTTTTGTATTTTTTAATATTTTTTGTATTTTTTAATATTTTTTGTTATTTATTTAATTATTAAAAATAACAAAAAAATCAGAAAAATACCATCCGTGGTCAGAAAATTACAAAAAAATATTCAAAAATTTTATTTTAATTCCCCCTTTAATATTTTCACTTTTTATTAGGGAAATTTGGCTCGATTCATGGGGTTCCTTCACAAACCTAAAACTGAAACGAGCCTAAAAAATCCCTTTCGAGTCTTTTAATTTTCAATTCTTGGTTTTTATAAGCTATGACATTGTATTATAAAGTCTTGAAGTGCAATTAGGTCAATTTGCCCTCCAATTTGATCAATTTTAAACAAAAGGGCTTAATTGCATAATTTTCTTTCAATTTAGTCCCCGGTTTCACAATTTCTGAAATTAAATTTCGTATGGGCATACCCATTGAAATTAAACACCTCTACCCAATATTTTTCATCGTGCTGAATACATTGGTGGCCTCAATTTTGACTAATTTGGTCATTTAGGCCCTCGATTGAGCAAAAATCATTTTAGGATCCTAGGGACAATTTGGGGTTTTCACTAAATTCGAATCAATTGATTCTAGAAAATACCCCTATTTGATAGAAAACATGTCAAGGAGTCCGATTTTGGTGTCAATTGTATGAAAATGGGTTAATTTGAGGCCCAATTTGACGAAAGTGACCGAACCGGGCCGGTCGGGTCAGGCCCGACCCGACCCGGTCCGGACCGGGTCTGCAACTCAGTGTTGCAGACCCGTGCGGTGCCAAAACAGGAAAGAGGGGAGATCGGCGGGATTTTTTTAAGGAAAGAAACGACGATCGTGGGCGACAAAAAGGCGAGTGGTCGAGGAGGAAGAAAAGCCGGTCGGCCACGGCGGGAAAAAGGAAGGCTCGGTTGAATGAAGAGGGGGGCCGAGAGGAAGAAAAAACAGGGGGGAGGAGATCTTGGCGGAGCGGCGAGAAGCGAGGCGGAACCGGCGTCTTGGATCTTCAGTAGATCATCGTCAAAGCTTCAGCTACCATCCTCAATCTCGGGATAGTCTTTATTTCGCGTCGAGAAACGCCGAGGACGCGAACCCAAGCTTCGCCGGCCGCGATTCCGGACCGCAAGCTCGACGGGCAGCTTCGAGCCATCACCGAGGAATGGGTGATCTCAGGTAAGTCTTCTGACCCCCCATAGATGTTCCCTGAACGATTAGAATCAAGCTTCAAGTAGCAAAATTTTTCTGCATATTTTCGCCGGAGGGGGAACTGAGGAGGTCCGGTCCGCTGTTTTTGACGTACGCATGGCGTTGTTCTTAGTTTCATGTTGATGCCAAAGTCCTAGGGAGTCGGACGCCAAAAGAACGGGTCAAAATTACTAAGTTTCGGGGCTGTTTTGCTTTTTCCGGCGAGATTTCCGGCGACATCGCCGGAAATTTCACTATTCATCATCTTCTCCGGCGAAGTCGCCGGCGGTCAACGGTCAACAGTCAACAGTCAACAGTCAACGGTCAACAGTCAACAGTCAACGGTCAAAAAATCCGACGGTCCAGGACGCGCCACGTGTCTCGATCTGGGACGTCCGTTCGAAGCTTTCGGAACGGCGTCGTTTTGACCATGGGGGAAGCGGGCCGGGCTTGGGTCGCGGGTCCGGGTCGGGGGCCGGATCTGACCCGGCCCAGAAAATTAGAATAATAATAATAATAAATAATAAAAAATAATAATAATAATAAAAAATTCAAAAATCAATAAAAAAAAATGGAAAATCACAAAAAAATTCAAAAAAATTCGAAAAATTCAGAAAAATTCTAAAAAATTCCAGAAAATAGGAAATAGCCACATTCAACTGGCCATAACCTGTTTCGGGTCTTTCGACCCCCGATCTTTCCAAAAATGACGGTTTCGCCCTTCCGGCAAACCGTAAAAAAATGGAAAATCACAAAAAAAAAAAAATTCTAAAAAATCCAGGAAAATCCCAAAAAAATAGGAAACGGCCACAGACAACTGGCCAGGACTCATTCCGGGTGTTTTGAACCCCGAACCTTCTTAAAATGACGATTTCGCCCTTTGGGCGAATCGTCTTCCAAAAATTGATTGTGATTGATAGGAATAGTCGTCCAACCTGCATGAACTCTTATTCAGGAAAATCACTCGCGTTAGGTACCGAAAGGGCGTTGGGTAATGACACCAGCGTAACCAAGTCCCCGAACCCAAAATCTCTGGTTCCGCAGAACTGATCGATCTCTCCCAATCGGTCAGTAAGGTTCCCGGTCTACCCTCCAAGAAAGACCGGTGGCGACTCCAAATGCATGTACAAGTTGCACATGTCACCACGACCACACTAAGGCCGAAAGTGATCGACTCTTATCGTCGTATCCCTCAAAAATACTCCCGCCGCGATTTGGTATGGGCCTGGGAGGGCTCGCGCCGATCCAAGACCCGCGATCGGTAATCCATTAGCCGCGTCCGCCTCCGGACGGGTCGCGACAGCTGGCGACTCCACTGGGGACTTTGTTCTAGAACCTATGGTTCTAGACCTCAAGTGGACTTAGGCCGTAATTAAAACGCTGAGTGATTTTTCTAACCTTACAGGCGCTCTTGAAGGTGAGGTAAGTCCGCTCACGATAGGTGTTATATGTTTTTGCAGATTGGAGTAATAAGGGGTGTAGTCTGTGATTAACTTTATTTTACGCAGATGTGGCGTAGGAATGTATGTTGTGTGGATGATTTGAAGTGCTGATTGATAAATTGTTGTGCATGGCTTGCATTGTGATGATCACGACACATGGACACACACAACCGCGCCTAAAACCCCAGGCGCCGCCTTTAGGAACACAATAGAAGGAATTGAAAATGGAATCTCCGTGAGGAAAAACACGGGGTAATCCACTTCTCAATTCCGCTCGCTTCGAACTATGGATTGAGTCCCAATGCAACGATAGTTGTGCAATGGAATCGGCTCTTTCTAGAACTCGAGGTGGGAACCTTAACCTTAGGTGCCAAACCCTCTGATTTTTAGAAGTTCACCATCACTTGTCTCATGCGCATGTCTTTGGGCGGTTGGTACACCTAAAATCGCACATAAGTCGACGAGTTGGGTTGGTAAGACTCTCTATCCCTCAAAACTATTACAGTTCATATAAATATAGGCATTTCATTCATTGCATTCTGGTGATTAGATTAAATGCCATTTCAAGGATAGATGCATGTGTTTTTCCCAAACGTCCTTGATAGAAGACGAGGAGGATGATATCCCATGGCGAACACCGAGTGAGCAACAAAGGAGCCTACTATGGACATTATTGAGATATCGTCCAATGAAGATGACGAGTTGGAGCAAGTGATCCGGAAGTCACAGATCGAACTTGGGGCATCCTTAAACGTTAGGATCACATTCCTTGGTTTCATTTTCCATTACTAGTCCTCTTGTATAGGGTTTATTTTTATCGAGGCTTTCTCTATCTCACCCCTTAGAGTGATTGTATTAGGGATCTATTGATGTATACATTCAGATGGAACTCGGTTGTATTTCTTTTGACGGGTCATGGGAATGTGATAGTGGCATTTTCTCTAATCATCCGAATACTCCCAAGTCAAGTTTATAATTCCTTTAGAGGAAACTAAAGTTGAAAATCTTACACGACCTTTTTGGTCGTACAGGGTAATCCAACCCCAATTTCGCTAGAAGGAATTATACACTTGAATTGGTCCATGCATGTCATACGTCACTAAGTAATCCACGATAATTGATCAAGAGTATTGACGTTATTTCGAATTTAATGACGAGATAGATGTCCAAATTGCTCTCGTTCTTAACAAAACGGCCTTGATTTGGATGCCGTATCTTCAATTAAATTTAAAAACACGTCGTTATGCCTTGCATTTTTGACTAATTCGCTCTTCTGAATATTGGTCAAAAGCAATTATCGTGAATTACATTCCTTTCAATAGTATGCTTTCTTTCGAGGAATATTGATAAAAACTTTTCGCACAAGATTAAAACCCTTGTAAAAGTTCTTGTCATTATTAATTACGAGCAAGCATAAGATTGAAAGGGGTCTATGCTTTCTTTTTCAGATTATTCCTTTTGACTCGGTCTTTTCATTTGCAGGTGAAAAACAAGTAGCATAAAGAAATCTTTTCTTGGATAAGTCTGAGGCTATTCTTTCATCTGACCATGAGTGAGTTAGAAAATCAGAACACATCTACTCGACTTATTATGGATCGGCTCATCCAAGTCTAAGATGTCCGGATGCTCGAAGAAATGGATCATATAAAAGCTAAAACAAACACAGGGGCTTTCATTCATTCTTGCCCAAACCAGATCATACAATTCATTGGGGTGGAAAAGTAAAGCAGAAGTGAGCCCTAATCAACGACACAAAGGAGCCCAGCTGGCCCTCCAGGTTATGGATGCTTTGTTTATACGCACCACTCCGCGTATCATGGTCCGCAAGCCTGAGGTGGAGGCGTTTGCGTTCATCATTGACTGCAACAACCTGAGTCTCGTGATCTTCGGCGACTGCTTCCAAGTCCCGAACAAGTCCATTCTCACGAGTTATATCCTCGTTTATGCCGTTGAGCCTTTCTTCCAGCCACTCGCTCCGATTCCTTAGCAGGGCATTACGTCGATCGCGCTCATAGGTAGCCAGAGATAGAGCTAAGTCCTCCACCAGATTCCTCCTCTCGCGTAGCAATGTCGAAACCCGCTCTTTGGCGAACTCAACAGCCTTTTTGTGACTATCGGCCAGGTAGTCAGCCAACGCTAGGCGGTCAGACTGATCCTCATAACGGGCTCGCAAGACACGAGCCACGGTAACTCCCCGATGAGCAGCGCGGTAGACCTCCAAGGAGTTCGTAAAGAGCGTTGGAAAAATATTGTATTCCCTCCCCAACGCGGTACCCTCGAGGGAGGTGATGTCCAGGTCCCCGAACATGACTCTGATCTCATCCTCGGTTTCGGGATGATCGACTATGTGAGCGTAGCCTCGACCCAAGAGGTTATAGAACTCTTTCCATCGAGTCAAAGCTTCGGCTGAGAAAGTGTGAACTTGGGAAGAAGCCATTTTCGACGGAGATGTGTGTAGTGGAGCGATTAGAGGATGGAAGCAAATTATATGAGAGCGTTAATCTCCCAAACACCAACTCCGCATTTTATAGCGTCTCGAGAGTGGAGAAAAGTTGCAGCAATAATGCTTGTGGAGCCGGGTTAATTAATGTAAAGCGAGGGCTGCTCCTCCCGTGAATCATCAGACATGTCCTGATCCGCAATTTCAGGCCTGACAAATTCGGTCTCGCCATTATTAAAGCTGGGAGGGAGGCGAGCGCAACTATCGAAGAAGCCGCGAAAGGATTGTGTTGTTCCATCACGCATGAAGCTGGGCGGCGAGTGAACAGCTCTGCCACTTAAAAAGAGAAGACAGTGCTGAACAGGCATGACTATTGAGGAAAAGTGAAAGGCGAACGCAACTATCGAAGAAGCCGCGAAAGGATTGTGTTGTTCCATCACGCATAAAGCTGGGCGGCGAGTGAACAGCTCTGCCACTTAAAAAGAGAAGACAGTGCTGAACAGGCATGACTATCGAGGAAAAGTGAAAGGCGAGCGCTACTATCGAAGAAGCCGCGGAAGGATTTGGTTACCCCTTCGTGTCGGAAAGCTGAGCAGGAGGTAAACAGTTCCGTCGTTTCAAAAACAGAACGCTGAACAGACCTAGCTTTCGAGGAAAAGGAGGCAACAAATCGAAAGAGCGAGTATACAAAAGAGAACAGAGAACCCCGAGTGACGAGTTCGTTGAAAGACCTCAAATTCTCTAGAATCAGATTCGACATCGAAGCCATGGAACTCAACATCGCCGGTGACGAACATCAAGATCGCAGTGGTGACGACGGCAGTGGCCACGACGCTCAACCCCGGAAAAGAAAAAGTCGCCAGCGCTACGCTCGGAAAGAAATCCAGGAGCTTGAAGCTTTCTTCGATGAATGCCCTTGCCCAAACGAGGAACAAAAGATTGAATTGGGCCAGAAGCTGGGAATGAATCCTATGAGAATCCATTTTTGGTTTCAGAATAGACGTTTCAGACTAGGTGTCCAACACAGGCGTAAGGAGATCACGGCCCTAAAAGAGCAGAACCAAAACCTTCAAATGGAAAACATGTGGTATGAGAAAATTCTCAGTACTATTACCTGCCCTGACTGCGGTGGCCCTACCACCCTCAGTAAATTGTTCCCCAGTAAGCCTTCTACGAAGATGGAAGGTGCTCATTTATCCCCCTGCTCCCTTGAGCCATCTCCGGTACAATCAGATCCTGCTAATGGCGCGCATGAGCAGATCGATCCTACAGAAATTATACCAGTGTCTTCGGAGGAAGAAAATACGTGTCGTTATGATCGGAGTCACCTCATCGAAGCCCATGAATCTCCTCCACAACAGCTTCCGGTAAGATCAGATACGGTTCAAGAGGAGTTAGAGGTTAGTCGGCAGGCTATCTACGCCACTCTGGACGACGAGAAGAAGAAATTCACTTGGCCCCCGGAGCTTCATCTCAAGTTCTTGGACGCAGTTCGACAGATAGGACTCGACTTCATAGGTCCGACAAGCATACTTAGGGTCATGAACGTACCGGGACTTACCAAGCAATTAGTCGCGAATCACCTTGGTTGCTACAGAAGGGCGTTAGGACAGCGTTATGCAGAACTGAATCCGAGCAATAGACTCGGCTGCGAATCCAGCACCCTTATGACAAATGAGGCCCGGTCGAATCTGGACGACTATTGGGGATTTGATCAGGATATCCTCGCGAGTCATTTCAATATTCCTCAAGAACACGCATCACAAGTGCAACGAGTAAGCACTCCTCCGTCCGAGCAGCATCTAGTCAGTGTTCATCCTGTCGCAGATCAGCCCACCACGCCCAGTGCTCAAGGGTTTGCCCAATCAGAGCATATGGCTTCAGATGATCTAATGGGAGAAAGCTTGGAGCACTCTTATTTCCCTAATCCCCAAGTGGGAGATGCTTGTGGTAGTCAATCGATCAAATCTCCTCTTATAATCCCAGACAAAGATGGAGGTTCCAGTTCGAAGAACCCGTCGGGCGATGCAGCTCAACCTACACATCAATCGTTCGAGGGGTCGGGTGATTTCTTCGATGAAGGACTTGATACCTGGTTCGATCAGTTGGAAGCTATTAAAGGTTGGCAACCATGATCTGCACTTGGTAATGGCACACCTAAGCAGAGGCCAGACTGGTTAGTCATTGGACATGCCCCAAGAAAGAAGGGGATGTACGCGAGAAGGATGTATCTCCTATTGTAAAGTTCTCATCGGTGCATGCGTTTGTTTCTTCAATAGCTAGAGTTGATTCTGCATAATGTTTTTCGCAAACGTCATCTCGTGTGTATACGGTAATTCCTTGTTATTAAGTTCAAGGTAAAATCAGCCCCGACGCGTGAAGGCAGAATTGATAGCATGAGTTACTAGCAGAATGTGATCGAGCTCGAAAGTGAAAGATTACTAGCGGCCCCAAACGCAATGACCGCAAAATCAGGGGCAATCTTTAAGTTTCGAGCAACTACAAATCTATTTCTCACGAGGCATTCAGGTCAATCAAATATAAAGCGTCGGGCTGTGAGAATGATGCGTAGTCAATCTGTTGACACAGGCGAAAAAGGAGTCGCGTAGATCCGAAAGCAAAAACCTTTCTTGGCTAGTCAACAATGCAGAATGAAAGAGCATATATAAACAAACTCGCATTTATTTCATTCAGCAGGAAAGTTTACAAGTGGATCACTGAGGGGGAGCAGTAAACCCAAAATGAGTTCTGACAAGCATCACAAAAAAGCTTAACTGACTCTCCATGCTATCCATGCCTTGCTTACAACCCACACTCCGGGAATCGAGGTCTACAAGCTTGAAGAAAAGGAGACGACATTTCTCCTTAAGTTCGTTCACCTTGGTGTCATAGTACTCGAACTCAAGCTCTAAGTCATGAGCCAGCACCCTCCCGCGAGCTATATCCATGCTCAGGTCTTCAAGCCTTTCCTCCAACCAGGCACACTGGAACCTCAGCACGAAGTTGTGCTGGTCTTGCTCAAAGGCGGTGTCAAAAAGAGCCAGACGCTCCACCAAGTTGTCCCTCTCACGGACCAGCATCGAAACCTGGGCGTGGGCGTATTCAACAGCCCTTTTATGGTTATCGGCCGTCAGCATGGCCAACATCAGGGACTCAGTTCGGTCCTGATAACGGGCTCGCACGATACCAGCCAAAGTGACCTCCCGGCTAGCAACTTCGTAAGCCTGCATGAAATTGTTAAAGAGAGTTGGGAAGATCACAAACTCCCTTTGCAGTTTCGTACCTTCAATACACACAGTATCCAGGGCCGGAATCAGAGTACGAACTTCAACCTCAGCTTCAGGATGATTGTTTATGTAGCCATAACCCCTACCCAAGAGGTGGTAAAATCTCTCCCATTGGGTCGAAGCTTCAGGTAAGGCAACAGGCATAGAGGAGGAATCCATATGCGATGGAATGACGGAGAAGAGAGTGAGAATGTGAAGAGTGTTTGAGAGGCTGAGTCTGATAAGGCTAAAGTGTTAATCTTCTTGACATCAATCTATCACCTTATAAATGCTCGAGTACAGGGAGAAGTGGTAATAATATTTTATGTGCAGTAGAGCCAAGCGGGTTTCGTTAATGCATCCCCGATGAGTCACGAATCCACCACCGTCCTGTGATCTCGGGTTTTACGAAACATAATGGCGCCGAAAGGTGGGCAGGCTTGTTACTCTAGAGACTGGGCCAGGGGGACAAGCGTAGTGCTCGACAAAGCGAAATCAACGCAAGAGATCTTCAGGCTCCGTTCACGTAGAAAAGAGCAAAAAAGGACAAAGTGGGAATTACGAAGCCTTGAGAAAAACGCTCGTCAAGTAGCCATCACAAAAGGACGAAGTGGGAATCTCGAAACATTGAGAAGAGCGCTCGTCGGGTAGCCATCACCTTTGATCGAAGAACGGTGATCCGGCTCCTTTAACCTCTCAGAATTTGCAGAGAAAGTGAAGATCCAAGGAGGAACAAAGAAAGCTGAGTTAACGGAAAATCAAACAGTGATATCCCGGTCAAAATGTTCAAGGGATTCTGTCATTTACTGGAAGCGCCAGACTTGGAGGTCTCCGAGCTTGAGCTGCTGGAAGAGTTTGAAGATCTCAGGACCGAACCTGACACGAGGGCCATGGAGACCGATCCTTCTAATGATGAAACCCGCGGCTTGGTTAACGAGAACAGTACCCGCGACGGTTATCAGCGTCAGAAAGGGGAATATCTCAAACGCAACACTTCAGGTCAAGTCCATAAACTCGAATTGTTTTTCAGGGAATACCCCTATCCGGACATGGAACAGAAAATCAAAATGGGCCAGGAGATAGGGTGGGAGCCTCGGAAGGTCAAGTGCTGGTTTGAAAACAAACGAACCCGGCTGAAGCAGCAACGCGATCGGCACGAGTTAGCGGTTGTAAGGGAGGAAAATGAAAAGCTTCGAATAAAAAACACTCAGTACAAAAAAGCTCTAAGCATCGCTATTTGCCTGGAGTGCGGTAACCCTGTTCCCACGGACGGAGTATTCACTGAAGAGCCAGATCTGGGGGTTTATAATGCTCATTTGTTGCAATGCCCTTCGCAACATCTTTCGGAACAGGCGGGTACCGCCGAGGATCTACAAGAGGAAACTAGTGCTATAAGGTCAAAGTCGACGCCCATTGTGGAAGGGAACATGCGTCATGACAAGTCGAGTCCGCTCGATGATGAACTCACCATCATGACCAGCCGATCTGAGACCACTAAATCCCCTCCAGAGCAACCTCCAACACGACCAGATTCCGAGAAGAGTAACCGCCAAGTTGCTGACACCACTTCGGCTAGCAAGAAAATAAGATTTCGTTGGACCCCGGAGTTTCATAGCAAATTTGTTGATGCAGTTCAACAGTTGGGGATCAGTTTTGCTTGCCCATTGCGCATACTCGAAATCATGAACGTGCCGGGACTGACTAAAAATATGGTCAAGAATCACCTTTGGCGCTACAAGAAACTACTGAGAGATGGACGAGCGTCGCTAGACCAAGATAGAGGCGGTTCAACACGACCAGATTCCACGAAGAGTAGCCGCCGAGTTGCCAACCCTACTTCGGCTAGCAAGAAAACAAGGTTTTATTGGACCTCGGAGCTTCATAGCAAATTTGTTGATGCAGTTCAACAGTTAGGGATCAGTTTGGCTCGCCCATCGCGCATACTCAAGATCATGAACATGCCGGAATTGGATAGAAATAAAGTCAGGAACCACCTTTGGTGCTACAAAAGACTACTGAGAGATGGACGAGTGGCGCTAGACCAAGAGAGAGGCAGTTCAAGTTTAAACGATGAGCATGGCTGTGATCGCAATCCTCATGAAGCAGGAAGCATCCAATCACCTCTTAACACCGATGGGACTGACAATTACACGGTCGATTGTTCAGGCATCAATCAGAGTACTCCCATGGGTTATCCCAGTACTCCTCAGGAGTATGTACCGCAATTTCAGCAAATCGGGACTCCCCAGTCTGAGCACCGACTGGCCGTTAATACTAGTCCTACAGCGGATCTAACACTGGCAGGAGATGCACATACAATCTTGCGAGATGATTACGGAGATTCCGGCTCGAAGAATCAGGTGGTCCATGACGAAAATGGCAAAAAGATTCCTTCTCCAGTAGTCGACAATACTCAACCTGAGTGTCAGTCGCTCGATGGTTCAGACGATCTCCTTGAAAACATCTATTCTTGGTTCGATCGGCTGAATTCCCCCCTGAGTTACCCTGGTACTCCCCAAGAGTATGTACAACAATTTCAGCAGGTATGGACTCCCCAATTTGAGCACCAACCGATCGTTAGTGTTATTCCTACGGCGAATCCAGCATCGGGTACAAACCTACTGGACAACGATGAAAATACCAACTCGAGAAGTGAGGTTGTTCATGTCGAAAGTAATGTGAGGAACCCATCGCCAACGGTTGAGGATGCCCGACTTGGGCGTCAATGGCTTGAAATTTCAAGCGAGTCCCTCAGTGAGCAACTCGGCGTGTGGATCACGCATAAACCGAGAAACCAGGTTGTTCATGCCGAAAATGGGAGAAGTCTGTCACCAGCAATTAAGGATGCTCAACTTGGACGACTCGAGCGGTCGGACGATCTCCTGAATGAGCAACTCAGCCTATGGGTCAAGCATTTTGGAACAAGTGCATCTTCGCAGTCGTGACCGGTACCGGCGACCGGACATCTGGTTCGAAGCTCGTGTGCTAAATCATTAGAAGGCTCAGGAGAGTGAGAGGTGAATACATCGAATGAATGTGTTACGGATTTCGTTGTAAAGTTCCCGCGGGAACATTGTAATTAACGCTGAAAACTAACCGCTCTGAGTGTCAACATTACCCTTTGAACGTCTTCGAGCCAAGGGCCATGGATTAATCACTTAATCCGTGGAGCAAATTCCATGAACGATGACTATCACCCGCGGAGCATAATGGGATCTACCCCCATTCAGCACGAAATACGTTTGGTCACGAAGCCTCCCATTTGGTAAAACGATGTATCGTTCCTAAACGATCTTCAACCGAATACCAAAGTAATGTCTCATTTCTTTCCCTTCTCAGGTGTTAAACGTGGATAAATCACCCAAGGAGCCATCTGTTCAAATAACAAAACAGACGTTGCCCAACCGGGGGCAGCTGAACCATTGATATTGCAAATATTCCAAGCATGGATAAGCGGATTTGATAGACGTGGTTCATATCAATACGCGACGTCAGAACGGGATGAGAACCAAGAGTAAAGTTGTATTGTCCCAATTTGTCTTCAATTTGGGAATATGAGTTAACACTTGCTATTTATCCTTGATAGGGACTCACCATCAAGGAGGACAAATTTTGACAACCTGTGTGCACTCGCAGGGGCACACGACCGAGGGTAAGATGTATCGTTCTAATTTTTTGAAAAATTCATGAACGAACAATAACATGTTTCTTCCGCATTTTCAGGGATCTCCAGCCGCGGGGGACAGGTAAGTATCCCTTTCCCCAATCCATTGAAAATGTTGAATAAAAAATAGAGAAGAAAAGAAAAGCTTTTAGAATCTGATGTCTAGAAAAGACATAGGATTCTAACTTCATTGGCATTCATGTTTTGAAACATGAGGTTATCTGAACATGCATTGGGCATCATAAAATCCCATTGACGGGTAAAATTTTTGGAGAAAACGAAAGAGATTTTTCCAATCAAAAGTTGTTCAAAACTTTCAAAAGGACGTTTTCTCAAAAGACGAGAGGCAAAGCCTAGTCCAAACACGTCCTATACACACTTAAGAGAGAAATGGAGCGGATAAGACAGCAGAATCTGGACCTACGGAAGTAGGGACCATTCGCAGCGATTACATGGGTTGGGACGACGGAGGCATTCGTTTCATATCCCCAAATACTACAGGTGACCATTGACAACCCCTTCGAACGGCGGTTTTCATTCTCAACCCTGTCAAGAGCCACCCCACGTTGGGGCAAAATGGAGGTGAGTCCAGCAACATCAGGAGAAAATGGTTAGAAATTTTCTTGCTCAGACTAACATCAATCTTTGTGTGTTGTTTATATGGTAATCCAAATGCCATAGGATGATGAGAAGCATTCATTTCTCTATCCCACACACCATATCCTTTGCATAGCCAAGTTGAGCCTGCAAATTCATTTCATAAACCCATTGGTGATCATTGCAAGTTCCAAAACAAAGGAAAATCACTTCAAAAATGGAAGAGTTCAAGACTCAGGGATTACGAAGAGAATTCCCGGACTGATATTTAAAGCATGTTTAGACTATATGTCTAACATGATCCCATGAAGATGAGAAAAAAAGCGGGAATCCAAAAATGAATGAGAAAAATCCACCGCATCAAGAAAAAGCAAAGTGCCTGGTAAAAGCGAGGCCGATGCTCGTGCAAGCTGTTTGCTTGATTCCCAGTGAAACTTGGATGGGAAAAGAGAAAATTCCTAAAGGAGTCAGATAAAAGGACTGCTCTCCAAATGATGTCAAGCGCGGAGGAAAGGCGCAGACAGAGTTGTCAACCTTCTCAATGCGACAAGAGACGCTCTCTAAAGGACTTGTGCACACCTCAAAAGCGGTTGCACACCTCAAAAACTGAAGATGCAGAATGGAAAAGACATGTGACAAATTTGCAATGATCACCAATGTCAATCCCCTCATAAATTCTGGGCCAAAAACAAGCCTTTTTCAGTCCCCAATCCTACCAACATCATAACCCTGAAACAGTCTTCTCTGACTAAGACACTTGGGTTAACATATTGCTTAACTCGAAGAAGTACGAGCAAGACTATTTCTTTCTCATTTTGCAGGGTTCTTGACTTGTAAACCCGGAGCAGATGGTGAAGGATTTCATTCAATGGCCTCGACTCCAAAGCAGGTCCCCCTTGAAAACCAATATCCAAGCCCAACATTACGGTCCCGTGGAAGACCTCCCGACCGATCAAAATGTATGCGCTGCGAATGAGCCTAAAACCCAGGCACAGGTTAGTAGGGAATTGAATGCATCCCCTATAAAAAACCACTATATCAAAACAGGTGAGAAGACCTCATTGTCGAGAAATATTCCAATTGATTGTTTTGAACAAACTCTTTTTGGAACTTTCAAACTGTTGATCCAGATTTTCCACGCAAGGAATTTGTGATCACGTTTGCATGTTGTAAGAATGCTTTGGATAACCTCCAGCACCAAAATGCACATTTCATGACTAAAACTTAAGTCATAAAATTTTGTCAATTGGACAATTATTGTCTTCCCAAAGATTACTAACGTTTTCTCGGTGAAGAAAAATCTTTTAGGCTCAAACTTCTGCAGGATACTTGGAGAACCCAGCTCCCAGAATGTCGCCTCAACAGACCCAAGTGAAGCTTTGTCAAGATAAAATCTTTCACTGCTTCAAAACTGAATTCCCGGCGAATTTCGGGATCTTTCAAAAAAAGGGGTGAGGATATAACCCTTTTTCAAAAGAAGTCAGCAAACTGTCCCAACAGACGTGGAGAACCCTCGTCCTAGGACACCCTTTTCAAAATTTAGGCAGTCTCACCGGACGTGGAGAACCCTCGTCGTGAGACCCCTTTCAAAATTCAGACAGTCTCATCGGACGTGGAGAACCCTCGTCATGAGACCCCTTTTCAAAATCAAAATAATGGTAGAAACCGCCTGAAGGGTCAATCAAAGGTAGAAACCGCCTGAAGGGTCAAAACAAAGGTAGATACCGCCTGAAGGGTCAACCATGGTAGAAACCGCCTAAAGGGTCAACCAAAGGTAGAAACCGCCTGAAGGGTCAATCCAAAGGTAGATACCACCATAAGGATCAATCCCATGGTCCGATCCACCATACGGATCAAAGCTTTGACTAATTCTAAATGTCGGAGAAGTTATTTTCCTAGGTAAGCCTTGCTGTAGGTGAACCGCTTATGGTCTGATCCACCATACGGATCGAAATCCTTGGCAAATCCCAAAGCGTGGGATACGCCTTCCTTAGGTTCCTACCAGTTAGGAATCCCCATAATGGTATGACCTACCATACAGGTCAAAGCTTAATCTCCCTAGGATAAAATGATGAGTCCTAGGTATCCTCTTGAAAGTTATCGCAACCGGCAGCATCCGACAGGTGAGCTTCAGGTAAACCTCTCTCAATCCAACCCATGTTCGAATTGCAAGAGTAAACCGGTGATTAATTTGGGCGTTCATCAAAAAGGCTTAAAGATCCGATGTCATAGCATTTCTTTTCCCCAGTCAAGTCGGTTAAGATTCAGGTATCATTTTGTCTTTGAAAGCAACCTCTGACGAGCTCACTCTCAAAGAGGGGCAGCTGTTGACACCTGATTTTTGACCATCTTTTATTTTAGTTTTTATTTCTAAAATTAATTAAAAATAGCAAAAAAAGGTCAAAAATTGCAAAATCAACTTTGGAAGCCTTAGCCTAGCCTTAGGAACCAATTTTGAACAAAAAATATTTTTTGTATTTTTTAATATTTTTTGTATTTTTTAATATTTTTTGTTATTTATTTAATTATTAAAAATAACAAAAAAATCAGAAAAATACCATCCGTGGTCAGAAAATTACAAAAAAATATTCAAAAATTTTATTTTAATTCCCCCTTTAATATTTTCACTTTTTATTAGGGAAATTTGGCTCGATTCATGGGGTTCCTTCACAAACCTAAAACTGAAACGAGCCTAAAAAATCCCTTTCGAGTCTTTTAATTTTCAATTCTTGGTTTTTATAAGCTATGACATTGTATTATAAAGTCTTGAAGTGCAATTAGGTCAATTTGCCCTCCAATTTGATCAATTTTAAACAAAAGGGCTTAATTGCATAATTTTCTTTCAATTTAGTCCCCGGTTTCACAATTTCTGAAATTAAATTTCGTATGGGCATACCCATTGAAATTAAACACCTCTACCCAATATTTTTCATCGTGCTGAATACATTGGTGGCCTCAATTTTGACTAATTTGGTCATTTAGGCCCTCGATTGAGCAAAAATCATTTTCGGATCCTAGGGACAATTTGGGGTTTTCACTAAATTCGAATCAATTGATTCTAGAAAATACCCCTATTTGATAGAAAACATGTCAAGGAGTCCGATTTTGGTGTCAATTGTATGAAAATGGGTTAATTTGAGGCCCAATTTGACGAAAGTGACCGAACCGGGCCGGTCGGGTCAGGCCCGACCCGACCCGGTCCGGACCGGGTCTGCAACTCAGTGTTGCAGACCCGTGCGGTGCCAAAACAGGAAAGAAAAAGAAGGAAAGAGGGGAGATCGGCGGGATTTTTTTAAGGAAAGAAACGACGATCGTGGGCGACAAAAAGGCGAGTGGTCGAGGAGGAAGAAAAGCCGGTCGGCCACGGCGGGAAAAAGGAAGGCTCGGTTGAATGAAGAGGGGGGCCGAGAGGAAGAAAAAACAGGGGGGAGGAGATCTTGGCGGAGCGGCGAGAAGCGAGGCGGAACCGGCGTCTTGGATCTTCAGTAGATCATCGTCAAAGCTTCAGCTACCATCCTCAATCTCGGGATAGTCTTTATTTCGCGTCGAGAAACGCCGAGGACGCGAACCCAAGCTTCGCCGGCCGCGATTCCGGACCGCAAGCTCGACGGGCAGCTTCGAGCCATCACCGAGGAATGGGTGATCTCAGGTAAGTCTTCTGACCCCCCATAGATGTTCCCTGAACGATTAGAATCAAGCTTCAAGTAGCAAAATTTTTCTGCATATTTTCGCCGGAGGGGGAACTGAGGAGGTCCGGTCCGCTGTTTTTGACGTACGCATGGCGTTGTTCTTAGTTTCATGTTGATGCCAAAGTCCTAGGGAGTCGGACGCCAAAAGAACGGGTCAAAATTACTAAGTTTCGGGGCTGTTTTGCTTTTTCCGGCGAGATTTCCGGCGACATCGCCGGAAATTTCACTATTCATCATCTTCTCCGGCGAAGTCGCCGGCGGTCAACGGTCAACAGTCAACAGTCAACAGTCAACGGTCAACAGTCAACAGTCAACGGTCAAAAAATCCGACGGTCCAGGACGCGCCACGTGTCTCGATCTGGGACGTCCGTTCGAAGCTTTCGGAACGGCGTCGTTTTGACCATGGGGGAAGCGGGCCGGGCTTGGGTCGCGGGTCCGGGTCGGGGGCCGGATCTGACCCGGCCCAGAAAATTAGAATAATAATAATAATAAATAATAAAAAATAATAATAATAATAATAAATTCAAAAATCAATAAAAAAAAATGGAAAATCACAAAAAAATTCAAAAAAATTCGAAAAATTCAGAAAAATTCTAAAAAATTCCAGAAAATAGGAAATAGCCACATTCAACTGGCCATGACCTGTTTCGGGTCTTTCGACCCCCGATCTTTCCAAAAATGACGGTTTCGCCCTTCCGGCAAACCGTAAAAAAATGGAAAATCACAAAAAAAAAAAAATTCTAAAAAATCCAGGAAAATCCCAAAAAAATAGGAAACGGCCACAGACAACTGGCCAGGACTCATTCCAGGTGTTTTGAACCCCGAACCTTCTTAAAATGACGATTTCGCCCTTTGGGCGAATCGTCTTCCAAAAATTGATTGTGATTGATAGGAATAGTCGTCCAACCTGCATGAACTCTTATTCAGGAAAATCACTCGCGTTAGGTACCGAAAGGGCGTTGGGTAATGACACCAGCGTAACCAAGTCCCCGAACCCAAAATCTCTGGTTCCGCAGAACTGATCGATCTCTCCCAATCGGTCAGTAAGGTTCCCGGTCTACCCTCCAAGAAAGACCGGGTGGCGACTCCAAATGCATGTACAAGTTGCACATGTCACCACGACCACACTAAGGCCGAAAGTGATCGACTCTTATCGTCGTATCCCTAAAAAATACTCCCGCCGCGATTTGGTATGGGCCTGGGAGGGCTCGCGCCGATCCAAGACCCGCGATCGGTAATCCATTAGCCGCGTCCGCCTCCGGACGGGTCGCGACACTCTCTCGCTCCGGCCCATGTTCAAATTGTTAGAGCAAACCAGGGATTAATTTGAGCTTAAGGACTCGATGTCATAGCATTTCTTCTCTCATTTTCCCAGTTGAGTCGGTTAGGGATCAGGTGCCACCTTATCTTTGAGAGAAACCTCTAACGAGATTCCTCCTAAAGAGGGGCAGCTGTTGACACCTGATTTTTGACCATCTATTATTATGATTTTTATTCTTTAAAATTAATTATAAAAAATATAAAAAAAGGTCATAAAATCACAAAATCAACTTTGGAAGCCTTGACCTAGCCTCGGGGACCAATTTTGAACAAAAAATATTTTTTTTTGGTATTTTATAATATTTTTCGAATTTATTTAATTATAAAAATACCCAAAACAATCAGAAAAATACCATTCGTGGTCAGAAAAGTACACAAAAATATTCAATAATTTTGTTTTAATTTCCTCTTCAAGTGTGTCACCTTAAATATTGAAAATTCGGCTCAGGTTACTATGTTTCTTCACAAAAATAAACCCGAACCGAGCAAAAAAATGTCATTCGAGTCTTTTAATTTACAATTTTCACATTTTTGGAACTTAGACATTCGATTTGATTGCCTACGTTTCAAATTGGTCCAATTGTGCACTGATTTTCTCAATTTTGGCATTAAGAACCTAATTCTAGTTGATTAAAGCCACATAGAAGCTTTCGCACAAGCTCTTCCTCGGGCACAGGCAATCCGTAAAGCCATCGGCGCCGCTCTAAAAAGCAAAAAATGGCATGGTTGGCCGACCAAAAGAAAATTTTAATATGGTGGGAGAGAAGGTGGACGGAGCTAGAGAGTATTGAAAAATAAAAAGGGGAGACCACCGACGATTAAAAAAAAGGAAAGGAAGATGATGAGAGGATGCTGGATGACTATAGCGGAAGACCTGATCATGAGGCAAGTCGGCCAAGAAGAAAAAGACTAAAAGAGAAAGCATTGTAGAATAAAAAAAAAAAGAGGACCACCAGCAGAAAAGAAAAAGGAGAGAGAAGATAGTGCGTGAGAGGGCTCTAGCAATTAAAAAAGACAAGGGGAATGAAGGCAAAAAAAAAAAAATGGACGGAGAGGGAGGCTCTAAAGAAAAAAAAAGGGACACACACAGGGCGGGGAGCGGATGAGGACGCTAGCGCAATCTGGGAATCTGCTTCTATTCCCTTCTGCGACACTTTCTCGGCCTCCACTCCCGATGATCATCACGAGGCTGCGTCACCGGAGGCCGCCGATTGCTCCTCCATGATCGCCTCAACCTCGCGCCCACGATGAGCAGGCATGCCAGATCGACGCGAAGATGACCATGGTATTCTCGAACACATCCTTCGCCTACAAGCAGATCGCGTCACAGTCTCAGCGATCGAGCATCATCGACTTCACTGGAGTTCACGGCACTATCAACCTCCAAAGGGAAGATCAGAAGAAACTCGACATTGGGACCGGCTTTGATTCGAGGTTTAAACGTGTCATCGTCGTATCACGGTGCCAACGTTGAGTTACACTTGCCAACCCCACGAACAGACAAGGAGCACCTCGGTGTATGAACCCGACACACGTCCGACGCCATCCGAAGTCGCTCCAATAGTCAGCTATGTTGGCGAGCATCGGCGGCTCGGCAGCCGAACCCAGGCGACGCATGAACGCCAACCGTCGAAGCTCGCCAAGATCAGGAACCGGTCTCAACAAGCTACAAGATATACATACACACGGATGAAAAGAGTGGGCAGGTGAAGACGAAGGCGAAAGGGGAGCATCGCCACCTTCCTTCTCCGATCAAAAAAATAGCAGTCGCCCTCACCACCCAGCCGCCGCTCCACCGTGGACTACCACCTCCTCCTTCTCTCACTCAACGCCCTCAGCCACTTCGTCCCGGCCATCACTAATCCTCGACAGCCCAGTCGAGACTCCCTCATCCACTTGCAGTCGAGCCACCAAAGTCCAGCCCTTGGCTCTCAGCCCCGTCGCCTCAAGAGCCCGGCTACCCAAGCCCCTGTTCACCTACGACTAACACCCTCTACGTCATCCTGTCATTCTTCATCAGCCTTTGTTGTGTCGCCCTTACATCCTCAGCGAACTGAGTCCCCCCCTTTCTTTATTTGCAGCAGCCTCGAGCCGTCGGTTGTTCTGCCACAACCCAGATCGGCGAGCCCGGAATCCCGACAACCCCATTCAATCTCAGTGCCTCTATCTAAGGACTCCTTCTGCCGTGTCCTACCTAGCAAGGCCGTCGGCCTAGTCACCGCCACCCAGTCCCGATCGGTTCGGGCGGGTTTCCTTTGCATCTCGAACAAGCACGTTCCAGTTTCAAAAGGGCGGGACCGAGGCCGACTAAGCTGGGAAGTCAGGCAAGTCAGGCCAGTTTGACAGCGACAACATTCTTCACCCATCGACGCCCGGCGTCCTGGCTGTTAGAACCCTAGACGTGAGGGGGTGTCCGTCAGCTCCTCGCTCATGGAACTCCAGATGAGAAGCGACTAACCAAGAGGCCATCCGGGCCAGCGTTAGCATCGGAGTCACATGAACCAACGGTGCGGCTAGAGAATCCCGGCAGTCGGAGGTCACTCTCATTCGGGCTGGTCGGTGGAGGATAGTGCAGTGCCTTTATCGGTGTTTTGGCAAGCAAGCGACATGAGCCCATACCAATGGCGACGCACGGGCGAGCGTCACGATACTCAAGCCTGGTGCTGCGACGACCTTAACCCCGAGGTAAGCGAAGTTCCTTGGACTTGAATGGACAGTGATGTTGTCGGGTCTTGCAGGGAGGAGGAGCCGCGTCGCGTAGAAGGAGTTGCACACAACAGGAGAGCGGTCGACGCTTCTCCTTTCATGGTCGGCATCGGTAGAGGTCGGCGGTTTCGACGGCGACCTCCTGAATGGCGCAGATGACGGGAGCCAAAGCCGACTCGAGCTCGGTCCTGTTTTCATGGGGGAAGCGGACGTCTCACGTTGAAGAAGATGAATAGTAAGGTAAGGTTTATTTGCATGTTGGGTTGGATAGGTAGAATGTTTAGTCTTGTGGGCTTAGTTAGAATTGGGTCTACGTTGTTGTTGGTAGAAGGAAGATTGGGCTTAGGCAAATTGGTCTATTAGGCTTAAAGAAAAGAAGTGGGCCTGGGTATCTCTTACAAGGTCCGATTCGGGTTGACAGACCCGGCCCGACCCCCTTTTATAAAAAAAGAAGGAAAAATGTTTTCTTAAAATAAAAATAAAAAAAATAAAAAAAATCAATAAAAAATAGAAAATCATAAAAAATTCAAAAAAAATTCAGAAAATTCAGAAAAATTCTAAAAAATTCCAGAAAATAGGAAATGGCCATATTCAACTGGCCACAACCTGTTTCGGGTCTTTCGGCCCTCGGTCTTTTCAAAAATGACGGTTTTGCCCTTCCGGCAAACCGTCTTCTAAAAAAATTCTAAAAAAATCCGAGAAAATCCCCAAAAATAGGAAATGGCCACAAACAACTGGCCAAGACTCATTCCGGGTGTTTTAATCCCCGACCCTTCTTAAAATGACGATTTCGCCCTTTGGGCGAATCGTCTTCCAAAAATTGAAGAAAAATCAAAAAATTCTCAAAAATTCTCAAAAATGGGAAATGGCCACAATCAGCTCGTCATGGAATATTTTGGGTAATTCGGTATCCCAGTCTTCCAAAAAAATTGACGATTTTGGCCCTTCGGGCTAAATAGTCTCCAAGTCTTCCCATTTTTACCCTGGTCCGAAATCACACATGCCCTAAGCCCTTATGGCTATACTAGGAAGCCATTGATTCGAATTGATGTGCATCGATGTGATTTATTTATGCACTTGATTGTGCTTTCATTAAAATGGATTGTGATTGATAGGAATAGTCTTCCAATCTGCATGAAACCCTGAATCAAAACTCTCCCCACCCAAAACTGCGCCTGCATGAATTCTTAGCTAGGAAAATCACTCGCGTTAGGTACCGAAAGGGCGTTGGTAATGACATCAGCGTAACCAAGTCCCCGAACCCAAAATCTCTGGTTCCGCAGATTTGATCGATCTCTCCCAATCGGTCAATAAGGTTTCCGGTCTACCCTCCAAGAAAGACCGGGTGGCGACTCCAAATGCATGCACAATTTACACATGCCACCACGACCACACTAAAGGTCGAAAGCGATCGACTCTTATCGTCGAATCCTTTGAAAAATACTCCCGCCGCGATTTGGTATGGGCCTGGGAGGGCCCGCGCCGATCCCAGACCCGCGATCGGTAATCCATTAGCCGCGTCGGCTTCCGGACGGGTCGCGACAACCCCTAAATCCCAGAAAAATATTATCAATGTTTTTACAGGTTTGAGTTTTCTGCAGGATACTTGGAGTCCCCAGATCTCGGAATGTCACCTCCCATGTCAAAAGGATAATTTTCAGAACCAGCTTTCTGTAAAGTTCTAGGTAATCCCTAAGCCCAGAATAGCTCATTTGGTAAGCCCAAAAGTTAGGTACACCTCATTTGTTTAAACCCTCGTTGATTCCTCAAGATATAGGATCAACTTAGTTGTTGACAATCCCTATAGAACGGGTGTGTCATCCATAGGTTCCTAGCAGAAAAGAGTCTTATTCACGGCCTGATCCCCTCGACGGATCAAAATTTTCAACAATCCCTACATAATGGGTGTGTCATCCATAGGTTCCTACCAGAAAGGAGTCTTATTCACAGCCTGATCCCCCTAACGGGTCAAAATTTTCGACAATCCCTACAGAACGGGTGCATCATCCATAATTTCCTGATAGATAGGAGTCCTATTTATGGTCTGACCCACCATACGGATCGAAACCTTTGACAATCCCTAAAGAACGGGTGCGTCATCCCTAGGTTCCTATCAAATAGGAATCTCACTCTGGTTTGGCCTACCATACGGGCTAGAGTTTAACCGCCCTAGGATACTCAAGAGACGAGTCCCTAGGTATTCACTTGAATCCTCTATACACTGCGCATGCCGCACGAGCATCAGACATGTGAGTGACAGGTAAGCATCTCTATTCCACCTCTCTCTCTTTCACATCGGCAGAGATAAAATAAAGCATTCACTAGTAAGGCAAGAGAGACTGGATGTCAAGATTCACTTTTCTATCCCCCAGTAGAGTCGATCTAGACTTAGGTGTCACCTGTCTTTGAGTGAAACCTCACGCGAGATTCCCCTCAAAGAGGGGCAGCTGTTGACACCTAATTTCGGATCATGTTTTTTTTTTTTAGCTTATTCTTAGAAAATTCATAAAAAGTCAAAAAATTGCAAAATCAACTTTGGTGGCCTTGGCCAAGCTTAAGGAACCATTTTTGACATTTTTTTTTTTCATATTTTTCGCATTTTTTAGTATTTTTAGAAAATAAAAAAATACTTAAAAATTCATGAAAAATAGCATTCGAGGTCACAAAAATATGAAAAAAATAGTCAATATTTTTATTTTAAATCCTTTGTCTTTTTGACCTCATAAAAAGTCCAAAATAAAATACAATTTTAGGTGTTCCTTTGTTACACATATGATTGAATTTGGTAAAAAAATGTCAATTGAGTCTTTTAATTTACAATTTTAGCATTTTTTAGGATCTTGACATTCAATCTAATTGTCCCTTATTGTAATTTAGCCAAATTATTTGCACAAATTGCTCAATTGCATGAATTGGGCAAAACTGCATACTTAATTGTATTTTAGTCCTTGAATTTGGGCATATTTGAAATTACTTTCAATTCAGGGACTATCATTGCAAATTGAAGTCACTATCCAATGCTTTTCATCATTTTGAATCAATTGGTATGGGTGGTTTTGTCCAATTTGATCATTTGAGCCTCCAATTTCACGATTTGCCTAATTGCAATTAAATGAAAATTTGGGGTTTTTGTTGAAATTGGCATGAACTTTTGGGCAAAATCACATTTTTGGATAAAATTCATAACCTAAATTCGATTTTGATGATCAATTGCAAAAATTCCAAGTCAATTTAGGATTAACTTTGAAAATAGAGTCAGAACCGATTCTGACCGGTCAGACCCCCGGTCAGACCGGTCGAACCGGTCCGGAACAGTGTTGTCTTCTTCCTCAAGCCCCCCGCGCGAATGAACAGTCCACAGCTCGATTTTTGATCAAAAAATTGAAGGGCAATTCGCGACTAATTGGAAGGGGAATGGTGTGCGTTTTGTTCCTCTCATCTTCCCCCGTCGATTGAAACCGACGGCACCATTCGACATCACCGGAGGAAGGAGCGATTGGTCGGTCAAGGTCGCGGTACCTGCAAAAGTCAACGAAAGCAAAACACAGATCAAATTCCTCCAAATTCGCACCAAATGGAGAAAACTGGAGATCCTGACGGACATGGACGGAAACCCTACAGATTTCGTCACCGTCCGATGACCAAACGGCGCATGGGAGGCACATGACAGGGGCAAATGGGAGTTCCTCGTTTGGCGCCAAAATTTGAAACATGTATAAAGGCCAATTGACCTTCTAGAACGTGGGGGTTGGTTAGTTCGATTGGGGGACGATTGAACAGAATCAACAGAGAGAGAGAATGGGAGAGAGAGAGAGCTCACCCTCCATCGCCAATGTTGAGGGTGGAGCTCGGATTTGCAGAGCATTGGTTAGGCCTTTTCAGGCTAGACCAAAGCTCGAAGGGGTCATCAGGAGATCACCCAAGCTGCCAGGAGTCGATCGCCGCCGACCGCACCGCCTGAAACCCGAAGAATAGGTAAGTTCAGTCTTCAAGCTTTCTTACTAAGCATCAATGGCGGATCTCGTCTCTGGCCATGATCCTTGTAGTTAGCATGTGCGTTTTGGTCCCCAAGCATCACTAACCATCGTTGTATCTTCATTTTGCATTGACCTCGCTTGAATACCTCGAATTAAGTCTCCAAATCCAACCTCCATTGCTGTGCTCTATTCATTCATGCCTAGCCAAATCTAGGTCATGCGAGCTCAATCGAAGCTCGAGGTAAGTCTTCTGAACCTCCATTGATACTATTCTGTGACTGAATTGCCATGGTTTGATGTAAATCGTGTGATCGAACTTCCATAGCCGTACTCGGCGTTCAGCATGATACTCGCGATTTCGTGAATTGGATGCTTTGATTATTGGATATGTTAAACTAGAGATCGCTGCGAGTCGATTGGTGCCGGTCTTGTGTAATTCTGTCGAGGTTTCGCCGTTGGATCATCGCCGGAGGGTTTCAGCCGTCCATTTAGTCATAGTCGAGAGGTTGAAGACGATACACACGTGGTGGAGTCAACGAGTCAAAGGTCTATGTGTCGTCCTGTGGTTGGTCCACGTGGAAGTCGAGTCGGCTCGGCCGTTGGTTTGTTCGGCTGAGTTGGTTTAGATCCAACGGTTAGGGTTAATCGAGTCCAATAATTGGTGGCCGTTCGATTAGTAATTAGGATTATCCTAAAATAGTTTTAAAATCAGAAAATCAAAATAAGTCGAAACCGTACCATTTAGGTTAGTGGTCGAGCGGCGTCGTTTAGGTTAGTGAAGATGGACGGCCCAGATCTAGTCTAGCCTTCTAATCCTGACCGTAGATTTTGGTAGGTCAATTAGACGGCCCTGGTCGAGTCTCCGTTTAATCTAGGCCGTAGACTTTAGTAAGCTGATCCGATGGCCGTGGATTAGCCACGTGATTCAATAGGAACCGTCGGATCAAGTCTAAATAATCAGAAAATAAAAAAAGGATGATATGGTGTCGTTTTGGAGCTGTGGGTCGCGTGGGTCCGGGTCTGGGCCGGGTTCCGACCAGAGTGGGTCGGGTCGACCCGATCCGAATCACATTTTTAAAAATAAAAAAAATCGAGAAATGATTTAAAAATAAAAAAATTAGAAAAATTCTAGAAAATCCTAAAAAATGCTAGAAAATCCTAGAAAATCTAAAAAAAAATGTAGGAAAATTATAGAAAAATCCTAGATACTCCAGAAATCCCCAAAATTTGAGGATTGACCACTGACAATTGGTCAATCCTATTTTTGGGATTTCTTATCCGTTCTCCCAAGAATTGACGATATTACCCTTTAGGGGTAAGTCATCCCTGCTGTGTGTGCGAGATAAGTGTATAGTGCCAAGATAAGAATTAGGGTCGATTAGGCGACCAATTCTTGGGTTTGGGTTTTCGAATCTCGTCCCTTTTCTCGAAATGACGATTTTACCCCTCAAAAGGGTAAGTCGTCGTCCTTATTCCAATCGAGTCCTGAAAATTGCTTAAAATTAGGGTTTGGGTCAGGCGAGTGACTAACCCTAATATTTGAGATTTTCAGTTCTCATCTTCGCCTAAAATGACGATTTTACCCCTCAAAGGTAAAATCACTTTTAAATTTCAGGAAAATTCTCAAAATTCTCAAAAAATAGGAAATTGATTGGTTTGATCGCCAATCCTATTTCCACCATCTTTTGACTACACACTTTATTTGAAATGACGATTTTGCCCTTCCAAGGCAAATTGTCCCCAAATTTCTCAAAATTACGATTTTGCCCCTCATGGACAAATTATGTTAAAATCACTCCTAAGCCTTGATCGATACTTCTCTAGGCTAATATGGCCTCATTAGGGATGCCATGCTGCTTTCATGTGGTTTATCCGTATGCTTTGGATCTTTAATTTGCGCATTTATTTCTATTGATTGTGAGTGCTAGGATAGTCATTCATATCTTCATGAACTCTTAGATTTAGGTTCGTACCCCCACTCATCTGTATGAAATCTTAGGATTGGATAAATTATTCAACTTAGGTACCGAAAGGGCATCAACTCTGACAGTTGGCGTAACAAAGTCCCCGATCCCACTTCTCTGGTTTTTGCAGAATCGAATAGATCGCTTCCAATTATTTGATAGGGTTTCCGATCGTACCCTCCACGAAATGATTGGTGGCGACTCCTTGGCATGTACACATATCACAGGTCACCAGACCGCACCGAAGGTCGATCACGTATATCCCGCCGTTGCGATTTGGGTAATGGACCTTAGGAGAGGCCTGCGTCCGATCAGGCGACATCGGGCGGGCCATTAGCCCTCGCCTCCTCGCGAGAGGGTCGCGACAGTAGTCCCTAATTTTCATATCTTAGAACGGATTCCTTTTGGAGAATTTCAATAATTTTTGTTGCACTGGATTTGTTGTTGATGTGAAAATGCCACGACAAATTAGGAATAGAGTACAGGGGTAGTTTGAGAAAAAATTGAAAGTTGGTGATTTATTTTAGACAAAACAAAACTTGGGGCATATTTGGGACTGGATATAAAATTGAGAAATTTTTTCTGATGCAAAATTTTTTTGGGGCAGTTTGGGACATGACCTAAAGTTTGGAGTTTTTCTGACACAAAAAAATGCTCGAGACAAATTTGAGACCGAATCTAAAGTTGGAGATTTTTTTAGAGAATTAGACCCGTGTATTTAACTCATAAGTTATATCATTTTAAAATTTGGACTATCCTTCCATTAAAAGATCCCTTTGAGCATCAAAGAGCCTGAAATCTTATAGATCCTCTAATTCAGACAAATAAACATCCAAATTTATAATTATAAAAAATCTTAAATCTACTGCACTTTTGACAAATAAATCCTAAACTCTTTAATCGTGCCAATTGAGCACTAGATCTTTTCATGTTTTATCAATTAAGTTTATTTGGTAAATTTTTGATTCAAAATTGCTGACGTGGATGCTAGCAGTCCTATGTGGCACATCGGCATTGATGTGTATATTTTTTTTTGAATTTCTTTTTCATTTATATTATTTTTTTATTTGGGTCGGTTATTTTCTTTTGTCTTTTTTTTTTGAAAAACCACCAAAAATCCTAAACTATGTCCATTATGACACATCTACTCTATTTTTTTTCTTTGACACAAAAAATTCCAAACATGTACCCTTCTGACACATTATCCTCCGTCAAAATTCTATCAATAAGAACCATTTAAAACATGCATATGTAGTCGCTAGAAAGCAAACAGTGTTGATATTGCGCCCATGTGACTTAAATGAAATAAAAAAACGTTTTGGCTAAAAACTCATCTAAGGGCCTTGGCGGAGGGTAAATGTGTCATATAGATACAAGTTTGAGAATATTTTATGTCACAAGAAAAAGTTTAGGATAAATGCGTCACAATGAGCATACTTTGGGGTTTTTGATATCACACAAAAATGTTAGGGTATATGTGTCAACTAGTGGCCAACGAGGGCCCCGAATGAGGTCACCTTGCCTATATCCAATCATGATCAGCCTTGCCATGGCCTTGCTCAGATCTAGCAAGGCTGCCTCACTCGCAACCCTGGCCAACCATAGTGAAAAATAGTAAAAAAGGAAAGGGAAAATGACACAAATAGTCCCTGAACTATCACAGAATGTGCAATCTGGTCCCTGAACTTTTAATTTGTTCAATTTAGTCCTTGAACTTTGGCAGAATGTGCAATTTGGTCCTTAAACTTTAGACTTGTTCAATTCAGTCCCTGAACTTTTAGTAAATGTTCAATTTAATCCCTAAACTATATGAAAATGTTCAAAGTCGTCCCTAATCTTAAATTAACAAAAGGACTATATTGAACATTTTCATATAGTCCAGGGACTAAATTGAACATTTACTAAAAGTTCAGGGACTGAATTGAACAAGTCAAAAGTTTAAGGACCAAATTGCACATTCTGTCAAAGTTCAAGGACTAAATTGAACAAATTAAAAGTTCAGGGACCAGATTGCACATTCTGTCATAGTTCATGGACCATTTATGTAATTATCCCAAAAGGAAAAGAGATGGAAAGGGAAAATAAGGAAAAAAATTAATGAAAATTCAAAAATAATAAATTATTATTAAAAATTATCCACGTCAGTAACGACCATGTCACGAAGGATGACCATCATTCACGTCAACAATTTCCAGTAAAAATTGGTCATGTGAACTCAATTGACAAAATGTGAAAATGTTTAGGACTCAATTAACATAATTGACAAAAACAAATGGCACAATAGAAAGATTTAAAACTAAATTGGCACAAGTACGATAAATTTAGGATTTTTTCCATTTTGTTTTGACCCTCCTCTTTTCTTCCATCCAGAGCATGGATAACTCTTAACATGGTCCTTAGAGTTTCTAGCATTGACTACTTTGGTCACGTAATTGGCTAATTTCAACCAATCCTCTCGGGATTCTTGGTTAAGGAAAGATTCCTCAGCTTTTTCAGGGCTTGGCCTAGCATCAAAATTTTCAGACAACAAATGGATAGGATGTATCCACAAAACGGGGTCCTCCATTTGGCCACGGATGGTACCCAGGTAAGTAAACCTTAAAGAAAGCTATTTATACTTTTTTGTTCCATCCCAAGTGGATTCACACAATACCTCGCATGATTTTCTCAATTATTTATTTGAAAATTTTAGTTTAAATGATGATGCATGTCTTTTGGTTGAGTAAAAAGTGACCAGAAGCTAAGGCTGCGTTTGATAACGCTCTAGAAACGCTCAAGGGAAAGTGTTTCTGTTTCAAAGGTGTTCTCGGAATACTCTTGGAACAAAAACGCTTATGGTTCAAAAGTGTTCCAAAAGTATTCCGCCGAACACTTTTGTGCCGGTGAACACTTTTGGAGAAACAAAAAAAAAACTTGCTTTTGGGTTTTAGAACACTTTTGGAATCACCACTCATCGCCGCTGACGCGGCCACCACCCACCCACTGCCGCCGCTGCAGATTGCCGGCCGCTGGTCGCCGATGCCAACGTTGAACGGCGGCGGCAACAAAAAGTATTTTTTTTTACTTACCACACGCGTTTCTGTTCCCAGAAGTTGTAGCCGGGAACAGAAACACAAAAAAAGTGGTTTTGTTCAAAAATGTGCCTAGGAACAGAAACGTTCCCAAACACAGCCTAAGAAGCACTGGCACTCTCCAATGACTTTATGTGGCGTCGTGCTCCGACATACGATTGATACATGGTTAGCGCTTCACACACGTCAACGACATGCGAGCCCAACATCCTGACATGTCATTTCGACACACATATGGTCAATTTTAAGCATTTTCAATAAATTAAGGTCAAAATATAAATTTATAAAAAATATACTTAAATGTATACCCAGCCGCTTCAAAATTAATATATACATGCTAATTTATCATGTATATAAAAAAATGTACATATAATATACGTGTTCCAATATGTCGGGATTTTTTTTTTTTTTTAGAAATGACGTATCGACATGTCGTGTCACATGTCAGGAATGAAGTATCGGCTAGAAGTAGCTCGGCAGATACAAAAATCACAAAAGATAAATATCTTTCGAGATCACGGGGGTCGTTGGACATATTGCCTTGGGTGTAGTTATACATTCCTGCCTGGCCATGCACTGGGCCGCGATGGTCTTCCACTTACATTTTGTCACGTTTATAGATCTCTTTTGGCACTTAGGAAGTTGGGACCACCTTTCTCTTTCCCACGGTTGGTCCACCTCATACCGCAACATGTTAGGTAGGGATCATCCGCTCTAAGGTCGATAGATCTGGAACATAAAATCTACCTTCACAGTGCTGGTTTCAGATTCTGAGACATAGGACCGACCTTGTAAACATGGAACCGAATTTACCGGTCCAGTTCAGTTAAAAAAAAAAAAAAACTTGAATGACAAACCTACTACTTGAGAGAGACTGATGAAACTCCATACTTGATTGATTGATGATGGCTGTGAGCCTCAAAGAGGGAGTTGCCGGTGCACCTCCGGTCTTTGAGACCAAATCGGAGATAAAATGAAATTAACAGGGGTTGCAATGGAGCGACATACGAAGGGAGTGGAGCGAGACTGGAGCACAAAGAGACCAGATTTGAGTTCCAGCGACCTGCAAGAGGAACTGTGATGGAGGGACAGACGAGCTAGAGGGATAAGCCACGGCGAGCCTTGAGCAATGGGTCAAGAGTGGGGGGACCATGGCGACGCGGGACTTAGCTCATTGACGAAGAAGATGAAGCGCACCGCAGCTTTTGTTTCATCCAATAAAGAAACCCTCTTGATCTAGCTTATGTTGGGGTTGTCCCACATCGGTTGTGGAAGTGGTCGGTGGTCAGTTTATAAGTGTGGGGGAAAGCCACAGCCTTTGAGCTAGCTTTTGGGTTGAGAGAAACCCAAGACCACACAACATTGGTATCAGACCCCAGGTTATCAACAAGTCTGGACCCAATAATCACACGGGAGAGATACGAGTTGTCGGCTAGTGGTCAGTTCATAAGTGTGAGGGAAAGCCTCAACCTTTGAGAGAGAAAGAAGCGAGAAAGGCCCAAGACCACCCAACAGCTTATTTGTCTTTATTGAACGACATTAGTTACCTGATTCGGTCCTGTTAAGCACCCCGACATTAGTTACCTGATTCGGTCCGGTTCAGCACCTTGAGCCTTGTACCGGACTGAAAGAAATTGTCAAAATTTTTTGGAACTGTCAACTGGACTAGACCGATGTGATTTGGCTGGGTTTTTGCCGGTGCTTACCTATAATTACGAGATTGCTTCTGCTATTGCTGCTACTACTACTTTATATGGTTAAGAGAACATTTATGGATGATGCGAGGGGAACTATACAGTATCAGTTACAGTATATGATTCATATGGGAATTCGTGTTTTTCCTCAAATTCTTGAAAACTTAATTAGCTTGTTCTGGTACACCTGATCTATGCATACTTGCTTGAATTGAGAAAATATTGTGCAGACCTTTAGTTTATGGGTGATGTCGTGGTCGAACCATTGCAATCGAAGGAGTTGGAGATGAGAAAAGTGAGTTTAGTCTGGTGTGTAGTGATTCGCCTAAAGGCTTAAGTGTTACCTTAAAGCTAAAACGATGAAAGCTCGGGCTAGGTTGAACTCGAAAGTCTAGTCTAATGCATTGCCTGATCATGCCCATAACATGTTATTTGTATAGCACCTTTCACGGTGCCCGGGCCCTAGCCAAAGACGGGCTGGTCTGGTCGAGGTTTGTTTCTTTTTAAGTAAGAGCATTGCTAAAGCTAATCTTAGGCAGGTCATCTGCCTATTGATCACCTCGAACGTATAAACAATAGATTGTAATTCGATTGTTGTGAGCGTGTCATCTAAGTATATATGAATATAGTTTGAATTACTTTTGAAAAAAATAAATATAGTTTGGCCTTAAAAAGAAAAAAATCCACGGGAGGGACCCCAAAAAACAAACCAATGGAATGGATTTTTAGCAACGTCCTCGCTTCTTGTCTTCGTTGCTGTCCGCTTCTCAAGTCTATGTAATTATGCTTAGGAAACCTTTAGCCTGACAATACTGTCATTATTTTTTGACCCCATGATGTTCTAATTAATGAGTGTTTTATGCAAAATACGTAGTGGTGATGTGTAGATCTTAGAAATAACAGACAATACTGTCACACTGTCAGTGAAGCATTCTCCTTATGCTTAATGTCCAAAATGATCCAATTTTGGAATGGTCTATTTGCTTTTAACCATTTTTAATCTCAACATCTGAATCTCATGGCACTTTCCTTGAATGTCTAAACAAGTAATTTATCCTATACATATATGTATAGACGTAAATATATGCATTAACATCTTAAAATTTATCACGAAAATGCAATTGAGTCCTAAAACTTACCACGAAAGTGCAGTTGATTCATAAGCCATTTAAAAAGCGCAGTCAAGTCCTAAAAATTGCCAAATTAATCAAATCCTCCCGTTGATTGCACTTGTCGAAAGTTGTAGGACTCGATTGCACTTTACGACAATTTTAGGACTACCTTGCACTTTTGTGACAAGTTTAGGATTTTGATTGCAATTCTAAAAAGTTTTAGGACTCGCTTGCACTTTTCGTGATAAATTTTAGGATTTTCAGTGCATTTATCCCTTTCTTCTTACTATTACCGATGTGTACACTGGGGTCTCTCCCATGCTCCGATACTAAATCAGTTTCACATGTTACAGACTATCGGATCTTTAGGCCCACCAAATCCAATACAGTAAATGCAAGAAGAACAGAGAGCCACAAGAAAGAAGCATCAGCATAAGAGTTGATCCGTCCATCCATGCGGTGTGATTAGTCTCATCCTCAGCTCAAGAAAGAGGATGGTCATCACAATTGTGCTGTTCCCATTCCCCCTTCAAGGCCACATCAACTCAATGCTCCAGCTTGCGAGCATTCTTCATTCCCGAGGATTCAACATCTCCATTGTGCACACCCAACACAACTCCCCCAATCCTCACAACTTCCCTCACTTCACCTTCAACTCATTCCCTGATGGTCTACTGGAAACCGAGCACGCCTCCGAATCCGATCTCCCAGCTTTCATAATGCGCCTCAACGTTAGCTGCGTCGTCCCATTTCGGGATTGCTTGCGAAAGGTCTCGTGTGATGACTCCGAGGGTCATGTCGCTTGCCTGATAACCGATGCCGCCTGGTACTTTTCTCAAGCGGTCGCGGACGAGCTTAAGATCCCGAGGATTGTGCTGAGGTGTACCAGCATCTCTTCAATTTCTGCTTTCTCTGCCTTGTCTGCTCTGGGAGAAAAGGGTTGCCTCCCAATAAAAGGTGTGCCTTCTAGCTAAATTATTAGAAATCTTTGCATGCCTCAGCAATCTGGATTGTGGAGGCGAGTGGTATTTTGTATTTGTATCAACATGACCAACCTTGCATGCTTTCCTGTAGATTTTATGTGCTTGTTTTTACTTCCATCTTTCTCCACTCAAATTTTACTGCTTTGCAAACATCTTTCTAGGATACTCAAGGGAAGGGAACAGTATGCCTTTGAACCTTCCATTTACTGTATGGTGGGCTGCTTTCTCTGTTCAACACTAAGCAACAAATTCGTATTTTTGTTTCTCTGTTAGATTCCGAACTAGACAAGCCTGTTCCCGAAGTTCCAACTCTCAAAATGAAAGACCTTCCAGTTGTCCCCGCAAAGAACCCCGAGGATCTCCAACAGATATTAGCAAACATGGGCAGAGAGACCAGGGCCTCCGCTGGACTCATCTGCAATTCCTCCGAAGAACTCGAGGGGACAAAACTCGCCGAAGCTCGGCAAGCCATTCCCATTCCTTTCTTCGTCATCGGTCCATTTCACAAGTACTTTCCAGCCTCTTCGAGCAGCTTGCTGGTGCAAGACATGAGCTCGATCACCTGGCTGAACAAGCGAAAGCCCAAGTCAGTCATCTTTGTGAGCCTAGGAAGCATTGCATCCATCGATGAGGCTGTGTTCCTAGAATTAGCATGGGGGCTAGCAAATAGTGAGCAGCCGTTTTTGTGGGTTGTCAGGCCCGGATCAATATGCGGATCGGACTGGCTCGAAAATTTGCCAAGCGCGTTCCTGGGTATGTTATGTGGAAGGGGTCATATCGTGAAGTGGGCGCCACAGCAAGAAGTGCTGGCTCATGAGGCCACCGGCGGATTTTGGACTCATTGTGGTTGGAACTCGACGTTGGAGAGCATTTGCGAAGGTGTACCAATGATTACTATGCCCTCTTTTGGGGATCAAAAAGTGAATGCAAGATATGTGAGCGACTTCTGGAGGGTCGGGTTGCATTTGGAGGATAAGCTGGAGAGAGGCGAGATAGAGCGTGCCATTAGAAGATTGATGTCGGATCCAGAAGGCGAAACTATCAGGGACAGAGCTGTGAGTCTGAAGGAAAAGGTGGATCAGTGTTTTAAGGAAGGGGGTTCCTCATATAGGTCTCTCGACAGCTTAACTGGTTTCCTATCATCATTGTAGGACTCTGCTTTTAGAGGTTAAAACTTCTTCCAGGAATCGTCTTTCAATTCTCTCTCATGGCAGTGAAAATTTGAACCTTGAAGATTATCTGTACCTTTAGTTTTTCATCAGTTTATGAGCTGAACTAAAATTGTTAGCTTACCCTTTGATAGATCTCTAGTATTCACTGATAAGAAAGAATGATTAAGAGAGAATGGTATTGTTCTCTAATAATGGTGTGTCAAACAATATACATGAGAAGCCCTTATATAGGCTTAGAAGAGGTAAAGAGCTTAGTGCTCTTCCTATGTGGGACTAAAGAGAAAGAAGGAATGTAAGAGAAAGCTATAAGACTACAAGGCTATACAAGTATGTCTAACACCCCCCCTCAAACTCAAGGTGGATCAAACAACGAGAGTTTGGAAAGAAGAAATTTAAAGCGTTGTGATGTAAGAGCCTTCGTAAAACAATCTGCAAGTTGATTCTCAGTTCCAACAAAAGGAAGAGAAATAGTGCGAGCTTGAAGATGATGACGAGTCAGATGACAATCGATCTCAATATGTTTTGTACGCTCATGAAAGACTGGATTTGCACCAATATGGATGGCACTCTTGTTGTCACAGTGTAGAGGAGTGGGATCCGGAAGTGAAACACCCATGTCAGCAAGTAAGCGGCGAAGCCAAACAATCTCAACGGTAGTGTCAGCCATAGCACGATACTCGGACTCTGTAGAGGAGCGTGAGACAATTTGTTGTTTCTTGGCACGCCAGGAAATAAGAGAATCGCCAAGAAAAATGCAATAGCCAGTGATAGATTTGCGATCAGACACATTGGAAGCCCAATCAGCATCAGAATAGGCACGCAACTTGAGAGCAGAAGAAGATGGCAGAAATAAGGAACGCGATAAGGTGCCTCGGAGATATCGCAAGATCCTCAGAACAGCAGCATAATGAACTGTGCGAGGAGCAGCAACAAACTGACTGACAACATGAACAGCATAAGCAATGTCGGGTCGGGAGATAGTAAGATATACAAGGCTGCCAACCAAAGTTCGATAGCGGGTCACATCAGAAAGAGGCTCCCCGTCATCCGAGCAGAGCTTCTGATTCAGCTCAATAGGAGTAGCAGCAGTGCGTGCATCCGAGAGAGCAGCCCTAGAGAGAATATCAGCAGTATATTTTTGTTGAGAAATAAGGATACCACGTGAACTGCGAGCAATTTCAAGCCCAAGAAAGTAGCGCAGTGGTCCAAGATCCTTCATGGCAAAATGTTGCTGAAGGTGCCGCTTGGTATGTTCAATATGGTCGCGATCATCTCCAGTGATAACCATATCATCAACGTAAAGAAGAAGAATAGTGCAACCAGCAGAAGAGGTATGAACAAACATAGCATGATCAGCCTCGCTTTGAGTAAAACCAGCAGATCGAATAGCATCACTGAACTTCTCAAACCAAGCACGAGGAGCCTGTTTAAGACCATAAATAGCCCGTCGCAAGCGGCAAACCTGTCCAGAAATATGACCAAGACCAGGTGGAGGTTGCATGAAGATATCCTCTTGAAGATCCCCATGAAGAAAAGCATTCTTGACATCAAGCTGAAAGAGGGGCCAATTACGAATTGAAGCAATAGCTAGTAAAGCTCGGACAGATGTCATCTTTGCTACGGGAGCAAACGTCTCCTCATAATCAATGCCATACTCCTGCGAGAAACCTCTGGCAACCAGACGTGCTTTGTAACGTTCAATACTGCCATCAGAACGGGTTTTAATCTTATATATCCATCGGCATGATACCAAGGAGCGGCCTGGAGGGAGAGACACAAGCTCCCAAGTACCAGTACTTTCCAATGCCCTGAGCTCCTCAGACATAGCTTGACGCCACTCAGTATGCTGAACTGCCTCACGATAACTAGTGGGTTCTTGTACAGCATGAACAGCAGCCAAAAAAGAGCTAAACTCAGTAGAATAAGAAGTAGAAGCAACATACCGAGTAGGCGGACGTCGATCCCGAGGAGGATTACGGCGTGGCTCTAGAACTGCAGAATCGTCGAGGGCAGGTAGAGTAGGAGGTACAGCAGAACGGGTAGGAGAAGATGGGGACGGTGGTGATATATCTGGTTCCGAGGTGAAAGCAGAATAAGGAGGATCAGGAAAAGGATCAACAGGGAAATCCATAAATGGAACATGGGTCGAGACAGGAGGTGTTACATTTGTAGGGAAGAAGGGAACGTGTTCATGAAAGGTAACATTGCGAGAAATACGTATACGTCGCGCATTTGGGTCATAACAGCGATAACCCTTGTGCTCGGTGCTGTAACCCAAGAATGCACACGAGATGGAGCGAGCGGTGAGCTTCGTACGTTCGGTGGGTGGAAGAATGACAAAACAAGTACACCCAAAAACTCGAAGATGATTATAGCTGGGAGATCGAGAATAGAGACGCTGGAAAGGGGTGTCTTGATGAAGAACAGACGAGGGTAGGCGGTTAATTAGATGAACAGCTGTGAGAAGTGCCTCAGCCCAGAACTCAGGAGGAACAAATGTCCCAAGTAAGAGAGCGCGAGTGGTATCTAAAATATGACGGTGCTTGCGTTCAGCAACCCCATTCTGAGCTGGAATCCCAGGACAAGATAGTTGAGGAAGTGTACCATCGCTGGCCAAGAGGGAACGAAAAACAGTAGAAAGATATTCTCCTCCCGAGTCTGAACGAAAAACTTTGATTTTTGTATTAAATTGGGTGGAAATCATGGTAGTAAAAGACTGATAGATGGAAAAGAAATCACTGCGTTGACGCATAAGATAGACCCATGTGTAACGAGAGTAATCATCAATAAAAGAGACATAATATTTGAAACCACTCTTTGAACAAAGTGGGGCAGGACCCCATACATCAGAATGAATAAGATCGAAAATTGCACTAGATCTAGAGTTACTAATAGGAAAAGGCTTAGCAGATTGTTTGGCCAAGGGACATACAGAACATGGAGGAAGATTACCAGAAGAAACAGGACCTAAAGCACCTCGTTGATGAAGGACGGTGAGACGAGAAGAAGGAATATGTCCGAGACGTTGATGCCATCGGGCAAGATCAATGGTAGCCAACACAGGAGAAGGAAGAGAAGAAGTTGGAAGGTGGAGATGCTGCATAATATAGAGTCCGTCCCGTCTACTACCTCTCCCAATCATCCGACCACTCAAACGATCCTGCACAAAGCAAGAGCTATTTGTAAAGCTTACAGTACATCCAGCATCAGTAAGTTGTCCAACGGATAATAAATTGAGAGCTAGAGATGGAACATGTAATACGTTAGGGACATTGAAATCTTGAGAAATGGTGAGAGTACCCTGCCGGGTAGCTAGGAGAGGAGAGCCATCAGCAGTAAAGAAATGTGCTGGATGCTTGAGCTCAGAGAGCTGAGTGAGACAAGCAGCGGAACTAGACATATGTCTAGCAGCTCCTGAGTCAAGTATCCAGGTAATAGAAGTGTCACCTGAAGATGGAGTGGCTGCAGCAGTGTTTCCTGTAGATGAAGAAGTTGTAGGAGTGCTGGAATCGGGAAAAGACCCAAGCAAAGAAGGGTTCAATCGAGCAAGCTGTGCTTCAAGGGCAGCAATCCGATTATCCATAGAAGAAGAAACCAGAGTAATAGGTCGAGAGTGTGGAGATGTCACAGAATACTGAATAGAACGCGGTGTTGCTGAAGGGCGTGAAGCTTCCTTCTTCTTTTGCCAACAGTGTGGCTCCTCATGTCCAAGACGGTGACAATAAGTACATAAAAGGCGGCGAGAGCCACGTACAGAGGGAGGTCGTGGTGAAGCAGCCAAAACAGCAGGCGGAGCACGTGGTGGAGCAGCTAAAACAGCAGCGGAATCAGCAACTGCAGAGGAGGAAAGTAGACCCAGACGAGTTTCCTCAGACTGCAATTCTTTGATAGCGTCAAGGAGGGACGGTCTAGGAGAGCGATGGAGAAGCTGGCTGCGAACACCTTCATAAGGAGAGCCAAGCTTCATAAGGAAAGTATGTAGACGGTGTCTATCTTGAGTTTGAAGCCGAGTAGATGGACACCTAGTACAGTTCAAGCATGTCGAGCAAAGAACATGAGCAAGAATATCTAATTGACTCCAAAGGGAATGCATATAATTGTAAAAGTCTCGAATAGAGCGAGACCCTTGCGTAGCACAGTAAATTTCTTGCTCCAACTGATAAACCCGAATGTCCCCGGTCTGAGTAAACATCTCGGCGAGCTGATCCCACAAACATTTCGCTCCAACAATATGAGAAAATTGTGGGCGAAGAGCAGGATCAATAGAGCCAAAAAGAATAGCCCATGCCTTCCGATCAGCAACTGTCCATGCTCGAATTTCAGCGGTACGCTTTACAACCGCCTCAGATGAGGCACTTTCCTTAAGAGCATCAGGACATAGACGGAAACCTTCAACATGCTCAAATAAATCGCGGTAAACAAGAGCCGCCATTGCCGATGGTTTCCAAAGTGAATAGTTTGAACCATCAAGCTTGACATCTATGCGGTCACTAGAATCGCCCATGACAACAGAAAAATCACTAGCGAAGCTAGAAAAGTGGGTTGAGGTGGGAAAGCTGGTCAAAAGGATCGAGAGACACAAATTAGAGACGCTAGCAAAGCTGGGTGACGGCTCAATAGCCCAAAACTCATTATCTTAATTTCTGATGCGGAAGATCCAATTTATGGCAACCGCAGAGCATACTTTTAAAAATAATGAGCTCATTATCTTAATTTCTGATGCGGAAGATCCAATTTGTGGCAACCGCAGAGCATACTTTTCAAGACAATGATCTTGGCTCTGATACCATGATAAGAAAGAATGATTAAGAGAGAATGGTATTGTTCTCTAATAATGGTGTGTCAAACAATATACATGAGAAGCCCTTATATAGGCTTAGAAGAGGTAAAGAGCTTAGTGCTCTTCCTATGTGGGACTAAAGAGAAAGAAGGAATGTAAGAGAAAGCTATAAGACTACAAGGCTATACAAGTATGTCTAACATTCACAAGTGCCCATAATTTCCTTTCCTACTTGATCCTTGCTCATTTTTCTGTTCATGATTGCATGGCCAAAACAATCAGCAGCTAAATTAATCCTTCAACTGGTGATTATACCCAGCGAATGTATGCGTTTTATCATAACTCTCTGGCTTAAAGGCTCAAACTTCTTCATTTCTTGAACCCCCCCTTGTTATAGTTTGTGCTTTACACTTTGAATTGCATATGTAATACCATTTTTGTTAAACAGAAGATATTGTTTTCTCGAGCGCGTCCTTGAAGCAAGCTCAACGCAAGCAATCAAGGCCACTACAGAATGATCTCTAGGGGAGAGCACTGTTGATTCGAGGAACTCAACCTCAATTTAGCATTCTCTATGTTGAAGTTGTTTTTGTTGTCCCACATCGATTGTGAATGGATCATGCATGCTCTTTATATTCATGTGGTCTCCCTCTATCTAATAGCTTAAGTTTTTGAATTGTATTTTCTAATATGGTATCAAAACCAATGTTACTCATTTCCACGTATGTGAGGCAACCCCATTAGTCAATTTCCACGTGCTGCTCATCGGTTGTGTTCCGTGTACGTGGGCCACCCCCATTAGTCAATTTTCACTTGTTGTGAATGGGACAGCGGCTATAAAAGTAATTGGTCTCCGTGGACGACTTTGGACCAAGAACGAGAGGAAGTATCTGTTGCTTAAATCCGATTTTGTAGCAAGTTTTCTGGTTTTCGTGGCATGGGACCTTTCTTGGGATGGGATAACGTAGACCTAACAGTAAGACAAGAACATTAAACAACAAACGTTATCATCGAGTACGGTGGTATAAAATCATTTGGTCAAGGAATACCCGTCCCCATTCATGGACCACAGAACTTGCTGAATCTCCTGTGGAGTACCAGTTTAGTGAGAAAATCCCTTCGAGCATGAAAGAGCCTGCAATCTAATAAATTCTGTAATTTCAGACAGATCAACATTTAGCCAAATAATGTCTTGGAAAAGTTCACTGCCAATTCAGCAAAGCTCTTGTGACTCTGCAATTTTCTTCCATCCTCAGTACAGATTACTCCGACGAAATTTTTTAGTCTCTTTAGACTACTTTATGAAAATAACCTGTGTTTTGATCACCTAGTTTTCAACCGATTCACTCGAGATTTTTCCTTGAGAAAACATTCCGCAGATTCTTGAGCTTCAAGAGTCTGGTATCTGCGTCATGCTCTTAAGACAACAGAGGGGTTATAAACAAACCTCAAACGGGTGCCCTCATTTAGCCACCACACGTGTAACTTTACCTCACATGTTTTTGGGCCTTGCCGGAGGCCCACTCGGTAGGACGACTGCCGAGTGGATGCCGCTCGGCCCGACGAGTGTCGAGCGGCACCCAATTGGGTAATTTTTTTAATCCTATTTTGGTAATTTTCTTAAAAAAATTCTAATTTGGAAAAAAGCCCCATGTTTTTCTCTCTTATTTATTTGACCAGTTTGAGTTTGCATGATGATGCATGTCTTTCAGTTGACTAAAGGAGCTCAAGTCATGAGAGTAGCTCAGCAAATACAACAATCACAGAGAATAAATTATCAAGTAACCAAAATTCATGTCACCCACGTAATTTTCCACCGAGTATTCGTTTCGTACATCCGGATTCACGCGGGTTGTTGGCCATACTGTCTTTGGGAGTAATTACAAACTTATGCACTTGGACAGTGATTGTCGTCTACTTGCATCATCTCACCTTTATAGCTCTTTTCTTGAAACTATGGGGGTATTTTGGTCATGTATGGGTGGTGGGGATTCACCAAGGCACTTGTGTTTAAGGCAGGTGATCCTTACCCGTGCACTTGTGTTTAAGGCATGTGATCCTTACCCGTTTGGACCACCTTTCTCTTTCCTACGTTTTATTATTATTATTATTTTATTTTTGGGGACAAGCTTTCCTACGTTCGGTCTACCTTGTTTCATGTTACTGCAATTAAGAGGGATCTGCTTCAAGGTGGGCCCATTCACATCATGAAATCGAGAACCGAATCTTAAAGGCTGTTTTCTAGATTGTGAAACTGGGAACTTGCCCACCTGATCTTGGACTCACCTGAGGAATGGATGGACTGGTCCGATCTAGCTCTCGGGTCCAGGAATCGATCGTATCTCCTTTTTTTTTCCCCTTATTCATTGCAAGACTGCAAGTACGTGTTGCATAGTCTAAATTAATACACGAGTGATATTGACAGAACAATCTCGTGATAAGCTAAACATGATGATTATCTCCACGAACAAAGCTATAATGAGCAAGAGGTGTCAAGTCGTGATTGAGACTGGGAGAAGTGAGAGTGAGAGGCATGAGCAATGAGCGAGACTGAATCTTAGCGAGAAAATAATGAGAATTAGGGCTTTGAAAATTCGGAACAATAAAAACTAAAAATGATTGGTCCGGTTTGGGAGGTCCTAGTGGGCTGGTCCACTATGAAGCTGGAACCGAACCAATATTCTCTAGTTCCAAATTTAGGAACTGCGAACTGGGAACGAACCAAAATCGGCTGGTTTGGTCCGGTTCCCCATTCGGTCATGTTCTTTTGCTTACCCCTAATTACAATTGTCACGCCCCGCTTCTCTTACGAGTGCGTACATCCACAATACCGTAAGTTCTGTCCCAGGATACTCCTCTAATACGGTCAAAGAAAATGAGACTCGCAAACGGAAGGTTTAAGTAAAATAAAATGAAAACTTATCGCCATTCCTTCTTAACCCTTATAAAAAAAAAAAAACAACAACAGAATGAGGTGCTGGAGAAATAAAGGACTTTTATACATCCAAAAGGTGAGTACATACAAACTAGACCATGAACCAGCTAAAAACCACAGGCTAAGGTCAAGGAAAACAAAAGGGCGGGCAAAGACAGCTACTATGCTCCACCAAAAGATCGTCGCCACCAAAGAACATCCACAAAAAGTCATGCGCCACCAAAAATACTAGGTAGTACTAGTATCGTCTGCTCGACTCATATCCTCAGCGGGATCATAGTCCGAGAAAGTCTCTGATCGAACTTCAATAGAGTCCTCCTCCATGTCGTCCTCCGAATCTGACAGCTCTATCACTTCGATACTTGCCTCACCCACTGGTTCTCCTTCAGACACGTTTCTTGAACCCACCGTGGAAGTCTCTACCTCTATCTCCTCTCGGGTAGGGTGACACCATGAGGGTACAACTCTTCTTGGCACGTCCCGGGGCTTTAACTGTTCGGACATGACATCACCTACTCTACGGAACCACGCCTCAAACCTATGTGGCTTGCTCGGCGCTCCTGGTTCGTCAATCCATACCACCGTAGTCTTCCTAACAAAAATCGTGCCTCGTCCATCAAGAAATTCCTCTATATACCGTGTCATCTCTTGGGGATCACCCAATCTGATAGGAATCATCTTTAGGTTCTAGGGTCTGAAAATATGATCCCGCGAAAAGGTGAGATTGACATCTCAGTAAGAAAGTCCTAACCCTAGGTCAGGCTGACAGTACACTCAAGTGAATGCAAATATGAATATGAAATGTTCAAGCAACCACAAGATGCATTCAGAAATCATAAATAATACATGAATCTCAATGAGCATTAGGTATACAATCATAGCATTAAACCTCATCATTCACATCAAGTACTCCTTACAAGATCAAATCATGTTTTCTTCCTTCCTAACCTCCACTAGATTCATGCCCGCGTTTGGAACGCCTCAGGCTTGGTCCGCGTAACTACGCCTCAGACCAACTCATTGACAAACCCGCATAAACGCCTCAGGTTTTCAATGTCATCTCAGGCCTATGTCGACACATATAAAATTCTCGTCCCGCGTCTCGACGCATCAGTACATCGGCCTTGTCAACCCCGCGTCTCAACGCTTCAGGGTATCACAAGTTTCTCAAGCATGCCAAAGTTCATTTCCAGTCAAGACTTCATGATCGAATATAAGCTCATATATTGGGCTAACAATTTAAGGCATGCAAGACAGTCAATTTCAACAATCAAGAGTGGCAATTAATCCATGGCACAAGTATGCAACAAGTATTCAAGTCATTGGCATCTCACGAGAGCGCACAATAGCCAATCACACGTAGCTCGCTATAAACTAGCATAATTCTCAACGGATTCACCCAATTGAGTCCAATCCACCTAACCAAGGTTTAGGAACTACTTACCTTAAGCTAGAATCAACAATTTTCCTTTCCAAGCACCTCAATTTACCAGCCTCAAGAGATCCGAAACAGGGCAGCTTGCACCGAAAATTTGAGCTCAAGGCGACAACAATTGATCGACGAACGACATCGATTCCTCCAAGTCCTCAACCGGTCAAATTTGACCATCCAAAAACAGCAGCAATTCGACATCAAAACTTCATTGAAAAATGCCCAAATTTTTACCTTAACTCAGTACACGTGTGCCTTAGGTCTCCACAAAATTTGAGCGAAAAAATCAAACTATTCAAGGTCCAACGAAGTACAAACAGCCACCTACTCCCAGTTGCGACGGTTTCCGTCGACTCGCGGGAAAATCGTTGGCCGGAGCTCCACAGATGACCAATCGCTGCGCTTCCACTTGGAATAGATCGGCAAGAGGATGATCTACACGGTGGTAGTCGGTTAGCGAGCTGAAAGTCGCCGGTCGGAGCGTTGGACGGCGGCGAAACCGGTGGTCTGTACAGGTCGGGCGTTGGTCAGTTCTACACGAGGGAAAGAAGAAAACGAAGAAGCCGATGGTGATGGGGTTGCTGCTGTCGTGAGCAAGCTAAGGGGAAGAGAAAGAGGGCTGGTTCCCATCCAATTAAGCTTCTAGAGGAGTCTTAAGTTAGTGAAAAATTAATGCAAACCACCCAAAGGTTGCCGCTTGGCCTTTAGTCCATAATATCTACCATTTTCTTTCCCATTCTGCCCTCATAATTTTCGACAGCTCCAAGGGATAACCAAATAACCAAAATGCCATCATCCAATTAATAAAGCCAAGTCGACGCTCTAGGGACAAAATCGTCTTTTCACACCATCCGTCCGAAAATCCATTTTTTCGTAAATTTTCACTCTCGATTAGTCGTCGTCCATTCCAAACTTTTCGTTACAATTCTTCATTTCCAATTTCCATTTCCGAGATCCCATATCGTGATCGATTTCTCGTCGTCGTAATTTCAATTTATCTCGAACTAACGGGCGGCTTTTGCGGACTTTACGCGTATCGACTCTGTGATTCTCATCACACTTAGGAAAATTCAAACCACGGTAAATTTTGGTTGTCATGTAATCGCAAGTGGTCTATTACTAGCCCTGGCGGCCGCGATCGTCATAAATCGATTTAGGAAAAATTCGCAAATCATACGTTGGTTAAGCGGCATCACCCGCGTCCCAATCGTGTAACACTAGCAACGGATTCCTTAATCGTTTTCTGATAGGCCTCGGTTCTAAATATCCCTCGACGACCCTTATGGTCAAAATGCCGTTTCATATCGAATTTCCTAGGTCCACGTACCTCGTCACGCGTTAGCCTTTCCCCTTCGGTTAATTGACTCGTGACTGATCAGGTTAGAGCGAGATATAACTGAAATACTTCGATAAATATCTTACAGTCAAAGGTCTCGAAATGACAGGAAAATCAGACTGTCACAGCAATATTACTAGGACTGCTACTATGACTTTACGGGGTGGAGAAATGATGTGGTGGACATTGGACAATATCAATCACAGAACGAAATTTGTGCAAGAATGCATGTTTTTCTTCAAGATCTTGGAATGTGACTAGCTCGATTTGGTACATTTAATCTAAACAGACATGCTGGAGTTGAGAAAATACTTGATATAACTTATTATATGGGTGATGTCAAGGACACAATTGATTGCTGCCCAATGAGTTAGGGCATGTTTAATAACGTTTCTATTCCTTTGGTTTTATTCCTCGGAACAAAAAAGAATCAGAAATATGTTTGATAACGCAAATAATTTTGATTTTGATTTTGATTCTGCTCCTGGAAACACTTTTGGACCAAAAAATAAGAACAAAAAAAAGTTGATTCTCTTAAAAAAAACACTTTTCAGAATCACCAAAAAGAACAAAGTTTCAGTTTTTTTAAAAAGATTAAGTCCATGTGGACTTAATCTTTTTAAAAGAACTTAAAACATTAAAAATTAGATTTGAAAATTTACTAACAACTACTTTTTAAATTCATTTTATTTAAAATTAAACAAAAAAAGTTCAAAACTTAAAAAGGGGGGAAATAACAAATTCAAAAAAATGAAAAATATAAAAATATAAAAGGGGAAATTTAAAAAAATTTAAAAAAGTTAATTTTTTAAAATTAAATAAAAAAGATGAAATGCCTTTTTGTTCGAGAACAGAAATTTTGTGTAGTTATCAAATGCTTTCCGATTCTCTAAAAGTCATTTAGTGAATAGAATCATAAAATATGATTCTAATTAGAATCATTTTTTATAATAGAATCGCTGCCAAGCAGGTTCTTGAAGACTGAAAAAATAAGTTTAGTCCAATGTGTGGTGGTTGGCCAAAAGGCTAAAATGTTATATAAATGCATTATAGATATAATAGACATGATCATTGGGCAAACTCAGGTTGAGTTGAGCCTAAAAGGTTAGGCCTAATGTGTTGCCCAAGTTGGCCCGTACCTTTTAGGTTTAAAGATGGGGCCGGCCAGGCTTTCTCATGCAAGAGCATTGTCCGTACTAGCCATTTACCTCTCGGGCTCAGGTCTAGGCGGGCTTGGAATGGGCTGCCCGCCCGTTGATCACCTGTAAATACATAAGCAATTTTAGGAGAGTTTTTGTCGAAAGGACATAGGGTGGGTTTGGTTCAGCATTCCCAATGAGCTTTCAGCCCCCAAAACCCATTGAGAGAATGCTGAAACATTTGGTTCAGCATTAAGCCAGCATTTGAACAAATGTTGGCCTTGGAAAAATTGAAAGCCCAATGCTGCTAAGGACCAGCATTGGGTTTTCAGCATTTTGCCAAATGCTAATAGATTTTTTTTCTTTTCGAAACTAACCTCATCAATTTCCTATATTTTCGATTTTGCCCAACTTTTTATTATTTATCTTTTTCTCCAGTTCGGCAAAAGATAAATTTTTAAGTAAAAATTTAAAAAATTACATTGAAAGCTCATCTGCAATGTTGTTTTTACCAAACACTATTCAATCCAAAGCCCATTTTCAAATGAGATTTACCAAACGCAATTAGCATTTTCCTAAATCCCTTTAGGTTGAAGGTATTTGCATTTCCCCAAAGCTCATTTCAAATGCTGAACCAAACCCACCCATAGATTGTTTCAAGGTTTAGCATTAGTCTGGTCTTTTGCCTAGTACTAAGCGTGGACAAATTCATTGGGCTGAAAAGATTTGAACTCAGAACCTCCTACTCTGATACCATAAAAGATTTGGTGGGACCACTTGCCAACTACTCTAAAAGCTTAAGCTATTAGAAGAATGCGTGGTTTAAAATTTATATATTTCAACATTTTGTGAGAAAGAGTCCCCTTTTGATATACCTAAATATAATAAACATGTCCAAAGAAATTCACATTGGGGCTTAAGCACACTACAAGTGCCAAAACTTGTGTACGACGCTCACTTTAGTACCAAAACTTTCAAAGCAATCACTTAAGTGCCAATTTTTTTGAAAAACGGTCACTTTAGTACCAAAACTTTTAAAGCGATCACTTAAGTGCCATTTTTTTTAAACGGTCACTTTAGTGCCAAAACTTTCAAAACGATTACTTGAGTGCTAACTTTTTTTTAAAAAAAAAAATCACTTCAGTGCCAACTTCGATGAGCTACATCAGCTTAATAATAATAATAATAAATAGCACGTGTCGTCGACGAGCCACGTCAGTTTAAATAGGAATTGGCACTGAAGTGATTGTTTTTAAAAGAAGTTAGAGCTTAAGTGATCATTTTTTAAAAAAAGTTGACATTGTTTTGAAAGTTTTGGTACTAAAGTGAGAGCTGTACACAACTTATGACACTTGAGGTGTACTTAATTAATCTCACATTGATGATAATCCAATTAAGTTTTTCAAAACAATAAGGACTCCAACCACTTAAAAGAACAGCTTGTACTAGGAGTCATAATTAGATTAGAATACCTTTGCTTATTAGGATTTAGGAATCACGTAGTTTGTGTATTTCAGTCATGTCTCAGAACAACAAGCATTGTAGAGGCATCTTCCCACCGAAGCCCGACTCGTCCACCATGGCACAACAACAGCAAAATCATTCCACAAAGTCGCCGGCCACACCCATGAATGGACCGACATATGAGACATATGACGACAACAAGTAGAATACATACAAACTTCTCAATGGAAGACCGCTCTCCTAAGGATGTTCACAATCGGGATCGTAGCCCTTGTTTTTCCTACTCCACGATGACGCTGGAGGAATATATTGGCTTGACCTTGAAAACAAAATTGACCGACGGATTGGCACCGTCAGAAGGAAAGGAGCATAAAGCCGAGGAGAAGGGATGAAAGTTCGCCTCCTGTCCACATTGATATGCAAATTGTTTAGAAATAATAAGGTTGATGATTTGACTTGTTTTAATATATATAGAAATATATATATATATATATATATATATATATATATATATATATATATATATAGAAATTTGGGTTAAGTACACTTTAAGTTGTCATAAGTTATGTACGACGCTCACTTTAGTACCAAAACTTTCGAATTGATCACTTTAGTGCTAAGTTTTTGTAACTTCGATCACTTTAGTGCTAAGTTTTTGTAACTTCGATCACTTAAGTGCACATTTCTTTTAAAAACGATCACTTCAGTGCCAAGTCCGATGAGTCACGTCAGCTCAAACAATAATGAAAAATACACGTGTCGAATTTTCAGCGAGCCACGTCAGCTTAAATCAGAATTGACACTAAAGTGATCGTTTTTAAAAGAAGTTGGCACTTAAGTGATCGAAGTTACAAAAACTTAACACTAAAGTGATCGATTTGAAAGTTTTGGCACTAAAGTGAGCGCCGTACACAATTTATGGCACTTGGGATGTACTTAAGCTGAGAAATTTCAGAGCACTTACATTTTTATCCATGTAAGTAAAAAGGAGCAAAAGGATATTCATCCCAGCCATCCAAGTTAATTGTGCGGATAAATTCAAATCTTCGTGGCTAACATTAAATGGTAAATTAAATATACTCTAAAATTAAGGATATCAATTTACCATTTAATGTTTTTTTTTCTTACCTTACAAAAAAAAACATTAAATGGTAAATTGATATCCTTAATTTTAGAGTATATTTAATGTACCCAAAAAAAAAAAACATTTGACGAGGCAAAGAGAAAATTCTGTAACTAACACATCGAAGCCCCATTCACTTAGCCCCATGCCAAATGGCTTCTTTTTTTGCTTTCTTCATTACCCCTTGTTCCGATGAAAAGGCCACTAGGGCTCCAATACCTATTGGAGCAAGGCATAAAGAAAAAGGGTAAAAAAATATGAAAAGGGAGGACGAAAAAGTGAGTTTCTTTTCTGCGGTTCATTCGCTCCCAAGATCTAATACAGCGAGTCACGGATTTGAGAGTTTTTTTTTCCAAAATAATATTAAAAAAATAAATATTTACAAAATAAATATTTAAAAAATTATATTTACAATTTTAGGTCCCCTCAACAGTCCCACGGGCGAGCCCCTCTCCCTCTATTGTTGAGGGAGAGGGGCGGTTGTAGGCACCCCACGTGGGGGCCTCAACCCTCCCCTCCCTCCCTCGGCAATTCAATTGTCGAGGGAGGAAACCCCATCACCCTCTTTTTTTTTTTCAAAATAAAAAAAAATACAATATTAGATTAAAAAATAAATTATTTAAAATTTTGGGTCTTGCACTTTTAATTTGTTGGCTTTGCTCGGTAGTTGGATTGTCAAGCAAAGGATTTTATTTTTTTCAATTTATGTAAGTTTTTTTTATGCCGCCTCATCGCTTCGCTGTCCCGTCGTAAATTTTTTTTTTACGCGCATCGACTCCAAGAAAAATGAGCTAACGAACGAGGCGACAACGTTTGCTTGTGGGACCGCAGAGCAATCATATTCACGTAAAAAAATGTTTACCCGTCTCGCTTTTCTCGGAGCGAGGTATCATCGCTCTGCGGCCCTGAAGCAAGTGCCAACGCAGTAGCCTTGCTCGTTCGCTCGCTTTTCTTGGAGTCGAGACGCGTAAATATATTTTTTTACCTAAACATGATCGTTTCGTGGCCCCACGAGCGAAGCCGTCGCCTCGCTCGTTCGCTCGCTTTTCTCGGAATCGAGGCGCGTAAATATTTTTTTACCTAAACATGATCGCGTCGCGGCCCCGCGAGCAAAGCCGTCGCCTCGCTCGTTTGCTCGCTTTTCTCGGAGTCGAGGCGTGAAAATATATATATATATATATATTACGTAAATATGATCGCTCTCGACCCCACGAGCGAACTCTGTCGCCTCGCTCGTTTGCTCGCTTTTCTCGGAGTCGAGACGTGCAAATATTTTTTTTTAAGTAAATATGATCGCTTTGCGATCCCGCGAGCAAACGTCGTCGCTTTGCTCGTTCGCTCGCTTTTCTCAGAGTCGAGACGTGTAAATATATATTTTTTTACCTAAATATGATCGCTCCTCGACCCCACGAGCAAATGCTGTCGCCTCGCTCATCCGCTCGCTTTTGTCGGAGTCGAGGCGCGTAAATATATTTTTTTTACATAAATATGATCGGTCTGCGACCCCTCGAGCAAACGCCGTTGCCTTGCTCATTCGCTCGTTTTTCTTGGAGTCCAGGTGCGTAAATATTTTTTTTTACGACGGGACTGCGAAGCGATGAGGCGACGTCGAAAAAATATTTACGTAAATTAAAAAAAATTAAAATGCTTTGCTCGACAATCCAACTGTCGACCAAAGCAAACAAATTAAAAGTGCAAGATTCAAAATTTTAAATAATTTATTTTTTAATCTAATATTGTAAATATGTTTTATTTTTATATTATTTTGAAAAAGAAAAAAAAAGGGGTTTCCCCTCCCTCGGCAATTCAGGGAGGGTTGAGGCCCCCACGTGGGGGGCCCGCATCCCCCCTCTCCCTCAACAATAGAGGGAGAATTGCCGAGGGAGAGGGAGGGGGCCCGCCCGTGGGCCCTTAGGTCTCCCTCGGCAATTGAATTGCCGAGGGAGACCTAAAATTGTAAATATAATTTTTTATGAATTAATTTTGTAATTATTTATTTTTAATATTATTTTCGAAAAAAACTTCAAGATATGATTGCTGACGATTGTTGACACTTGATTTTTAATCAGTTTTTATTTGAACAAATATTTAAAAATTCATAAAAATTCATAAAATTACAAAATCAACTTTGGAAGCCTTGGCCTAACCTCAAGAACCAATTTTGAACAATTTTTTTTTTTCATAATTTTTAATATTTTTTCGAATTTGTTTAATTATAAAATAACCAAAAAATCAGAAAAAAATACAATTCGTGGTCATAAAAATGCAAAAAATAGTCAATGATTTTATTTTAATTCCCTCTTCAAGTTGGTCTTTATAAATCTTGAAAATTCGACTTGGGTCACTATGTTCCTTCACAAACATAAACCCGAATCGAGCATACAAATTCCTTTTTGAGTCTTTTAATTTTCAATTTCCACATTTGACAAGCCATGACATTGGTATCAAGAACCTTGAAATGAAATTGTGTTGATTTACTTTTCAATTTGATCAATTTTAACCAAAAGGGTTTAATTCCATAATTTCTTTTCAATTTAGTCCTTGGTTTCACGAACCTCAAAATTTAATTCTCTCTAGGGACACTCATGAAAATTAAACACCTCTACCCTATATTTTTCGTCACCCCGGATCCATTGGTGGCCTCAATTTGGACTGATTTGATGGTTTGAATCTTCAATTATGCAAAAATCATTTTCGGATCCTATACATGATTTGGGGTTTTCGCTAAATTCCAATTCATTTGTTCATAAAGATACCCATTCTAGATGGAAAACATGTTGAGTAGTCCGATTTTGGCATCAATTTCGTGAAAAATGATTGATTTGACTCTCAATTGGATGAGAAGAAGGAGTCGGAATCGGTCGGGTCGGGTCAGGTCTGCAACAAGGTTGCAGACCTGCGCTCTCTTTTCACGTACACAGAGCAGGAGCTGAAGCAGAAAAACGGCAGGAGTTGGGACGACAAAAACGGCAGAGCACGGTCCTTTTGTAGGGAGGTGTGAAGGGCGTGAGCATCCTCTCTGACCTAGGGGGCTCCCAGATAAAAGCCAAGAGGATACCGAGAGAGAGGGGGGGCTCGGTAAAAAAAAAAAAACAGAGAGAAAAAGAGCCACGGCTGAGAGAGCGAGTTGAGATAAAAAAAGACGCTCGGGCGGCCATCTTCAAGCTTCGGTACATCCGACCCATCACCACCGGAGCCCTCTTCGCCGCTACCATCGCCGAATAGGTCGGTTCCCGAACCCTTCTTCATATGCTTTGTTTTAGCATTCACTGTGGTTGTGGCTCGGTTTGATTTTCGATCAAACCGAGCCAAACAAAGTATATACCGACACCCATACGCGTTCATGGAAGCATGCTTACACGAGTTCCAGCTTCGGTTTGCTTCGTGGTAACACTATTCTATGTCAAAATGTTTACCCATTGAATGCGCACAACCCGTTCGATAAAATGCCACCATGTCCGATTATGGACACTCACGTTCGGTCGTGTTATACCCGGCTTTCTCGCGTCTGCGGCTTGTGTCTGAGTAATCTGGAAACGACTCTAAACCCCTCCCGATCTCTTTTTTTTTTTTTTTGCATTAAATCTCGGCGAAATGGTGGTCCGACCTTTTCCGGTTTCGGCCCGAGCGAGAGCTCGGAGGTACTGTGAGAGGTGGATTCAAACGGTGTTGACGCTCAAGCAAGCATTCTCAAGTTTCTTGACAACAAATCATCTGAGGAGCATTAACCGCCGTTGGAATCGCTTGAAAGCGATTCGCACAGGAAATGTCGGTCTGATCCCCACGAATCTCGGCCCGAGCCATGAGTTCGTGGTCGCTGCCAGACCTCCTCCAGTTCTTAAGAAACGCAGGTAAGATCCCTATCACTCCATTGATGATGCTTGGATAATAAAAAGCTGGTTTGGGTGTAAACTTTTCTATTCCGTAAAAACTTCTTTGCGAAATGATACTATTTGGGTTGTCAAGGATTTCCATTGGCGAGGTGATTTAGTTCAGCTCAGGTAAAACAAAAAATGGTGGGAGACTTTAGTTACAGAGAGGTCTGTGTTTTACTCTCAGTGGGTACCAAAAAATTTTCATGAAGAAGATGGTGCAGAAAAAGATGAAAGTGAAAAGTAAAAAAAAAATGTGAAGAGCAAGAGGACGAACGTGTGGAAGAGTATGGAGGTTTAAGTACTTTGGGCACAGTTTAATCCGAAACAGAACGTAGACCTAGAAAATAGATGGCGATCGGCGGTGCGACGAAGTGGACGTTGATGGGTGGTCATGGTGGTGTCGGGGTAAGCGGTTTGACCAGTCGGAGGATGTATTGGACATGAGCGGGTTTGTCGGCGGTCGTCGGCGTTGGCTTTGGCGTTGGCCGGCGACGATCGAAGCGGCGAACGATGAGCGTTTGGATCTCACTGTGTGTTCATGGAGGAAGGCGTCTGGGGGGGAGGACTGACGAAGGAGTCCCAGGCAAGATGACAACCCAAAAAAAAAAAATTATAAAAAAAGAGAATAGGAGAAAAGCAGAATAAAAAAATAATAAAAGAAAACAAAACCAAAAAAAGGAAAGAGGCAGAAGGGTGCTCATATTAGTGGCAAGGCACGTTGGCTTTGTTCTGACATTTTAGACTGGGCTGGATCAATTTGTTGCTTTAAATTTTGGTCTGGGCCTTTTTGTTATGGTTGGGCCCGAATGGGGAAATGAAGAAAAATGGAGCCTGGGTTTTAAAAATAAAGTTGAGCCGTGCATTGAATTTCGGATTAAGCCATTGAATGAGAAATAAGAAAGGAAGTTGGGCTAGGTCTAGTTGGGCTTTAGAATAAAAACTAGGCCATAAAAACACACGAGATGGGCCTTTCTTGTTCTAGATTGTTTTTGGACTTTCGGTTCCCTCCTAGACTTGTGGTTTTCGAAGGGTTAGGCTTAGAAGCCCAATCCGGATCACTATTTTCGGATTAAAAAAAATCAGAAATTCATTAAAAAAATAGAAAAATCATAAAGAAATTCATGAAAAAAAAATTCAGAAAATAGGAAATGACCACGATCAATTGGCCATGACCTATTTTGGGTCTTTCGAACCCCAATCCTTTCAAAATGACGATTTTGCCTTTTGGCAAATCGTCTTCCAAAAATTGAAGAAATTCAGAAAAAAAATCCAAAAAAATCCAGAAAATAGACAATGGCCACAATCAACTAGCCATGACCTATTTTGAGTCTCTCGAACCCCAATCCTTCCAAAATGACGATTTCGCCCTTTTGGCAAGTCATTTTCTAAAAATTCAGTTTAAATCTCGAAAATAGGAAATGAGCATATTCAACTGGCCAATCCTATTTCGACGCTTTGGGTTCCTAATCCCTTCATAAAATGATAATTTTTCCCCTTGTGGTCAAATTGTCCCATGTTACTCTCATGAGCAAATCGCTCCGAAAATTCAATTTAAATCTCGAAAAATAGGAAACGGGCACATTCAACTGACCACTCTTATATCCGACGCATTGGGCTCCTAATCCCTCCAAAAAATGACGATTTCACCCCTCTTGGGTAAATTGCTTTGAAAATCAAGAAAAGATTTGAACAATGTCAGGAAATAGGAAATGGACCATTTCGACTGGTCAATCCTTTTTCTAACGCCCTTGGGTTCATATTCCTTTCCAATATGATAAATTTTCCCCATTATTGCGAAATTCTCACTTATTTTTCTAAATGACGATTTTGCCCCTCATGGGTAAATTGCCTTCAAATCATTCCCGAACTCCTTCCGTACTTCAAATACCCTTTCTCTAAACCATTAGGGCTCTATTAGGGATTCCGTGTATTGGTTTCATGTGTTTTATCTGCACGTTATTGGATCCTTGATTTGCGCAATTTCTTTACTGATTGTGATTGTTAGGATAGTCACTCCTATCTGCATGGGCTCATAAAATTCAGGACTCTCACCTCAAATCATTTGCATGTAATTCCTCGTTAGAAAAATCATTCAACTTAGGTACCGAAATGGCGTCAATAAACGATATTAGCGTAACTAAGTCCCCATTCCCAAATCTCTGGTTCCGTATGAGTCGTGCGACTTCTCCCATCGCTCGACGAGGTTTCCAATCTACCTTCTCCAAAGATTGGTGGCGACTCCGAATGCATGTACACTATTCACATGTCACCCGACCGTGCACGTTAAGGTCGAAACTGATTCCTAAATCGCGTCGTCGCGCGGGGTAAGGACTTGGGAGAGTCCAAGCCAATCTATGGATAGACGGTTCCGTAGAAATGAGGCAATCACCCCTAAATCCTCCATCCTTCCGAATGAGGGTCGCGACAACGACAACGAGTCTCGAGAAAAAGCAAGAATGTTGCATTCGCCTCAAGTATTCATAAACCTAGCACAATTACAAAAATGATCAAAAATGTCCTAAACCTATTGTTTTTTTGCCAATTCAGTTCTAAATTTTTCAATTTTATCAATTCAGTCCTCAACCTTTTGCATTTGTTCTACTTCAATCCTAAACCTTTTTTCGTGCCAATTCAGTCTTAAAATTTTTGTGTTTGTAATTCAGTCCATCGGATCAACTTTGCCCGACCAATGATGACATGGACGTCGGCGATGGCGTTCATTAATTTTTTTCAAATTAATTTTATTTTATTTTATTTTGTTTCTTATTTTATTTTATTTTCTCCTTTCTTCCTCCTCTTGCTGTCGCAAGTGTGGTGAATAGCCAGAGGCTAGGCTAGCTAGAACCTCGCCAGCCACTGCCGACTGAGCCTCGTCGGTGCCTAGCGAGGCTGGCCAAGTTGAGGCACCACCTTGCCCAGATCTGGCTTGAGTGAGGTCGGCCAGCTCGCCATCCCCTAGGAGACTGCCATGCCATGGACGGCGAGGTCGGCTAGCCATGGCGAGGCTCGCCCTTGTCGAGGACGACCTCGCTCAAGCATGGCGAGCCTAGATTTGGGCGGGCATCAACCAACGCAAGCAGCAGAAAGAAAACTTGCAAAAATCAGGGCAAAAGATTTGGGTGATGTTATTGTGGACACAGTGCCCAATCGCAAGGACGAAGCCACGAACTCCAATCATTGCGGACCCAATCCTTGTTCTTCACCTTGGCGAAGCCGAGCCTCGCCGTCCATGGTGAGGCCGCCGTGGCTGGCCGACCTTGCCTAGGTCAGATCTGGGCGAGGTTGTGCCTAGCCTTGGAGAATGGGCAAGGTCGGCCAGCCATGGCGGCCGGGCTGGCGGTGTCGCCCGGCACCGATGAGAGGTTAACTTCGCCTCTGGAAGGTCACCACACCACACCAGGGACGGTAGAAGGAAGAACAAAGGTCACCGTACCGAAGAAGAAATGGTAGGATGAAGAGGAAAGGAGAAAATAAAAAAAGAAAGAGAAGAAAATAGAAAAATAGAAAAAATATTAAAAAATTTAATAAAAGTTATCCACGTCATCGCCAGCATCCATGTCATCACTGGCCGGCATTCACGTCACTGCGGACCGGCCAAAGTTGGTCTGATAGACTGAATTGACATAAATGCGAAAGGTTTATGACTGAATTAGCACAAAAAATATTTAGAACAGAATTGGCATAAATGCAAAAGATTTATGACTGAATTGCAAAATTAAAAGGTTTATGACTGAATTGACAAGAAATGCAATAGTTTTAGGACTGAATTGGCATAAATGCAAAAGATTTAGGACTGAATTGACAAAATTAAAAGGTTTAAGATCGAATTGACAAAAAATGCGATAGGTTTAGGACTGAATTGGCATAAAAAAAGATTTATGACTGAATTGGCATAAATACAAAAGGTTTAAAACTGAATTGACAAAATTAAAATGTTTTGGACTGAAATGACAAAAAATGCAATAGTTTTAAGACTTTTTTGACATTTTTTCCCAGCACAATGAGAATGTGCTAATCAAATCTCTAAAAACAATTGAAGGAATTTCTTAATTAATTCGACACGATCGGATGAAAAAAAATGAAGAATTAATATATGCATCTTATATGATTTTTTCTTCAATAGATATTCGTTTTCCCTTCAATGATGAAATTTCATTTCCTTTATAATTGTAATTTTCGTCTTTTCCTTTTCTTTTTCGTCCTTCTTCTATCCTCGTCATAATAATAATAATAATTTTTCGACACTAAATCAACCCATTCTATTCATTCATAAATTATCCCCTTTTAAGTGTCGTGGGGGTAAATCACTATCAAGTTCGTAAATGAAGCGGATGAAATTCATTCAAAATTCCTTAACCGTGTACTACTTTTTGATATATTTTTCTTTCAACTTCACAAACAAGGCTATCTTGCAAGTTTGGCATATATATATTCACCAGTCACCACTGCCCTATCAAGCAAACTACTCCCAAATTCTCTCACGGAAACCCAGCGTGTAAAATTGTTATCCAATGAAGGCAATAACTAAAGAGCCGTTGCTTTGATTACATGTAAAACGCTATAATTTTCAATCTAAGTATTGTATCCAAGTGTCTTAGAGAAAAATCTCCGCCCATAGCGTCTATTTTCCATCGAAACTACACATTCAGTTCTCAACATAACCGAGAGAATTCTTTTAGCCAAAAAAAAAAAAAAACAAAGCGAGATTTCTCTGCTCTCTTGCTGATCTAATAGAAGGAGCTACAGATTCAAATGATATAATTGCTAAAAGCAACGAGTTTGAAGAAAAATCAGGAACATTGGAATCGCCTCAAGTAGTAGTGAATCCTACACGTAAAGAATACTCTATTCACATATAAATAAATGGGCCTGGGGCAGCCATCATGGCACATGGGTGTGGAAGGCCTCTTTCTACGCACGGGCGCGGGAGACAAAAAGGCCAGCCCATTGTTTCTTCTGGGCACGGCACGGTCCAATTCCTCGTCCTGAGTTTCAGTGATGGAATTGAAGGGTGCTTTTGACATTATACCGGAAAAGGTAGGGTGAGAAATGTTTTATGCTTAGTGACAGTAATATCAAAAGGTCCTAAGCAGGGACTACTTTAAGCCATGTGACGAAAGCTGTACATTCTGCGCTGTGCAAATTCTCAGACACAGGTCTCTTCTTGTTACGTGGATGAAAACAATTACCAATAATCGCATTAAGAGATTTCTCAAAATACAGTACGGAGAGAGTGTTAATTTTTATGTCCAAATATAACCATATAAATGTAATTAAATTCTGACAATGAAACTTTTATTTTTCAACATTTACACGAAAGCACAGAATTTTTTTTCAACAGCTTCTCAAGAACTTAGTGCTCGTTCACGCTTCATATAAGAGATCACCACTTCCCAGTTAAAACTCCACAAGCCATTTAATATTTTATATACAGAGTCTTAAGTTTTCCACCGTCTCTGATCTGATGGAGAGAACGCCGAGGTCACACAACACAAGCGATGATGGCGACGAGTTCTCGAGATCGTCGCAATCGCTTCGGCCACTTGTTTGGTTAGTGGAGGGTTTCTCCTACTTTAAGCAAATTCTTAGGGAGTACTTTTTGGCTGGCAAAGCAGTAGAGATGCCGATGGCACAGGATATGATCGAACTGCGAGGGTCGACCCAGAATGAGAGGTAAAGGATGATGATGTTCCTAACTATCAAACAGCGACACTTGAAGATCAAGAATGGATATAGGGATCGCTTCAAAGAAAAAGTGACGATGTTGTCGCCGAGAGCAATTAGCGGAATCAGCAATTCGACGGCAGCAAGAAGATCGTCACAATTGCCTAAAGAAGTTTTCAGTGCACCAAGCGATGGTCAGGATGGTGTGCCATCATGCAAAACGTTGATGCAAGTGTCGCGGACCGAGGTTTTCGCAGCGCAACCGATCGATCACATGGCCGAGAAGAACCTCAAGACCAAAAGTGTCATGGCATCTAGGGTTTCTCTAAGGTTCTCTAGAGTTCTCTAGAACAGAGCGGGCGATACGGTAATTGTCCCGTACTCTAAAACCTTCTTATTTATTATCAGTAGTTGAGTAGATAGGGAGATGTAATCTTAGCCATTAGATCAAGAATAGATTAACGGTTGTAATGTGAAGCCCTCTATTATATATAACAGGTGTCCTCACCCTCATTTTGTCCCCCTCATTTTAATCATCCAACAACAAAGCAAAACCAAGCATTCTTCTCCCATATCCAAGCCAGCGAACTAGGAGAAAGGATAAGCTTAGGTAAACGAGAACACTCTTGGCCGTGATGGTGAGCAAAGGACAACCATAAGATATGGCGAGATCACACAAAGAGATGGGGTCATTTTCATACTCGACAACACTGGTACGAGTTTGAGGTGGTGGCCATTGCTAGGGTTCAATCATGGCATGAAAGATCGAAGAGCGGCAATTCATGATCAAGACTCGATGCAGAGATTGCCCGGGCAATGGAGTGACTATGATGCTCTTGTGCACTGCTGGCAAAGCCATAGCAGATCGACCATTCATTGAAGCAAGGGGTAAAGAAGACCAAATGGTCACAGCAATTTGACCATTCATTGAAGTAGGGGTAAAGAAGGAAGCCAAGAGGAAACAGAAGTAGGGGTAAAGAAGGAAGCGAAGAGGAAACAGAAGGAACAATGGAGGAGGTCACAAAAGCAGTAGATAGTGAGAGAAACCAAAAGCTTCTTAGCTATGATGCAGTTATTTTCTTGGAAACTCTCTCACAAGGATTAGTTTCTTTTTCCCGAAAATTCATTCATTTTCACAAGAAAATTCATCTTCAGTCATGCAATTAGCCCCGAAAATTCATTTTCATATGTGAGAGAGTTTCCAAGAAAATAACTGCATCATAGCTAAGAAGCTTTTGGTTTCTCTCACTATCTACTACTTTTGTGACCTCCTCCATTGTTCCTTCTGTTTACTCTTAGCTTCCTTCTTTTTTAACCCTGCTTCAGTGAATGAACGAACTATTGTGGCCATTCGATCTGCCTCGACTTGCCAGCAGTGGTCTGATGCGCGATAGCATCACAATCACTCCACCACCTGAGCAATCTTGTGGAGTCTTGATCATGAATTACTGATCTTCGATCTTTCATGCCATGATTTAACCCTAGCAATGGCCGCTCCCTCAAACTCGTATAAGTGCTATCGAGTATGAATATGACCTCATCTCTTTTGTGCGTGTGTGAGATCTCGCCATCGGTTTCTGATCCTTCCTTTGCTCACCATCACAACGAAGAGTGTTCTCGTTTTCTTGCTTCACTTCTTTGAGGAATTACTACAAGTATATCTTTATGCCTCTTGCACTTAATATGTTTAACGTCTTTGATTTGATAGAAGCATGCAAGATTCGTGGCAGAAGCAGTCAAATACGTAATCCTTAGCGAGATATATTTTGATTCTTGATTTATCCTCATTGTTCAATCAATCTTATTTTTTCTTATCTTAACAGATTATATATCTTCACTAATAGTCAATCAGCTGGTTGGGATTTCGTTCCTAAGTCTTTCAAATTGATATTCAATCATGGAGATTTCCTAGATTCTTTCCAAAGCTAGAAATCTTGATTGTCAATCAAACCGTTAGGCACTTACTTAATTTAGTTGCTTTGAGTACGGGTCTTAAGATTTATTTGTATGGGCGAATAGATGTTCACGAAATTCTGGAGTAGAAGCGGTTGAATAACTGTTAATTCACTAAAAAAAAAAAAAAACAGCTCTCTGCTTATTTCCTTGTACCATGAAAACCGAACACATATTACACAGATTAGTTTATGAAACAGTATATCCTAATGCGCTTAGAGCTTTCGTGTAAATGTTGAAAAATAAAAGTTCTATCGTCAGAATTTAATTACATTTATATGATTATATCCGGACGCAAAAATTAACATGCTCTATAATTTTGAGAGATATCCTTATGTGATTATTGCTTAAAATAATTATTTTCACCCACGTATCAAGAAGAAACGTGTGTCTAAGAATTTGAGTAGCACAGCATGTACAGGTTTTGTCATAGGATGAAATTAGCGCCTGCTTAGGACCCTTACATTACTATCACTGAGCATAGAACTAATTTCTCACCCAACTTTTCCCTGATAATGTGAAAAGCATCCTCACTTCCATCACCAAGACTTAGGATGAGCAATTGGACCGTGCCGGGCTGGCCCCTTGCATGGGGTCGAGTGAATGGGGCTTTCAATGGACAAGTTATAGAATTTTCTCTTTACCTCAGTAAATTTTTACTTGTACATTTATTATTTTCTAAAATTAAGGATAACAATGTACAATTTAAGAGACCCTCGAAGATATGGACTTATCCGCACAATTAGCTTGGATGGCTAGGAAGAATCGGAATCTCCCTTTGCTCCTTTTTGTTTACCCTAATGATGGAGTAAATTTAAATGCTCTGAAATTCGATCACTTCTAACCAGTTTGCATATCAATGTGGACGGGAGACGAACTTTCCTCCATTCTCCTCAACTTTATATATGCTCCTTTCCTTTCGACGGTGCCGCTCCGTCGGTCTATTTTGTCATCACGGTCAAGCCAAAATATTCTTCCGGCTTCGTCATGAAGTAGAAAAAATTTAGGGTCATTATCTCGATTATGAACATCCTTGATTATCCGAGAGCGGAAAAAGTTTGTTAGTATTGTCTCCGTGATGGCTGGAGGGAAGTTGCACAGCTTGATGCTTTCTGCGAACATGGGCTGATGGGTACATCAAGTAAGACGCCCCATTGTCGCATTCCTACCCTCATAGGTGTGTTGTCATTCCGAACCTCGTAATCTAATTGTGATTGAACATTCTCTTATCCAAAAAAATAAGAAGTAATTGTAAGATCAGTGAAAGTACAGCTACGCAATCTATGGATTTTTGATGTCTTTTTGACAAGGTGACCCTGTATTTCAGTAAAATTTTAATGGGCAAATTTCTTTCAAAACCTCGCTCTGCCTACTCTGTTAGAAGCGGTAATCGATCCCGACCTTTGGTCAATTAGCATTAGTTGTTTGATGTTTTTGTCTTGCTGTTAGGTCCACCTAATCCCAAGACAGGTTTAGACAAAAACAAAAACAAAAAGGAAAATGCTTCCCTGATAATACTGTCAGAGGTGGTACAATCTCAGCCATAAATCCACATATCATCACAGCGTGGCTTGCATAAAATACTCATTGATTGAGAGATCGTGTGATCAGAAACCACTGACAATATTGTCAGTTGTTAGGCTAGCAGCTTCCAGATAAAAAATAACGTAGAACATGCTGCATCACTATTTTCGGGAACAATTTCTGTTCAGAAATATTTTTTTCCTAATTCTATTCCCTGGACGAGCTTCTGAATAGAAGAGTGCGTTTGGTAGCTGCACAAAATTTCTACTCCCGAAATAGAAAAAGAATAAGAATGTGTTTGGTATCACCTTAAAAATTTCTATTCCGCATTTTTTATTTAAAAATAAAAATTCCAGTGTAGAGTTAACATTCACGTTTGATAAAACTGGATTAAGTATTCTCTTTGTTGTTGTCATCCCTCGGCCCATTCATTAGTGCGGCCAGGCGGGAAAAGTGTCAAAAAAGTCCTAAACCTATTGCACTAGTGCCAATTTAGTCCTAAACCTTTTTTTTGGTGCCAATTCAGTCCTAAACCTTTTGCATTGGTGCCAATTTAGTCCTAAACCTTTTTTTTGTGCCAATTCAGTCCTAAACCTTTTGCATTAGTGCCAATTTAGTCCTAAATATTTTGTATTTATGCAAATTAAGTCAATTCGATCAATTTTGGCTGAAAATCATTGGCACAAATATCAATTGTCCTACGTGGTACGGTTTGCACTAACGTGGATATTTTTTAAATATTTTTTGATATTTTAAATAATTTTTAAAAATAATTTTTAAAAAACAAAAGAAAATGCTTAAAAATTATTTAAAATTATAGAATAATATTAAAAAAATATCCACATTAGTGCAAACCGTGCCACGTAGGACAATTGATATTTGTGCCAATGATTTTCGGCCAAAATTGATCGAATTAACTCAATTTGCATAACTACAAAATATTTAGGACTAAATTGGCACTAATACAAAAGGTTTATGACTGAATTGGCACAAAAAAAAGGTTTAGGACTAAATTGGCACAAATGCAAAAGATTTAGGACTGAATTGGCACCAAAAAAAGGTTTAGGACTAAATTGGCACTAATGCAATAGGTTTAAGACTTTTTTGACACTTCTCCCGCGGCCAGGCGATTGCTTGGAATAATTTTGTTGTGGTTGTGCCATGGTGGAGGAGTCGGTTTTCCATAGGAAGAAGCCTCTACAATGCATGTTGTTTCGAGACATGATTAACTGAAAGAATCTAGCTGTGGAGTCTATGAAAAAATTCCCTATATATGCCCAGACTACGTCATTCCTAACTCATAATAGGCAAAGGTTTTCTAATCTAGTTATCACTCGTAGTACAAGTCGTGCATATCACATATTCTGATATATCAAAAGGGGACTCTTTCTTTGATTGCTATTGTTTGCAAATTAGGCCTACCGAAATATATGGGTCCAATGGCGTTGAGGCCTAGTTCGGGCCAAATTTTGCTATTAAAGTTTGCTCAAGAAAGAATTTCATTGATTAATTCTCGATCCCAAATGATCTAAGGTTTATTTCTTTGCATCCCTTGTTTTTTGCCATCCTTTGAACCAAAAATCTACATACATTTCTGACCCCCCCCCCCCCCCCCCCAAAAAAAAAAAAAAAACTAAATATCCATTCGTTTATTAAGTAAAGTAAATGTTACTCGTTTGTTGTTTGCAGTCATGTCACGTGACACGATTTCATGTGAAGTTATCATTAATTTCCTTTCATTGTTCACTATACATTGTGTTATAGACCAGACCTAAGAGAACAACTTTTGATGTCTTCATCTCTTAATAAATATTTGTTTTTACCATAATTACTTTATGACGAGAAAAAAAATTGCGAAATATCTTTTAATGCGGTCTTAGGTTTTTTTGCTCTCTTATCCTTTCTGTTATTTTTCGTTTGGAAATTTGTATCGACACATATCTGAGAGGAACAACCGACTTATATTTTTTCTTTTTTTCCTTTCTTTCTTTGTTCATAAGGCTAATCAAAATCTATTGACTCGAATATTAAGCGAGGTAAGACTTTATTGTTTACAAAGCGAGAACTCACGGTCATCCATGGAGCAGCATCCACTAATTCAGAGCTTAATTTGAAAGCCATATTTTGACCCGAACGTTTTCGGGATGCTCTTGATAACCAACGAATGGCAAGTGCTTGACTTTATTTCGGGCAATTCTTTGTTGCCCTCTTTGAACAGAATGTTCCCACCTGTCCAAAAGCATTTGTGGTGATAGAGACAAATTCTAATGCTCTATTTGTTTTAAGAAAAATTTAATAATTTAGAAAATATTTTCCTAAAATGATCTATTGAAATAATTAGTCAATGCAAAATGTTTTCATTATCAAACAACAAGCTATGTCTAAATATTTTCGTGAATGATGCAAATATTTTTTTTTTCGTTCATTAGGTTTTTTAAGCGGCAGAAACGATCACTTGTAGGAAGATATTTTTCAAATTGTTCACTTTCTGCGAAACAAATGGATCCTAAAGTGGGTTTTTTTTTCTTTCTGATTTGGTTCAATTTTTTTTTACCAAAATAAATAAATAAATAATTATTTACCAATTTAAGTGTCGTGCGGCATTTAAATTGCCGTGCGACACGCGCGGCAGTAAAATTACCGAGCAAAGCACATGAACTTGTGCCGCAATACCGCACACTGCCGCACAAGTTTCTATTTATTTTATAAAAAATTTGTCTTGTTTTATTTTAATTTTTTTTATTATTCAAAGAAAACAAGATCTGGGTTTTTTTTTTTGGAGATTGAGTAATGCCTATTTTTTTTTTAAGAAAACAAGAAAAAAATGATTTGGGGGGATTTTGACCTATTTTCGTGAAAAAAAATTTGGACCCAAATTGGAAAAAAAAAAACCCAGAGCTCGGTGAATTTTGTGTAGATTGACTAATGCATTTCTATTTTTTTAATTTTTTCTTTTAATCATTTTTTTTTTAACTTTTTCTTTTAATCAATTTTTTAATTTATTTTTCTTATTTTCTTTTAATCATTTTTTCTTGTTACATGCGTGTCACGCTCGTGTCGCCAGCGTTGACCGAGTGTCGAAATTCGGACATGCATTGATTGGGCGTCCGTATGTGTCCGGATGTGTCAGCGGCATGTCCGACACCAACACGTGTCCGGCATGCAAAAATTCTCTCCAATAAAACTTTCACTTCCATCCATCCGTAAACTTAGCATGACGCGCAAAGTAATAGACAACATGCATTGTTTAATCACTAGATGTCAATTCGGTGGCACGGATAGAGTCAAAGCTTTGGCGAGTCGCGAGGATAAGAATTTATTTTTGGTGCAGCAAACGTTTTGGTTTACCAACGAAATGACACACCTTCAGTATACATAACGGCCTTCATCGGTGCTAGAAAATAACTCGAGTCGTGCACCACGATGATGCGCTTCAACTCCGAGAAAAGCAAGCGAACGAGTGAGGCGACGAGGCGGCATCAACTCTCTCCTTGCTCCGCGGCCCCATAGTTGAGGGAATATGAATCATTTAAATAGCTCAATATTCGACTGTTTTAAACCCGACCCGACCCATCACACACCTAAGGATCAAAGGTTCGGGTTTAAGACCAGCTTGACTTCACGTTACATCACTCATTGAATGTTGTGCCCCACAAGAATGGAAACTCTCTTATTTCGCGCCAATCCCGCTTTTGCAATCCTTGGATTCTTCGCCTCTCTCCGAGATATCCTAGCTCGCTAATCATCATGGTTTGATCCTTATTACAATGTTTTATTTCACCCTTGATTTGGTTACAAAAAAAAAAAACAAAACAATTTTTGTTTGTCGAACTCCCGTCTGACACATCCGAACACATTCGGACACTGAGTCAATGCATGTCTGAATTTCGACACTCAATCAATGCCGGCGACACGAGCGTGACACGCGTGTAACAAGAAAAAAAAATGAATAATAAAAATGAATAAAAGAAAATAAGAAAAATAAATTAAAAAATGATTAAAAGAAAATAAGAAAAAAATTAAAAATAGAAATGCATTAGTCAATCTACTCAAAATCCATCGAGCTCTGGATATTTTTTTTTCCAATTTGGGTCCAATTTTTTTTTCACAAAAATAGGTCAAAATCCGCCCAAATCATTTTTTCCTTGTTTTCTTTAAAACAAAATAGGCATTACTCAATCTCGGGAACAAAAAACCCAGATCTTGTTTTCTTTGAATAATAAAAAAAATTAAAATAAAACAAGTAAAAATTTTTTTAAAAAAGAAACTTGTGCGACAGTGTGGGTACTGCTGCGCAAGTTCTTCCGCGGCAATTTGAAAGCTGCGTGACACCTAAATTGGTAAATAATTTTATTTATTTATTTTGGTAAAAAAAATTTAACCAAATCGGAAAAAAACCTTCCTAAAGACAACTAAGAAATGATGCTTCGGATGTGTTGAAATTTCGTCTTCTGCATTTTCTGGCTTCATTAGCGAGGTCTATTTTAAGTCAAATAGGAAAAAAGAAAAAGAAAAAAAAAGCAATGAGAGATAGGTGATATGCGAGAAGTCAATCTAAAATATTTTTCCGACTTCATGTGATAAACGATTCGACAAATTCAAGAGAAGGCAGATTCACCTCGCAAGGTTGCCACAAAGCCAACCTTTTGTTCTTGGACATGGAAGAAGATTCTCGACCTCCGCATGGACTTATTGCTCCAGTTTAAGTGGAGAATTGGAAATGGTCGCACTACCCTATTTTGGTAAGACCATTGGCATAACAGAGGACCCATCTATAAGCTTTTTATACCGTCCGATATATATCGATCGGGTATCCCTCGAGACACTTCTGTCCGGGCTTTCTTTGAATCGGTATGGCCCCACTCCATGGCGTTGGACAGAATTACTTCATGGCCGGAGCCGAGTCCCTCTTTCCTAGATTCAAGAGAAGACAGATTCACCTAGCAAGGACATCCCTCGGGGGACTTCTCCGTTGCGTCAGCATGGGACTTTATCAGGCCAAGGAAGCCGCTTGTGCATTGGAGCTCGTTTGTATGGGATAGTGCCATCGCTCCACGCTATTCTTTCCTTATGTGGTTAGCTTCTCTCAATCGCTTACCTACTCCGGTTTTACTGCTTCTCAATGGTTCTCTTGCTTTTACATGGGCTGCATTTTGTAATCTAACCTGGAGAAACCGGCCTTGGGATGATCATCTTCGATGGGCCAAACAGCATATAGGAGGTCGCTCATTCTCACATCGGATTGTTTGGTTCTCTCTCGGGGCCCTTTGCCATATACTGTGGACCGAGAGGAACAATTTCCTCTTCCGTGATAAGCCCATTGTCGTGCCGAGGATTATCAAACATCTTGTCAATGTAGTGAAGGACAAGGCCCTTACATTTGGATACATAGAAGACAACCCTTGCAATAGGAGATTGCAAAGTAACTGGGGGCTCTCATCCGCCATCTTTGAAAACCGTCTTCATGCCTCTCAGCTAGTTTGTTGCTGATCCGGCTCTGTTCTGGCCGAGTTTCTTCTTGTATTTGGCCACTGTTTAGGCTGATTTTTTTAGCTTTTAGAGTTGCTGTTCAGGCCGTGTTCTGGCTAATTTTGTTCCTTTTTCTGTTGTTGCCCGTGCTACTGCAGGGTATCTCTCGGGTTTATTGTTCTTGGCCGTTTGTTTGGCTCCCCCCTCCCCCCTTTTTTGGCCTCTTGGCTTTAGGTAAGGCGCTTTGTCGTGGCTCTTACTCTTGCAACCGGTTCACCGTTGAACTCCTCATGGCACTTTTGTGCCCTCTTGGGTTCATTGTTTTTGTGTCCAGTTCCATTGATGTACCTAGTACTCTGAAATTTTTATACATACATACTTACTTTACCAAAAAAAAAAAAACGATTCGACAAATTCTGTATTAATTACCGTTCATTTCACAAAAGAAAGTACATGTTGAGAAGGAACAGGCTTGACTACAGTTCTCTATGCACATGAAGCATAACACCCAAAAAAAAAAAATCGCATAACACAAGGTCATTGTTTTTTAGCGTTAAAGAAAACCTATCAAGTATTGATTATGGAAGTAAGCAACACGGTCCATTTATTTACCAGCACATGAAATTGTGTGTGGCACGACTGCAAGCGAGTAACATTCACTTTATTTAGTTAATGAATGGATAAATGCATTTTGTTATTTTAAAGGATAGCAAAAGACAAGGGATACAAAGAAATAAACATTAGCCCATTTGGGATAAAAAAAAATTAATCAATTAAATTCTTTTCTTGAGCAACTTTTAATCGCATGATTTGGCTTGAACTAGGCGTCACCATTGGAGCCATCTATTTCCATAGGCCTCTTTTGCAAACCATAACAATCAATTTATTTAGCGAGAAAGAATCGTCTTTTGAAATATCAAAAACAAATATGCGATAAGCATTTCAAAGAGATCCACATAGGTGATTAACCCGATTTTGATATTTAAGCCAATAAGAACTTCAAACATTTAAAAGACCGACTTGTACTATGCGTCGTAACTAGATTAGAAAACCTTTGCTTAATGCTTATTAGGAGGACTTTGCTAGTTCCAGCTAAAATCCCTAGGTCACACGTGTGGATACATCTAAGATCCTAATTTAGTAAAAAAAATAAAAATAAAAAAAATGGCCTCATGCAATTATTCTCTCCCAGCATCTAACTCAAACCCACCAAGCTTCCTCCTCATAACCCCAATATAAATACCCCACCACCTTTCTCAACTGTCGCCATCCCACAAGCACACAAAGCACTCCTCTCACTCAACCACTTAGGGTTTCTTTCGTTTTCTCCACAGAGAGAGAGAGAGAGAGAGAGAGAGAGAGAGACAGAGAGATGGCTTATTCAAAAGCCACTGCTTCTCAAGCCCTCTTCCTCACCCTCAACCTCCTCTTCTTTGCCCTAGTCACCTCCTGTGGGACTTGCCCTAGCCCAACCCCGGCCCCGACCCCAACCCCAACGCCAACCCCGACGCCGACCCCGACCCCAACCCCGCCCCCGACCCCAACCCCATCGACAGGTGCATGCCCTAGAGATGCCCTGAAGCTGGGGGTGTGCGCAGGTGTGCTCTGGAGCCTGCTCAATATGACCATAGGCACACCCCCGGTGACCCCTTGTTGCTCTCTCTTCGGTGGCCTTGTCGACCTTGAAGCTGCGGTTTGCCTTTGCACTGCCATGGAGGCCAACATTTTTGGCATCAATCTTGACATTCCGCTCTCTCTCACCTTGCTCCTCAATTTTTGTGGCAAGAAGGCTCCTCCTGGCTTCCAGTGTTCCTAAACCGTAAGAAAGACACGCCTCATAATTAATGGCGG